>OW203763.1:33331600-33908600 GCA_934045905.1 Leuctra nigra | reverse complement strand
AAATAATATCCAAACTAAGAACTGGAACTTAAATAGTGTAATTAGTGTGTACCTATTATATTAGTGTTTAGTGCAGTTATAACCTGCAGTATCAATTTGAAAGTAGGTACATGTGTTTTTAACGCTGTTTACCTCTAAATTAATGTCTTTCATATATTAAATTTGAACAATAGAAAAGTATTTTTTTTTAACTAGGAAAACGCTCATTATAACGCGTTGATAAGCAAGCGATTTAATCAGTGCGTCAAAAATGTCCAGCAGGAATTCCGTACCAAATGCACAGAAACTTATACATCGATCCACCTAATGAACATTAAAGTATCTGTTTTCTATTTAGTTTATAAATAGGAAAACGCTCTGTGTAACGCGTTGATGAGCGAGCACTGACACGCGCTACATCGCCAATCAAGCACGATCCATTTAATCAAAGATAACTTATTATAGGTACATCATTACTGATTTTCATCGAACCTTTCCATAAAAGTTCTGGAAACATTTAATAACAGGTCAATGTACCATGAATTTGATAGGTACTTCTCCATCAATCTCCAGGAACAGATATTCAAAACACTTAAAGTAGAAATAAGTATGTACATTTTTGACCGATTGGGCTGGAAATATGTAAAATATGAGATTTTACATGTGCTATCTAGTCAAAACGTTGCTTCTAACATAACTGTGAAACAAGATCAATATTAAAAAAACAAAAACATTGTAGGCATACATATAATAATATAAATCCCTTATGAATTGTTTCCACACAGTCAACAAGAATATATTTTCCGTTGAAACTCCGAATAGCTATCTCTAAACATTGGTACATAATAAAACAATAAAGAAAGCGGTGGAATTTCCGGATACCATCAATTCTGACAGTTGCAAACATTGAAAAATTTCAATAAGTGCATAAGTTTTTGATGAGCCCTTGATGAGTTTATGAGCTTATGATTGGGCTGAAAACTTGTAAAATAAGAGAAAATGGTAGTCTTAATGTCAATGCAAAATATGAACTTAATCGGAATATTTTGATTTTCGACCAATCGGGAGATATTTTCATTTTTGAACCAATCAAGGGGCAGCTCTCAAAAACTATATACGATTAAGTTAGAATGATATTAGTATGTGTGCAAAATTTCAGCTCCATCGAAAGAAAATTGTGGCCTGTGCCGTCGGTCCAAACACACACAAATAAAAACACACAAAAAAAAGAGAAAAAAAAGAGAAAGTCTCCAAAAGTGCAGAATGGAGACGCTCGCTACGCTTGCTCAATAATCATACACTAGACCCCAAAAGTCCACATTTTTTAAGGAAAGGTCATAATTTTGAAAAATTATGGTACTCATATGTACAGAATAGAAATATACATTTTTTTTTTATCTTTTCATATGCATTGTTGAAAAATTTTAACAATGGAAAAATAGACCCATTTTTAAAAAATCATAACAATAACAGGAATGAAGATAGATAGATCAAATATTTTTTTAATTGTTTTTAATGAAGTAACTTAGTAAGTAAGTAATCTATATACTTTGATACATACAGCAAAACGGATTCAATTGTGCAGATGGAAAACAATCATTTCGATACTTCTCGTATAGAAATAAGACGTATCAAAGTGATAACCAATGGTATCAGAATAGTATTATAGGCCTTTTCACTAGTAGGTATTTATATGGTATCGCAAGGTATCCACTAGTATCCTTCGAAAATTACGGGCACATCTTTGCTAGTATCCCCGTGGTATCACTTAAGAGGCAAACGGAAGCGAACGGAAATCGCATGGGTCAGGGTCATCATAGCGTTTTTTTGAAATTTTGTCTTTCCACTTAATAATTTAAAAAAATCAGATAGTAACGACCCATAACAGCCTAATAGACTAAATAATGCCGCAAACTGGAGTTCATTATGACCTTAGATGCGACCTCAAAATGTTAAATACGATATTTTTAATAAAATAATCGAAAATAATCGTATTTAACACTTTGAGGTCGTACCAGATGTCAAAATGAACTCCAGTGTGCGGCATTATTTGGTCTATTAGGCTGTAATGGGTCGTTACTATCTGATTTTTTAAAATTATTAAGTGGGAAGACACAATTTCAAATAAACGCTCTGACGAACCGTGCGATTCCCGTTCGCTTCCGTTTGCCTCTTACGTCCAGGCTATCATAGCCACTTCATATTGTATACGTATCCTGAAGGTATCTTACAAGTGACTACCAATGGATACCACCCAGATATGAAAATGATACGTCACTATCAAGGTACATAGAAGATAGCCATTGACTGCTATTGTGATACCAGTTCGCTATGATATCATTTACATATCCTAGATGTATTTACTTGGTGCCCGCTTGACGATCCTGTCGATACATGTATGATACGTAATGGCTATTACATTTACAAGTATCGAAAAGGTGGCTCAAATCTATCCTCAAGGTACCTATAGAAGATAGCCATTGGCATTGACTACTATTGTGATACCAGTTCGCTATGATATAATTTCCGTATCCTTGACGTATTTACTTGGTGTCCGCTTGACGATCATGTCGATACATGTGTGATATGTGATGGCTATTATAAATAATTATTAGTATCGAAGAGGTGTCTCAAACCTATCCTCAAGGTACACTCGACAATTCATAAAACGGTATTTGAACGAAACAGATTGGCTGCGGGTCAGGTTCATTGACAATCAATCCTTGTTATTATCGATGAAATCAGAGCTCACCTACTAGAGGTAGATGACGAGTAAGTTTAGACTTCGTCAGATGATGCCATCACATTTTTTTCAGACAATCCATTTCTTTCAAATACCGTTTTATGAATTGTCGAGTGTACCTAGACGAGGTACCAAAAGCGTCAAATGGAGTGACATCCAACATTCCACTTGCTTTTTGGGCGATAACCGCATTAAAACGCGTAAACATTCTTTGTCCAGGGCTAAAGAAAGAGAATCAAATACAAACCTACCAATGGAAAGGAATCAGATTCTGATTTTTGTAATTTGTTTTGAACAGTAAAAAAAGAGAACGAATGGTCTGTGGACGCGGTAACTAAAATTTGTTGCCTAATTTTGAGACGAAAAAATGTTAACTAGTTTTAAAAATCGAGCACTTACATTTTCTAATAATTTTTTTTCCACGTAATTTCACGTTATAGGTACTCAGATTTTTTTAAATTTTATCTACATTTCTGTTTCAAATTGCCGAAATAAACTTTTAACATAGTTTTTTCGGTCGCCAATTTGAGATTTTGAATCGTGGTCTCCGGATTCGAAATCACGAAAAGAAATCGAGTCAGATTTTGGAAATTCAGGTCTTTTGAGGAACGATTTTGAGGAAATAATTCTGAGGTACACCCTTCTAGCCGTCCTTCGTCTTGATGATCTCCGATCTGTTGATCTATAGTAAAAAAGCGTTTAAATCCCTCTATTTGGTTAAATTACATCGCAAATAGACTGTACCTATCGCAAATGTATTCAGGATCAACAACTATTCTCCTATGGAGTCCTGTCAAAAATGCCACGTTTCACACGAATTTGTCCGTTTTTCTATGACTTTTACAGGAGGGAAACTTGTCTAATTGTCATTCCTTTCCACTCCAAAAGGCACCCATCGTACTCTGCACATTTGTCTGCGTCTTTCAAGCTACTGAGTTTTTTTTTAAATAATTTTTGAAGCATTTGTAGGAAAACAAGTTCAATTCAAAATTTCCCCATTTTCTCGCAAACACACGTGAAAACAAAAAGACAAAATAATCGGCCGTAAAATGGCCGTCCCGATGCTTTTTTCCGGGGTCGATACGATGAAAATTGTCACTTTTGCTTTTCTGGAAAACCTTATGCATTGGATCTTATGGACAATAAATTTGTCGGGAATCTTTTTTACGCTACCACATACAGACGAAAAGAGCTACCGAGCTCTGGTGTTCTCTTTTCGATTCCCCATAGTCCCCTCTAACTGATTACATGTTCAAAATATACATTTCGTCTCGTAAAAGTACCAAAAGCGTCAAATGGAGTGGCATCCAAAATTCATCTTGCTTGTTGGTCGATAACCGCATTAATCACGGCCTGTGGATGAAATATTTAAATTCCGCTCGGTTTAAATTCTTTGTCTAGGTCTATAGAAAGAGAATAAATTGTCTGTGGACGCGGCAACTCAAAAATTTGACCAAATTTTGAGACGGAAAATGTTATTTTTTTTTGTTAAATCGAGCACTTAAATTTTCTAGTATTTTTAAAAAAAAATTCACGTAATTTCTGGACATATTCGGTACTCTGTTTTATAATTTTCTCTACATTTCTTTCTCAAATAGCCAAAATAAACTTTTGACATCGTTTTTTTGGTCGCCATTTTGAAATTTTCAATCGCCGTCACCGTCTTCGAAATCTACGAAAAAAAACAAGTCAGATTTTGGAAATTTAGGTCTTTACCCCAAAATTTGACAGAGTATGCAACATAACGATTTTGAGGAAATAATCCTTCGTAACCCCTTCTAGCCGTCCTCCGTCTTGATCTCCGATCTGTTGATCTAGTAAAAAAATGCGTTTAAATCCCTTAATTTCGTTAAATTACATCGCAAATAGACTGTACCTATCGCAAATGTCTTCATGATCAAGTGTTTTCTTTGGATACTTGTCGAAATGTCACGTTTTCACACGAATTTAGCCGTTTTTCTAATTTAATTACTTTTCCAGGTGGGAAACATGTCTCATTTTCATTCCTTTCAATTACAAAAGGCACCCATCGTAATCTGCACATTTTTCCGCGTCTTTCGTACTGGTCGTCTTTTTAAAATAATTTTCGAAGCCTTTATTTTTGGAGGAAAACAGGTTCATTTCAAATTTTACCAATTTTCTCACAAACACACATCAAAACAAAAACGACTAAAAATCGGACGTAAAATGGTAGTCCCGATGCTTTTTTCCGGGGTCGATCCGATGAAAATTGACACGTTTGCTTTTTGAAAATTCATGGGTTTAGAAGTTAGTCTCACCCAGACGGTTTACATTTCGCGCGCCGTGCCGCGGTGGATAATGCGCAGGCGCACGCTACGATTATTAGATACCAACTTACCATATTTCACCCCACTTCGAATTGCAATATCTAAGTACAAAAGAATATTAATTTTATTAAACCGCATGTTCTGAATTATTTATTCCAATTACCACTAATGCATAATCTGTCAATGCTAGTTGTATGTATAAGTTTGCAGAAAAATCGGTGCCGTCAAGTCAATGCCAAAATGCCGTCCTTCCTGACTGGGGGTTTTTCGTGGTTTTCCCTCAGTCGACAGGCAAATGCTGGGAAGGTACCCTACTTATTGGCCACGACCGCCTCCTTCCCACCTTCCATCCTTTCCTACTCTTCACCATCATCTCCCAATCATCAACATAATCATTCATCAGTCGCCATTAGCCTCGCTGCAAAACAGTGCGACGTTAAGCCCCAGACAAAAAAATCATCCATTCCCACCAAGTAACTTCATATAACAAGTCAATTGTCTGATTTATTCTGTTTTTCAACTGTAGCTTCAAGAACGTCTTACTTTTTCCTATTCAACAAAAATGTTTGAAACTTGCACATATTAAATGTTTGTATGTTTTCTACAATTAGGTAAACATTTCTGAACCCTACCTTTAATAGTTTTGATGTAGTGATTTCTGAAAATTGCACACATTACATTTGCATCTGCTTTCTATTAAGTGTGAAAGTTTCAGCTTTTTATCTGTTTTGTCGGAGTTACCTCACAAACAGGGGGATTTTTTTGCGCCACCCGGTAGGTATCTATTTTTTACTCTAGTATTATAAAATGTTTGATAATAAGAAGGTATTGCAATTTCTAAATCAAAATCCATGTCATTGCGAGACGACACCCCCTCAGTTGTTTTATTGTTTCTATTATGCAGATAGCTCTTCACGAGAGCCTTGGAAACAAAATTGACAGCTATCATTGTACGATCAAAATATCATTAGTATACACTTCTAATGAATTACACTTGTTCAATCAATGATATCTGTTATAAATATTGTATATAATTTAATATTAATTTTGTAATAAATATTACAAATATCATCAATATAACCGAATTTTGACAAACAAATATGAAAAAAGTATTACAAATATGAAAAGTACATAGTTAACAAATAGCATATTATTTGTCATAAACCGGGTATTTGTAATATAAGCGAACCTAAGCGACTCACTATTATGAGTCACTTTCTTCTCCTTTTTTTGGTCTGGGGTTTAACGTCACACTGTTCTGCAGCGAGGCTAATGGTGACGGATGGATGATTATGATGATGATTGGGAGATGATGGTGAAGAGTAGGTAAGGATGGAAGGTGGGAAGGAGGCGGTCGTGGCCTATTAGTAGGGTACCTTCCCAGCATTTGCCTGTCGACTGAGGGAAAACCATGAAAAAACCCCAGTCAGGAAGGACGGCCGCGGGAATCGAACCCGGGCCTCCGGAATACAAGCTCAGAGCGTTAACCACTCACCCAACCTGTTCCGTGGACCGTACTTTCTTTTCCTCTCCTTAAAATCTCCTATTATGCAAATAAACTTATACAATTTTAGTTTAATTACATTTTTAAAACATTTTAGAATAAACTTGTCATAGTTTTGAGTTTATTATTAGTGAAATTCCACTATTTCTGGTAAGGGGAGGGGCGTGATATTTGACAATATGTTACAACGTCGCACTTCTCTAGGCTAGCGGCAAATGTTTTCGATAAGGGTACTTTCGGACAGCTGTGCTAGAGAACGAACGGTTCCAGGTAGTCTTTAGGTGATACGCCGAGGTAGCGTTAGGTATTACGCCGGTACACCTAGGAATTGCAACTTAGGGAAGTCGAGATATAGTAGTTTTATCAATTTTAAAAGATTCTTCTAGTATATTGCATAATCATTTATATAATAATCCTTCTTAGTTTGTATATTTAGTCTTTACGTACACTCCCCCAAATAATAAACGGTACTCGAAAGAAAATGAATTGAAAGTCAGTGCTAACGCATTACCTATCTAACTCTTTTAGGTGAGCTCTGATTTCATTGATAATAACAAGGATTGATTGTCAAGGAACCGGCCCAGCACCCAATACGTTTTGTACCAAGTACCGTTTATTATTTGGGGGAGTGTACGCACCTAATTAATATCGTTGATTGACGTTAATATTTGTCACATTTTGTATCCATTAGAACTATACTATTGTAAGCATGTGACCTATCATCCTTGTATTGGACAGCTGTCATTTGTTTATTATAATAAATGAAGTAATCTCTCTCTTTCTCTCTTTGAAACCGAGTCCTACGCAAAGATACTAGTCCTACTCCTACCTAAATTATTTTCGAGCACGTTTTAGTTCAAAAATAATTACCTCCTCTACAAATGGCAATCCCAGCGCATTTTATTTGACAGGTCATAGTTCAGAGCACGAAAAACATTACATCCATAAATGGAATGGCAAAACACTGGCTATTAATTATTAAATAAGTACTGAAGTTCTGCCAGCCGCTTTACTATCCAAATAAGTTCAGAAAAACCTGGCCCAGAAGCTTTCAATATGCTACTACAAATTCTGACTTCTAATTTGTGTAATAATTCATTGATGCCCTGAACTAAAGCTTGGATTAGAAGATGGCTCTAGGGCCACCAAAACAGCAAATACCGCAAAGCCCAGAAAAAAACAATTTCTGGTAAACCGGGGATCAAACCCTGGACTCACCGGCCGGGCGAGAGCTCTACCACTTGACATACCTCACCTGACGTGACGGATGAAAATCACGTCAAATCGCCTACTAATTCGTCTAAGCTGGAACCTAACCAAAGTGTTTGAGATCTCTGAGTGAAATTAGAGTTCCACAAAACTATTTATTTGCTGTCAACGGAAAACGTATCAAATGACTTGGCACACATCTAACTGGATTATCAATGTCAAATGATAACAAAAGGTAAATGGGATTATAGTATAGTATAGATCATAGTATAGTAAAATAAGTGCCAGGGCGGCGAAAACGAAAATAATCTGTAGCGTTCACGACCCGCTGGGGGTTTGGGGCGCAAGACCCCCCAATTTGGCCCCGGCGGGAATTTTTTGATTGATTAACTAATTTAGTGAGAATTTTACGCATTTTGGACCGAGATTTAAACTAGATTTTAAAATTCTAGTGTATAGTGTCGTGCAGTGTTATGCATTTTATTTGCAACTTTAAAGAATACAATCGTAAGCAATCGATGAATTGAATGGATTTTGAAACAGATGGCCCAAAAAGAGCTGGCTTCTCATAGAAGGCAGAGCGCCGCTCCGCCCTGGCCCGAGTGGCCCCACTGCATCCCTGAAGTACGATTTTACAAGCACAGACTCGGTTTTCATGACCTTGAAACATTTCATTCCTATTTCATCATCATGATTCATAAACCTCGCCAACGCACAGAGCAGATTGTTCAAGGAACGTATGTAAGTACACTTGGCACAACTAAAAAATTGATCGTTCAATAAATCTGACTGACTGAAAAACGTTAGATCGCACCATCAGAAGTAAGTCCAAGCGATCTCATTGTCTCACTCAAGTGACCTCACAATGCAATGATAATAACAAATTATCAAAAAGAATTAAATTAAATTAAAAAAGAAAAAGTTATTCTGCCGCTCTCTGACTCATAACAATATATCCATGTTTTTACATGGAGCAGAGAGAGACAACCAGCACAGCTACTTGTGTCCACGCTTGTACCTAATTCAAGCAAATGTTCAAATCGATTCATTGAATTTAATAACTCATTGAAGGTAAAATTGAGGTTTAAATTAACGTACCTTTGTCCTTTATTTTAATCAATTTCTCGTCTACACGGACACTGTTACATTCGTTGAACTAATCTTTGGTTGAACTAAACGATAAAACTCAATGAATTGAATGGAGTGTATATATTCGTACGGATAATACGTACGTTCATAATTAGTGCTTATTGGTGTACGGTTTTTCCGTACGAATTTACACAGCGTTGAATGAAACATTGAACCGTGTTAACTACTAGGCGTGGTTCAATAAGCATTTACAATCACTAGAATTACAAACATCCTATAATTTATCAAGCATGGACCTGAGAAAACTTTGCATTCCTCGTTCTTCTATTTCCGTTTTTCTACTCGTTCTTTTGGGACCTTAGTATATCTAAACAATTGTTCTAAATTATGCGGAATATAATTTATGGTTAAAACAATTGGTATGTAAGTACCTAAGTAATGAATTTAGAGAAGAAATAAAACATTATAAATTGCTTACCTTTATCCATAGATCATTCACTGAGAATTGCCAATACCAGTTCATCGGCCCCAGTCTTAGAATATTCACAACACAAAATAATGAAAACTAACACTGTTTACACGAAACCGACACACACACATAATGCACGATGCTTCCACGCACTCGCATCACAAAACGACTAGGAAGTAGGAACCAACGCAGTTGTATAATACACTTTGGTAGAAACTAACAGAACACGAGCGTGGAACGAACCGACCGACCGCTTCACAAGGAGCTTCAACCACGACTGCGGTGCTGCCCGCAGCCGCTGACCTCCAGGGTTGCCAGAGTGGCCGCTGCTTACTGCGGTACTGCGTAGCAAAGCTTTAGCAAAGCTCAGTGATTCAAAGTCTTCTCCCCCCATTCGATTTCGCAACTTAGTAAGTATTCTGGTCATTGAACTGAATGATCGCTCTAAAATACACCTGCAGTTGCTACTGGGATGCAGATGATTAGTTCAGACAATTTCTTCAAGTGGGCATAATCAACTTCTACTTGCTGCAGATGAGTCAGAGGGAAACCAGGATTATCTTCCCTTAGCATTGATGATGCATAGTACCATGTAAAGAACACAAATGATTTAAAATCGGATTGAACGTCATCGATGTCAAGTCCATTGCTGACAAGACCACTGATTTAGTCTTCAACGACAGACATAGACATTTCACTTATAATTCCATCGACCGACAAATGATTGAACATTTTTCAGGGAAGCTAACGACGGTTCATCTTGAATAAATAGGCGAAGAGTACTTTCTTTTTAATTACTTTCACGCGTTTTATGATTGATTTAGTGTTTCCATCATCACTTGCGCAGCTTCTTGAGATGCTTGTCAGATGCTCCAATCATTGTCGGCAACATCGACGCGCAAATATCACCTTTTTGAAGGGTCAGACTCGGGGTCAGACAAAGATAAGAAACGGCACAGAGGGCTTCATCAAGTCCACAAAGAGTAATCAAGAAGCTTTGATTCTGAAGTTCGAGCAATATATATACCGCCCGCCCAGGCGCGTAGGAATAGGGGGGAGGGGGGAACGGATCCCCATTGTCTGGAGCCTGACCCCCCTGCCAGAGATGCTGAACACCCGGCCAGACATACACAAATGTTGATTAAGAGATGCAGATATGCACAGATTTGCTTCATTATGAGGCTGAATTCTCAAAATTTTCTCAAGTTTTGCAAAACTAATTGAACAGAGGTATGATCCATTGATCCATCCTCATGAATAAAATTAAATAATTACACGATGAACTCCTTTTAAAAATTATGAAAGAAGATAGAATTTTAGTGAATATAACTATGTTTACAACACCCTTTTACAACGGCCTACAAAAGACCACTACCACCTTCCTCCCAAATTCCATCCTTTACCTTTTCATCATCATCAAGTTTCAATACATTATTATCTCCCAATCGTCATTAGATTAGTAGCTGATCAGTGCCTAAAAAAACTACATAATTTACATAAATAAAAATAATAAAATGAAACAATATTTCGTGATTCTGCCTTTTGTATTGTGTTTAAAAAAACAATGAAAGGAGTATTATATGAATTTGCCTCCATCAGAATCTTCTTTGCTAATAGGAATCAAGCCACCGCAGCAGTCAAATATCGGTGCCTACAAAACAAAATATTTATTATGCAAGCAAATATTTTATTTTAATTTTATATTCCATATTCCATATACAAATCCTTATATAAATCAAAGGTATTGCAATTTGCCACTGACTGACTGATCACATTTCTCAAATTTCAAAATCTCAAATTTCTGAAACGAATTCCATCGAAATTGGGCATTTAAAAGTTCTAGAATAGGTCCCCAGGGTATATATTTATACACCTTGTTTCAGACCATGAAGTTTGGTGAGGGGGTGGGGAAGGGGGCAACACAAAGGGAGGGTACTGTGGATTGAAATGGAGAAAAGTGCACTTTCTTCTGGGGGGAGGGTTGGTGGTGGGTACAAGGATGCTTGACTTTGCCCCACCCCCCTTGGATTTGCTTGAAATTTTGCTTTGGAAGCAAAACTTACAGCCTCTTTGTATATTTCAAGGGAAAAATGTTCGCTTATATATTATATTTATATATGTATTATAAAATTTCCCCTTGAAATGCGAAAGCGAAAATTTAATATTTTCTTAAAATGTACATTCGTATAGGAAAATTTCGAGAGTTCGTATTGATGGACTAACAATAGCCAATAGATTTCTGTGGAGTCCAACAACTCGATTGTGTACTACTATTTTTTTTAGATAGACCTAAACATTTTGCGTTTCGCCAATAGGCGGAATTAATAATTAGTTCATAGAGATTAGTTGATGTGGGAGAGTTTTCTCCATGCTCCGCCATTGTCTAAAGATGGATTTCAAAATAAAAATTATACTATCAAGCCGTTAGCTGCTGGTAAAACTAATTGATCATTAAACAAACACAGTGTAGTGAAGATAAGATGCTAATTCGTATCTACTCGAAGAACATTTTTCTCAGCTATCTGTTCAGAAAAGTTTTGATTTTTTTATATTTTGTAGATTGTTGTATGATAAATGAAATGTGCGTTATATAATACAGTCAATAAACTAAAATCGATTCCAATTTGTATTATTATTTTAACACATATTTGGTTTGATCCTTATTACATAAATATTATTTCAGTAAATAATTAATCGCATAATTCATAGAGGCACGTCTTATAGTTTATACGAATGGTTACGTACACAAAAAATCAGGACTAGGTACTGATTACTGAACAAATTCCTATGATATCAAATAGAGGGAAAATCAACAGAGGTGATTGCACATTTTTTTTGTTAGACTGTTAGTAATTTAAAAATAGTGAATAGGTACTTCGCTCTACGCTCTGTTCAAGTTCAGGACTATGGCAGACTTAATTAGTACCCACTTTGTTGTTGGAAAAGGATTCTCATTCACTCTTCTTTTAATTAGTAGTGGGGTGCGATATTATAAAATTACAACTTTTAATTTCTATAACTCAAATATATTAAGTCATATTTTAAGTCATATTATGTCATATCATATTATGTCATATATTAAGTCATAAAAACGATGCGCCAAGTCCTTTTGTAAAGTATTTCTCGGTGTTTATACTTTTATTTCAAAGATACGATTAAATATTTGGAAATGTCATTGACTTGGCTCCTTTTTTGATATCACTCCTTTTCGGTGTTGATTTTTTTTTTAAGTAAAGAGACTTGGCTGCCTTTTTTACACTGAGTGTTTTTTTCTGGGATCCCTCTTACACATCACTATTAGATTAGATACATTCAAATGCAAGAAAAATCAGCAGAAAGTTAGGTGCTAAAGAATAGTTACTCTTTCGACCTTGGCGTAGAGAGCAAGAAAATCTAATTTTTCATTTCCAATGAAGGTTTCAGTCCAACTTCAGTGTCCAGTGGTGAAATAGGCCTTGGTCAAAGCATGGTCAAAGCATCGCGATTTAACCTGTTTGTCCTCACCAATGGACTGCTACCTTGACGTTGTGGTGGGGCTCGAAGGGCCGCCTCACATTACGAGTTGGTCTCAACTAAGTGCACTGCCCTCCCCAAATTCGTGGGCCCCTCGGGCCGGCCTTCCCCCTCTCGAGATGGTGATCCCCCTGAATTCGGGTTCCACTGGCCCGAAGCTCCCCCACCCCGGTCTGTCACCATTCTGAACTGACCAGTTTCAGACTCCCCCAGATCGGGAACGTTAGGTCGACCCCTCTCCATGTCCTCCACGTTTGATCAACAAAGTTCAAAAGTAAAAAACTAATGTGCGTAATATAGCCTCGTCGATGACGCTCCGTTAAACCATAATAATCTATTCTATACGGTTTGTTCAAAGCTCCCGCTCTTGGAAAATCGATGCGCGCGCATCCTCAAAGACATTCACGCCGAATCTTGTAGGAGAGATGCTTTCTTTTCTTTCTTTTCTTTCTCTTCTCTTTGGCCTCACCCTCGTAAGTCATAAGACGCAGTTGTTTGTATATACTACTAGTATCTTTGCTCGTCGTAAGAAGAACAAGGACAACAAGGTATGTTTACATCTATTTAAGCAATTAGTATGTAATTCATGATATCTACATTTCCTAAATCTGTTTCTTGTCTTCACAGCAAAAGGCAATGTACCTACCTACCTAGTTAAAACTTAAATACCTGTTGCTTCCTTTAGGTTAGGTTATAAAGGATGGAACTGGTCGGGGACATGCAAATATCAAACAGTATCATTGCCATAGTAATAATAATAATAGTAATATATATATAATAATAATATATATATTTAATGATATAATATATTAAAATAATAATATATACCTATATCATATAAATCATTGCCCATGCTGGAGCGGGTTCTTCTTTGCCTGTCGCCGACCAACCTTAGACTAACCAATCCTGAAATAAATGTTAAAAAGGGATCACCTAACCCAAAAATTACCTAAAGCTTACCTAACCTACTAAAAGATTACCAAAAGATGAAATAAACGCCAAGCAAGTGGTCCTCTTCAGTGGCATCTTCATTTTTTAGATGTGTTTGACTTGTAGTACTTCGTGCAATATCCTGCATCTAATCTTTGCCTGCATTTACCAAAGCAATTTTTATGTGTAATTACTTGATAATTCATTTCGATATTGAAACAAAACGTGCGATTTTTAATTTGAAAACACATGACAATTGATTTAGCCAAATGTAACCAAATCGCATAATATGAGTGACCTTGAGGATAATTTGTCTTGGGGGCTACGCCCCCGAACCCCCAATTATCCCAATTGACTTGAGTTTTACCCCGGGAATTTCGATAGCCCCCCGCACAATAAAGTCTGAATTCAACACTGGGGCAGCCTAAGGAAAAAAAACTCTCTATGGGTAGACAAATTCGAACTTGCGAAAATTAAAGCGGGGCAACTTAAAACTTACGAATATTTCAAAATAAAGAGTTCAACCGGGACCGGATTCGAACCGGTGCCCCCTTGCACCATTGTCCAGCGCTCTACCTACTGAGCTAGCGGGGTGGGTTGCCTTCAGGTGTTTTTAACAGCGTCATGAATAAACAAAGTGTGACATGTAGTGTATAGACACTATCACCTAAAAAGGGATTATGTACTTCGACTAACCAACCAATGGTTATAGTCTTAAGGTACTACATTCATAGATAGGATGTACACTCGACAATTCATAAAACGGTATTTGAAAGAAATGGATTGTCTGAAAAAAATGAGATGGCATCATCCGATGAAGTCTATCGTCTATGCTTACTCGTGATCTACCTCTAGTAGGTGAGCTCTGATTTCATTGATAATAACTAGGATTGATTGTCAATTAACCTGACCAGCAGCTCATATGTTTCGTTCAAATACCGTTTTATGATTTGTTGGGTGTACGTCGCCTCCATATAAAGTGATAGCCAGTGTTGCCATGGAGGTGACTGGATCTTGTGTTGTGCTGGTGCATAGGTAGTATTAGCCCTACTACCTACCTACCGACAAAACTCGTAGGTCTAGATCTTGGTGCATACCTATCAAGGGTAGGGATGTTGTTCCACAGTCTATTGACTGGTCAAATTCTCTAAAGGTACGTTTACAGCTCGACGTTCGACGCTCGACGCTCGACGCTAGCGCTCGGCGTTGGCCAATCAGATGGTCCAGCGTCAGCGTGCCTGGAGATAAACTTGGGTCATCTTTTCTCGCGCCGACTTTGAACGGCAGCGTTGCGAGAGTCATGGCCTTGTTTAGGACAAGCTGAGCATGATCTGAGCATGCAGTTTCTGTATTTAGGTCGTGGTGATATATCCACTCCCAACATCTTCGATTTGTTTTCTGCTCTGTCACGTGTTTGTTGTCAACAATATAGTTCCTATTATATCTACAACATGAACCTTTGAGCGGGATTATCTAATAATTGAAAATTGCTAGTATTGAGAATGGGCTCCCTAGATCACCTTAGCTAAGAGCCAGATACTAAGATGGCAATTCTAGTTTCAGTTGACCGACGATGATGAAGTCTCGACCGATGGATGAAAGCAGTGATGAGGGAGGCCACAGTGGCATAGAAGAAACTATTCCAAAAACTGAAGATAACAGCGACTCTCGTTCTTCAGGCTCACCACTTGGCCCGCGCATGCCGTCCCAGCCACGTTCACCACGGCGGCGTGGGCCGCACACGCCGTCGGATCCATGGTCACCACGGCGTGGGCCTCACACGCCGTCGGACCCACGTTCACCACGGCGGCGTGGGCCGCACACGCCGTCGGATCCACGTTCACCACGGCGGCGTGGGCCGCACACGCCGTCGGACCCACGTTCACCACGGCGGCGTGGGCCGCACACGCCGTCGGATCCATGGTCACCACGGCGTGGGCCTCACACGCCGTCGGATCCATGGTCACCACGGCGTGGGCCTCACACGCCGTCGGACCCACGTTCACCTTCAGGGTCTAGGTCTAGATCCGGTTCACCACCATATACCGTACAGAACATTGCACGATCTGAGTCGGCATCTCGCGCCGCACCTCGGCGGTTCAGATCATCATCCGGTTCCCCCGCTGGATCTCCGTGGGGATCCCCTTCTCCGCGAGGATCCCCTCGGTATTCAAGGTCAAGATCGGGATCTGCACCAAAATCACCCACATCGTCTCCGCCAGCATCTCCGAGGACTTCTTGGTCTAGATCAAGGTCACGATCTGATTCAAAATCTCTGCCATCTCTGCAACAGCCAACACATCATTCTCGATCCAGATCACCACCATCCTCACCAGCTGAAACAAATGCCAATTTAAGAACAAACAGTCCCGATGACATTAAAGAGCGTCGCTCAAACAATGATACTGATCAAGGCACTTGCATGACTACAACAGGTAAACACAAACATAACTTGTTGCTCTGCTTACACCCCACTCCCATCCCAAAATTCTATAAAGAATTTAAACTAACATTTTCCTCTATGAATCTATTGTATTCACCGTGATTTCTTTTGTGCATTACCTGTACTAAAGTGTTGATAGTATCCTTCATTAACGATACATTGTTATTTTCAGTGTGGTAACTAGTGTCAATAGCAATAGTAAACTTAGTTAAGACTTATGTAAGCCACTGGAAGAGAATGATAAGCTGCAATGAAACAATTACAATTACAATTATTGGTTCCAGGTGCTAAAAATCAACTTAATGAAGATAGTCCAAATGATGATGAAAGTGATAAGAGGAAAAAGCGAAGAGCAGTTCTTTCTGGCTCTAAATCTGAGGATGATGACGAAGGAATTAAAAAACGGAGCCGGGCTGTGCTTTCAGACTATGAGGATGAAGATGTGCACAGGACGGAGGAATATTCTGATGTTGAAGATGGCGAAGGAAGTAATAAGAAAGTAAGTTGTAATATGTTTAGTTCTGTTTGTTTCGATAAGAGTTTTTTTTTTACTTTGTTGAATATTAAGGGAGGTCTTTGGGTGGGAGGGGTAGGAGCCCGGCACGGGGGAGTCCAGCACTTGTGGGAAGGCCGGGGGACGGGAGGGTTTGAGCCGGTGGGATCCGATTCAGGGGGAGGCCCTCTCGAGGGGACTGCAAAATCAGGGGAGGGCATGAGTAAGTCTACCCTGGCTGCTCTTTGTCTGGAGCTCACCACTGACTTGTCCGGCATGGGTAGCCCTTACACATGAGCATGCTTGCCGGCTTAGCTGCAGTGGATTATTGGCCAACACAAACCTCACCATCCACTCCGGACACTCCGGACTTTACCTAGCATTCTCCTCGCACCAGATACTCATGTCATGATCTGTCGAACAATGGGCGCTGTAGCTGCCCGCTATTTTAATACAGGAAGTGTTGATACATCATGTGCACTCTAGCATGTAATTCGTTTTTGAAAAGATAATTTTGCAAGCATTCAAGATATCCGTTTTTATATTTTTTTATGTGGTCAATGAATTCCTTCTTGTAAATCAATTCAAATCATTTTTTGATTGACAAAATTCAGAGCATAATTGACATACCTAAGTATATGTATTGATCAAGACTAAAAAATATTTCAGATCATTTGCTTCAGTGAGCACTTCAGTTTTATTCTTTGCCGAGATTGGCCATAGTTTGCTGTCGGAAACAAGTTGACCAGTCAGGTTGTTGAAGGTATAATGGTATAGAATCTAGCAAAGAATATGTCCGTCCATTGATGCGTTGAGCTTTTACGTATAAACTATAGAAGTGATGCTTATTGCTTCTCAGGTCAGGTTGTTCATAAAAATTGTCTGAATGGGGTTGTTCACTGCCATTTGCTCTCACTCGCAGCGCTAGCGGCATTGGAGGTGTCTCTCTCTGATTGGTTGGTTTCTGAATCCAAGATCTATGAATCAAACTCCCGCCAAGATTTAAAAACCTTCCATTCCGCTAGATGCATTTTGATTGGCTCTCTCCCGGACGATTAGAACAGCAGCGCCATCTACAATAGTTTTGCATGAACAACCCCATTGATGAAACTGTTTTACGTTTGCATTGTATTGTATAAAACTTGAAAAAGTTGAAGGCTGCTAGGCCCAGTTGTTAACTTTTCAAGTTTTAAACTATGAAGACGTAAACGGTTTCAAAACGTGAAAGCATGCAACAATTGGCCTTCTGACAACACACACACCACTTGAGGAGTTTGTTTTCAAAAAGCAACATGTCCAAAAATGCACTTTTTTGTTAACGATGGTTCCTAGTGCTATAAAACCATGCGGGTCTGAATATGTAATTTGTTTGCTACAAAAGTCAACATATCCTGTGGTAATGAACTCGTGAATATCGACGTTTGTAACAAAAGGCACGTGTCTATAAGTTTTGTTATCAAAGTGCAACATGTCCAATTTCAGCATTTCAGCATTTCAGCTTTTTCAGTATTCTAATTCAAGAATTTTTTGTTTGAATTTTAATACAAACCACAATACAATATGATACAATTTCCTATTTGCACATGTTTTCTTGATTTTGATTTTTCTTGACAATGGGTTAGTTTCAAAATGCAACAAGTCCAAAATTAAAAGATTAATTAGGAAAAGAGTAGAAATATATTGAAGTTACTTTTTCAGCATTCCAATTCAAAAAAATTTTGTTTGAATTTTAAAACCAATCACAATACCATCCTATTTGCAGACAATTAGGGGCTGTGCATAAAGGACGTCACGCTTCAGGGGGGGAGGGGGGGGGGGGGGGGGTGCACCAGTATGGGACACAGTGTGACAGGGGAGAGGGGGGGGGGGGGGTACTGGAGGCAGTAGGACGTCACGTTTTGATATAGGTATTTTCAAGCATTTTATATTTCAGTTGATACGTCGGGACCGGAAATTTCGCTAAAAACGAGAAATTCTGATACATTTTACGGTCAAAAATATTCTATTTAAGGGGAGGTAGAGATAGATTTGTGACGTCCTTTTAGGGGGGGGGTCTCGAAAAGTGTGACACAACATGACAGGGGGGAGGGGGGGGGGGGTGTCAAAATATCCCATTTTTAGCGTGACGTCCTTTATGCACAGCCCCTTAGTTACAAGTTTTTCGTTGTTTCTGAACAATATAGGTAAATGGACATGTTGCTTTTTGAAAACAAACTCCTCACTTGCTTATATAATCTACCATAAATCATAACATCTAGACCAGATTTTGAAAATAAATATTTCCATACGTAACCCATAACTTGCAAGATATTTCAATCAACTATTTGGGGAGAGGACTTTAATTAAAGTGGGATTCAGAAATTGACATATAAATTACAGAACGCACGTCTGAAGATATCATCTGATTCCAAAGATGAAGAAAAGGAAAAGGGTGAAGAAGGAAGAGATGGAGATGACTATAGAAATGATGAGGACGATGTTAACGTAGAAAATGAGGGCGGAGAACAGCCAGAAAATGCAGGTCCAGGAGTTGAACTGATCCCCGATGTGTCTGGAAGTGATTCTGATGAAGGTGTTCAGGGTGACGGAAAGTGAGTACGATTGATAGCTTTTTGATATGTATTGTTTGATACCTGCTTGATACATTATTATGAATGTGATCATCTAATTCACAGGGACAACTATGTAATATCAGACTTTGACATAATGCTGCAACGTAAAAGGAAAGAGACCAAGAAGAGGAAGCGAAAAGATATCGACATATTTAATGCCAATGATGACATTATCGCCCAGCTATTAGCTGATATGCGCAAGGCTGCAGAGGTGATGATGCCATAAAAAGAGTTTGTACGTATTACTTATGCAGGACATGTTCCATTACGTACAACTTGTGTTTTTGTTTCTTAGGATGATCGCAAGTTGAATCTGCAGTCCAAACCGGCCGTCAACAAGATAGCAATGTTGCCGAAAGTCATGTCACAATTGAACAAACATGACCTTCAATTGGCTTTCATAGAGCACAATGTGTTATCTGTCCTGACTGACTGGCTGGCTCCTTTGCCGGACAAAAGTATACCTTCTCTCGGAATCCGAGATTGTTTGCTCAAGTTGCTATGTGATGTAAGCAGTTAGAAATATATCTACCTACTAGAGATGGGACGATTCCAGTTTTTCGCGATTCCGATACCGATTCTTCAAAACGATTCTTACGATTCCGATTATTTATGTCTTTTGTAAATCTAATAATAATTGTTTATTATTCAATATTTATTTATAGTAACAATATCACTACATATTGTCATCACACTATATTTTTTATGAGAATAGTCTATTTTTTGCCAGAAAAAGCATCCAACACTAATTTAACTGACTTACAACATCTATTTTACCTTACAAAATTAATTAAAATCAAAAAAGAATCGGCATCGCTAGTTATGGGAACAGAATCAATGCATCCCGATTCTTCCGATTCTCTAGATAGCGGTATTGGAATCGTCCCATCCCTAATTTATACTTCAATACCTTTTTGTTTACCTCCTTGAACCTTCTGTGCCCAAAATCAGAGTTGAGAACATAACATAATCTTACTTGGTTCCTTTTTACGATGCATCATTAGTTTCCTCGCGTGAACAGCGCCACTCTTAAAGAATCTGGCATTGGCAAAGCTGTGATGTATTTGTTTAAGCATCCTAGAGAGACCAAGGAAAATCGCACAAGAGCTGGCAAACTCATTAATGAATGGTCCCGAATCATTTTTAGCGTTCAAACAAATATCAAAGGTAATTAATTTACTCATTTACTTACAATCTTGTTCATAGAATCACTCAAAAGGCGACGACAAAACGAGCACAGAGTACGTACTCATATTACTCCTCTAGCTAGTAGGTATACGTACTCCTTTTACAGTGTGCTTCATACTGATGAAATAAAATTGAATATTCATTTGTGATGTATAGGTACACTCCCCCAAATAATAAACGGTACTTGGTACAAAACGTATTGGCTGCTGGGCCGGTTCCTTGACAATCAATCCTTGTTATTATCAATGAAATCAGAGCTCACCTAAAAGAGTTAGATAATGCGTTAGCACTGACTTCATGGGATGATGCCATCAAACCTTAATCAGTCAATTCATTTTCTTTTGAGTACCGTTTATTATTTGGTTTGGGGGAGTGTACATGTACACAGTTGTAATCACTGTGCATTTTATTTCCTGCTGAGTTGATATCAATGTTATAATAAATTGATAAGGAGGAATAACAATTTTCTCTGAAGATAGACATACTGTTCATACATTATACTTTTCCTATTAGTAACCAAATAGAGAGTAAATGCAATCAATCTAATCTTTCCTTCCCTTATAGCATTGAGTCGTGAAGAGCGAGTGCAGTTAGACTTAACTCAAATGCAAAAGCGCAAGAGAGTTTCCGAAGATGAAGCTCGGGGTACACAGCAAGATCTTAATAAAGCAACGACATCCAGGGTTAGCAAGTATGTGTCTCCATTGCATAATAATAGTATATGGTTTTATGCTCTTGTAGGCTGAACTTTCAATAATACGTAAGGCAAGCTGTCAGTTCTGTCATTGAATTAAGTTGGACTTCTTCTCTCAAAAAGAAGAGCTGCGAACAAATTCAACGTTCGCAAATTAAGAAAATTATAACTCCATTTCAATTGTCAATTCCATGCAAACTTATGTGTTCGTTCACAACTAAATTTTGTAGGAAAAATGTCACATGAGATCCTGTCCAAAGTAGCTCGTTTTCTCTAAGCAGTAACATTCAATATATTATTTGGATTCTAAGGTCGGGGACAGGCAATTGATAAACCCGCGCTAGAATGGGCCGGTATACCTGACACGACCTGACAATGATAAACAGGGTTCATCTTTGCCTGTCACCGACCATACTAGTTCACTCCATTGAAATTCTCCTGTATTTAAATTGAAAGTATGTGCATTAAAATTTATTAACAAAGAGACATTAATGTTCATTGTTCATTTGTATTTTTCTAGGTCTTTGCGACCTGGTGATAAGGGTTGGGTAGCAAGAGCCCTTGTTCCGAAGCCATCTGAGAAAGACAACGTTTTGCACCCAAAATGTGAAAGTGACGTTGGCAAAAGCAAAGTAAGTGACATTAACAGTAGAGTATTTACCAGCGCAATGGAGACCTACTCAAATTTATGTACAGAAATGATTAGCAATAACATAACTTCAGTAAACGCTTGGAATATAAAGAGTTATGGGAATGAAAATTCACCAACCATAAAAAGTAAACGTTTAATATTTTTGTATTTAATTTTTAATGTTATAGATGAAATTACTTGTCAATAGTGTGTAGCGCACATTATGAGAAGTTCTGCTGACACATTCTTAGATCTTTCAAATATAAAATCCCAAATGTTTTATAAACACATTCTTAATGTATGAACTGCAAATTTTAAAGATTTGACTTCCGGTGGGATTTGAGCCCACGACCTTCAGATTGCCGGTCTAATGCTCTACCAAATGAGCTACGGAGAATCCTTCAAATTTGCAGATTTTATCATCCATGACTTGCACAAGCTCAGGCAGTGATGATGCCAGGGGTGCGATCACATAAAATGAGAACTTTCTTGTCACGGTGACAAGACCCTAGAAGACCGTGAATAACATTGAGATGAGAAGCTTGTCACCGTGACAAGAAAGTTCTCATTTAATATGATCGTAACCCAGGAGACCGTGGAAATCCATGATTAAAAGAACCAATCGATCACCTCATACCTAACAACCATATCTCCATGAAACAAATATCGTATGTACACTCAGCACAACAAAAATTAATCGGTGAATAAATTTGAATGACTGCTGGTCATGTTCCATACCAATCAAAGTTTGTTTTCTTTGAAATGAGAGGTCACCTACTTGAGTGAGACAAGAAGTTGGACTGATTTCCGAAGGTGCGATCTAACATTTTTCATTCATGCAGATTTATTGAACGATCAATTTTAGTTGTGCCAAGTGTACCCAATTCAAGCTCGAACTTAGCAATTTATCACCATTATTAAGTTGGTGTGTACAGTACTTTCATATATTATTTTCAAAGCCTGATTATTACATTGCTTACAGACCACAAAGAAGAAGATGACACTTGTTGATAAGATAATGAAGAACTCCATTGATGGCAAACAAAAAAAACAGGCTAAGCGACCTGCTACTCGTACACAATCTGTATAAAGGGGCGAAACATGCAATTGTAATTTTAAGTCATTCGTTATCATTGTGTAACTAATTTGTTAGATGTAAGGTTATCACTTGCTTTGATTCACTTTCACTTTGTATTATTTTGGCACGTTCCAATTAGTTGTTTAACAGTTATTTTAATATTGAAATAGTTTCATGGCTGGCACATTAAAACAGAAATCGAGCAAGAAGATAATGAAACGGGCTGAATCATTATTTCCTGACACAAGGTCCATTTTTCCGAACAATCCGAAAGAAAGAGCTACAAGGTTGTAAACGTCGTCGAACAAGGGATGTGCAATAAATGGCCGAGAATACAATGAGAGCAAATGATTTTACGATCTATTATCAGACGAGAACATTGTCGGTTTCTGAATTACATACACATAGTATCTCTCTGTAATCAATTTAATTCAATGTAAGTGTATGTAATCAAAGATGTAATGTATGTAATTCAATGCATCTCTAGCATGATTTGATCTCTAGCATTGAATCAAACTCCTAATGAATCAAACTTCTGGTATGCGTCTTGTATATCTAAACGCACAACAAAGTATCTCCGGCCGTCTTTTTATTTGAACACTGATTTTTGCGAGGGTCATTATTTTCTTGATCATTCATCATTATTTCTGATGCACACAAAGTATTAGTAATATAATTCAGATTATTACCGATAATTACATCACACCAGTCAGAAATTGAAACTAGTGAGTAAACAATGATTATATTATCCCATCATTATGATCGCTGCCAAACAGTGTTGAATTCAGATATTTTAGCCCAGGGGGGGGGGGGGGTGGGGGGGGAGGCAAAATGATTATGCACAAAATAAAGAGTTATCGCTGGACTCTAAGGGGGGGGGGGGATGTTTTAAAATAGAATACTTTGAATACTGACTATCTTAGATTAGTTTAAAATCATTTTTGAGCATGCTGAGTCTGCCAGATCTGTAATCTAAAGGAGGTCTAGAATGACAAAATGGACAGTGCAAAAGGTGTCAAAGTAGGGGAAAAAGTAGGGGTTAAAAATGTTTTAGAGAATATAAAATGCCGTGAGGGTATTCGCATCAGATATAGAAATCCAATGAGCTATAATTTGAGATATTAAAAATTGTTTTAAGACGATTCTCTGTATTTTAAAAACATACGTGACTTATTTGTGAATTGAGAAACGTAAGAAAGTTATGTGGAAATAGATTAATTTCCTCGGGGGGAGGGGGGGGGGGGGGGTGCACTCGCCCCCCCTCAGGTATGCCTGAATTCAACACTGCTGCCAAAGCTAATTGACATTTTCATTCATTCAATTACATTTATTATATTTTAAGCAATAATATTTCCATAATTTCCTGGCTGTTATTGACGAGTAATTATGACAATATTGTGTAAGTACCGTAACAATCATAAAACGGTATTTGAACGAAACGGATTGGCTGGTGGTCAGGTTCCTTGACAATACATCCTTGTTATTATCAACGAAATCGGAGCTCGACTACTAGACATAGATGACGAGTTAGCATAGAATTCATCGGATGATGCCATCACATTTTTTCAGCTGATCAATTTCTTTCAAAATCCGTTTTATCACTTGCTGAGTGTAAGTACATGCACCACTATTAACTAGGTGCCTACTAATTATAACAATGGAAGCTTACGTAATAAACTATAGCAAAATTATGTAAACAGAGAGAAGACCCGATGTCCATTTTCTTGATTTTACATTGCACACTTTGACGCAATCAATCAAAATGTATTCTCTTACAAAAGTAACTGTTGTGCTATTAAAAAATGTGATTGGATGAACCCAAAATTGTAATTTCTGAGTTCACCTCAAGAACTGATGGACATCGGGCCTTCTACCTCTGAGGTTCAGAATTATAGTCTTGCAAGAACATGACATAATATGTAGGTAACATTAGACGTTTCTCATCTCTAAAGCCCCATTTACACGGTGCAATTTCTTGAACAACTTCTGTGCCACAGAGGTTCTGCTCGTGCGCAGTATCACTTTCGAGATGATAAAGGGAATCTGCACATGTGCAGAACTTCTGTGACACAGAAGTTGTTCAAGAAATTGCACCGTGTAAATGGTGCTTAAGAACTAAACATTATTCCTCCGTGATGACAGATGCGTCTAGTTAGTGGTTATTCACCATATTCGGGCAACTATACCGGGCGGCCCAAAAAAAGTCCAACGGGCGAGACATCACTGTGACGAAACTACTGCACATATTGGGCTGAAAATTACACCCATTATACAAAACATACTAAGGTCTAACATGTGAAAGTTTTAAGACCATAACTTGGATGGAAAAAAAGTTACAGCTGTTCGAATTTCGTTTTCGAAAAATCGATTATATACGGAGCTCAAAAATCACGCGTCCAGAAAATGTCCAATGGCCGGGACGCTATTTACTCAAACTGCTGACGATATTAAGCTGAACATTTCATATGTTATTCAAAATATATTATTATCGATTGTGCAAAAATTTCAATTAATTTAAATCAATGTAACGAAAGTTATCTTATCTAGAATTTGCGAGTAAAAAGAAGAATGCACAACAGATAATTTCTCAAGTTTATTTCACAATATGTTAATTTTATAAGTGAAATTACCCAAATTACCTATCTCCCGTATATTTTCTGTTTTTAAGCTCAAATTCAAGATACTATAACTTTCGTTCCACTGATTCAAATGTATTGACATTTGTATACAATAGATAGTCATGCTTTTAATAACATTTGAAATTTTCAGCCTGATATCATGAGTAGTGTTGAAAATAAAGGTTTCCATGCCATTGGACTTTTTCTGAATGCGCGCTCTTTGAGCTCCGTATAATCGATTTTTCGACAACCAAATTCGAACAGCTGTAACTATTTTCCTACAAAAGAAATGTTTTTGAAACTTTCACACATTAAACATTTGTATGTTTGTTATAACATGTGAAATTTTCAGACTAATATCTGCAGTAGTTTCTTCACAGCGGTGTCTCGCCCATTGGACATTTTGGGGGGGGGGGAAATGACAAAACGTTAACTTCGCTCACATGGACAAAACTCGCCTAGCTTCAAAAGTTCGTGAGTGCCAAGCCCAATAGTGTGTACAATTCATTATCCTAATTACAGCAATAATACACTGATTCATCGGTCATTTAAATCATACAATTAAATCATGTCATAGAGAACTTATACAGGTTTTGATAGAAACTGCGAGGAACAATGAAGATATAGCTCTTGGTTCTTTGCCTTTGTGTGTTCTTTGGTATAGCTCTTTGTCGTTGTTTCTGAATGTTTTCACAAACTCCTCGTACATTACAGAAAAAGAAACCATCTATTTCAATCGATATGTGTACATATTTTAATCTGTTGTTTTACGTAGGTATGTTTAAATGCACTATTCACATGGAGTTCAACACAGATCAATCAGCATATTCTCCCCGGTCATAATGAAGAACTGACACTAATATAATATGTAAACTGACTTCCATTTTGTGACTTTGTCCTAATTTACCTCGACATTTATGTTACCTACTTGACGTTTTATGTAACATTTGCAAAAGCACAAACTGTGTGTTTGAGGGACCTCAAAATTTTCATGACAATTTTATATTAATCATATTAGTAGAGGGCCAAGTGGTATCCCGTAGGATCGTGGTGAAGGGAAGGTGCCACCTATCTCACTAAATGCATATATAGGTCCAAAACCTAAAAAAATTTGGTGCCACCCCCAGACCCCTGGCGGGGGCTGAAGGCTGGGGGCTAAAGCTATTCATTCCTGTACCCTACACGAAAAGACATAGAGGATTAATTTTTTTTATTTAAGATCAAAACTGAATGCCCTATTGTGAAAAAAATTTATTTTAAAAAATTTTGGCCGCCATCTTGGAAAAAAAAATTTGAAACATTAAAAATTTATATACACTTTAAATCGGTCATTGGACGAACAAATGTCCCAAACAAAAGTTATAGTACTCATAAAATGCAATAACTTTGTAATTTAACATTTTTTTCTATCACCAATACTTTATGAGTAAGAGCCGATTTAGTGCCGTTTTTCGGAGCGGGATAGGGACTACACAATGTTAATTGATCTCGGGGGACCTTGAACGGAGTGAATTTTACCGCTTTTTTATGACATCGTAGCGCCGAAACCGTTCATCCGATCTAAAAAATCTTTGCGGCATATGAAAGGTACATTCTTTGGGTCAACTTTCCCGAATTTGCAACAATCTTCTGTTTTCCATTGATGAGAAAAAGCAATATTTCTTGAATAGAAATCGAACTTATTTTCAATTCGTTTTTATGGAGGTAGTACAGGAACAAGTGAATTATACCGTAGGATTTTTGTAAAGGGGGCTGGCACCAAATGCCATTTGATATAGCATGCTTTGAGATGTATGAAAAGTCATGGTGCCAACCTCGCAACCCTGGCCGGGGGCGGGGGCGGGGGGTATTTTCCATAAAATCGACGGTTTCAAAAAAAAAAATCTGAAAAAATTGGCCCACATAAATTGGATTATGTAATTTGAAAAAAAGAAAATAAAAATATCCAACGCCGCCATCTTGGGGAAAAAAGGTTACAAAAAGAGCTTTTTATACATACTGAACAACGTGGGCCGGTTATTAAATTCCGGTTGGCGCAAGAAAAGGTCCAATGGGCGAGATATCTCTGTGATGAAACTTCTTCAGTAATTTGGCTGAACATCTCACATATTATAACAAACATACCAAGGTTTGATGTGTGAAAGTTTCAAAAACATTACTAATGTAGAAAAAAAGTTACAGCTGTTCGAATATGGTTATCGAAAAATCAATTAAACGGATCTCAAATTAATCGACTTTTCGATAACCATATTCGAACAGCTGTAACTTTTTTTCTACATTAGTAATGTTTTTGAAACTTTCACACATCAAACCTTGGTATGTTTGTTATAATATGTGAGATGTTCAGCCAAATTACTGAAGAAGTTTTATCACAGCGATATCTCGCCCATTGGACCTTTTCTTGCGCCAACCGGAATTTAATAACCGGCCCACGTTGTTCAGTATGTATAAAAAGCTCTTTTTGTAACCTTTTTTCCCCAAGATGGCGGCGTTGGATATTTTTGTTTTCTTTTTTTCAAATTACATAATCCAATTTATGTGTGCCAATTTTTACAGATTTTTTTTTGAAACCGTCGATTTTTTGGAAAATACCCCCCGCCCCCGCCCCCGGCCAGGGTTGCGAGGTTGGCACCATGACTTTTCATACATCTCAAAGCATGCTTTATCAAATGGCATTTGGTGCCAGCCCCCTTCACAAAAATCCTACGGTATAATTCACTTGTTCCTGTACTACCTCCATAAAAACGAATTGAAAATAAGTTCGATTTCTATTCAAGAAATATTGCTTTTTCTCAACAATGGAAAACAGAAGATTGTTGCAAATTCGGGAAAGTTGACCCAAAGAATGTACCTTTCATATGCCGCAAAGATTTTTTTAGATCGGATGAATGGTTTCGGCGCTACGATGTCATAAAAAAGCGGTAAAATTCACTCCGTTCAAGGCCCCCCCGAGATCAATTAACATTGTGTAGTCCCTATCCCGCTCCGAAAAACGGCACTAAATCGGCTCTTACTCATAAAGTATTGGTGATAGAAAAAAATGTTAAATTACAAAGTTATTGCATTTTATGAGTACTATAACTTTTGTTTGGGACATTTGTTCGTCCAATGATTGATTTAAAGTGTATATAAATTCTTAATGTTTCAAATTTTTTTTCCAAGATGGCAGCCAAAATTTTTTAAAATAAATTTTTTTCACAATTGGGCATTCAGTTTTGATCTTAAATAAAAAAAATTAATCCTCTATGTTCTTTCGTGTAGGGTACAGGAATGAATAACTTTAGCCCCCAGCCCCCAGCCCCCGCCAGGGGTCTGGGGGTGGCACCAACATTTTTTAGGTTTTGGACCTATATATGCATTTAGTGAGATAGGTGGCACCTTCCCTTCACGACGGTCCTACGGGAGCTTTAAATCGACCTTTTGGCCCCCTACTAGTTTATTATTTTGGTAAATTTACATTCTCTTCAAATCCAAATCAGTAACTGAAAAATAAAACGAATACTTTTCTTTGATTTGAAATTATAGAATGTATAGTCCTCGGTTAAATAAAAATCTAATTCTTATCATTTAAAATGTTCATGAAAATTCCCAAATTGCCACAACAAAGTGAGAAAGAGAGAGAAGGATTATAACCTATATAAAATAACTCCATTTATTGGAGTATTTATACATTCTTAACATGTCGTGTCGAACGTTCAATTAGAAACAAAACTTATTCGGGGTTACTTGACCAAAGATTTGACACCTAAAAAGTTCCCCAATAAATGCACATTGTAAACTCTATTCCCCTTCTATTATCACTAACAGATAGTACTAAAACCATGGGCGACGAACAACAAGCTACTTGTTGCGATTGCTTCTGCGTGTGACCTTGGGCTTCGGGACGACTGGAGCTCGATGGAAAGCTGTGTTCTTGTCACTGTGACACATCAGATGAGCGCAGAGCTCCTCCCTCGTGTGACACGTATTCGGTCCAGGGCAAATGGTGCAAGGGTAAACAGAACTCCCATCTTCCTCAGTGCATTTGGTGTGTTTTGAGAATATGTGCTTGCGGGCATTCACCTAAAAGAAATATAAAATTTCATGCAAGACACTATTTTAACTTGGAGAACTGTCAATTGAAAATTGTCTAATTAGTAATTAGGTACGCATTTTTTGTGATAGCTCTGAGCCCAGCCTATTCACAATAAGTAATCCCTGCTTGAAAAAAACATGACATTTCTGATAAAATCTGGAGTATTTACCAGACATTCCCAGTGAATTTCAGACAATCTCAGAATCCAGACACACTTTCACCCGACTCTTCCAGAGTTTACCAGAGTTTACCAGAGAAGCTCGAGACGCCAGAATTATTCAGGCATAATCAGAATAAACCAGACAAATTAGTCAGACTAACTCAGAGTTTTCCAGATTTCTCCAGACAACCAGAATTAATCAGGCATAGCCAGACTATACCAGACAAAAGAAGTAAGACTGACTCAGAGTTTTCCAGAAAGGTCAGGAAAACCTTACATAAGAATATATCAGACTATACCAGACAAAATGAATCCAGAGTTATCAAGATAGATCCAGACAAATCAAGAAAAAGTAAATAACCAGAAAATATCAGACAAACCAGTAACAAATCTTGCCAGAACTTACAAGACAAAACCAGAATGAATCAGACAATTACTTTCACCAGAATATACGAGAAGAAATCAGACATAGTTTTAACCAGATAAACCAGACAATTCCAGAATGACACCAGATCAATTTATTCACCAGAAAATCTCAGAACCCTCCAGACAATTATCCAGACAAAACCAGACGATACCAGACCAGCTGTCAGAATACATCAGATCCAGAAAATATCAGAATATACCAGAAGAAATCAAACATAGTTCTAACCAGACTAAACCAGACAATTCCAGAATAATTCCAGATCAGTTTATTTACCAGAATATCTCAGAACTTACCAGACAATTATCCAGACAAAACCAGACGATACCAGAGCAGCTACCAGAAAACACCAGATCCAGAAAATATCAGAATATACCAGAAGAAATCAGACATAGTTCTAACCAGACTAAACCAGACAATTCCAGAATGACACCAGACAATAGTTCATTCACCTGAATATCTCAGAACTTACCAGACAATTATCCAGACAAAACCAGACGATACCAGACCAGCTACCAGAATACACCAGATACAGAAAATATCAGAATATACTAGAAGAAATAAGACATAGTTCTAACCAGACTAAACCAGACAATTCCAGAATAACACCAGATCAGTTCATTCACCAGAATATCTCAGAACTTACCAGACAATTATCCAGATAAAACCAGACGATACCAGACCAGCTACCAGAATACACCAGATCCAGAAAATATCAGAATATACCAGAAGAAATCAGACAGAGTTCTAACCAGACTAAACCAGACCATTCCAGAATGACACCAGACCATAGTTCAGCACCAGAATATCTCAGAACTTACCAGACAATTATCCAGACAAAACCAGACGAAACCAGAACATTTCAGATCCAGAATATACCAGATTATACTACCAGACGTTTTCAGATACGGTCTATCCGGACCAAGCCAGACGATACCAGAATGAAACCAGACCAGTTCATTCACCAGAATTTACTAGACGTATCAGACACTGTTTATCCAGCAAGCAAAATAATGAAAATTCTATTCCATTCTATTCTAAGCCAGACGATACCAGAATGGCTGGGTCTGGATAGAACTACTTTTGATTACTTCTGGTATAGTTTAGTGAATAAACTGGCCTGGTTTCCTTCTGGTATCGTCTGGATTGGTCTGGATGGACATTGTCGAATACGTCTGGTATATCTGGAAATCTCTGGATCTGGTGTATTCTGGTTTCGTCTGGTATAGTCTGGGTAGAACTGACTGGATCATTTCTGATATATTCTGGTGAATGAACTGGTCTGGTTCCATTCTGGTATCGTCTGGATTGATCTGGATAGACAATGTCTGAAAACGTCTGGTATTATCTGGTATTTTCTGGATGTGGTGTATTCTGGTTTCGTCTGGTATAGTCTGCTGGACTGACATGTCTGGTACGTTCTGAGTTAACCTGGTGTTCTAACTGATCTGGTGTAATTCTGGAATAGTCTGGTTTAGTCTGGTTAGACCTATGTCTGATTTCTTCTGGTATATTCTGATATTTTCTGGATCTGGTGTATTCTGGTAGCTGGTCTGGGTATCGTCTGGTTTTGTCTGGATAATTGTCTGGTAAGTTCTGAGATATTCTGGTGAATGAACTGATCTGGTGTAGTTCTGGAATTGTCTGGTTTAGTCTGGTTAGACCTGTGTCTGATTTCTTCTGGTATATTCTGATATTTTCTGTATCTGGTGTATTCTGGTAGCTGGTCTGGTATCGTCTGGTTTTGTCTGGATAATTGTCTTGTAAGTTCTGAGATATTCTGGTGAATGAACTATGGTCTGGTGTCATTCTGGTATTGTCTGGCTTGGTCTGGATAGACATTGTCTCAAAGCGTCTGGTATTATCTGGTATGTTCTGGAAATGTTCGTGCGTTCTGAATCCTTCTGGTTATGTCTGACATCAGGTCTTGACTATTCTGACTTTATCTGCATAACTCTGATACAACGGTTTTTTTGAATAATATGATTCATCATTGTTCTCACGCTGAACTAGATCGAGCTAGTTTTGCATCGACATCAAATCTTCAGTCAGTCAGTCCCCAGTCAGGCGGGTGGAGACTGCTGTGTGAAGTTCGAGCTGTTTTTTAATCAGTTGTGATTTATGTGACAACGCTCTGTTCTTTACAGTAACTACTGATAGTAAATGCATTCAAATACATTAATCAATTGTTAATGTATAATTTTGAAAAACATCATTCTTTTGTTAGTATAATGTACACAGTTTTACGCGGATTCTAAACAGTGAAAAAACACAATTTGGAATACCTATACGATCTCTCAGGAAAACGGTAAGTGAGCAGTCATTTCAATTATATTATACCTACTCCTTTGAAACCCCCAATTACTGTTACATACAGAGAGCATCTTGCATTGAATATTGAGCATTTACCTAACACTTTATTGACAAATAGTAGGTAGTTACAATAATAGCTGGTAAAAATGTCACCCTGCCACCTGCGGCGGAGAGGCACCTATTTCACGGTAAAATTGCACTTGGATGTTTGACACTTACATGGATGGGCGTCCACAGGGGGAGGGGGGGGGAGGCGCTTGTCTTCCCCCCCCCCCCCCTGGATGTCAGGAAAACATACAATTTGTGTGGTGATCATTTTGTAAACAAAAAATACACAAACAAATAATTTCAAAGTGTCGAAAAACCAAAAAATGCCTGAGGGGCAAGGTTTGAACATGTCTTCTCCCCCCCCCCCCCCCCCCAAGTGTCAAGTGTCAAATTTATAATTTATACAATATTGAATATTTCCACAAAATACACCTCATCGTCTCAAAGTGTCGAAAAACCAATAAGTGGGGGGGGGGGGGGGGGGCGCGCTCCCCACACCCTCCCTTAACCCGTTGAAAATACGTTTTCCTTGCGGACGTCCATGGGCAGAAACAAAACCGCAGGGTCTCCCTGAAGGTTGTTTTTAAACCTTTTAAAAACCTTTAGATTTTTGTGTGTGCAATCTGCTGGTGATAATTAATAATTACAATCAGCTTTGACATTGAAAATGGCATGACATTTTTTATGGTAGGTGATCAATCGATTCTTCATTTTTGGTGTTTTATGATTATTAAATCATGCTTGCTTAATTTTGTATTAAACCCCTTTTATTTTTTAGTTGCTGACCTATAAACTTACATTTTCAAAAGAGAACCTACCCACGTTTGCTGTGTAGTGTATATTTATTGAGCGTTTTCTATACTATTTTACAATAAGCAAAACGGAACCAATCTAAATTTTTGGGTGTTGGTTCCTTTTCACAATTTAAATTTATACAGTAACAACAATAATTTCACATTGATCAAAACGGAACCAATCCACATATTTGTGGGTTGGTTCCTTTTTACATTATACATTAACAACAATAATTTCACATTGATAAAAAAAAAGGAACCAAGCTACATTTCATTAATTTTTGAAGTAACCACAGTATATTTTAAATATTTAGTAATTACAAAAAAATATATAAAAACTCTGCCGATCAAACAACAGAAAAATTACTGATTTAGTCCATACATTTAAAAAACTATGAAACTCTCTGCGTTTCTCTCAATATCTCAGTTCATGATACCTGGGGTTTGGTTCCTTTTTGCATGTAATTTGTTTAAAACATGGTAAGAGGGAACGTCACAAATTTAATATTTTACTTGATGAATACCAGAAAGTGAAAGTATCTACAGCCAGTTACTCAAAAAAGTATCTAGATAATGATTTGATAGAAAATTTTACCGTGATTTACCGTGCATGTGCATTAAATTGTAATTATTGAGTTAGTACACCCAAAAAAACATAAAACGGTATTTGAAAGAAACGGATTCGCTGCTGGTCAGGTTCCTTGACAATCAACCCTCACCTATCAATCCTCACCTACTATAGGTAGATGACGAGTTAGCAGACTTCAACATTTTGATGCCAACACATTTTTTTCAGCCAATCCATTTCTTTCAAATACCGTTTTATCATTTGCTGAGTGTACCGTACCTACACATAATAGGAAATTTTATAAGTGGGAAAATGTGATCGCCTACATTCGTGCATTTCGATATTTAATCAAATTCAACGCGTATTTAACAGAAAATACAGTGTTGCGATGAAGAATGGAGGAACAGCGAAGTACAAACATCTCTGTCTTTGAAGGTAGGTAAGTGTATGACCTACAAGTGGGTAAATACAGCCCAAGGTATCTAAAATAATTTTACTACCCTTGGGTAAAGCCCATTTCACATAAAGCGCGTGCCGCGTTTTGCGATATCGCGTTTTGTCTTTTTTTATAACGCCTAGAAGAGGCCGTCGAAAACAGAATGTTGATATAAATTTATTATTCTTGTTAGTAACAATTTGGGTGTTATAATTGGTATGATTAGATGGAATAATATGCAGAGGTAAGTAATTATTATCATTATAGTCTTATTTTATAGTTTTCGTAGTCGCACGTGATTAGCTGCTAGGTCGTGACGTCATTTTCGCCACGCGCGGTACTGAAAAAACCTCCCTACAATCGAGATGGGGCGGCTTAAAAATAAAACGCGTGCGGCGAAATTTTCGGTGGTTTTGATTGGTCAATAAAAAAAACGCGAAACGCGCTTTATGTGAAACCGGCTTAACCCTTTATAGGTTATTGGGACATTATCTTCCCACCATGGTTGTGACCTAAATGTACAGTGGGAAATTTGCTTCCCACTTTTCCCCGCCTTATATTCATATTGACGACCTTGATAATTGCTTTAATTTTCAGCTCAATAAAATGGGTCCCAGACCAGTGACCTATAAAGGGTTAAATGAGTGAACCTGCCTCCTCTAAATATTTTTTTAAAATTTGTGTGAATTTTGTATTCTAGTCGTATAAAGACAAATGTAAATTTACGTATCATAAGTTCGTTCTAATGTCATTAGAGGTAAAAGCTTCGGTAGAAGATTATTTGCGAAATCTGAAAATAAAATTTGATGGCAGATCCAATTTTCTTTCACATTTACATAAATATTTTGTATGGTTCAGCATGTTCAAGTGCATTAATTTGTTGACATATCTCAATTCATCATTGTGAATAAGTTGTACTACCTAAATTGTCATGTTAGGTATGCACTCATTTTGAGAAAAAAATACTTACAATACAAAGAAAGTAAGTATATATTTTTTAAATATGAAATTATGATTCAATTGAGAATATCTATAGGCAGGGCTATCGTCCAGAGTTGTGGTTACTTTTAAAATGTAGCAGTATTACAGTTACAGTTACTTGCTCAAAATTCTAACAGTGTTACAGACAGCTACAGTTACAAGGGTTTCAAAAGTAACACCGACAAATATCAGTGTTAAGTTACAGTTACCTACTTTTATATTGACAGCAGTTACTTTCACAGTTACTTTAAATTTACTAGCATTTTTCCTTCAAGTTTTTTACTATTGAAGGGATTGAATTGAGTTGTCATTGATAACTGAAAATAGTGAACAGGGCTGACAGGACAAGAAAAATGTCTAGGCCAAAGGCATTTTAGAATTTTGTTGTAATGCCTTCTCATTCTAGAGCTGATTTTTTTATTTTTTTATTTTTACTGAATTGGACATTTTACATTATTCAGAGATGAATTAAATGCATCACGTTACATTTCACTAAAGTTACTCAAAATTGTAACGGGATAAAAGTTACTGTTTCTATTTTCAATAAAGAAAGTAACTGAATACAATTACAATTACCTCATTTTTAAAGTAAGTAGTAACATGTTACTTTGTATCATGTTACTTCACAACACTGCTCGTCATAGTGTCCATTGCCAATAAATAAGTAGTAGGTAACTACAGCTGTCGAGCCGTAACTGAGATAATATTCTCAGTTATTAAAGGGGGGGAACCGGGGGGAACGGACACCCCTGACTGGCAGGGGATCGAACCCGAACCTGAACCCGAAACCCGAAAAAAACGTATTTTTTGCGAACCCGAACCCGTATTAATTTTTTGTCTGAACCCGAACCCGAACCCGAACCCTTATAAAATATATTTGTGAACCCGAACCTGAACCCGAACCCATATTATTTAGGGTTTTTTATGGGTTTTCAAATTAAATTAAATACATTTTATAATATTTAATAATTTGAATAAAAATGTTAAGTTCATATTTCATTTTCAAAGTATACTACCTACTTAGATATATTTTTATGTGAGGGTACAAAACATGAATTATAATAAGTTGTGTCTCCACGCCAAATAACCTAGCCGAATAGCTTTGTCTTGAGTCTCCGCTCTGAATTTTGAAATGGGGAAGAAGAAAAGTAGTATTATTCGAGATATTTTTAAGAATTATAAAGGGACTTTGTCTAATTTTTTACTTACGAGGTGGGTTCCTGCCCTTCCCCCATGCTTCAACCTACACTAAAAATATTTTTCTATGAAGTAATATAACTCGTGGCCTGTAGTGTCACAAATTCGTTTTAGTAGGAAGTAAAATGAAAAATCTCCCTGCGGGGCAAACTGGATGTCTGAAATACCAATTCTGCCTTCATTTCGCATTAATCATCACATCACAGCTCTGCTATAGGTACTCGAAATTTTTTAGAGGATATATAAATTATATACATAACCCAGCATACGACAAGCTTTTTTGTGTCTACCAAAAGTTTTTAGAAAATCAAAACGCCTTTACAAATCATATGCCAAAAATCGCGTAAATTCAGACTGATCATTCAGTCCCCCCCCCCTCACCCACCCCCTCAATGCTTTATCATGAGTACGACTATGAGTCCCATACGTCAGTTCGACATGCGTTCAATGATAAAGCATTGACCAAAAAATAAAATTTAAGTCAAATTAATGAAGTTTGTTGATGTAATTCAAATTTAATAAACTGTACACCAGAAAATGTATTGGTTTGGAACACAAAGATGTAGGTATGTAGGATTAATCTAAGTGTGGAGCCGGACCCGAACCCGAACCCGAACCTGAACCCGAACCCGTATCATAGCTTTGCCTGAACCCGAACCCGAACCTGAACCCGTAAACGATCGGGTTCGATGCCCTGCTGACTGGATCCTGACCCCCCTTGCCCAGGAGACCAGGAGGCCAATTCTTGAGTTTTTACGATTTGAAACCATTTACGTTTGCATATAAAACTTGAACTTGAAACTTGAACTTTGCTTAGCATTTAACTTTTTTAAATTTTAAACAGTGAACGTACACGGTTTCGAAACGTGAATCTCAAGAATTGGCCCCCAGATATCACCTTCCCAGATATTCACAAACGTTGATTATGAGATGCAAAAATGCACAGATTTGCTTCATTATGACGTTGAATTCTCAAAATGTTCTCAAGTTTTGCTTAACTAATTGAACAGCTAGGTATTATCCAATGAGACAACTCATTTACTCATATGTTCAACATGATCACCCTCATAACATTTAATAAATTCACGTGAAACTATTTGATACCAAAACACATACACATTTTTATTCTTGCTTTGCTGTTGCTTATTGCAACCTTTTTCAAAGGTATTCCGAAATCGATTCATAATCTATACTCTTTCTTTTACTAGAATTCAAAAAATTACCCATTGGGGATTTTATCATATAACAAAATTTACAGATTATATTGCATTTTGTCTCAAGTTTCCCCAAGAATATTGCATATCACACATTTTAAATTTACTAGCATTTTTCCTTCAAGTTTTTTACTATTGAAGGGATTGAATTGAGTTGTCATTGATAACTGAAAATAGTCAGTTATTTATTTTAAATTAAACATTAGAAAAGCCCTGCGGGGCTAACTGGGGGGTGTGGCCCCCCAGACCCCCTTGAAGAAGAGCAAGGCTTTTTACTAACATCCATCGATCCCCGATAATTTTGACCCCCCCACTCAAAATAAAGTTCCTACGCGCCTGATTACGACCTTTGACTGATTTCAATTTATATTTGTATATTATTTGGATTTATGTTGTATGTATGTAGGTACTCTGTTACAGAATTCTTCATTGAACAACATGATCCAACAAAACAACGGCACCAAACGAATTCCGTAATGAAACACTGTTTTGCATGGTAATTAAAGACGCTTCTAAAACAGATCACTGATGTAATTTTCAGGCAACATCTGAGTATAATAATAACATAACGATTATTTTATTTCAGAAATACTCGGGGCATGTCATTAGATATTACATTCACCACATTCAATGATGATGTGATAATACCCAAGAAGGCCCTGCTAATACCCTGCTGAAACACTTGCCAAGATCTCGCTTATCAACGCGTTACACCGAGCTATTTCCTAGTTTAGTAAGTTGAAGATATAACTGTGCTACGTAAAACATAATGAGATAATATCCTCAGTTATTACATACCTTTGACTGATTTCAATTTGTATTTGTATATTATTTTGATTTATGTTGTACGGTGTCTATTTAAATAAGTAATTTATGTTACAGAATTCTTCATTGAACAATCCAAGTAACATGATCCAACAAAACAATGGCACCAAACCAATTCCGTCATGAAACACTGTTTTGAATGGTAATTAAAGACGCTTATTGTACTAGTCTATCTAAAACAGATCACTGATGTAATATTCAACGATTCTTTATTTCAGAAAAAAAACTTGGGGCATGGCATTACTACATTTACCACATTCAATGATGATGTTTTAGTACCCAAGAAGGGACTTCCCTGCTGAAACTATTTCCAAGATCTTAACAAGATTTTGTCAAATATTAACAATTTCATTGTCTGAATCAGCGATTCTTAAATTATGGTCCGCGGAGGCCTCACAGGGGGTCCGCGAAGACTCAAGAAATAGCATTGAATATTTATATTGGGTTTAAATATAAAATTTAAAATACACTTAAACTCAATAAAAATATAGGGTAGGTATACATGTTTAAGTGTGTGCTTCTTCTCCCCTTCCTCCTATTGTGAAGTAATTCTTAACTCTACGTCACTAAAATTACATTAATTTTTTTTAAACATGTTCTCATTATTGTGAAAAAATACTTTGTAAGCCAAAAATAAAAACGACAAAAATTATTGTCCAAATCGCATAGGTAAATATAGTCCAAATTCACTTTCGAATTTCAAAAATTTCCCGGTCTTTTCGGACCTATCCCTTGTCGCTAAGGGGCCCTCCCCACATTGTTTCGTGCGCAAAATGTTTCCCCGTAATTAGTCGTGCCGTACTAATATAGAATACAAATATTTAAATGAAAAATAATGCTACATTCCAATAATTTTTATTATTTCATATTATTATCAAAGTTAGACTATCTTTGGGAATAAAGAAAAGAATTCTAATCTGATATGATGAATGGGGGAATATTCCAAAAATGTTACGGGTAAGTTTTGGGGGTCCGCGACAACAAACTAAACTACCTATGTTTTAAGGGGGTCCGCGGGGTAGAAAAGTTTAAGAAACGCTGGTCTAAATCAAAAAAAAAATCTAAACAAGAATACAAGATTTCGCCAAAAGAAGTAAAATATTATCATTTAAAAAAAAATTAGAGTCAAACTTTCTAGAAATACAATCAAGACAATATTACAATGATCTTGGCAAGACTTCTCAGCAGGTAGTGTGCAAAGGCACGCACACTACCTTCTTACTCGTCCCTCTATACCCAGTACCAAGATTTTTTATTGTGACGGTAATGAGATAAAATTATTTTTAATGTATCTCGTGACTACTTTTCTCTTCATTTCATTTTACAGGACATATAGCCACAGCCTCTTTGAAAGCCGATGACAAAATTCCATTGTATAGAGGCGAAGAACTGCAAACCAGGATCGGTAACCGCTCCATCCAATGCATTTTTATATTTTGTAATTATATTGTTTCCATTTGTCTATAGGTATTTAATTTTTTACAGGGCCAAATTTAGTTGTGAGTTAATTTTTAATAGTGTATTACAATTATTACATTATGATTAATAAAAACAGTTTCATATTTCAACACAAACATGAAATATTATTGCAACTGTTGAATGAACCATCGTTTCCATTTGTCCTTGATTTTTAGCGTTTTTATTAAAAGTTAGATGTTAAAACTTTGTAAAGAATGTTGAACCCATAAATTAATAAATTCCCACATGTTGAATAGCTTGAATGCTGTCAAAATACTCTCCTGGTGCCATTCCCCTCCACCCCGACACAACGATTATTCACATAAAGACTTTCACCTTTATTAGATAGTAATTAAAACCAATAATTTCTTTAATGTTAAATTAATGGTTCAATACTTTCTTTTAAGCCAATTGTGTTCATTTCCGAACAAATTTCCTTGATCTCATGCGCTTATAGAACAGGACCTAGTGAACCCTGCATGAGAATGCATACGGAAGATTGTTTTACTAAGATTGAAATAGGTGGTCAACGACTGGGTCTGATTCAAGGGGCCAATGGTACCAAATATTCTCCAATATTATGATATCATGCCATAAGTCAGAGCTCGGAGGTTATGACAGTGATTGGCATTGCACCTTACTGTGCACATGCTGTGCACTGACTCTTTTAACCAATATATTGTCTCCAATGTTGATGTAATGCATGTAATTAAGCAAAATATTAAGCGTAAGTACATACAGTCTAGGAAAACGAGTTTCCATTCTAATTTTTTTTTAAAGATTTCATTGAGATTTTGTGTGGAAACTTATCCCTTGTGCAGATCTTGTATAATATGTATGGGCATATTTATAATCATTTTATATAAAAATATTTTGAAAATAGATTCAATTATATACAAAAATGATTTACATACCCATTGCATTTATATTATTGTGATATTGACATTCTACATGATAATTATATAATATGCAAGTAAGTAGGCACCTGTGCGAAATATCTAATGATAAAATAAATTTACACTAAAAGTGTGATATTAATTCTGGCCACACACATGCTCTTCTAAATTCTTGATGAATTCAAATCTATGGGCTGTTGAATGCATTACGAAATAACACCTAGAAATGCTTCGGAATTATGGAACTTTTAAGACCTTTTATTGTTCTGAATCTTTACATACTCGTATTTTGTTCGATACTGTTTTTCAACATTCATCAATCTTACATTTGTAATGGTATCATCCTAGTGGAACACATCTGGATATCTGGTTTTAGGTATAATCGGTCTGGTAATGTCTGATAACTTCTGGAGCTTCTGGATATGTCTGGTAAGGTCTGGTATACCAACTTCTATAGACACCTTGGTCTGGTATAGTCGGTCCAACTCCGGTAATGTCTGATTAGGTCTGGATATATCTGGCATAATCAGTCTGGTAATGTCTGATAATTTCTGGATATGTCTGGTATAGTCGGTCTGGCAATTTCTGATTAGGTCTGTATATATCTGGCATAATCAGTCTGGTAATGTCTGATTACTTCTGGATATTTCTGGTATAGTCTGGTAATGTCTGATAACTTCTAAATATGGCTGGTATAGTCGGTCTGGTCATGTCAATAGGTCTGGATATTTCTGGTAGTCAGTCCGGTAATGTCTGTATACTTCTGGATATGTCTGATAATGTCTGATAACTTCTGGATATGTCTGGTATAGTCTGGTGATGTCTGATAACTTCTGGATGTGTCTGGTAATGTCTGATAACTTCTGGATGTGTCTGGTAATGTCTGATAACTTCTGGATATGTCTGGTATAGTCTGGTGATGTCTGATAACTTCTGGATATGTCTGGTATATCGGTCTGGTAATGTCTGATAACTTCTGGATATGTCTGGTGTAGTCTGGAAATGTCTGATAACTTCTGGATATGTCTGGTATAGTCTGGTGATGTCTGATAACTTCTGGTATAGTCTGGTGATGTCTGATAACTTCTAGATATGTCTGGTACAGTCTGGTAATGTCCGATAACTTCTGGATATGTCTGGTATAGTCTGGTGATGTCTGATAACTTCTGGATATGTCTGGTATATCGGTCTGGTAATGTCTGACAACTTCTGGATATGTCTGGTATAGTCTGGTGATATCTGATTACTTCTGGATATGTCTGGTGATGTCTGATAACTTCTGGATATGTCTGGTATAGTCCGGTAATGTCTGACTACTTCTGGATATGTCTGGTATAGTCTGGTAATGTCTGATAACTTCTGGATATGTCTGGTATAGTCCGGTAAGGTCTGATTACTTCTGGATATGTCTGGTATATCGGTCTGGTAATGTCTGAATACTTCTGGATATGTCTGGTTTAGTCTGGTAAGGTCTGATTACTTCTGGATATGTCTGGTATATTCTGGTAATGTCTGAAAACTTCTGGATAGGTCTGGTATAGTCGGCCTGGTAATGTCTGATTAGGTCTGGATATTTCTGGTATAGTCAGTCAGGTAATGTCTGATAACTTCTGGATATGTCTGGTATAGTCTGGTAATGTCTGAGAACTTCTGGTTATGTCTGGTGTATTCGGTCTAGTAATGTCTGATTACTTCTGGTTATGGCTGGTATATTCACGGTCTGGTAATATCTTATTATTTCTGATAAATTCTTGTCAGTTCCAAGACATTTGTCTGGTAAAGTCTGATAGTTTCTTGTAAGTTCCAATTCACTTTCGTCTGGTTATGTCTGATATGTCTGGACAACTCTGATAAAAGAAAGTGAAATGTGTTCTGTAATTGTCTGGTATTGTCTGTTATTGTCTGATTCTGATTTTGTCTGTTCCAATTTCTGGAGTATGTCTGGACACCATTTCTGGTCTTGTCTGACTAGTTCTGGTGTCTGGACTTACTCCAGAAACTAGTCGAGATTTTTCAAGCAGGGATGAAAGCTGATACACATCCAGCTTTACTTGTTGAAAATAGAAAATACTTTAAATTTTAGCACCATATCCTTCGAACTTGCTGCAGTGTGCTGAAAAGGGCAACTTGAACCTACCGATTAAAAGTATAATTGAGGGGTTGTGATTGAAAACATGTTGAACAAGTGCGAAGAGAGATAAATAAAATAGGAAGGTACACGGTTTTAAATATAATAAAACCAATAAGTACATTTCAATATGAGAGTGCATTAAACACTGCTTCGAAAATATCACTATAAAGAGCGAAACACATTCCTCATTATCGTCATAACTTCTAATTTTTTAGTCGACTTTTGCAATACCAATTTGTAAATTCAATATTTGTGCATACACTTGTCAAAACTGAAATGTCCCTATTTTTCATCTTTGATACGAGATTGGGAAAAAATAACATCATTATAAGTGTGTGCTATATTACCAGGGTCGACTGAAAATAACAGCTATTCGTTTTTTAAATGCATAATTTGATTGACGCATAAAAGTTATAACGATTAGGATTAGGAAATACAATCATCTCAATGTTTAACTTCTACAGTGCAGTCGACTCTTAGGTAATAATACAGAAGAAAGGAAGGTTTTAACAAAATAAATGACATTAGTGAAATATAAAAATGTACTAATTATTTATTTGCATTTACGACCGAAAGAGAATGATACTCTTAAGCGGAAATGTTGTAGTAAATTAATTGGTAACTTTCAGATCAAAGTTTTCAAAAGCGGCCAACGATTTCAAAGTGCAGTTTATTTGATTCAACTTAATCACTTCAAAATATTACCGTTATTCAAGGAGTGCCGAGTGACAATCACAATAAATGAGATTTGGAGTGCGATCCTTTCTCTTAATGCTCTGCGATGGTTCTTGGTCCATTTTAAGCCTCACACTATCAATTTGGATGAAGTAATCTAAATAAGAATGCTATCTTTTAGTAAGTTCGAAGAGTTTTTTAACGACGTATGGCATGCTGTTTATGTACAAGGAGTAAAAGCACACAGATTTTGTTTAAAATAATGAGAGGGTGGCGAGGATAATATGGAAAGTGACTTAAAACTAGTATTCTGATACATCCAACAATCATCTCTCCTGTATTATTGAATCTTATGCAGCACTGCTCAAAGTGCATCAATAGGTACTCTTTGCATCAATAGGTACAATACAATAGGTAGTGTACCATTTCTTGGTGGTGCTCTCTATGGTAATATTTTCGAGGCGTAAAGTGTTTACTCAATTCTTACTCACTCATCTTGTGGCAAAGGTGCCTACTCTTATTGTAGACAGGTCGCTAAATATTTCTGTACCCCAGAAGTAAAAGACCGGAAGTCCATTTTGTCTATTTTACGCTGCATACTTTTGGAATCTTGTAATCAAGCTCTTTCAAATGCCATTTGCAGTTATATTGAAGTATCCTCCAGCACAACGACTCACCTTTACAAATATGATTGAATGAATGGCAGAATTACTGGTTTAATGATCTCACCTCAAGATTCATTGAAATGGACTTCCAGTCTTCTACCTCTAAAGTACATAAAAAAATTAAAAAAATAAACTTAAACTACAAAAATAAACTTTAAATCATCCCTCCCCCACCCTTTTTTCAATTCTACATACTCACCCGTTGTGTGAATGCGTTTAGGCAGATGGGGCACACGAATGGTTTGTCTCCGGTATGTACCCGCACATGTTTCCGAAGCGAGCCTTGTTCTTTGAAGCTCTTGCTGCAGAATTGACATTTGAACGGTTTCTCTCCAGTGTGCACTCTTAAATGTATAAGTTTGCAGCGCTTAGTTCGAAACGTCCGGTCACAATCTGAGCAGTGAAATGTTGTGTCGTGTTTCTTTATATGTCTCTTAAATTTTCGATAGTGTTCGAAAATGTCTCCGCAGTGATGGCAGATGTATTTGTTGGAGTTATGAGATTCCATGTGCCTGGAACAACAAATTACAAGATTTTACTGGCTTTGGGGCAACTAAAATGGCTGGTCTTTTGCAGCATGCTTGTAGCGTGGACATTTGAAGAAATGAAGATGAATGAAGTGAAATGAAGAAAACACAACAATTTTTATCGACATGCTAGACAAAATATCCTGGAACGAAATTTATAGTACGGTTGATCCAAATGAAAAATATAATAAGTTCGAAGCAATGTTAACAAGTACTTTTGACCAATGTTTTCCAATAAAAGATGTAAAAATAAATCATAAATTTATAAAACAAGAATGGATAACATCGGGAATCAGAACATCGGCAAAAAATTTAAAATGCTTATATGACTTACTCATTCACTACAAATCGGAAACGATAAAAAAACAATACAAATCTTACAAAAAAATATACAAAAAAACAGTTAGGGCTGCAAAAAGGAAAACAATAAATAAAAAGATTACTGAGAGAACAGGAAGTGACAGAACGAAGGTGATATGGGAAATAGTTAAAAAACATACAAATAATACAAAAATTAAAGGAACAAAAAACTTGATTCTGAAAAAAGACAACCTGACTGTAACGGATCCAGAGAAAGTAGCTAATATTATAAATGAAGATTTTGCAACCATTGGCCAAAAAATTGCCTCGTCAATGACCCCGAGGTCAAATGAATTCTATACTCACTTAGTAAAAGCAAAGAAACCAATTAACTCCTTTTTTATGGACAGCACGTCAGAAACAGAGATAATATATATTGCTGGAAAGCTTAAAAACAAAAAATCGGCTGGAATAGACAATATACCCACTTGCATCCTTAAAAAAGTTATCATAAAGCTGGCCAAAACATTAGCACATATTTTCAACGAATGCATCAATCAAGGAACTTTCCCAGAGCGATTAAAAATTGCCAAAATTATACCAATATTTAAAAAGGGAGACAAGAAGCTTACAGAAAACTATAGACCCATATCACTCCTACCTTCAGTGTCAAAAATATTTGAAAAAATTATTCACATAAGAATGACATCATACTTTGAAAGAGAACAGCTTCTTTCGGACAGCCAAAATGGATTCAGAAAAAACCGGTCAACAAACACTACAATCGACCAATTCATTCAAAACACTGTACAGGGACTAGAGCGAAAGGACCAAACACTTGGAGTCTTTTGTGATCTATCGAAGGCTTTCGATAGTGTCAATCATTCAATAATGTTAGCCAAACTAGAGTACTATGGAATTAGAGGATCTGCATTACAGCTACTAAAATCATACACTGAAAATAGAGTACAAAAAGTCGAATTAACATATATAAATGAAAATAATATTGAATTAAAACTTCTGTCAAATGCACAATCTATAACTAGTGGAGTTCCACAGGGATCCATACTTGGACCACTACTATTTATCATATATATAAACGACTTTCCACAAACAGTGAGCCCTTCTGAAATATATGCTGATGACACAAATATCACAATAACGGGAAAAACAAAACAAACCCTTGAACAAAATGCACAAAATACACTAGCAAAGGCAACAACATGGTTTGGAGACAATTACTTGCAAATTCAAGAAGAAAAAACAAATTTCATTCATTTCAAACTAAAAAATAATATTAACTCCAGCCCACTAAAAATAAATATGCCAAAAAATAACTATGTAAGCGAATTAAAAGAAGTAGAAGAAACAAAATTCCTGGGGATAATCATTGATAAAAATCTTAACTGGAAGAGTCATTGTAAACAACTTCAAAAGAAACTCCACTCGTCTTACTTCTCCTTAAAAACTATAATCGATCTGACTAACACCAACGTAGCCAAATTAGTATATTATGCAAATATAGAATCCCATCTAAGATACGGCATACAGTTTTGGGGAAACTCCACTGAGGCGCACAAAATATTTACGTTGCAGAGAAAAGCTATTCGAGTTCTTTTTGGTTTAAAATACAAAAATAATTATTTTATCAAACCAGATTGTAAAAAACATTTCATCAAACATCAAATATTAACCTTGCCTTGCTTATTTATTTGGGAATCAATAATATCAATAATGTTTATAAAAAATAAAGATGAACTAGTACAAAACAGAGACTTACACAACCACAACACTAGACAATGCAACAACATACACGTAGAGTCACTCAGAACAAATTGTACTCAAAACAATTCCATGTACATAAAAACTAAATTATTTAATGCCTTGCCCAAGGAAATAAGAGAAATTAGTAAATACGAACTATTTAAGAATAAACTAAGACAATTATTAATAGAAAAAGCATATTACTCAATAGACGAATTCTTGAATGATTAATGTATAGTAAACTAGGAAATCGATATTTTTATTTTTTATTTTAAGAATGTTTTAAATTCCCAATATTAGAATCTAAGTACATGTATAATAAAAAAATGTACTTAGAAATAGACTTTCCTTAATACCCTTATAAAGAGAGAATTAACTCTCAAGGGTCATGTTTTAAACAGACAAATGTATCTACCTACATATTGTATTGTAAAAACAAATTGGAAATAAACTGAAACTGAAACTTTGGACAATGTGGACATTTTCATTCCAATTTTGAAATACCTTAAATGAGTCTATAATAACAGTGTTTTAACAAGTGAAATTTTCGTTATAATTTTGATTGATCCTATAAATTAGCCTCATAAGCCAAACAGGTTAGTTATGTTCCTTAATCCTTCTGCCCTTACTTCATTAATCATGGGATCAGATTTAGAACATACTTTATGAACAGCCCCATAGCAGTGCACATACATTTTCATTCCCAGTTTTGAAAGGAAATATGTTTTGCTGATTTGTACTTAAAAGATGGAGAAATAAAAACCATTTATAATTTTAGACGGTTTTTGCTTTTGTACTCCGTCCGAATCGCATAAAGCGCCTCTGTTCTCGTTCTCAGATCAGACCCTAGATCATAAAAATTAAAAATCAAGAAGAATCAAACGGAACCGGTATGGCTATGAATGAGTGGTAACGCTCTGAATTTGTATTCCGGAGGCCCGGGTTCGATTCCCGAGGCCATCCTTCCTGACTGAGGCTTTTTCGTGGTATTCCCTCAGTCGAGAAGCACATGCTGGGAAGGTACCCTACAATTACTACTAGGCCACGACCGTATCCTTTACACCTTCCATCCTTGCCTACTCTTCATCATCATCTCCCAATCATCATCATAATCATTCATCGGTCGCCATTAGCCTCGCTGCAGAACAGTGCGACGTTAAACCAAAATACAACAAAAATAATCAAAACATCTCAGCTTCAGAAAGTGTATTTGTTCTCGTTCTCAGATCAGACCCTAGATCATAAAAATCAATAAGAATCAAAACATCTCAGCCTCTGAACCTCCTCAAACAAGGGATGGTCGGGAATACAAAGAAAGCAAATGATTTTACAATCCGAACAGCGACATTTTCTGCAATTCGTACAGAGTAAATACAATAGAAAAGAAAGTAGAATATTGTTTACTTGATGAGGTGTTCTTTCACGTGGTAATCTCTGTTGCACTGCGTACACGCGAATGCCCTGTCGAGAGCATGCGTGACCGTGTGCCTGTGAAGAGTGTCGACCTCCCAAAACATCTTGCCGCAGTGCAAACAGCTGTGAGGCGGGATGTTCTTGCCATGCTGATGCCGCAGATGAGTGGCGACGCTCGCAGCATCCGGGAAGACGGCTCCACACAGCATGCACTGCGGTGGCTCCGGTGGCTCCGGTGGCTCACACTTGCCAAGTTCAGTGTGAGCAAGAAGTCTGGCTGCGTTAGGGAATGTACTGCTGCACACTTCACACACATTTGTGCTGGTAAGACCGGGTTTGGCATGTATCCTGTGAACAGAATTTTTTTGTTATTGTCACACAAGAAGTTCAAGATGAAGAAATGCATTACAATTCACGTACAATCCTCACAATCCATACACTCATTACAATTACAATTACAATTATCTATAAGGACAGTTTTGTTTGAATATACATGTAGGCTGTATCTAGAAACATTTGATAGAGGATCTATCTGCCAAGGTTTCAGATACATACAAATCCTCCCTTCTCTATATTACATTCTCACTAAAGTGAGTCTCAACTAATCGTGATACCCAGGTATATTCGCAAATATCTGCGTCTCGACCCATCCCGACCCATCCCGACCACGGGCTTCTATTCAAGCGCTCGATAGCCAAGAATGAGCTGTTAACCCGTCCATTCATGCGCTTCATTAGACAATATGGATTCTTAAGATGTTTAGGGAATTGCGATTTTGATACTTTTTACGGCAAAAATGAATGTCAAATTGAACATAGATGAAAATCATTTTTTATTTTTCAAAATCGGTTCATATTTGGCCGAAACTGATCGCACGCATAAAATATGAGATACAAATTATTTCGGCCAAATATGAACCGATTTTGAAAAATTAAAAATTATTTTCATCTATGTTCAATTTGATATTCTTTTTAGCCGTCAAAAGTATCAAAATCGCAATTCCCTAAACATCTTAAGAATCCATATTGTCTAATGAAGCGCATGAATGGACGGATTAACAGCTCATTCTTGGCAATCGAGCGCTTGAATAGAAGCCCGTGCTCGGGAAGGGTCGGGATGGGTCGAGACTCAGATATTTGCGAATATACCTGGGTATCACGATTAGTTGATTCGTACTTTAGTGGAGCCTCGGTTCTGTTGAGAATATAGACTTAATAATAATAATAATAATAATAATAATAAAAAATATTTTTTTGTCTAGGGCTTAACGTCGCACTGTTCTGCAGCGAGTCTAATGGCGACGGATGAATGATTATGATGATGATTGGGAGATGATGGTGAAGAGTAGGTTAGGATGGAATGTGGGAAGGAGGCGGTCGTGGCCTGTTAGTAGGGTACCTTCCCAGCATTTGCCTGTCGACTGAGGGAAAACCACGAAAAACCCCCAGTCAGGAAGGACGGCCACGGGAATCGAACCCGGGCCTCCGGAATCATAAAAATATTTAGTTATTTTTTTGATGCTCTTGTAAGAAAAACGTATAAGTGCCTATAAAATGCATCCAGTACCTTAAATTTGTTCAAAAGTAATCACTTAATTATTTTGAATATTAATAGTAGAAATTAATCAAATTCTCTAGTCTTTATTCGTAAGAGTATCGAAGTAAGTAGTACCTATCTATCAATACATTTTCAACTTTTCATCAGTATCTATACTCTAGCTCTTCTTTTGACATGTATCATGTATCTGTAGCTCAATATATTTTTTCCGATGTATCTGTGTCTATACTTTCTCAAAAGTATCTTGAACAACACTGCTTAGAGGATAAAGGCCTGGAGTCCATTCAATGATTCTTGAGGTACGCTCAGCCTACTTACATCCAGTCTTATTTGTAATTGTGACAAATTATAATTTTGAGACTATGATCGTCACATTGAAGATAGACACAATTTGAAAAGCTACAAAGTTGTGGAGAATTAATCAATATCTGTGCATCATTGATCACATTTTAACAAAATGTTGATCTCCCAAAATTGAAAGTACCAATTTTAATTTCAGAATTTCACTGATATTGAAATTCAGCGATATTACTCAACTTTCATGCAAATTACAGCCGCTGACATAACTTCTAAAACACATTCTTCAAGAAAGTTATCAATAACAATACAAACTATATTCACCAGAGATGATGCTCGAGTTCTTTTTGGTGAAAGAGCAACCCACATATTACACAAGGAGACTTTTCTCCTTCTCCGAATCTGTTGTGCTCTTTCGTCATGTGTTCTCTTTGCGCCACTCTATCTCGGAACTTCTGGTTACAATCTGTGCATTCAAACGTAGTGACGAATGTACGAGCACTGGGACCACTTACACAATTCAGAACATTGACAGAGTTGGAACCAGTGATATTGATTTTATTCCTGATACCACTTTGTTCCAACATTCGTTTAACTTCCACTGAATTTACAAGCAAAATGTTGACCTTCTTAGTCTCCGAGCCGTTCTTCGATACAGTGTTCACCTGATGTACATTCGCGGCAATGTTCACGTCATTAGTCTCATGCCATGGGGTATCACGGTGGACCTGCAAATGGCTGATCATATCGTTCCTTCCGTGATACCGCGCCCCACAGTATTTGCACTGAAATGGACCAGGCGATGGACGGGATGACAGATGATCTATGAGATGAGCATCCCAGTCGCTTTTATTCCAAAATGTACGAATGCACGAGTCACAGGAATAATGCCCCATAAGAGAGGTGGAAGATGGTTGGTCGATGAGAGTGATGTTTACTTCGTCTTGATTGGATTCGGCTTCTGGCTCCAGAGGTGACTGTCGACTGAACATACACATTCCATTAGGTATGAGAAAATACAGATCTTACATCTGATGCCTTGGGTTTATGATTCGTGGGGGGGGGGGGGGGGAGGGGGGGGGGGTCACACAGGTCAACAGGTACAGGTAACACCTTTTATTCGATCAAGCTGAAATTGTGAATTCATGTAATGACCACCTTTGGAAATCCCGTGATGGTCCAAATTTTAAGATAATATATCTTCCGATTGGTTTGTCTGATCAATTTAAAATTTTGATAGGCTTAGACCAGCATTTAATCAAATTTTACATAGTTTCAGCCAATACTTGGAATTGGTTATAATTTAAGAACATCTTCCGATTGGTAAAATTTGGCATTCGAACTCAGCATTATCTGATATTTTACACATTTTCAACTCAATCGGTCGTGTATTTTAGTATTTACAGACTTGTTGTCATTTTAAAAGGAACAGTAAGTCAAAAAAGATTTTTGTAAAACCAAGTCGACCACAAGTAAGTACATGGGCGTCTGCAGGATTTCTGGGTTTCTGTTCAACGATTTCAGTTCATTTCTGTTTAAGGGGGGGGGGGGGGGGGGGGGGGGGGGGGGCGGCCCCACAGGGAGTTTTTTGGTTTTTGGACATTTTGAATTCAATTTTGAGACGTTATGAGGTGTATTTTGTTAAAATATTCAATATTTTTCAAAATTTGACTCTTCGGGGTGATGGAGGGGCTCCCACCTTGCCCCGCACGGCTTTCTTTGGTTTCTTGACAATTTCTCTTTTTTTTGCTTACGAAATGAAACAAAATTTTTATTTTTTCCTGACATCCCGGGGGGCGGTGCACCCTCCCCCCCCCCCCCTGTGGATGCCCATGCGCAAGTATTGTGTCTCATCTTGTATTGTTAAAAACAAAGAAGAAGATAATATACCAGGAAGCAACTTAGTAAAATACAACGGACTCTTTTTATTTTTATTTCTTGACAATACCAGTGTTTCTGTTCAAATAATTGTATTTTACTATCTTGTATTGTGTTTGGCTGGAGAAGTTGCACGTATCCGGTGCTCGCTCATCAACGCGTAACACTGAGCGTTTTCCTAGTTATGAAAATGTTCTAAATGTGCGCCTAGAGTGACGTCAGATTATTGGGGGAGGGGATGTTACCCGTCTAATTGATGGGCGAAGCCAATTAGACTACACAGACTTGGCAATAAGTGCAAGAAGAGCTTAAAATTTCCTGTCCTGTGAAACTTTCATCTAAGTGCGGAAAGCACTTAGCCCCTTCGTTTGGTACACATTTTGCAATGAAAGATCCTAGAACTATGACTAATGTATGTATGCACAACTAGCAAGAGGTATACTTGAACTTCTACCCTTCTAGGCAAGAAGCAATCTTCAAAACTGTCACACATAATCCAACCTCCGTGAATTACCCATAACAAAAGTTATTTTTAACGAATAAAATAATTCTTGTTACCTACAGTTATGGGCTAGAAATGATTTTGGTAGATATGGAATGAATATATACCGTTGCCTCCACTGTAAGTTTGTCACAGTCTATATAGTGACAGACCTAAGAGGGATACATCCACCATTGACGCGGCCCTGCCCTGCCAACCATAAAGAACCCAGCCATAAAGGCCCAACTGACATGAAATCTGGTTTTTAAGCATTACGCCAAAACGTGAAACCCTGGTTTACCACTGGCAAAAGTCACAATTACACGAGTTTTATGTTACTTTGGGGACTTAGGACCATTCAAAAAATGTCGCAGTGCTTTATGGTTGATACGGCTGCAGAATACTCACTCAAATGATACAAAGCAAACGATGTTCTTACCTTGTCACACCAAGTGCAAAAGCACACCAAGTCTTCTTTGCAAACATGTTTGAAACAATTACAAATACAAAAAGATATAAATTATAACGAAGAAATGAGATTAGATAGATTCTAATATTGAGAACTTTGCCACTGCTGTGGAGATGAGACGGTTAGTAATGAACGAGTGATCACGCCAGGCATATAATTAACACTGAGGTCAGGTGGTAGCATCATTATCTCTAGCTACACTTACTAGTGGGGAATTATTGAACTAGAAACACTTTTTAGCAGGTAAAACATCATGGAAAAGCTAACTTCCATGTATAGGTACGAGTATTCCTTTTGGATGTATATGACATTATAGGTAGTATGTGTTAAAATAATGAAAATGCAAAAAAGAAATTACGTTTGCAACAGCCTCGTAATAAACTTAGGAGTGTAATCTTTAGAAAGTAAAGTTTTCTTTGTTAAATATTATCTGCAAATTGAAAAGACTTTTCCTTCTTTGAGATTCGAACCCACTTCTTTAGAGTTTACTTGTTACCAAACTTTCAAGATAACAGACTCATAGATGTATCGATATTTGTATTCATTCTAGAAGTAAAATGACGGGGATAGGTTTTTTAAACATCTTTATTGAATAATATATACATGGATCATTTCTAATGTTATTTCTAACAATTCCTGGCTTTCGCCTCCACTTGTTAAATTGAAACTTAATGCTAAATAGTAATATTTTTGATTTTTTTTTGATTTTACATAATGATAAGAGATACAGGTAAAAAGATGTGGCAATTTAAAAAACCTGCAACATATTGATTGTTCATAATGAAAGATTAGAAAAGGTAAGTCTAATAAACATTAGAAAATAAAAAATAATTGTCATATGGAACTAGATATTATAACGGTTACAGAAATATATGTTTCGGTCTTTTGTGTTTGTATTTCTTGTAATTGAGTGAATTTATTGTATAGTTGCCCAGATCGTGGATTAATGAGTTATGCATATTTCTTGCACAATTGATGTAGAATCGGTAAGTCAGTTCGAAGATATGGTCTGTTAGTTTAGGTATTCTGTATTTTCTGTGAATCGAGTCGATTGAAATGTATCTGGGTATGTTGCCCGCCATTCTTAGACATTGATTTTGAACTATTTGTAGCTTGTTGTAATTAGATTTTGCAGTATTACTCCAAACAGGTGAGGCATATGTGAGAATTGGTCTGATTAGCATTTTATACAGCAATACTAACAAGATTAACAGAGCACATCGGTGATATGTTCTGTTAATCTTGTTAGTTGAGCCACTGTTGAATGTTTTCTGCGAAATCCGAATTGTTCGTTTATAAGTATGTTATTTAAGTAGATATGCCTTGAAAGTCTTGTTAATATAATTTTTTCACAAACTTTGCTTAGGGTAGAGAGAAGACTTATGGGTCTATAACTTTTCACAGCCGAGGGTTCTTTCCCGGGTTTGGGAAAGGGTAGTACCTTGGCGTGTTTCCATATTTTGGGGAAATGTCCTAATTGTAGAATTTTGTTGAAAATTTTTGTTATGAGGACGAGTGGCTTTTTAGGTAATTGCTTCGATAATATATTTTGAATGTTGTCAATGCCTGTTGCTTTCTTGGTTTTCATCTTCTTAATTATTTTCTGAACTTCTAGTGGCGATGTGAATTCTATATCTTGGATGGATGGAGCAAGTGAGAAGTAGTGGCATAGCAGCTTGTTGACATTTCGTTTGTGGTTGTTTGAGCTCATACAGTCATTTTGCTTATGTATTTGTTCAAAGTTGTCCGCCAAAGCATTTGCTTTATCCGAGTCCTTGTATATCATGTGGTCCGGGCCATTAATTAAGGGAGGAATTGATTGAGGTGTTCTGTTGATCGCCTTGGAGATTTTCCATAAAGAGTTGTTTGTTGGGGACAACGTTTTGAGAGTTGCATTCCAGGTGTTATTTCTCCTATTGGCTATCAATCTTTTTATATTTGCCGTCATAGTTTTAGTGGTTAGTTGATCGATCTTGTTTCTATTTTGTTTTTTTTATTTCAAAACTTTATTTCAAAATTCTTTAAAGGGCGCATTAATTTGTGAAGGGGGGCGGGGGTTAGACCTCTTGGGCATTACTGAAATCATCACCGACATCAACCATGCCCCGCAGGGCGTTTTTTGTGTTTTTAATACGTAAAAATTAATTGTGGGTGCAAAAAAGTCATTACATAAAATTTTGGCTTCCTGGCGCCCCCTTGTTGGCGGCGCCCTGTGCTGCCGCACCGCCCGCACTCCCCTTGTTACGGCCCTGGCTGTATGCCCAAAAGATTGATAATTGTAGCATTGAATGACGCCTGACATATTCTTAAATCGTTGACAGTCTATTAAGCATCTGCATACTTTATTGTGTTTGAAAACTTCGCTTGGTTTTGTGTTTGCAGCAAACGTGACTATGTACAGTGGTAGCTTGACTGGTACCTGATTGGGTTTCAATTTTAATTTCAATTTATCTTTATTTGCACATTTATATACAAAAAGGCGACATTCAACATTATAATGAACACATTGGTCATTGTTGATCTACCATGTAACCTGTTTAAAAACAACTAAAACATATTATCTATTTAAGATAGTAGTCACACTGAACAATATAAACTACATAAGTAGGCATACTTGCGAAAGTAATAGTCAAGATAGTTATAAAATGTGTGCTATTTTAAAAGTTACATACCAAAAGCGAAACGGATTTCCTATAATCCTCCTGGGTTAATGTTTTGTTCATTTTCAGAAGACAATCAATTGGAATCAGAAAGGAGTCGTTGCAAAGTTAGAGGATATTAAATGATTCTTTTATACTTAAATATAGTTGAAATGTTAAAAAAGGTAATTCATTATTGTAATTTCAGAAAATAAATATTGTGAATATGTTTTACTTGTGAACGATGATTCAACTGAGCTATGTTCTTGGAAACGATTTGTCAAGATAATTCTTTTGTTTGGGCTGTGATTTGGTTTTTATGTGTTATACCTAAGAGGTGCATAACTTGTAGAACCTACCAAGGAGCCTAGGAGGTAACCTACACATATTTCCTTATGCATACTTGTTTTTCAAGTTTATTGATATTGGGTTACTTTGTTGTAATTCAGGCTGTCTCGACAAAACATACAAGTATTGTATGGAGCCGTCAACCGAAGAACCGACACAATAATAACTGCAACGGCTACCAGACTCTTAGTCAACTTATACAAGTATTATTCTTTCTTTTTTGAATGTATATTTTGCTTCTGGGTTGTTGTAGGATTATTATTATTTTTTTTTACCGATATTTTGAAATCACACAGAGGTTTTGCCGACGGGTAGGTACTGTTTCGCGTGATGATTGATTGATTGATTGATTGATTTATTAGATACAAATTGTATGACATTCAGGTATATACATTATATGGCATGGGCACTACTCACCTGCAAGATTTCTGACAGGGCAACCAAATTATTCTGTCACGGGTAAAGGGGTAGGGGGGGGGGAATCCAAGATGATTTTTGACACAAATTATCATAGTAGGAAATAATTATAATTATTATAATTATAATAGGAAATTATAATTTCCTAGTTTTTGACTCTATTTTCTTTGGCCGCCATTCAGATTACCTATTCGCATTCTCTCCAAATTTAGCAAAATTATATTATATTTGAAGAGAGCATAGTAAATGTCAAAGTCAAATTCACATGGGAAACTGAAATGTTTTCGTCATTGGAAGCATTTTAATCTGATATGGTGCATAATCTTGCTCATATTTTATTTCGATATCATTTTTCCATCAATGATTTAATTTTTTCATGGTGCAAAAAACTCGTGCATCATACATCGCCCATGTGGACGAATCTCCCCCCGCTGCGGACGCATAGAGACAATACTTTTGCGAAAGATCGTTACATTTGTAGTAAAATTTCACTTGTCTGCACTTTGGCGCCTTGTGGGCGCGGTAAAGTTAAAGTAAAGTCAAAATTAGACAATATTCCAGACAGAATATCATAAAATAAAATATTTTTGAAAATTTACTCAAAATTTGAATATTTGGCCTTTGGGGAGCTACGTAAGTACCGATTATATTATCATCCATGATAACTTACTATTGATGGAGTATTATTTTTAATTTTCGAAGCATTTTATTTTATTGGTAAAAAAAGTAAAAAAATTGACTTGAAGGTAAAAAAGATTTTTAAAAAATACTATGGGATGTAGTTTTTATATCCCATTTCTAAATATGATCACAATTATAATTTTGTCCCAATTAATTAATTCAGTACTCAAAAAAGTCGAAACATTCCCCTTGGAACCCCCCCCCCCCGTACACCCCACCCCATATGCGTCAAAGTGCAGACAAGTGAATTTTCACTTCAAATGACCCTCTTTCAAAAAAATATAGTCACAGCAAGTCCGCAGAGGGGAGTGGGGGGGGGGGGGGAGGTTTCACACTTATCAGGCGATGGACTAATAGCATTGAAACCAAAAGCTTGCCCACAGCAAACTTTTTAGAGATTATGTATTATAGAATAGCAATGACAACATTTTTTTAATACTTTTTAAAAAAATGCTATTTTTTATTGGGGGGGGGGGGGAGGTATTTGATATCAAAATTGTGATTTTTCTCTCTTTGTAATTGACCATACCTAGAATTGCCCATCTATTATTTAGAAAGCTCATGCCCAAACTTCAAAGCGTAAAAAGGATGAAGCTTTTAAGTTAAACGGTACAGAAGTTAGAATAGTTCAAGTGAAGGACTAGTGCCTAAAATGCTGATTTTTTGAGGGCCTTAATCTCAAAAAGTACTAAAATAATTGGACAAACCAAGAAACAGGTAGATATGTGCTTCTTTTGTCTTTTGACCAATCAATCCTGCCAATTTTTATCAAAAATCGGAGAGGGGGGCGTTATTCCTGGTTGAATTGACGTGAAATGAAGGAAAGGAATTGCTAATTTGTTTATATTTGAATATTCGCTCCTATAGAGTAACTGCAATCAATCTTGTTTACTTCACTGGTGCACAGGCAATTTTTCAATAGTTTAATCGTATTTTAAACATAGTTCAGTAAGGTAGATATTTAAAAGAAAGACAGAAATTGTACCAAATAAAATACGGAAATTTTATCAATGAAGATATTAATTACATATTATTTATATACTAAAATCATCTGTGCACCAGTGAGATTTTGGTCGCTGATATGTGCCGCAGGCGTCCCACCCGCATCCACTCTTCTACGTATTTCCGGTCTCCGGATCTGTCTTCCTTCTAGGAATTCTCTTGACCTTGTTTGTTGTTCGTTCGTCACCCTTCACAAGTTCACAGTTTCACACCCTATTGACTGCTGATTGATTTTAAGAATTTGTTCCTTGTCATCCAGAATCTTTTCAAACGTAAGTTTATTTATAACATTCTTCCTGTTTAATTATTAATATTTTATCTGAATTTAATTAAATGATTGCTCCAATAAACACTGATAGAAATGACTCCTTGTCACCCCGCTTTGGCTTCGCGTGGGGCCATGATGATTTCGCCTGTGTTTGCAATATTTAAACATTCAAATAAGCATCATGAACTTAAAATCTACTTGTTATGTATGTTTTTTAACGATATTATATACCTGTAAGCCTTTTCCAAGAAAATAAGGTCACTTTGAATTCCTGGAAATGCTTTATGAATGTGCTACTTACCGACGCTTTGGTGAGGCTTTTAGAATCAGTCAAAATGGCGGACAAATAAGTTTCATTGGAGATGGTAGCTTGGAACTTGGTGACTTGGCAGTAGGTTTACTTTCGGATGGGAAATACTTCTATCTGCACTCTACTAGACGAATAGAGTATACCTGCATCTAATTTGTACCTCAGAGGTGAAAGGCCTGAAGTCCATTTTCTCGAGTTTGCATTGAACAATTTTGAAGTGATGCAATCCAACTCTATCATGCCCTTCTGATGTTGACAATAAAGTTATATTGAAGTATGCTCTTGTACAATGATTTGTGGCATCATTACAATATGATTGGTTGAAGGCATTACCTCTACTGGTTTTTGAACTGGCCTCAAGAATCATTGTAATGGACTTTCGGCCTTCTACCTTTGAGATACAGAAATTCTCGGGGTTTGCATGTAAACAGTAATTAATTTCTGAGAATATTTCCGTAATTTTCCTCAAGGTCGATAATTTCACCTTTCCAGCAACATCTGGCACATCTGGCACATCTGCCCTAAGATATGGAAGATTTATTGAAGAATTTCAATAGCATTGAGGTAAGATATTAATCTACATTTTACATTTTACCTTTATTTTCAGAGTGTAGGTACTATAAACAAAAATTGATCGTTGAATAAATTTGAATGACTGCTGGTCATTTCCCATAACCAATCAAAGCTTGTTATTATCATTGAAATGTGAGGTCACCTACTAGTGAGATAATGAGATCGCTTAGACTGTCATCTGATGGTGCGATCTTACATTTATCAGCCAATCAGATTTATTGAACGTTCAATTTTTGTTTGGCCAAGTGTACCTAGATGTATTATACATAACACAGAAGCAGGGTTTGACCATATATACATCCATGGTTTGACCATGTTTGACATAGGCCAACCTAGCCCAAAGCCTACCTAGGTAGGTAGGTAGGACCTAGACCAACAAAATTAGAATATAATAGAATAGGTACTTAGAAATCGTCTTTATTGTAAATGTGCCTAGAACTCCATGCCTAGACTACCTACCTACCTACCTACCTACCTACCTACCTACCTACCTACCTAGGTACCTACTACTACTACCTACCTACTTAACCTACTTCCAAGAAAGCCTACCCTGGTGGAAAAAACAGGGTACGTTTTTTTTTACAAAAAACGTTACGAATATTTCAAGTGATTTTATGCGTTCAAAAACTCAAAATTATCTCCCCAATTCTTGTATTCTTTCACTTTATTTTTTAAATAATATCATTGGGGGGGGGGGGGGGGGGGGGGGTATTATCCCCCCACCAGTGCCGGACTGGCTCGTCAGGGGCCTCGGCGGCTATTATTACTATTTAAAAGTATTTTGGAGAAAGCTGCCCACCAACCTGCCCCGCAGGGCGATTTTTGGAGTTTTAAAAGTTTAAAATGAAATTTTAAAACAATTTGGTGATTTTTTAAGTTCATTTTTTCACAAGAAAAACATAACAGATAGGCCTGCCAATAATGGCAGGTCGCTTTTTGATTTACTGTCATTCTTAAAATGATTTTGGGATTATGTAAACTTGTATTTTTCAAAATGAGGCTAACAGAAAGTGAAGTTAAATGTAGCCAAATTCTGCCCCGCAGAGAAAATTTTCAATTTCAGTCACTTTTAAAACGATTTTGCGATTATAAAAACGTGTATTAGTTTGAGCTAAGATGCTATCAACGATTGAAATTAAAGAATTAACCCAGCCTGCCCCGCAGGGCGAATTTTGATAATTAATTTGTATTTATTTAAGCGATTTTGTGATCTAAAAATGTGTATTTGGCACCAAATGTCAAACATAAAGTTTTGGAAAATAAAAATAATGATTTTCCGTCGCCATTAGCCTCGCTGCAGAACAGTGCGTCGTTAAGCCCCAGATGAAAAAAAATGGAAAATGCGACAAACCTGCCCCGCAGGGCCCTTTTTGGATTTTTGTTTATTTCCAAAAGATTTTGGGATTGTAAAATCGTGTATTTGACTTCAAAATGTCCAAATATATGAGGCCCCCGCCAGCCCCGCAGGGCGCTTTTGAAATTTTATAATTTTTAATTTGTTTTTAAGACTTAAAAAATGTGTATTTTGCTGCATAATGCGTAGGTAACAAAAAGTTAATGAAGACAAATTTAAATGCCCCCAGCCTGCTGAGCGCTTCTCGAATTTTGTAATTATTAAATCATTTTGGGATGTAAAAATGAGTATTGGTTGGGCTGCAAAATGTACAACATAAATATAATATTAAATGATGTTCATACTAAGAGGCCCCCAGACTGGCGAGCAGGTTTTTATTTAGATTTTTGTTAATTTTCAATTGATTTTGGGATTGCAAAATCGTGTACCTAAATGGCTTCAAAATGCTCAAAATGCTGTTATTGGAAGAACCATTTAAATAGAAGAGGCCCCCAGCCTGTCCCGAAGAGCACTTTTTGAACTTTTGTAATATACCTATATGAATCGTTTTGGGATTGTAAAAATGTATATTTGGCTGCAAAACGTTCACCATGAAGTTAATGGAAGATGGGTTTATTTGAGGCCCCCAACCTGCCACGCAAGGCGCTCTTTTACTTCTGGTATCTTTCAATGGATTTTTTGATGATAAAAAAGTATGTTATACACAATCTAGGGGCCTCAATAGCCAAGGGCCTCGGCGGCGATCGCCGCCTAGCCGCCAGGGGCCAGTCCAGCCCTGCCCCCCACCACCCACTCCAGCAGGCTAACCTCCAAATTCTCAAGACATAATTAGTTTAATGTCCGAAAATCATCACTTAAAAATTATTAAAATTCCAAAAAAACGCCCTGCGATGCAAAAATAGGGAGTTTGTTTGTTGTAATTTGAGCAATTTACTATTTAGCATCCCAGAATCGAATTTAAAATGTTTATATTCGAAACAATGCGCTGCGGGGCAACAATTGGAGTTTCTTTTGCTTCATTTTATGCTTTTTAAAGCCCCATAATCACTTTTAACTGGTTTAAATTCTAAAAAAACTCCCTGCGAGGCTATGCCTGGGGGGAAAGAACCCCAGACCCCCCTTCCGGGTGTCGCATTCCCCCCACGATGAACTAGTACTTCCTACGCGCCTGAATAATATGATTTAAAACATGTGTCTAGCTAATTCAGTAGGCTGCTGGTATTACACCTAATAATAGTACAGACTACAGACAATTTGCAATTCCTTTAAAAGAGTTTAAAGAATAATTTATTGTAAAAATATACCTCTCAACAGGGTTTTGATAACTTCGGTCTCTAATGCATTGATTTTAATGTTTGAAGAATTGAAGTTGTTTGAATAAGTCCGCGCGAACGTCTGATTGGTTGATCTGTGCGATTGGTCGTCGTGGTCACGTGAGCACAGAGAAAGAACCTTTGTTGTGATAGCGTTGTGTTTTTTGGTGTTTTACAGTTTTGTTTGATTTTGATTCATTCAGTTCAGTCAGTTGACAGTTCAGATGGCTGTTGAAACTCGCGATTTGCTTGCGATCAAAATGTATTCCTTTTGTAATTGTGTGTTGTGTATTGTGGTTGCTATGCCAAGAAGGGATCGAGATACGAGAAATTATGCAGCTAAACGATAATTAGGTAAGTGACGAACAGTTTAGGATTAGGGCCAATTTTCTCTTGCTAAAATTCTTGATACTAACGGGTAAAGTTAGCTAGCGCCTAATTTTACATTGATTTGATGATTTCATCCTCTACAGTACGTTCTACAAGGAATTTGCAACCGCGAAAATTCTATTTTCTATTTAGAATTCCTATTTTCCACACTAATTTTGGCTAGTTTTCTGACACTACCTCTTCCTCACCTCATAACAATAGAGGACCAAAGAAAATCCACATTTCTGAGGTGTATACAGCATTTTATTGGCGTTTGTATTTTGGCATTTGCCCTCAGACGCTGAAAGGTCCTTGTAGAATGTACTGGTTGAAAGACGTTTGCTAACGCTAGAACTTTATCCGGTAGGTATAGCCTAGCTAACATTAGCAAGAAGTAAAAAGACTGGCCTTTACCCAACCTAACCTACCTACTGGATTTGTACCTACATTATTAGAGATTCTGAACCAATATTTTGAATCTGTTTTGTTTACTTTCTTGATGATATATAGCCATATCCAACCTACAAGCTACCTAAGCAGCTACCTACATGAAACTGTCGACGGCTCGGTGGCTGAGATCGTCTGAAACTAGGGACCTACGAGATTGTTTCTGTGACGTACATCATTGGTGGGAGAATGACAATACATCAGGCTGTTTGAGCAATTTTACATCCGACGTATTGTAAACTGCTCGTGTATGTTTGTGGTAAGTGTTACCGATGTTATAGTGTTGCTAACTCAAAGTCCGGACACACTGTCAAGTAAAGATTCCTTTCCATGCTCCGTCACCGTCCGACGAAAACGACAGAATGCGATCACGTGCAACCCATCTCGACCTATCCGTCGCCGTCCGAGATTTTTGGGGATGGCTCTGATTGGTCGAGACGGGTCACGTGATCGCATTCTGTCGTTTTCGTCAGACGGTGACGGGCATGGAAATCCACCTTAACTCTCCGCTTTTGTTGATCATGTCCAAATAGCAGAGGCAAATGAGGTCACGAGACAGCTGTCAGCCAATGAGAGAGCTGCTCTTTATCTGGAGAGTTACTTGACAGTGTGTACAAGTCACATTTTCAATGTGAAAGTCTCAATCGAAAGTGTCAATTTCATTTTATGCTATGGCAGGGGTCGGCAACCTGCGGCTCCTTGGTGGTTACTGGTTCTTGAAAGGCTCTTTATAATTTAAATTAGGATCTGGAATCACACATTTGAAAATTCAAAAAAAAAAATGCCCTTTAGAGCAATAGTTGGAATGTTATTTGATTCAGATTGTTCATTTTAGAGCCCCAGAATCACTTTTAAATTGTTGCATCTAAAAAAATGCCCTGAGGGGCAACAATTGGGAGGCTTCATCAAAATATCAAAATAAACTAGTCTATCAATTTATTACCTATTTTCGGTGAATTACATTTGATTGCCTCTACTGCGGCTCCCATTATTATCTAATTTATTAATTTTTGGGAAATTGGCTCCTTTACCAAAAAAGGTTGCCGACCCCTGTGCTATGGCAACAAAGGCCTCACCACACACAACACCATTGCTATTACCATTGATAACTAATTGCTAATTGCTAACTAACTTTTGAGATCTTGTGTTGCACACAACACATACCAATTTCCCTTTTGGTGAATGTGTCAATCTCATTTTGTACTAAGCAAACTAGGCATCAGTACACATCATGTAAAAATTCAAAAGAGCCCCCACCTCCCCCTCCCCTCATGCACACAGGGTAAAATGTGAGCTCCATCAAAATATTTTTAGTAATATTGGGTTGTACGTCTAAGGTTGTACCTAGTAGTAATACTTGGGTTGGGGAGTAGGTATTTTTTTGTACCTACCTACCTAGTGATCTTTCCAAGTCTATTTTATAATATTTATAATTTAAATAATTTCTGTAGGTAATGTTTTCAGGACGTCAAAGTTCTACAGTTATTTTATGTTGCTAAATTATTCTGCATTACGCATTTATCAATTCTTAAAATTTACATGAGTGAATAAAATGTATTTTGCTATGAAAATTGTCCTAGGTACTCATGCATTTACCACGTACAACATTTCATTGATAGTCACAGTGATAACAATATTAATTTGCAACTGTTTCCGATATCTTTGAGTTATTGACACTTGGTATAGGTTACAAGAACAATCAAAGACTTTCTCCTGCAAACATTGGCAATTTCTTTCATTAGTGGCGCTAGGGGTATGAACGCACGGTGTGTCTTTCTTTATATTATCTAACCAAACAGAAAATGATCACACCCAAATACTTGCTGATAGAAATTAAAATCTAGGACTAGGTAATTAAAATACCTAGTACAAATAATGTTTCATCAAAGATAGATATTTAGGTTGGTAGACTTAGCACATCAAAAATGTATGATATTTGAACGAAATGGATTGGCTCATGGTCAGGTTCCTTGACAATCACTCCTTACTCCTTAGGTACTTCACTACCTATCAATGAAATCAGAGCTCACTACTATAGCGTAGCGTTAGATAACGAGTTAGCACATACTTCATTGGATGATTCAATACAATCCAGTTCAGCCAATACTTTTCTTTCGAATATGTACCGTTTTTAGTTTGGCCAAGTGTACCTACCCATAATTCCTGTACTATTAAAATGTATTAGGTGTTTTAATTAGGTAGGGCACCATTGGACAATGTCATTTTGAGTTTGAAAAAGGTGATCAAAAAATCTGAAACAATTTGAAGATGTTATTGTTGACTACGTACACTGATCTTTACATTGAAAATTTCAACCCTTTGTTATTTTCAAGTTGTGTGACACCATGATGTTTTTGCTGCTAAAGTGAAATTTAACCCTAATGAATATATTTAATAAAGCTGTTACTTTGATTGATTTTTACAATATACTATGTCACGGTGTCACCTGTAATAAAAAAAAGACTATTAAAATTTTTACAATCCTACTATTTGTCATCTGTAATCATCAATTACGATAAAACAAATATTATTCAATCAATCAACTAGGTAACAAGTCCAATGGTGCCCTTTTAAGTATGCATACATTTTAATTATTATGAACTTGTTACAAAGTAATTTTTGATAACTCTTTCACTTAGTCTACATGTGTAATAATACGAAAGTGATTATAGCTAATCTTATGATATATGATATGGTTTATTAACAACTTAGGTCGGGTAGGACTAACGTTGGATTAAGTTAACTATCAATGGTTAGTGGAAATTAGTGAATCTTATTGGCTGTGGAATTCACGCCAACTGGATTCATTGGCTATTTGCCCACTAACTATCGATAGTTAGCTAATCCAAAGTGGGTCCTACCCGGCCTTAAGGGACACTGTATACATTCATTTAGTAATGTCTAAACAGATCTAATTTTCAGTGGCTGCTAGTCAGCTGAATAAAACAATAATATTACATAGGAATTAGTCTACTAGGTAATTAAAGTTACAGCTATATTTTTACTGATTCAGTAATAATTTTGTCGAATGTTTTCATGCAATAGGGAAAAGCTTGAACGATGTCATTTGGCAGGTTGTTCCATTGCCGTATTGCCTGGCCGAGGAAAGAATAACGTCCAGTTTTTCAGCGTAGCAACACTGATATGTTTGTTCCAGGATAAGTCATGATGAAAATTGATCCCCAGGTACTTGCAGGATTCTGATTTGAGGAGGCTGCGACCATTTAATGTGTATTCTGTGTCGATGGGGTTTCTTCTCTTCGTGAAACTGACTATGCTAGTTTTATCTTCGTTGAGCTTCATCCCGTTCTCCGCAATTGGCACAGCTTCAATGTGCCGATATGAAGTTTGGTTTTGTGTTATGAATTCTTATGTCAAAACTGTCCAACTGTTCTCCTCTTCCTATCTAGAGATAAAAATTAAAGCATTTGCATTTTCAGGAGGGCGGCATGATGGCATCATACCATTGGATTCGTGTCTACGTCTACAACCTACCAACGGATAAGTCTAATCTAGAACCTCTTCCGAATGGAATCTGACATACAATTGCAAATAATTTTATTAATATTACTCAACTCTCAGATTAATAAAATATATATTTGAATATACCAAGTGTGTTTACAGTTCTGTTTTAGCCTGGATGCTGTTTGTTCCACTGGGTATTCTCTGCTCTCTGTTTACGCTTTTAATGTCATTGCCATTTTTATTATAACAGGACAGGCTATATTTGACCCACAGGAGCAAACAGCATCATAAGGTACCTGCAAAACATCATCCACAGTAGAATTCCAGCAGCTAGACAATTTTTCTTCAGATCATTTCAGTATTTTCCACTGATTTCAGTGAAGTGAGATTAGTATAGTATGTACCTTCTCCTGAAATCAGTAGTTTATAGTGACATTAGTATATGCAGTGACCTGAACCGGAACCTAGAACCGGTATGAACCTTTATAATTTCGGAACCGGAACCGTTATCTTTTTTTTCCCAAAGAACCGGAACCAGAACCCGAACCTTTAATCAATAGGTTCAGGTTCTTAAAGGTTCTTTAAGGTTCCTTCTTGTAATAAAAAATCATGTATATATCCCTTGGATATAATATTATTTAAAAAGTTGTATAAAGTTTATTTTTTGATAAAATTTCCAAAATGTATTTTTTGTAGACATTTTTAATTCTTGATAATAAATAATAATTCTTCATTATGCAAAACGCTGCTTGAGTTTTCAATTTTTAAATCTGACTACTGCGATGAGAACTGCATTGCCAACAATTTGAATATGATAGCTCAGGAAAAATTAATGTTTACGTTGTCTTATGGAGAAAATTACAGCCACTATCCTGTCTCCTCTGATATTTACCCAACCTATTTACTAGGTTGGGTGAGTGGTTAACGCTCTCAGCTTGTATTCCGGAGGCCCGGGTTCGATTCCCGCGGCCGTCCTTCCTGACTGGGGTTTTTTCGTGGTTTTCCCTCAGTCGTCAGGCAAATGCTGGGAAGGTACCCTACTAATAGGCCACGACTGCCTCCTTCCCACCTTCCACCCTTACCTACTCTTCACCATCATCTCCCAATCATCATCATAATCATTCATCCGTCGCCATTAGCCTCGCTGCAAAACAGTGCGACGTTAAGCCCCAGACAAAAAAAAAACCTTCCTGTGAATTTTATACAGGCACTGCCTACACCTGTGCTTGCAGTCATAGGAAAGTCCAAATACAATATTCCATTAAATTTGACGTAGGTAATACTGAAGTTTTATAATATAGTTTGATTTAAAATTTGAGAACCGGAACCAGAACCCGGAACCCTTATGCAGGAACCGGAACTGAACATTTAAGAATATTTGTTTCAGAACCGGAACCCGAACCTTTATAAAATAAAATTGTGAAACCGGAACCCAAACCTTTATTAATAAAGGTTCAGGTCCCCAAGTGTAACCAGTGTACAATGTACTGAGATTAGTCAAGTAAAGCAGCAATTTATGCCGATATTAGTAATACTGAAAAATGAAAATAGTATAATCTACTGAGATTAGTAAAATAATACTATCAGTTAGAAAAAATAATAATATTAGTATCTTTGCTTACTGATACTACGTAAAACCCAGTGTTCTGTACTGAGATTAGTGAAATAAAGCAGTAATTTATACTGACATAATTAACACTGATATTGGTATAATCTACGGTACAGCGACCGATTACTGTTCCGAAAAACCGCTATAATATACTAATATTAGTAAGTAAAATATACTAATATCAGTAAGTAGAAAGTTCTAATATCAGCATTTATTACTTATTGATATCAGTAAAAATTCTACTGTATTTTCCACCAGGGTAGGTAGGTAGTAGGTAGGGTCACATTCAAAAGAAGCCGGTCAAATCCCCATGTTGGTATATGGAAAACCGGTATAGGAAGTATTGAATGTGGCTGTAAAAAAATCTACCTACCTACCTACCTAAGAGCACTGTTATTTTTAAGAACCTGCACAGTACAATCATGGTACAATGAAGATTGAAAGCTGTAGGTAGGTAGGTACCTAGTACATATTTCGATTGACTTTCCTACGTACACGCTGTCCAATCTCTGCTCAACAGGGAGGTTATATGAAATAGGCCAATAACAGCAGCGTCTTATACTTATATGTATGATTCAAATACATTCCTATAATCTATAATAATATACCTATATAAAGTAGAATGTCTGTCTGTCTGTCTGTTATACCACGTACACCACACACTTTTAAACCGCATTCATTCCCCTTCCACCCCCCCCCCCCCCCCCCCCCCCTGCTACCCTAGCGCGGTGGTGGGGTTTGTGTTTGGTTAAAGATCCACTGCAGCTGCGCCGGCGAGCATATGCTCATGTGTAAAGGCTTTCCATGCCGGACAGGTCAGTGGTGAGGCTCAGATAAAGAGCAGCCAGGGTCAACTGACCCATGTCCTCCTTTGAATTTGAGTTCCTCTCGGGCCCGGCCGTCCCCCTCGAGATGATGAAATCATCATGAAATCGGGTCCCGCCGGCCCGAACCCTCACGTCCCCCGGTCCGTCTTCATTCCAGCCTGGCCTTCCTACCAGTGCTGGACTCCCCCGGATCGGGCCCGTTGAAATAGCGAGATACCTATGGTCGGTGACAGGCAAAGATGAACCCTGTTTAGCATTGCCAGGTATAGGCCGACCCATACTAGCCCGGGTTCATCTTTGCCTGTCACCGACCTTATACCTATAGTTCAAACCGCATTGAAGAAGCGTGCGCATTTCTTCCCACGCAGAAACGTCGTCACTCGTCAAACAGGCTGTGGGTAGCTATAATATACTTGATTGTCATTTGTTTTGTTTTACATGTTTTTGTGGATAAAATCGTCTAAAATGAATGATATATTTAATGTGAGATCAATTTGGAGCGTCCAAGAAGTATTGGTTTTAAACTAAACCATTTATTACAACCACATAATTAAAGCTTTGGACGGAAAACGGTAAGAATTATTTGATTTACTTCCTAACAGGAAATTTGATCTCAATCCGAATGCACTCGTCGAGCTTGCGTGACATACGGCCATGTTCAAACCGATTTGGCTAAAGCGGATTCTATTCGGTATGAAAGTGCGTGGTATATGTGGTTTTATACTCTTACACCCTTTGACCGATCTCAACCAAATTTTGAACAATAAATACAATTTACCGAACAACGCCGTGGCGGGTCAGCTAGTTACGTTATAATAATGTACCTTGGGTACTAGTTTCCAAAAGGCTGTCTTCTTGTGTGACTTGGAACTAGAATTTTTTATAATTATGCCATTTGTTTACAGGGTGTTCAAGACTTATTCTATGAAATACATGACCACAATGCAATCACCAAGCTCTGCAATGTAATCGGAATCGATAGATCCTCATCCTCTCTCATCCGACAGCATGGAGCCATTTTGCTTCGCATGAAGTTTTTGGATGTCTTGACACGGAAGACTCTGAAGGCACCAATACGCGACAGGTAGGCATCCTACTTCGCTATCTTTTAAGTGAATTTTGTTGGCAAATATATTACAAAATGTGCCTACCTAATTCTATGAATTGTAGGTGCTTGATAATATCTATGATGTTTCCCTAATATGTTAGGTAATAACAGATTTTTTAAGGTTGCCCAACATCAAATTTTGCTGTGGAAAATTGTTTTGTTCTAGGCTGTACAGAGACACCCTCAGAGAGAGAGTGAGGCTGTTCTGTGTGTTTGTGTAGGCTGTTGGACTGTAGCTAGGTACTGTAGGTACCAACTACTGTTTTACCCAAAGTGTATAGTTATTCTTTTTGTTGTTTTAGAATCAAGAAGAGTATTTTACAAGCATTTGTCCATGAACCAGAGAAGTTCGTGAAAATTGCCATCGCCCATTTAATCACTGTCATCGTTGAACACGAGTTCAAGACTAATTCATGGCCTGAAGCGTTGCTGTTTATACAGACACTCAACAACAATGAAAGCATTGCTGATAAAGAGGTTTGTAAGCATACCTATAGCAGACATAGTGGGACATATGTACACTTGGCCAAACATAACTTGAACGTTCAATAAATCAGATAGGCTGATAAATGTAAGATCGCACCATCAGAAGTCAGTCTAAGCGATCTCATTGTCTCACTCTAGTAGGTGACCTCACATTTCAATGATAATAACAAGCTTTGATTGGTTATGGGACATGACCAGCAGTCATTCAAATTTGGTCAACGTTCAAGTTTTGTTTGGCCGGGTGTACCTATGTGATATTATCGCAAAATCTTTGCATGAACTTGTATTGTGCTTGTGAGCAGGAGTACGTATACAGAGAGGAAGTATTATCGAGAAGATTTTGGGTTGAGTAAAGTGAAGTTAACAAATATATTCGGAATTACAGTTACACTCATGTTCTTTTCAGATGGGCATGTATCTCCTGAACATTCTCACGGAGAATACAAGCGAGCATTTTGCTCAGCACTCGGACTACATCGCCTCGTTGTTCATCACCACGCTGGAGTCTGTCAGCTGTCCCTCGCCTGCGCTACAACACTACACGCTGCTCACGATGATGCACTTCATTCCTCTTGTTGACAAGGACCAGAACGTAAGTGGAAGTGGTGTTGGCGCAAGGTATCATGAACATGGTAGGTATGTTGCTCATTAAATATATGGTATTGTACTTACTGGCTTCTTCAAGTTTAGTACATACTCGAACGATGCTAAGGCCTGTTGTGACTGACAGACAGTTGGAACTGTGCGAGTGGAGTAATAAACTGTAGGGATTATCAATTGAGTTTTATTTATAAGAAGTGACATACCACACCCGGCTACTCCAAGGCCCATGGCACATGCTTTCATATATGTTAATACTAAATGAATGTGCAATTTTCTATATGTAGGTACTTGTTGCCCAAATACTAGAGCATTCATTTTGTAGACAAAAAATATACAAAATGTATGCCATTTTAGATCAGCAAAGTCAGACATAGAACTATGTTCTATGGTTCTATGTTGGTTCCCATTGTTAAATGTGTCAAAACATTAAATGTGGTTCCCATTGTTCTATGTTGACAAATATATATTTTAATAGGCCCATTCATTACACACAATAGTGTGTAGTACAGTAAAATAGCACACTACAATTTGAGCTGCCTGAACAAAATAAATAATACTACACATTGGAGTACATACCTATACCTAATGAATTCTTCAATTTTGGGTTTTGTGGAGACTGTAGACAGATGATACCTAAGCAAAGCATGTATTCTTCTAACCATCAATTAACTGCTGGATTTTGCAACTACATTTATATCCATGTTCTGTGTTGCTGCCACCAGATGGCTAACTGCTTTCACAAGCTGATGCCCCGAGTGATCGACATCATCAAGGCCATGTCTGCGGTCGACGAGAGTAGAGCGTGCGAAGAGATGGAGTTGTTTGACGAACTCCTGGAAATCTCCATCCCGACGGTGGACTACATCGAGCCGTTGATGAGTCTGTGTCTGGAGCTGGCTGCCACGACAACGCTCGGCGACGAACTAAGGGTCAAGGCCGTCCATATCATCGGACTAGTGGTGCAGGTCCAGAAGAAGGTAGATTCAAATACAAGTTGATTATAAATAGAGTTTAGTGAATCCTTTTTGATGTTATTTTAGTTTTGCAGAACTCTTTACTATGCAAACCAACTGCTCTCAAAAAAATTAATTCTTAAGATACCTAATGGGTTACTGTATGTTCGGTATAGACTTAAATTTTGTATTTTATATATATTTTTTTTTAAATTTTATTTCAACTTTTGTTTACATTTATTTCTGTTGCTATAATCAAGGCCAGGTCAACTTTATCTTTTTGCCATTACTCACTTTTAAACATGGTACACAGAATAATATCATGGTTATATAATAATATATTAACGGTTGTAGTGTTAACTTTATTTCAATTTCAATATCTTTATTTGCATTTAAAATACAAAAATGTGACATTCCGCATTGTGGGAGAAAACTGAAAACTCAGCGGCTCCCTGCTGATCTGCCATGCAACCTTTACAGTGGATAATATAATAAATACCTAATGACAACATATCAAGCTCAATACAAAATAATAATGGCAGAATAAAAGCATTAAATTATTAACATCCTTGTTGCCTAAATAATCTTGTGCTGCTGCTACATATTCAGTAGTTTTTTGTTACTAGCAAACTCAGAATTCTCTTTGCCTACATTCCATGAATAGAGATGTCAGATAATGTACCACACATTGATTCCTCCTCATTTGTTTATGCAGTTCATTTTGGAGAACGGCTTCCTGGAGCCGATCCTCCACATCGTGTTTGACCTCATGAGACTTCCAACAGCACTTACTAGAAGTGCTTTTGACACTTACTACCAAGAATTTGTCTTGGAAGACATTGGGGCGGGAAACGTCGCTACCCAGACGCTTGATCTACTGGTGTGTCATTTACCGCCAGAGGAAGTTGTAACAAATATGGTAGGTATGGATCTGGTTGTTTCAAAACATGTTATTCATTTCATCATTATTTAGAAATCATTTCATTGACCACTCCATCTGTTCAAAAGTAAACTTCTATGACATTATATAGAGATTCCAATGTTTTAGGTTTGTATAAGGTATCTTGTTAGTATTAGGTTGATATAAACCACAAAACAATATAGCATATAGGTAGGATAGCTCCAGCTCTAGGATTTCTTATAAGATCTTGCTAGCATAGAAGAACAATCTACATAATGCAATTTTTTTTTATTATCACATATTTATTTACATTTATAAACACTTAAATTCCACACTAAGTAGAGTAAATTTCTTATAGGCTAAATACATTTAGTAATGCCGGCTAGCCAGACCCGTCACATTTGTCTTCCTTCTCATCCTCTTCCGCTCCTTCCTTTTTTCTTCTTCTTCTTCTTCTTCTTCACCTTCTTCTTCTTCTTCTCCTCCGTCTTTTTCATCCTCATCCTCCTCTACTACCTCCACTTTTGTAACTATTTGTTCCCATAATTCTTGTATAAATAATAAATAAATCATGTATAAATAAAATTATGTGCTGTAAGTTGTTAATTATTCCAGTGAATCTCTTTGCCTACTTTTAGCTGCCATATATGGAGCATGGATTGCAAGGCACTGATCCATTTGCAAAGAAGTCCACATTTCTGGCAATGGGTTTGATTGCGGAGGGATGCACCGAATTTATAAGCACCAATTACCTCAAGATATTTGTGCAGTGGATCTGTCAAGGTGAGACATTACTGTCATCAAGTTTAAAGAGTAGGTACCTAAACATGAAAACAGATTGTAAATCGAAATTACCAAGGTTTCTCTAAGTAATGTACTGTACAAAAACTTGTAAAACTTCTGCCAATCACCTCCCTACCTAAAAGGATTGAGATCTAAAGGAGGGCCAAGCAATAATATTGGTAAAACATGTTCGCACTTAACATTCGTGAAATCATTTCTCCCAGACTGGTAAACCAAATTGATAATATCTCCACTTCCTGACAGAAATTTTTGGTTTTTCTTGAAGGGGTGTGTCTAGCAATGTAGGTATTGTCTTTAATGTTGCCAAATATCAAAACTCTCGATGTTACCATCGAGAGTTTGATTTGTACCGCATAAACTAAAGAAATTCACTAAGATGTCAACAACTTCACTTCTGGTCAAAAATTTTCGGATATTCTTTCAAATGTTCACATGTCTTATAGACTCATGTCTCTGCCAAATTTTAACTCTGTAGAACCAACTGTGCGATCTTTAGAGATGGGCAAACAAATTGACCGTTTCAGGCCCAATTTTCACCCTGAACGTACGTTTACAGCTTGACGTTCGACGCTCAGCACTAGCGCTGAAAGATGAACATGGTTTATCTTTGACCTTGAACGCCAGCGCTCGGCGTTGGCCAATCAGGAGGCTCAACGGCAAGTGCTGAGCGCCGAACGTCGAACGAACGCCGAGCTGTAAACGTACCTTAAAGGGGTGATAGAACAACTTAGAAATTTGTTGTGTGTTGTCTGGCAGCTAAATGTACCCGATAAACATGATTTTCAACTTTCATTTCGAATTGCTTGTAGTACACTCGGCCAAACAAAACTTGAACGTTGACCAAATTTGAATGACTGCTGGTCATGTCCCATAACCAATCAAAGCTTGTTATTATCATTGAAATGTGAGCTCACCTCCTAGAGTGAGACAATGAGATCGCTTAGACTGACCAAAGTGGATGGAACTAGCTTCACACTACATAGGAGAGGTGGGGACACTTGAACATTCTTGGTGATACCAGCTCCATGGGGAATTGACCAATGGATTAACATAGGGATTACTTTTGAGCAGGTGGCGCTCAGGTAGTGAACAGTGGAACTATTTTGAATTTTGGAACGAAATGCAAGCTTAAATTAGTTCTCATGTCTGCCACACAACACATAGAGCGCCAGCTGCTCAAACGTAATTCCCATATAATTCGTATTCAAGATAGCCAATGGTGATGCATTGAAGAGTCCCCACCTCTCCTATAGTAGTGTGATGCTAGTTCCATGCACGTTGGACTGACTTCTGATGGTGCAATCTTACATTTATCAGCCTATCAGATTTATTGAACGATCAAGTTTTGTTTGCCCAAGTGTACATGCTACGCGACACCTCGAAAACGGCACTTAACGGATTGCAGTATAAGTCTCTGGTAGAAGCTCGTAGCAAACGGTAATAAACGGTGCTTGGCAGCTTCGAGCTAACACCCGACTAGATTAAGAATCATGAAAGTTTATCAATCGTTATTTGATCAACAACTCATGATTGACAAATTAATTGATGGAGTATACCATCTCTACATTCTTTTCACAAGAAAATTTGTTGATTCAATTTCATAGCAATGCCAATATTTATTGCTGTTCTAGAGTTTTTTATTTTCTCTTCATATTGTAAACTAATATTTAGTAAATTTATCTGAAATTATGTTTTTATAGATTTAAGTGATGTAAACATTTTGTTTTTGGTCTTTCTCGATCTGAGTATCTGAGTAAAGTCTGAGTTGAGTCTGAGTAGTAATCTGAGTAGAGATTAAAATTGTATTGACTTGTGTGCAGGTATGGAAGAGAGCAATCCCGTGGTGCGCAACTCCGCACTGTTCGCGTTGGGGCAGTTAACGAAGCACTTGCAGCCCGACGTGAGTCCATACTACTCGCAAGTGTTGCCAGTGATGTTCGATTACCTGTCTTACCTGACCTTGGAGCTGCGGCTTGATCCCAACGCCAGCATCCAAGGCGCCGAAAGTGTGTTCTACGCATTCGAGCTGTTCTGCAAGAACCTCAAGGACAAGCTGCTGCCGTATCTCCCGGAGCTGTTCGACAGACTCATCGCCGCGCTCAACCCCGGACTTCCTCTGTACATCCGAGAACTGGCCATCAATGCCATCGGAAACATCGGTTAGTAATAATTGCTTGCTTCTTGTTAAATTAAATACTATGTGTAGAATGCATTTGGTTGGACCAACTATCCAATCTTCCATTGAAAATTAAGTCTTAGTGTATCTCAGGACCAGAACCACTCTATTTCACTAGAAGGTTAGTATCACTAGAAAGTGAAAAATTCTCTATTCAGAATGTATTAAGGTGATTCAAGCGCTTGGCCGTTTTAGAAAATTGAGAGAGAAAAATTGTTTCATAAGTGGGTATAACTTTGATAGTATTTTCACATGATCAGTCTGATTGTATATTATATTAGACATTAGTAGCACTTTTTCATTTTTGCTTCGTGCCTTGTTAATTATGCGCCGGTTATTCAACAAAACTGCTCCAAACGGTGAAATTTCCGATACGATTGGAGACGACACCCGTGAACCAATAGATCTCAAATTTAAATCATGACAAGCTTGAAATCATGCTTGAAATATAATTTTATATGGCACCCAGAGTGGCAAGAAAAAAGCAAAGTTTTCACCAAAATTCCACTAATTATTTCTAATTAACTAAACAAAAAATAAAAAATGTACCAAGGGATAACCCTAAGTTTGTCTTAATATATTCTAATCATGATTAAAATTTCAAATCATTTGGTCAACCCGTTTCGTCTCCAATCGTATTCAAAAAGTGTCTACAAAAAGCAGCAAAATTGCTTGCGCTTGCACCACCTTAATAACAAACAGGCTTCCCAGGCGGCCCATAAAACCCTTAAAACCCATTTTTTCAGCATTTCAATTTATAGGCACTATAATTCCCACTTTTCTTGGTCTGACCCATAAAATGAAGAGGAATCTATTCCACATATTATATTTTTCAATTATTACCAAATAAATCGCCGAAAAACTATCCAATACGCATAGAAATGGTCCAAAAATACTTTTAAATTTCAAAAAATTTCCGGGCCTGTGCGGCCCGGACCCGCATGACATTTGAGGCTTCATGTGTAATGTTTCAAGTGCAATTTAGCGGGTTTTCCCAAAGTATTGTCCCGTATAAACTATAGAGTTACCGCCCATTCCAGATATTTCGGGATTGTTGTCCTTTTCCCAGAATTATAATAATCATTCCAGGACAGCAATAGTCCTGGAATTCTGAATTTTGAACCTCTAAACGCAATATTTATTATCCATTATTTTAAATCTCCCGAGTCACCTATCGCTTGCACAGGGTTGTCAGATGATTAATTTAAGATATTTAAATATTTGAGAAGAAATATGTGGAAACTAATACATTTAAACTAAATTTCCGCAATAACCTAGTAGGTAGTATTAGGTGATAAAAATAGCTTAAATTAGAAGTCCAAAACTCATAAAAATGGCTTTAATTCATTCTTGAAATTCAAAATTTTCCCGGGATCTGCCCGGCCCGGACCAGCGTATTGTTGGGAAACCCTCCCCCAGGCCCCAATTGATGCCATAAGCAGGGTGTATCCCCAAAAAAGTTCACATTTCAGCGATTCCCACTCCCCCCCCCCAACCACTATAACTGCATCACGAAAAGTATCTTTTCGTCCTCTGTCCCGGATTGCATGCATTGAAAGGTGGCAACCCTAGTCAAAACGTGAATTAATAAATTATAATAATTATTATGCATATTATTGAAATGCACTTTTTGAGCTCGGGGGAATTGTACTATTAAGAATAGCGAAAGTAGGAATGGAGCAAAATAGGTTAAGAATCGAATAATCTGCAATTTTAATGTAAGGAAGAATTGGTTTCTTTCAGTTAGTAATGACTAATGACCAATGATTTTTAACATTTCATACCTTGGCTGTCCCTGTCACAATATTATGCATATTTCAAGATTTTTTTTAGTGCAGTGCGCTAAATAGCTTTCAGCTGATCAAAATGTGTATTCAATAAATGCGATATAATGCATCTAGGTAATGCATTTTATCAGATGTGTACCCTTTAAAACCCACAAAATCCCATTGAAGGACCCATATTTTAAAGCAAAATTGCCCATAAATTTTTTAGACCTGGCTGGGAACCCTGAACAAACAAAATTAATAATTTATACATAATTACAATTTTTCCATCCAATATTGTTTACAGAAAACCCTGTAAACACTAGGAGTCCCAGACATAACAAATTCTGGCACTGGTTAGCAATACTTCAAATTGGCAAGCAAGTGTCGACGACTTTTATTTCACATTTACTCTCGGTAACACTTACCTATTAAAAAATCATCATACTCATTGTTACTATTAGCCCCAGGCAGCAACAACCATATCAAGTTTCTATGTACACTACAAAGTATTCGTAACATTGCAGCTGTCATCGGCAGCAAGAACTTGATCCCGTACTTCCCGCGCATCATCGAGAGCTTGAACTGCTTCTGGACAATGAAGGAGAATGATGACACGGTCGACCTGAAGATTCGAGCCATACATACGTTCAGTCAATATTGGCTGGCTGTTGGGCATGAGACATTCCAGCCGCTGGTTCAGGGGACTCTGGAACTTGCCATACGTGTGATGCAGGTAATGTCTTGGTTGCGATCCAGTGCTTTGCCTGTGTGCCTGCTAAAGGCCATTCACCGTAATAATGACGACCTTCAAATCTTCTGTCAAGCTTTATTAGTATTTCTTTCAATTTTGAATACGATTTAAATGTAATGAATAGCTCGACTTATCCGTTTCAAGGTCAATCATTCTTACCGTGAACGAACTTTAAGACGGCTGGGTAGTGAGTTTGACCTTCAAAATCGATTTTTATCAATATCTTTTACCAATGTAATTGTTAACAAAATAAGGCTTTGTACGCGTCTTCAGAACTGTTCAATGAAAATAATTTCATAGCTTGGAATGGTTTATTAGATTTACTTTGTCCTACAGATGTTTAGTGCCCGAAAATTAGTAAAATTATGGTACTAAACATCTGTTGGACATAATAAAACTAATAACTTATTCCAAGCTATGAAATTATTTTCATTGAACAGTTCTGAAGACGCGTACAAAGCCATATTTTGTTAACAATTACATTGGTAAAAGATATTGATAAAAATCAATTAAAAAACTCTTCAAGGCCTCGCTCACTACTCAGACCTCTTAACAGGGCTACATGTAGGAGGTCTGTTCAAAAAGTCCAGAACATTTTAAATTGTGGGCTAACAAATAAAGCTAGTGATGCACGGATGTTACATTATTTTGCAGGGAACCTAACAGCTTCCCATTATCCATTTATTGATACTTCAAATAGTTACAAAGTTACATCAGTAGTGTTACCTTAGAGCAATGACTGCTCCAATCTCTATGGTGTTACATACCAGCTTCTTTTCATTCTGCAATCATATGAGTTTTCTATGAGTGAGATTTTGGAAAATCTCTAAAAGAACAGAAAATGGTTTTACAAACTTATGTAACTTTTCAACTATTTGAAGTATCAACAAGCAGATGGATAGAAGAAAGAAATGCAACATTGAAACATTTTGAATGAAAAAAAATTAATTAAACATTATGTTAGCATGGGCATGATGGTAGCCAACAAAATGTTTAATTCATTTTTTTTTCACAAACTAAGACACAACTCTTGCCATTTTAGTGTTATGTAGTGTGAGTACTAAACCTTGTGAGATGAACAAGGTTTGATCCTTGAGGTTGGACTCAAGGATGTGAGTAGAGAAGGATGAGTTTGTGTGAATTTATTCAATTCATGTACACATTAGACACAATATGTACACATTAGGGCTGTGTTGGACAACTTTTTTTCATTCGGGAGGGTATTTGTAAAAGAACTTGGGATTCAGGATGGGATCGGATCAATTTAAAATATGAATCCGGGATCGGGTCAGGACACATTAAAATCTCGGGTTTCAGGACGGGATTGCGCAAAATTGACTTCTGAATTGGATGTGATGTAAATTTGGTATGTGAAGTCTAGAAATGTTTACAGCTTTCCGTAAGCCTAGAAGTGGTCAGCCAATCAGAGCATCAGAGCAATCAGATATTTTTTTAAACGGGATTATTCATTTGTCCCGATTCCAGTCACATCCCGATTGATTTCGGGACAAAAATACTTTTCGGGACGGGACCGAAACAAAAAAGTCCCGTCCCTGGACCCGGGAATTGCGTGTCCCGCACATAGGGATGGCAATAAAAATGTAATATATGTAATAAAAATAGACATTTGCCAGCACCAGGCTATACCATAGACATCTTATAGTAGAACCTAGACCGTTAAATCCTCCCACTTTCCTATAGCAGAGTTGTTGCCGGTCAGGCGCCATGCTGTTGAGGGCAAGAAAGTGGCGGGATTCAAATCTGAGATGCAGAAACATACGGAATGTCTGTATAAATACATTGACTACAAATATGTAATGACTTACAAAATGATGAATCAATATATTCAGACTATAATAAGAGTATAATAGTAACTTGCTTAGGAAATATGAACACCTGGATTTAATTGATTAATTAAATATAAATTTGACACATAGTAGAGTATGTCAACAATATATTTTGGCCTACACATTATAATAGTGAGATCACACATATCATTTTATTTTTAAGAAATGACTTTTGTTCTTACAATTAAGCAAGAAGTACCAATAGAATCCAAACAAAAGGCTCCTTTTCATGGGAACATTATGTGCTTTTACAACTATGACAAAATTGTCCCCTTTTGAAGAAAACTATTCCAATTGTTGGGACCATTTGCTTTATGGGTATTTCATGAGAAATGGGGAATAAAATACACATAAAAAGGCTCCATTTATGGGACGTTTATATGGGTGTTAAAACATATAAGCTGAAAATAATTAATTTAATGTAATTGGTTGAGATTTTTGCATGTAAGATAACTTTTAAATATTCATACCACGAAGAAAGTGGTATAGAATACACATAAAAGGCTCCATTTATTTGGAAAATTATGCATTTACAACTTTTAAGATCGCAAAATCAATTAATGAGTCGGGACTCGGGACTTTAGATCTTTTTAAGGACTTTTGACAAACACGTATAAACATCTCAAGAAATGGAGCCTTTTATGTGTATTATATTCTCTCTCTCGTGGTATGAATATGCAAACATGGATGTTCATTGAGGGGATGTTCAACGTAAACTTCTCAATAAGTTGACTTTGCTAACTTACTAAAGGTTGCAAAACGTTAATTGTCCTAAAAATGGAGCCTTATTATGTGTATTCTATTCCCCTCTTCTTATTTATTAATATTCACAATTATTTGTTCAGTGCAAATATTTCAGCAAATTACATCATAATTGTGAATTTCTGGCACATTATAAGTTGTAACTACTCATAAACATAAAATAAATGGAGCCTTTTATGTGTATTCTATTCCCTTCTTCTTGTTTATTAATATTCACAAGTATTTGTTCAGTGCAAATATTTCAGCAAATTACATCATAATTATGAATTTCTGGCATATTATAAGTTGTAACTACTCATAAACATAAAATAAATGGAGCCTTTTATGTGTATTCTATTCCCCTATCTGTGTGGTATGAGAATTTAAAAGTTTTTTTACAGGCAAAAATCTCAACCAATTACAATAAAATTGATTTTTCCAGCTTATAAGTTTGTAACACTCAAAAACATTCCTTAAATGGAGCCTTTTTATGTGTATTTTATTCCCCTTTTCTCATGAAATACCCATAAAGCAACTGGTCCCAACAATTGGAATAGTTTCTTCAATAGGGAACAATTTTGTCATAGTTGTAAAAGCACATAATGTTCCCATGAAATGGAGCCTTTTGTTTGGATTCTATTGGTACTTCTTGCTTAATTGTAAGTACGAATGTCAATTCCTAAAAAATAAAATGATATATGTGATCTCACTATTATAATGTGTAGGCCAAAATATATTGTTGACCACCTCTACTATGTGTCAAATTTATATTTAATTAATCAATTAAATCCAGGTGTTCATATTTCCTAAGGAAGTTATTGTATTGTATTGTATTTTTATTCGGTTAAGAAACAATTATACATTGTATAAACAAACACACAAACAACATTATACTCTTATTATAGTCTGAATATATTGATTCATCATTATAACCTACCTTATCATTGTAAATTAAGTCATTACATATTTGTAGTCAATGTATTTATACAGACATTCCGTATGTTTCTGCATCTCAGATTTGAATCCCGCCACTTTCTTGCCCTCAACAGCATGGCGCCTGACCGGCAACTGTTGCGCCCAGAGAGCTGGTGGTCTAGACCTTAACTACTATATGATGTCTATGGGCTATACTTGTATCTATTATACACTTGAGTTGAGTGACAGGTCATTAGAGGACATTGACAAGGGTTGACAAGTGGTGGCTGAGGTTATCTGGAGATGAGGCAATCCCCAGAACCACAGAACCTATCCCGAATCCCCCGCACATTCAAAATGGAAAAAATCGTCTTTGCGCGCGATTATAAGCCGCACGCGAATATAAGCCGCAGTAGGATTTCAAGGTAGTAAATAATTGAATATACTCGCGGCTTGTATGCGAGTAAATACGGTACCTACTATCTTTTCGAAAAAGCTAGTGTATACTGTATTGTCATGGAAATATGTGTCGATCACCCTCCTTCTTCCCGTTCCATGCAATTACGTTCGATTCTCCCCCCTCCAGCAACCGATAGCATGGTAAACTGGTTTAAATGTGGTGGGGGGTGAATGGAGGGTGAGACTGTAGACTGTACACTCAGACTGTACACTACTACACTACTGTACACTGTCCATACATACTGTATGGCATACTAGATTGGTCGAATAAATGCCATAATCTGCCAATGCGAATGCCAATCTGCCATAAGTTATTTCGATCAGCTATCAAAATCATCCCTTATCAAAATGCATTATTGTCATTACCTATTAACATTGATTAGATGTATTGTTATTGTCCTGACTGACTGGTAATCTTTGTAAATGGGTCAAATAATAAGGTGGGTAATTTTTTTATTTGGTATATTTTGGTATCCGTTATCGTTTTTCAAAATTTACCGCCGACCGGTAAATTTACCGATTTTTTCAGAACCGGTAAAAGTGCATACCTACCCGCACAGCCTTAGTACACATGTCTTGTTAGATAAATTCCCAAACTCTGCCAAACATTAACCCACATAGATACAAATTGCCAAATGCCAATGACTTCTGCCGTCATGTGTAGTAAGTGTGAAGTAATTGTCGTACAGGAGAGCGTCGAGCCCCGCATCCGGAAGGCAACATACAGCCTTATAAAGATCGCAGCGGTGGGGGCACCAGCAGAGCTGGCGCCACATCTGAGTCTGTTGGTGCCAACCCTTCTGAGTGCGGGGTGGAACACGAAAGGCGTGGACGTGTACAACTCGGCCAGTGGTGAGTAGAAGAATGATCAACTATCTTGAGGAAATAACAGATTGTGTAGGTAGGGTGCCGGTACCAGTGCGCAGACACTCTAATTTTAAATGCTTGGAATTAGGAAATAAGATGTATTTGTATTGTTTCAATGTTTCCTATAGGTACCTTGCTTATGTATAGAAAAAATTCAAACAATCAAAGTTCATATTTTTTCTTAAGATGAGAAACATCTTAAATTATGTATCTTATCTTAAATAAGATTTATTTTCATTGTTTGAAGGTTTCCTATTTGAACAAATAAGCAATACGTAATGGAACCACTTCTTGAAACCACAGTTTCAGTTTTTTGAAACCACAGAGCAGGAAACTTTTTAGATGCACTTTTTTATTTTGAAGTTCGTGTTTCCATAGGGTAGTGAAAAAGGAGAAACAATCTAAATTTAAATTTAGTTACAAGTTTACTTTTTTAGCCATAACAAACAACTAAAGCAAATGTAATATAATTTATTTAATAAATATCCCCCTGCTTTCCCCCCTATGTCTAGTACCAAAGAATCCACCAGAGGTCATTCGTGTTCCTTATTTTCTCGAATGGAGTAGTAAGGCATAGGAAACCTTCAAACAATGAAAGAGCATCTTATTTCTTAATTCCAAGCATTTGAAATCTTACTGTCCACGCACTGGTGCCCGTCCGCGCAATGAAACAATGAATACAATGTATGAAAGTATTAGAATACAATGGACATGTAGTGAAAATAACTATCCAATTTGCAATAATCATTATACAAAATATTTTACTTAGGAACCTTAACTACAAATAAATACCTACCCTTCTCTCACTCTCAACAGATAGCACACTTCAGTCATGCAAGCTACCGTTACACTGTAGGTTTGTTCAGTGTTACCGTTACACTGTAGGTTTGTTCAGTGTTACCGTTACACTGTAGGTTTGTTCAGTGTTACCGTTACACTGTAGGTTTGTTCAGTGTTACCGTTACACTGTAGGTTTGTTCAGTGTTACCGTTACACTGTAGGTTTGTTCAGTGTTACCGTTACACTGTAGGTTTGTTCAGTGTTACCGTTACACTGTAGGTTTGTTCAGTGTTACCGTTACACTGTAGGTTTGTTCAGTGTTACCGTTACACTGTAGGTTTGTTCAGTGTTACCGTTACACTGTAGGTTTGTTCAGTGTTACCGTTACACTGTAGGTTTGTTCAGTGTTACCGTTACACTGTAGGTTTGTTCAGTGTTACCGTTACACTGTAGGTTTGTTCAGTGTTACCGTTACACTGTAGGTTTGTTCAGTGTTACCGTTACACTGTAGGTTTGTTCAGTGTTACCGTTACACTGTAGGTTTGTTCAGTGTTACCGTTACACTGTAGGTTTGTTCAGTGTTACCGTTACACTGTAGGTTTGTTCAGTGTTACCGTTACACTGTAGGTTTGTTCAGTGTTACCGTTACACTGTAGGTTTGTTCAGTGTTACCGTTACACTGTAGGTTTGTTCAGTGTTACCGTTACACTGTAGGTTTGTTCAGTGTTACCGTTACACTGTAGGTTTGTTCAGTGTTACCGTTACACTGTAGGTTTGTTCAGTGTTACCGTTACACTGTAGGTTTGTTCAGTGTTACCGTTACACTGTAGGTTTGTTCAGTGTTACCGTTACACTGTAGGTTTGTTCAGTGTTACCGTTACACTGTAGGTTTGTTCAGTGTTACCGTTACACTGTAGGTTTGTTCAGTGTTACCGTTACACTGTAGGTTTGTTCAGTGTTACCGTTACACTGTAGGTTTGTTCAGTGTTACCGTTACACTGTAGGTTTGTTCAGTGTTACCGTTACACTGTAGGTTTGTTCAGTGTTACCGTTACACTGTAGGTTTGTTCAGTGTTACCGTTACACTGTAGGTTTGTTCAGTGTTACCGTTACACTGTAGGTTTGTTCAGTGTTACCGTTACACTGTAGGTTTGTTCAGTGTTACCGTTACACTGTAGGTTTGTTCAGTGTTACCGTTACACTGTAGGTTTGTTCAGTGTTACCGTTAAACTGTAGGTTTGTTCAGTGTTACCGTTACCCCGTTACACTACATAGGTTTGTTCAGTGCAAACCTAAAAACAATCACTTGCAGTTATCAAGTGTTTCTGCTTAAAAAATGACCACCTCAATTATTCCACACTATAAAAGTAATATAGAAATGCATATTACTGAATGGCGCAAAAAAATCCATCTGTCTGAGAGGTCACTCCGACCATTCTATAAACGATAAGGAGCTGAAACTTTCACACATTATAGAACACATATGAAAATTTAATACACGTACACACATTTTTCAGAAATATTTGAGTTTATAGAAAAAAGTTGCAGATATTTGAATTAAGATGTTGAAAAACAGTTTATACTAGCGTTCAAATAGCACGCGTTTGCGTTTAATAAAAAATCGGAAGCTTGTTAAAGAATCAGCTGTTTTGCACAAGAAAGTTTGCATTGATATAATTTGACATAAAAGATGTCTCCATTTGCTTCAAGTATCTTATCTTATTGATGTAGTTTCAAAACAAGAAATGGAGAGGGAAGAGAATAGTTGCTGAATTTCCGATGAAGAATTGGAAACGTAACTCATTTAATTTCGTTGGACGAAAGTTACATAACTTCACACATTAACTCACTCAACTAATAATCTATAGATAAATTCGCATAGATTAAAAATGAATTTTATTGTAATTTATGAAATCATAAGTTATAAATAAACATAATTCACCTTATTCCTACAAAGATCATTCAAATACGTAATTTCGTCTGGTTTAAGCTGGCTTTCCATGCTCCGTCATCTTCCGTCAACGTCCGTCACCGTCCGACGAAAACGACCACGTGACCCGTCTCGACCAATCCCTCGCCGTCCGAGATTTTTGGGGATGGCTCTGATTGGTTGAGACGGGTCACGTGGTCGTTTTCGTTGGACGGTGACGGACGTTGACGGAAGATAACGGAGCATGGAAAGCCAGCATTATTCTGTTTTTACAACTGTAACTTCAATAATTTCCAACTTTTTTTCCATACTTTTTATAATTGTTGAGTTCAGTTTGGGCAACTTTTGTATTTGAATGGGGAAACATTACAATGAAATGAATGATTAATCAATCAAACTTCAAAAATATAATACTTCTCTGCAGCAGAGCAAGCACATTTTAATATTGTGACTTTAACAGGTTAATATAGTATATAATAATGATGATTATAGTGTCGCCCTCATAGCTCAATACTTAAAAGGTATGTTCGTTTGCTCTATACTAGCTGCACATGAACTGTTCGACCGATAAAATGTGTGATTTGGTGTAACTCGCTTCTGAAGAGCAAATCTATGCCGCTTGACAGTAACTGCGTCTCATTCAGGGTAGGTATTGTTGTGCCGAAGATGACCTATGCGTCGCCGGCATGGAGCGGATGTTCGCCTTGCCTTCCATTGCAACTACAGAGAGTACAACATAAAGCACTCAAGATCACCATCAGAACGCCAATGTATACTAGGACATTGTCAATGAACTGGGACATTGGTTTCGAGTATCTGGCCACATAGATGGGGAAACAAATTCAACAGTATTACGAAAAGCTGGCTGAACATTCCAAAGCACTCAACAGCCAGCTTGCCGCCATCACCGAGACTGCCCATGACCGCATGATGTCGCGACCGACATCATCACATAAGCTGTGATCTTCAACCAATAACCCAACTTCCAAGACAATAACATCAATTCAGAGTTATGTGAAAACGTACATTGGTATCTGAATACCAGGCTCTGAGTGCTACTCGGTAGCTGACAAGGTATCAATTATGTGATTTGGTGTAGAACTTTCCACACTCAGTATAGGGCGAGTGTCGGCCAGTGTAATTCCAGTGTCACTCGTGTAGAGCGAACGAACAGATCTATTTTCTTCTTCCCTCATATGGACTCTATTTTGCTCTTGGATCATTTGGAATTGATTAGATTCCAAACGATTAAATTATTTAATAAATAACTAATTGCCTATTTACTTCTGTCAGGTCTTCCATACATTGAAGAGAAATTGGAATCGTTTGATGCATTGCAGCAGATCTCTGTACATGTTGGGTAAGTGTCTGCAGGTTTCTCTGATATTTATTTAATGTTTGTAGTACATTTCATTCCTTACTTTGTTTACCGTGTATGCATGTAATATCGTATAATTAAGGTAAACCTTGGTTAATTTTCAAAGTTTTAATTTCTTTACTGACAAGAAAAGAAATTTTCTATTTTTCTATTTTTCTTTACTTATTTAACAATAAATAAATAAAATGTTCGTGCTAAAGACCTAGAATTATGAAGTTTTGAAAATATAAATGTTGAAAAGAGTTGCTGTAGCAGACGGACTTTCGGTAATTGTTTCATTGGTTGTCTTGATTAAACGGAAGCCTTTTCCTAAGCATTGTATATAGACTGTTGGATCAAGCTCGAACGTTGTGGATTGAGACAATCTGACTGTGAGTTTCCTTGCAGACGCGCCTTCCACCCATGGCTGAAGCGAAGTTTCGTTGAGGTTTGGAATTTTCTGCGATTTCTGCCCCAAACCTACGATCCGCACAAAACTGTAATTTCATCACTGACGAAGTTCTGCATCAACTTTAATGAGATTGCATCGGAAAAAGGGAGAAAGGGTGAGACGAAATAATGACTTGAATTGATAATTCCGTAAATGTGAGAAAATCTATTAAAAAATATAAGAAAATCAATAATCTTATGTAGGAGGTATATTTAGAGTAGTGACGAAAGCCTACTAACTCAACACATCTGATTGTCCATATCTTTGCTGATGGCTGATAAGTGATAAGTGAAAACCAATAGGGCATGCGCAAAGCTTACTTATCCAACAGAGGCCACATCGGCGCTGTGCGAAAAACAGTGGAACAATCGAACAATCGAAGAGCTCCCCGGAACAAGGATGAATGTGACATTTCTTAAATTGTTGAAGAACCACCAAAAACCAACCAACACCAGATATATACCACCAATGTAAGCCAGACAATTCAATTCTTCTTTTAGTGGGGAAAGGTTCAATATTTCGAGCTTAGATTGCGCCAGCTTACGGATATATATATATTCATCCTTTGAAAGCAAAAAAACTTGTTTTGACAAATGTGTCACATTCATCCTTGTTCCAGGGAGCTCTTCATCAGTCATATCCACAAGAATATTTGCACTAGGAAAGCGGTGATTTCGATTTAAAAAAGTTACAGAATATTTGTTCAAATACTTCAATAATGGGCTTCCACGCTGCCATTTGCTCTCACTTCGGAGCGCTAGCTCCAATTGTACATATGTACTACATTAGCGCATTTTCTTTGGCCCCTTGCACATCGCAGTTATGACCACGGCCATATTTGAAGTTTTGTTGGGTGAAACAAGAGGCCGTGGTTCTGATACTGTTTGGTTTTTTTATCTTGTCATTGCCGTTTTTAAGTCTACATAAAAATGACCAGGTGATGTGTTATTGGATGTAAACGGGAATGAGGCAGTACTTTTTCGCACGAAGTCAAGTTGGATCTATGCTATAAGTAAGTACCTGGAGAAGTAAATACAGTGGAACCTCATTAGTACGAGATTAAAAAACGTACTAAAGTGAAAAACGTACTATAGAAGTTTCATAAAAAGGGGTCTAGACTAGGGATTTTGAGTGCGGAAAAAAACCGAGCTATTTTGGGTTTTTTCCTGGAGGTGGGAAAAATAGGGTTTTTTTGGGGAAAATTGAAAATTATTATTTTATTGTTTCTTAATACTTTTTATGTTCAAATTGTATATTAGGGGATTTAAACTATATTTTGGCATGAACATGACTTAGAGGAGTGGAGAATATAGAATTTCATATACCTACAGTCAATAAGGAAATGCATTCATAATACATTGTAAATGATACATTTATTGAGATTCTCGAAATAAAAACTGATAATAATATTATATGAATGAGATCAAATTGTAATTTTAGAAATTGTACATGAATATGGCTACAGATCCTGTCAGCGGGATAGAAGCTGTAAGAGGAGTAGACTCCCACTGCTTTGCAAAAGGCGGGAGATTTTTAAAACATCAACTAAACGGCTAAGTTAAGAAATTACTTAATTGCATTTTATTTTAGTACCGAAAAGGAAGTGTAACAATCCAAATTTTGGTGAAAGGCTCTCTTCTGTGCAGTATCGAAAAATTAATTTGTCGCGGTACCAAACAAAAAAAATTACGAAATATGAGCTTAAATCAATTTTTCCCAAAATGCCCGTTTTTTTCCGGAAAAAAACCGAAAGAAACCGTTTTTTTTCCTCAAGAATTCTCGGTTCGGAAAATTTGGAACCCTAGTCTAGACGCAGGTCATGTTTTTTTGAAGATCGATATTTTTAGATTTGTGTTTAACGTCTTACAGCTCCCCCCATTTGAAATGGAAAAAACACCCAAGGGTGGGCCCCCCTCTACTCAGGAAGCAATCAGTTGTTTTACGTTATCTGCACAGTCACTTGATGCACTCCACCCCCAGCCATCTGCTTAGGTGGTTTTGTTAACAAAGGAAATGCAAACTTTGTGTGTCTTTAAGTTTGATAATTACTTTATATTACAAATGTTCTGTGAATGATGATCCATTCAAAAGGCATGTCTTAAATTTGCTGAGAGTAATGGAAATATTGCTGAGTCTGCTTGACAACAACATTGCTTGATGACAGAAAGGTAAGAAAGATCCCGTGTATAAAATGGTTTAAATAAAAATAAGTGTTCATGGATGATAATGTTTCAATAAATTTTAAAAGACACACTATTCAGGGTTGGGTAGTAACTTAACAAAAGTAACGCGTTACTTTTTCAGTAACTTTTATGTTAACTCAATACTTTTTAAACCTGGTAACTTAATTACGCCTAAGTTCCTTTTTCTACGGGAACTTTTTGATTTTTAAAAGTTACCAAGAAAGTTACTTTAGAACACGTTATACCTTCTCTCCTGAGAAAACTTGACATTGTAATCCAAACATTTTATCTGTATCTAAATTTAGCACGCATCAAATCATTTCATTTCCTGCCTACCTGAGTACGCGCGACCCTAACCAACCCTAACCCTTCCCCTCCCCCTCCTTTCGTCTTAGCTTGCTTTACATGCGAAATGAAATGGTCATCTATCCGTTCTCCCCCTCCCCTCACCCCCAGCGCATTGATACATCACCAGTCCACATAATGTCACGTGGTTACTGCCACCCCGTTGTCAAGTTTTCCCTCAAAATTATCAATTTTTATTAGAGTAACTTTCAAAGTAACTTTCATTGAAAATGTAACTTTCAGTTACCTATATTTTCTCAGTAACTTTAACTTTAACTAGTTACTATTTTGGAGAAAGTAACGTAACTTTCTAAAGTTACTTTATTTTTGGTAACTTACCCAACCCTGACACTATTCATATGTTTCCCCCTTCTCAAGATAACAGCTGAGGCCAACCCATGTCAAGTACTCAAATGACCTGTCACTCAACTCAAGTGTAAAATAGATAGAAGTATAGTCTGGTCCTGACAAATGATTGTTTTTTTTCCCCATATCCCCGCGGCTTATTTTCGCATACTAAGTGTTTTTCAAAAAACAGACTTCCAAAACTGGGGTGTGTTTTCTGACGTTAATTATATGTACAAAAATAGGTTGAAATCGGGATGAAAAACGTACTATTCTTAGTAATATGCTTCAAGGAACCAGAATTTTAAACGTATACTAAAGAAACAAACATGTGTTCTTATGGGGGAATGCCGGGACCTTTTGAAAAAAAACACGTATTGGGGTGAAAAACGTATTAAGGAGAAACGTACTAAGGAGGTTCCACTGTATGCATGATGTATGATACAAAAACATGTGCAAATGGCGGGCTATCTCTCGCCAAGGTTTCTCCTCTCTCCATCTCTATTTTGATTGGCTCTTATTTAAAAAACTTCGTTTCGGTGGCGCGCTCTATTCAAAACTTGGAGTTTGGAAGCCCATTGCTATGTATAATTCGTGTATGTCAATAATAAATTTGACTGGGAATTAAAGTCAAATTAAGGTGAGATAAATATATTTTACGAAAAATGTATTGTAGACTGATAAATATTTAATAATTACTTAACGGGTTAGTTGCCATCTTCTCAAGAGAATGAACCAAAAGACAACGATCTTTCCCACAAACCGATCACGGCACATTAAGGTGGATGACGTATCGTTCTATCTTTGACATGCGTTATTGGTGTTGTATTTGCAGAACTGGGCGAGGCACTACAAAGATTAGTACCAAGGCTGGCACTATTCGTAAATATCAACGAAGATGTAAGAATTGTGTCAGCAGCGCTGAACTCCTACACCGAGTTGCTCAAGGTGGTGCAGCACCCGGTCATCGCGGCTCCGGAGTCCAAGAAGGCTTTGATCAGCTGCGTCAAAGCCATCTATTTAAATAAGGTCAGACAAGTAACAGCTGTGGCTTTATTCTTAGGTTTCAATGGAATGCTACTAAAATTGTAGCTATTTTCTGCTATAGGCCTCCGAAATAGCCTATAGGCACGCCACTAGCACGTCAATTAGCGTTTACCTGGTGGATGAAAGACGATTGAACGGTGGGGGTGAAGTATTGTAAAAGCTTTGGTCGCCACATTAAATTGTATGAATATGAATAAAGAAATAAGAATTGGCTTGTGCTGAAGTAAAACTGACTGAAGTGAGTCAATTATTAATTTTGTTTGTAAATATTTATAATGAACGATTAGGCCACAGTCCACTGGATTCATCAAGGTTAACATAAACAAAACCGAGATTTTCATGTCACTTGCCTTCATTCAAGTCTAATATTTGCTTTTCTCTGGCTACATAACTACATTTGGGAATACATACATCGAAGGATTAGCAGCATTGCGAAATGAATTGTAGCATACCACAACGCAGCAAACAGTTTTACTTAGGAACAAGCTAATATTACTTATTTCTTTATTCATATTTTTACGTTTTTACACGGTGGCCATAGCGTTACAAGGTATTGTTCCCTCACCAAAGTCTCGCCGTTCTGCCGTCTAGTTGGCGCGACAGTCTACTTCAGAGGCGTATGAAAGGTGTGAACCACAATCAGTTGAAGTCTCTCATATCATTTTTATTTGCGATTGTTGTCCATAATTTCAGCATTCACAGCTAAGAATATAGCCTATAGGCTATAGTTGATAGCCTACCTATTTACTATTCTGATTTTATTTATTTTACTAGAACCATTTACGTTCTTTACATTTCTCAGTATTTAAGTTGCACCAATATGAGAAAAGTCGTGTTGTATAGCTCTGGTTTCCTTTCAAGCCAGTAAAATAGACGTTTCTTCAGTGGTTTCCGCGGTGATTATTTCTTGCTCTCTCCAATGTTTTGCGGGAACAGCCGGCCACCAACAAGGGCCCGATGGGCCTGAAAAGCATCGGAGAGAACAAGTCAAGATTCATGGACATCATTCCTACATTCATACTACTGAGACAAGGTTCGTTTACTCCTATACCATTAACATTGGCTGAAGTGAAGCCTTTTCAGACCTTGTGATTCGGGAAATTCGTTTATTTGATGGCCCAGCTCCATCTATTATCTCCATAGTGAACGACGGCTTAATGGGTAGCTAAATTATCATATTAGTACATATTTTTACCACCAGTAGCTGATATAAGCGCTATTCCATCAGAACCTGGAACCTGGAAAGGATTCACTTTCATTGGTCAAGTGAGAGAACCATGTCTTACTAGTGTGAACTAAGCTATGATCCATGAATCTTGAACAAGTCATCACCGTGGAATCCACTGATGAAATATAACACAACACCCAGAACTTCAATAACTAAAATAGAATTATTCGAGTGATATCTTGGATATATGCCCATTAGGTAGGTAGGTAAGAGGTATTTGTTGTACATTAGCATGTACTGACATTGAAGAGTATTAACCCAATGTTATTGTCAATGCTCTCACTCTTAGCAGTTAGTAGAAGAGTCTTAGCACTCTTAGAAGTTACGTATTTCCAGTTTTTGATTCTAGGTCACCAATTTCTTCAAATTACTATTTTTCCTCAACAATATGTTACCTACCTCATGAGTCATGAGACTGAATCCGGTGATGCATGTTGTGTTTCAGACATCATGCCAGGCCATGTTAGCCAAATACAGCTTACATGAGGATGACCTGAAAGCCCAGCTACTGAGAAGTGCGGGTAGGGTCATCCTGGGCCTGGGCAGCTTTATGGCACCTGAAGAGTTCGTGGAGCTATTCACCACCTTGCTACCTACGATAATCAAGATGACGGTGAGTACACTGCGCACGATTACCCGCTCGGGAGACTGGAGTGGAAAAGAAATTCACATCTTGTTACAAACTTCCTTGTTCTTTGCATCCAGGCAGACAAACACTCAACATCTACATCAGCTGATACAAACCTCATCATAATATGTATTGGATGATAATTGTATTCTAGTTAGAGGTCAGTTCGGGCACCTGGGTACCCGTTTTTTTAATAGCGTATTTTTCGAATCTAAATTTTGAAATGACGCTTGCCACTCTCCTAGCGGCCTTTGGGTGAGCCGCGAAATTGTGGACAAGAGTTCTGAAATAATAGTCGCCATGCAGTGTTCTTATGGCAATTGCCGCAGTGATTTTCGTTATTAAATAAATATCGCGACCCTGCTTCCAACTACTGTCGGGTCAGGGGGTGGGATGATCCCACCAATGTTCTAGGGCACTTGTGATCTCAGTGCCGACTTGCCAAGTCCGACACTCCACACTTCTTCAATCTCTTCTTCAGCCTCCTCTCTTTCCACCAGTTCCCTCCATCTCTCTCTGTCTTCCCCCCACTTCTCTGTTGTAATTACTCCCCAACACTCTCCTCTTTCTTCTGCTTCTGCCTCTATTCCGTTGATCCATTTAGTTCTAGGTCTTCCTGCCTTTCTTCTGCCACCCCTTGTTGCCCGCTCTGCCTCTATATGGTATCCTCTCTTCTCCCATCCTCTTCATATGTCTGTACCATCTTAGCCTCTCTTTTCCAAGTTTAAATCTAAGAGACTCCATTTCTAGGTCCTTTCTAATCTTTGCACTCCTCACCTTGTCCATCTTCGTCACTCCTGCCACACTTCTCAGGAACTTCATTTCCGCAGCCTGCATTTTCATTTATTCCTTCCCTCCCATTGGCCGAGTTTATAACGTTTGCCCCTTCTTAACGGTGGAATGGGGTGGGTGGGGGAACGCTGGCGGACGGGGATGGGCGCCACGTGCTTCTGGGGTACGAGGAAGCCCGAAGCTCGTAAAACAAACACCTTGAACACAATCACACTTGAACAACACTTTTAATAACTCTTAATCCCACAGCACAAGTCGTCGTAAGACAGTCCGACAAATAATAATCATCAACACTCTTTCTCTGTACAAAAATCAGTTGCCTGCGTCGGCTTCTAGAAACGTCTCTCTCTCTGACAACACACAACACAACCAGTTCCGTCGCTCGCCGGTCCACCACTCCCGAGCCCCTGCTCGAGCGCGTGAGGGGTTGTATGACCGGTTGACCTCGGGCGGCCGCCCTCCCTCAGTTTACATGTTACAAGTTACTGCTGCATATGTTAAGAGGCAAACGGAAGCGAGCGGAAATCACACGGTTCGTCAAAGCGTTTTTTTGAAATTTTGTCTTCCCACTAAATAATTTCAAAAAATCAGATAGTAACGACCCATTACAGCCTAATAGACTAAATAATGCCGCACACTGGAGCACTTTATGACCTCTGGTGCGACCTCAAAGTGTTAAATACGATTATTTTTTATTATTTTACTAAAAATATCGTATTTAACACTTTGAGGTCATACCAGAGGTCATAATGAACTCCAGTGTACGGCATTATTTAGTCTATTAGGCTGTAATGGGTCGTTACTATCTGATTTTTTGAAATTATTTAGTGGGAAAACAAATTTTCAAAAAATCGCTTTGACGAACCGTGCGATTCCCGTTCGCTTCCGTTTGCCTCTTAAGATTGGTACAAAGTAGGTTTTGTACAGTGATATCTTACACCTCTGTGGCACATCTTCATTCCATAGTAGCTTCCTTACACTCTGGTAAAACACTTCTGCTGCTCTCACCCTCCTCTCGATCTCCTTGTCAACCTTTCCATCCTTTGCCAATACACTGCCTAGATATTTAAACTCGTCTTTTTCCGTCAGTTCCTCTCCTCGCATCTGCATCCGGCACCGTGTCTTCTGTTGCCTTTCCATAACCATGGTTTCGCTTTTTTCTACTGATTTCTAGTCCATATTTTGCTGTCACTTCTTCCCACCTGTTGAGTTTCCCTTGCAACTCTTCCTCGGTCTCTCCCCACACAAGAACATCGTCTGCATATATGAGTGTGCGGGTGTCCTCTTGGTCATCTGGCTCGACCTCTCTCAGCAACTCATCCATTACTACTGTACATAATGTTGGTGACAATACACTCCCTTGCTTCAGGCCCTCCCTCACTTCGAACCAGTCCGTTTTTCCCACTCCTGTCTACACGCAACTACTGTTTTTCTTATACATACTTTGAATTCTTTGTATCACTCCACTCTCCACACCCTTCTTCTCTAGGCACCGCCACACTTCTTCTCTTGGCATTCTGTCGTACGCCTTTACCAGGTCCAGAAATATCATTCTCATCCCGCTCCCTTTCTCCCATCGGTCTTCCATGATCTGTCTCACTGCAAAGATGAGGTCAGTTGTTGAACGTCCTCTTCTAAAACCGTACTGTTCTTCTCTTAGTTTACTCTCTATACTCTCAGCCACCCTCCTCTCAATGATCTTTTCATACAATTTAGCAGTTTGGCACATCAAAGTTACTCCCCTGTAGTTGCAGCAGCACTTTCTGTCCCCTTTCTTAAAGATAGGAATAATTATTTCTTTACCCCAATCATCTGAGACATCACACTGGGTCCAAGCTGCTTCAATTACCCGGCAGAGCCACTCAATTCCCTTCTGCCCTGACGCTTTCAGCATCTCGACACTTACTTCATCCATTCCCGGGATTTTCCATTCTTCATCTTCTTTAGCATTTCTTTCACTTCCACCTGTCCTGGTATTTCACCCGCAACCCCCTCGCTTTCCTCTGTCATTCTTTTATTATTTAGAAAAATAATACGGTACCCGGGTACAAAAATTTCCCGAATCCGACCATTCCAGTATTCATTGTAAAATCGATATTGTTGTCATTTAAAGCCCCAGTACGGCTTCCTTGGGTATAGGCTGTTGAATCAATCGTAGACTATGCCAGAAGAGTTGAGATTTCAAAAAAGTTATTGTTTTCAGCCCAGGAGCGAAATAATCCCCCTTTTTAGTTCCCGGTATGAGATAGGGCTGTGGCGGCAGTGCATGAGTACCTCCTCCATTGGTTTCAAGAGAGCAGGCAGGATACAGCGCTTTGTTCGTCTTCAGATAGTTTTGCAAGAACTTGTGGGACAATCAGTAACAAATATATCTATTCTAGAGGTCCGATTCGGGTAATGGTTGTTACCCGGGTACCCGCTTTAATTACCCGGGTAATAATAATAATAATCCATCCCTGGTTCCAATTTAATGGGTCAGGGGGTGGGTATTTCCACCAACACTAGGGCCGCAGGACTCCTGGAAACCGGCTGGCCACGCCTGGCGTTTCCTCCTCTTCTTCTTCCACTTCTAATTGTTCCACAAATTCCTTCCACCATGTTCTGTCCTCCCACTGTCTCTCAGCCTCCAACTCACTCCACCTTCCTCCTCTCTCCAACACATCCTCCTTGATCAGTCCAATCCACCTGTCTCTTGGTCGCCCCACTCTCCGAGTTCCCCCTGTAGCCGCTTCAAACACCCGCCTTGGCACTCTATCGGTTCCCATCCTCTTCATGTGGCCGAACCACCTAAGCCTCTCTCTTCCCAGCTTGAACACCAATCTTTCAACCCCAAGCTCTTTTCTTATCTTCCTACTTCGGATCCTATCCATTCTTGTCACCCCCTTCACACTCCTCAAAAACTTCATCTCAGCTGCCTGTAGCTGGTTCATTTCCTTTCCACCTGCTGACCACGTCACTGACCACCCGGGTAATAAATAACTAAATTTTTTTAATTTGTAAAATGCTTTATTGCACTGAGCCCTATCCGTGTCCTTGCGGAGAGATACATGTCCATACAATGGAAGGTTGAAAACAAATGTCTTGCCTGCATCCCCTCCATCCATCAATCCTCCACGGGCACCACTAATTCCTCTAATCCTCCACCCACCTCCCCATCAATAATCGATCCCTCAACTCACCAGCATTCTGATGAAATTACTAACAATGAATTTACAAACCAATTAACCTATTGGTTGGGATTGTTGATATTTAGGAAATATGAATAAATATTAAATTCAGTTTACATAACTACTATAAACAATGCAGCTGGGAATTACGTGGCAGCAGTTGCAAAAAATGCAAATAAACCTTACTAAAAATCAAATAAAAATGATACCCGAGTACCCGATCTAATCTCTAACCTCGAATGACCTCTAATCTATACTCCATATTTCAATAATACTGATTAAGATATTGATTATACAGAATTTCAAATATTTATGTTAATATAGGTATACCTATGCACTATTACGGTCACTAAAATGTACTGAATATATACATTTAATTTTATATTTTTTGGCAAGTTAAAACGTACAATTGATTAATGATTATTGGCTGGCACAAAAATAATTATTTATTTGTTATTTTTTAAAACAACTACTACTACAAAGTGTTTTGCTGGTAGTGGAATAGGGCATGTAACAAAGTGAGACTGGATAGGTCACTTCGACCGAACTATAAAAGATAAAGAGCTGAAACTTTCACACACTCTAGAAAACATACGAAATTTTAATGTGTGCAATTTTCAGATATTTTTGTTTAATGAGATAAGAGTTAGACATTTGAATTAAGACATTAAAAAACAGACTATCAATTGTGTTAAAACGTGAGACTAACAATTTAATCGGGATGACCCGTTTCAAGGCCACCGATGATACTATGAGTTTGTGGGTTACAGAAATCCAGTCATCGAAGCAAGCGGCTTATTGGTGCAGGCATTACAGTGAGAAGCTTGAAATATATCAACACCTCGGTGGATACAGTTGTGCCCAAACTGTATCCACAATTCATCAACTGGGCCAAAGATGATGATGCCGAGATGCGCCACAACGCCATCTTCGGCCTGGGCGAGATGGCTTTTTACAGCGAGAGGCTGCTCTTGGTGTATCCTTAAATTGAAAACTTGATTGATTAAGCCTATATTCTCAACGGAGCAGAGGCTCCACTAGTGAGCATGTAATAGAGAAGGGAGGAGAGGAAACCTGGACCCTTACCTAATATCGCCTATTGATAGCACCATGCTACCTATCTTAATAACCCGTAGGCGTAATAGCACCAACCTAGAACTCAGCACTATCGTAACATCAACGTTTGGCGGTATTAGGCAAGGGTCCTGGTACCGGCGTGTAGCCTACTCCTCACGAAGGATACCAAGGGGGCCAACGGCTTAACGTCCCATCCGAAGGAAGGTGTGACATTTACAGCACGAACCTCCAAAATCCGCGCCGTTGAGAGACTGATAACAGGTGGAGGGAGGTCGTCACACTAACCCCCAAATACCCCAGTCTCTCTGGCCCAACGGCAGCAACTAGCAGGTCAGAGTTGAATGGTCACCCTTCCAACCGCTGACCGCACTCAATGTTGCTTAACCTCGATGATCTGAGAAGAACCGAGGTATCTAATACACCAGGCGTTCTTTTGACCCAGTCCAGTACTTGTATGTACTTTTGATTAAATTCCTTTATCTGGAATTGGTTCTTTAAAGTGGCATATTTGAGTAGGTACATCAGTGGTTAATTTGGGGGCATACGAGGGCAGACGGGTCTCCTCACTCTTTTTTCAGGGAGGACGCCGGCCGCCCACTTATTTTTCATGCAAGTAAAAATGGCTTAAAATTGTGTACACATCGCGTAGAAAGGCACCAAATTTGGTCCTGAAATTCAAAATTTTCCCAGAGCTATGCACCCTGGGCCTGCATTATGTTGGGCCCTCACCCTAAACCCCCCATTGTTTTCATAAGCAATGTTTCCCTGACATCGCCGAGCGTCCGCCCACTTATAATTTTACAAATTAACCACTGGTAGGTACCTACCTTCCTACAAATGGGTGCATCCTTTTTATACTTACTTTTTACATTGGAGCACAAAATTAAAAGAAATTGACTGTTGTTTGCTTTCTTTGAATGTATTAAATATTAAATATGACGTCAATGCATACTTAGGTCAATTTCCTTTAGCAATAATAATACGTAGTACCATAAATGTAATGAAATGTGACAGGATGTAATTGAAAAATTGCCAATTGGTGATAAATGTTTTCTTAGTCTTGTGAAAAGAAACACCGCAATTTCAGCAAGAGAACGACAAAACTCATATTTCTCTTCTCCTGATCTATGTACCAGCTAATGTTATATCTCACTAGCTCCTACAGTACGTTCTACAAGGAATTTGAAACAGCGAAAAATATATTTTTCATTTAGAATTCCTATTTTCCACACTAATTTTGGCTAGTTTTCTGACACTACCTCTTCCTCACCTCATAACAATGGGTTGACCAAAGAAAATCCACATTTCTGAGGTGTATACAGCATTTTATTGGCGTTTGTATTTTGGCATTTGCCCTCAGGCGCTGAAAGGTCCTTGAAGAACGTACTGTAGCTTCTGAATTCAATGGTAGTACAGTGCCGGCATTTAGTGTCTGCCACCCTCCTTCTTCCCTTTCCATCGTTTACATTAGTTTAGGCTCCTCCCCGTCGACCCTTATCACAGGAAAAGTTGTTATAATGTTGGTTGGTTTGGGGGAGGGGGGGGGGGGGGTTGAAGGGGAGAATGATTATTATTATTATATTTATTTTCAAAACAACTAGGCATATGACATAGTGTTTTGCTGGTAGTGGGAGCAGGGTAACACAAGTGCCCCACTGCCAGCTAGATGATAATACACAAATATTTGAAAATATTTGAATATACACAAATACAAAATTATTCAATAAAGATCAATAAAATTTTATATATATCTTCATCCTCTATATATCTTATATATCTATTCTATATCTATATATTCTATATTCTATATAATATTCTATATCTATCTATCTATCTTATATATCTTATTTATATATATATATCTTCATGATATATATCTTATGATGCCACGGTTGTAGATTCAAATATACTATGGTCCGTGTCAAACGGAGTTGTCCGCTAAACTATTTTGAATACCCCTTGTCCGAGAGAGAGGGATGGTCTCGGAAGACCACGCGATCGCTCACAGCGACTGAGGGATGGACAAAAATCCGGTTATTTGCAACATTAGAGGCCAAGTCTGGCGGACAACTCCGTGTGACACGGACCATAGGTACACGGCAAATAGTTCAGATTTTGGAAGTAGATTGAGTAAGAGTGCTAGAAGTAGCTGATACAAATACATAAATATAAAAACATTGAAAATTAATAAAAATATTAAAAAAATATTTTAAAAATTAAAATTTATATATGTATATATTTTTTATAATAATAATAATAATAATAATCTTTCTCCCGGTTCCAAGAGTCGGGTGTGGGGGTGGCGAGGCCACCATTTACTAGGGCCCGGACTCCTAAGCTAGCTGGCCAGGCTTGGCTCTTCCTCTTCGTTCTTCTTCTCTACCAGTTTTTTCCACTTATATGAAGATTTTATATATTATTTTAACCATTTTGTATACCGTCTCAAGTCGCTTTGACAATTACATATTTAAAGGACGGGTATACTCATGGGAGATATAAGGATTGATTCTTTCAATGACATTTAGCGAAATCCCGAGTTCTCTATCTCACGCCACTGCTGAGCTAGCGAGGAACACGCTTACGCAATCTCGAGCGGTGACGTCACCTGTCCCAGCCGGCGTGACGGCTGCATTTAAACACGCGCGCTAACACTTGGACATTTTTATTGTTTTCAGTCGAAATATAACTTAAAACTATCAGTCAGACAAGTGTTTTCATCAAGACACAATGTCAGGCATTCAGCCGTACCAGTTCGAGCCCCGAAAAACTGATAAAATAGATAAGCCGAAAAGGGGGAAAAAAGCAAATATTGACTTGAAAGACCACGTCGGAAAGTTAGATTGGTGTGATTGTGGTGAGTGCATTGTAATGCCAACAGATCATGAAATGTTTGCTGCACAGAGAGTGAGAACATCAATGACTATTGAGGGGGTGAGACTTGTATTATCCATCACACATCCCTTGAAAGTACAGTTTTAAATCTAGATACACTACAAACAGCTCGTCACCTAATGCTTACATACAGACAACCGCAATATGTAATTGACGATCTTCAACAGACAAATAATAAAACATAATGTCATGTATTTGTAGTGTATGTATGTATGGCGAACTGGGGGGTTCGCCACCCAGTTTGCCCGCAGGGCCTTTTTTGAATTATTGATACAAAATAATCGAATTTGAAGATATTTTGGCATCCATTTCAAAGACATTTAAAATGTTTGATATTCAATATTCTTGGGGAAACTTTAGATAAAATGCATTATAATCAGTAAATGTTGTTACTTGATAAAATCCCTAATGGCCCCGCAGGGCTTTCTTTGAATTTTTGATATAAAATAATCGAATTTGAAGCTTGGCATTCTTTTCAAATAAATGTACAATGCGTGATGCAAAATTATGTGGAAACTTTATACAAGTAATCTAATCTGTAACTTTTTGTTTTTCTGGAATCCCCATTGGCCCCGCGGGGAATGTTTTGAGTTTTTGATACAAAAGAATCGAATTTGAATCTATTTTGGCATCATTGTCGAAGAAATTTAATATGTGTTATATACAATATTCTTGAGGAAACTTTAGACAAAATGCATTATAATCTGTAAATTTTGTTATTTGATAAAATCCCTTTGCAGGGAATTTTTGAATTTCTATAGTAAAAGAGAATCGATTTTTAATCGATTTTGATATTCCTTGAAAAAGGTTGCAATAAGCAACACCAATAAGCAATAAGAAAATTATGTATTTGTTTTGGTATCATAGTTTTACGTGTAATATTCTATTGTATTCATGAGGATGATCATGTTGGACAATTGAGTTTTTATCTCATTGGATAATACCTCTGTTCAATTAGTTTTGCAAAACTTGGGAAAATTTTGAGAATTCAACCTCATAATGGAGCAAATCTTTGCATTTTTGGATCTCTTTATCAAATTTTTTGTATATCTGGGGGTGATATATGGGGGTGTCAGGATGAAAAGTGGGGGGGGGGGGGGTCATTGACCCCCACTCCCCCACTTTTCCTACGCGCCTGCCTTTACCAGATGAATTGCTACAACCAAACACGCAACAAATTGTCATAATGATGGAGAAACCAATAAAAAGTATCCGTCACCACACTTTGATTATAAATAGATTATTATCAAGTCAATATACAGTACAATATTAATTCAGAAGAGTTAGCTGTCTTTGTTTACAAGACATGGATGTTGACACACGCACTCTCTGGACGACAGGAGTTTTCTCACTGTTTTAAATGGCCCAGCTGTGTTGCAGCGCGGTATGATCATAAAAGTGGGTGGCGGCGGTGACGTCACAGCTCGTAACCTAAACCAGCTAGCGCGCGTTAGCAGTGGCGGAATGAAATCGCGAATTTTGCATTCTTATCATTGTGCCTTCCTTAATCGAATATGTTAAGTATACCCGGCCTTTAATATTAAAAAATATATAAAAGGATTACTAAAAAAGTGAAAAATATTGATAACACTCTCTCCTGGAAATTCCCTTAATTATGTAGTAGAAAACAATTTGAATTGTATTTAATATTTTAATTTTCAAATAGATAATAATATAATGTATATTTGAAACCAATCTCGTGAGCACCTCTGATATGTTTGAGCCTTGACTGGGTCCAGGAAATACACCGAGATTTTTCACATCTTGTTTAAAGCGGCTGGCAGTGACACATCTACAAATGGCATTCTAGACAACGTTTGTGGAACATTGGCGCGGCTTATCTTACGAAACGTCGAAGCCATCCCCATGGACCAGGTACGTCAAGTACACTCATGACACAGACAGTTCCAGGAGACAATTCAATGAAAACATAACTATTTGCACAGCGAGGGAAGGCAAATATAATCTGCATAACCAGACTTCGTAACTGAGGTCAGTGTTGAATCCAAGCATAGCCGGAGGAATTCTTTAATAATAAATTATTCTTTAGATTATTCTTAAAATACCTACCTGCTGCCCCATCATATTGATATGATAACATTTATCAGACAATTTCAAATGAAGACATAATATAATATCTCAAATTATAGCTCATATTGGTAGTGAATTTGGAATTTCTATGTCTGATGCAAATACCCTCACAGCATTTCATATTACCAAAAAAAAAAATTCATATCCTGCTTTTTCCCCTACTTTGACACCTTTTTCATAGCCAATCTTGTCATTCTAGACCTCCTTTAGATTGCAGATCTGACAGACCCAACAAGCTCTCAAATGATTTTAAACTAGTCTAAGATAGACTATCTATGATAGTCAGTTTTCAGATTATCACGCAATGGTACAAACGAGGGCCGTGCGTTATAGTGGTATTAGCATGGCAGTTTCATATCCCGGTATAGAGGTGTTAGTCAATGGAATCATTTTGGGGTGTAAAAATGTGTATTGGTTGGGCTGCAAAATTTCCAATATAAATATAATGTTAAATTCATCTTCATACAAAGAAGTCCCCAGCCTGGCGAGCAGGGTGTTTTTTGGATTTTTATTTTTTGTTAATGATTTTAAATTGATTTTGGGATTGCAAAGGGCTTAAAAATGCCCAACAAACTGTTAGTGGAAGACACATTATCGAAGAGGCCTCCATGACAGCCCCAAAGGGCGCTTTTTGAACTTTTCTAATTTTTAAATCGTTTTTGGGATTGTATAAATGTGTATTTGGCTGCAAATGTTCAACATGAAGTTAATGGAGTGTTGACAATTACATAGAAGAGGCCCCAACCTGCCCCGCAGGGCGCATTTTTTACTTCGGGTATCTTTAAATGGATTGTTTGGTGGATGATTATTGATTAAAATGTATGTTATACACAATAGTACACTTTGACCTCTGGTAAGACCTCAAAGTGTTAAATACGATATTTATGGTGAAATAATCGTTTTTAAAACTTTGAGGTTGTACCATGTGTCATAAAGTAGTCCAGTTTGTTGTATCATTTAGTCTATTACGCTCTAATGAGTCGCTAAAAGTCGCTTTAAAAAAAGCATTGACAAACCGAGCGCTTCCTGTTCGCTTACCCAGGCCTCTTAAAAGCTGTTAAAATGCCTACCTACATTTCTCTTGAAATGTAACCAATTCATGTGTATTCTAGCTTGTCCCCTCTCACAAAAGGAACAGCGTAAATTTCCTACTGGTAAAATGTACTCGACTGCAATTTCTTTAGGCACATTATTTTCTGTCTATGATTTGTTTCACCAGATAATGAAAGTGACAGTGATTTCTGATTGGTGATCTTGGCATGATGTCTTATAGACTTACTCACTGTTTACAGTTTTTAATGTCTGAATCAGTTGACCCTAATGCTTATAAAAGTATTTTTGTAACAATTCAATGCCATAACAGTAACTTTTAGAATAAGGAAGAGAATTATTGTTACCTACCTAACACAATTACAACACATTTTGATGATCAAATTGTTTGATAGGTATTTATCTATTTTTATTAATTTAGAAGAAAACTTTAACGTAAATCTATAAAACACTGTCACAATTGAAGGGTTCAGAAGCAAAGTGGACCATCCCCACCATTTACCAATTTGAGAAACGAAGAAATAAAGTTAAGTGTGTATGTGCAAATCTCAAATTGATTAGTGACTTCCAACATTGTCTTAAACTCTTCACAAGGCTTCAATCTTCAAACTAGTTTTTGTTTTTACTGAAATTTGTTTCAAAGTACTAGTAATCAATCAATGAATTAAGTGGTCCATTTAGCCTCCTAAGTATTTTGGGTTGGTCCATTGTGCAGTGGGTTGGTCTATTTGGTTTAATGTTTGGTCCATTGTGATTGTGGAAATTTTATGGATAAAACACATTGAAAGAGATAGGAAAGGGCATTGAAAATGTATAGACATGCGATTTCAGTATTTAATATAATATTTAAAAAATATTACAATCCAACTTATGAGACACGACAGATTACTCGCTCTCCGATGACTCGCCGGCATCCTCTGCATCCTCCGTTCCTCTGAGATTGTTGTAGAAGTCCTGATAAACGGGGGGAATGAAGGACATGAGGCTTTACAGGTCGACTATCTTCGGTTGAGCAATTGCGTTTCCTGTTGGATATTGGAGGCCAACAACCCTGTTGCCTATGTTCGTTCTTCGACCTCTTGCGTTCTTCTTGGTCAAGTCAAGAATGCGAAACTCTTCCAAGTCACCATGGCTGTACTTGAACTTGATTTGATTTGGCTCTTCTTTGTCCATTTCTATCAAAAGGATTTTAAGCCACTCAACCTCCTCCCCATTAGTGTCAATTTTCCGATGAGTTACATTCTCCAAGAGTTGCTTGAAGTTTTTGAAGTCCTCTGTCAACATTTTGGTAACTTGGAAAGGCTTGTTTTTCTTCGCTTTTCTTACGACATCCATCCAATGTGAAGGGATATAAATGCCTTGTGTAGGTTTTGACTTTTCCACTAGGTCAAAATCCTTGTCACTATCTTTGTAGGAGTGACCGCTGAGAAAAAACTTGTGTGTAACTTTTTCCAATTGCGGAAACTTATCGAACGTCAATACATACAGCCAAAACACAGCCATGATAATATTGCGGTTTTGTCCACCACAGGCATCGCTCCAGGCAATCACGTGTTTGCGGGGAGGAACATCTTGAAGATAGCGATAAACCCCTGATGCTACTTCGTTTGCGCCTCTTGATGCTTGTCCCTCGTGCCACATCTGCATGTAACCGTTTTGCTCACGGCTGTCATGAATTCCCAGACAATACGTCCACAGCTGGCGCTTATAAAACACAACGTTTGTTGTAAGTAGGGGTGTTGCCAGGGTTTTCATCAAATCAAATGTAATGACAGTCACATCATTATTGTCTTTAACACTAATTTTATCGGCTTTATACATTTCTTCAGTCGCTTGCGCTTTGCGATGATGCAAGTCGAGCAGCTTGACCAACCGTTCCTTCTCTGGGCCGTTAGCAGCGTCAATTTGTATCTTGAACGTATCGCATGATTTGCATGAATCTGATATCGGGTGATGAAATGATAAATTAAAATCAACGTTGAAAATATGCATAAATACATACGATTAAACAGCAGATACGCCGTCCCGTTCACACTCTTCTTCGTAAAGTTCATACAATTTAGATTTGTTTAAATCGGGTGATAGATATTTTCTGTTGGGATTGTCGGAGCGCGTATAATGGGACTTGTACCTCGGAAACTTGTCAATGAACTTACGAACATGAGTAGTAGAATTTTCGCTGGTCTTGTTTGCCGGCTCATGCTTGCCACGCTGGTCACTGCGAAGAACGCCATTACGCCTACAGTTTTTCATTAATCGGTCTATACGACCACTCGAAACTTTCAGTATGTTTTGGAAGATCGACTTGCATACTCTTTGGTCTACTCCAGTTTCATCTTTAAGATTGTAGATCCGAGTCAAAGACCGCTTTGACGCGTGCGTAACATAAGTTCGGCTTTTATCCGTCTGCTGAATCGCACCACACAGGTAAGCCGACTGTGCATCAACATTTGGCAAACTATAGAATGCCTCGAAAAGTTTAATCTTCTGTGTATTGTTAATTCTCATTGAACACTTGAGTGGGCACTTGCAAGGCCCAGTATTGCATTCCTTTCTTGGAATTAATTTCTTGGCTGTACAATATTCGTTGCCCGACAAACGTTCTTTCTTCGATGTGCAGCCCGATCATCTCCAATGACGTGGCGCCATACTTCTCCATGAAGTACGGGATAGTGGGAATGTAAATCTCTTTCTTCTCGCTTCCACCTCTTCGCTCTGGCCAAAGTGCGTCTCAAAACGGCCCTCCGACGGCTGCCATCTTAATGCGGTGGTGGGGTTTGTGTTGGCCAATGATCCATTGCAGCTAAGCCGGAAAGCATATGCTCATGTGTAAGGGCTACCCATGCCGGACAGGTTAGTGGTGAGGCCCAGACAAAGAGCAGCCAGGGTCGACCTACCCATGCCCTCCCCTGAATTTGTGGTCCCCTCGGGCCGGCCTCCCGCCTCGAGACGGACATCCCCCCGAATCTGGTCCCGCCGGCCCGAACCCTCCCAACCCCAGTTCCGTTCCCATTTCGGTTGGGCTTTCCCACCAGTGTTGGACTCCCCCAGATCGGGCCCTTTGGTTGACCCCTCCCCTTGACCTTCATATGATCAATAAAATAAAAAAACTAATATGCGCAAAATGACTTAGTTGTCAACGCGCCATTAAACAATATTATACTTACATCTCGAAGCGGATGGCCGGATCCATGATGTAGCCGCTACATGAGACTGGATCAATCAATGGCAATGATATCGATGCGCCGATTGCTCTCGTCAGCAGCTACACCATGGACCTCTTCGGCGACTTCCCACCCTTCTTGAACTCGCCAGCGATTGCTCATCGGATAATTGGTGGTGTGTGTTGCGTAGGAGTTCTCCATGTTTGCGAAAGCCAAGAACGTGAGGGAGGGTTTCGATCTCAATGTTGCCTCGATGGTTCTCGATAGATTAAGTTCTGGCTTCTTCCATGGAGAACGTGCACCGGAGCAATATTGGCAGTCATTTTTATGGCATCTTGCCATTCGCGGCTAGACAATCCGTTCATTTTTATGATCCGAAAGTTGACCCGTGTATTCCTTATTTAGGATCGCCCCCCACTACCCTTTTGTGGGAGCTCTCACCATTTGGAATGTTCAAATGAGAGCAGATGATCTCATATTGCTGTTCAATGAATCTTGTTATTATTGTCAGTAAATGAGCTTGGCATACCCAGCTTATCAAAGCAATGCAGCTTCTCTCCAGTCAGATCTTTTTTTGGAATACATACAGTTTTTTTCCAGAACATTGTATATGTTGATTGTCTGAATAAACTCTTCCCACTTACGAGGGGGGGTCATTATATTCGCGGACTCAAAGGGTTATCCTAGCGGTGTGTGTTTCTAGAGCACATAGTTCAATTGTGTGACTCTTTTTAGGCATATATACCAAATTTTAGCAAAATTGTGTCGTTATTGTATATGTTATCCCAGAATAAGCAAATCAACCTCTAAGAACATTTTAATCGTCAAATTGAGTGTCGCGCAGTCATCAAATTCATTCAAATTCAAGGAAAAACACCTCAAACAGTATTGGAAAAGATTTTTCTATGGAAAACCATGCAACAGTCCCCGTAAACACTAAAGTCACTTCCATAGTGGTTTGAGGTGGTTTGAGGTGTTTTTCCTTGAATTTGAATTAATTTGATGACTGCGCGACACTCAATTTGACGATTATAATGTTCTTAGAGGTTGATTTGCTTATTTGGGGATAACATATACAATAATGACACAATTTTGCTAAAATTTGGTATATATGCCTAAAAAGGGTCACACAATTGAACTATGTGCTCCAGAAACACACACCGCTAGGATAACACTTCAAGTCCGCGAATATAATGACCCCCCCTCGTAGTTCTGAAGACATTCAAGCCTTTGTATTTATAAGATACAAGATAAAATATGATACACATAAGATAAGTGTATGTGTATAAGATAGTGTATAAGATACACAGATTTGGAAGCCATGTGTTTCCCACAGCAGGATAATATAATTATAATTAGGAAACTTAGGTACCTAATAATAGAATATATAAAGTTAAGTAATGTACTAACTAGTCATCCAAGGCAGTGTTGATGTCGTGACTGGAGCCAAGGGCGTCGAATCTTCATGTTCTGAACATGATTAATATTGATAGTATTTCTATTTATTAGCTAAAACTCTTTGACTTAGTTCTCAGGGCTTTACATTTTGATTGTGTTTAATTGGCTTGTATTGTTTCTGCTCAGATATTTCCTGTCTTGACGATACTGTTGCCACTCAAAGAGGACTTCATCGAAAACAAGGTGGTATTTAAGTGCATGGAATACCTCTACAGAATTAAACATCCTGAATTCATGAAACACATGCAGCCCATCATCCGTGCGGCGCTGCATGTGTTTCACGAGGAGCAGGGATCCCAAGGTGAGCTCTTCACAGTTTAGCTGTATCATCACATGCAATCGTTTTATCTTTCTTTCTTACGTATCCTACCTAAGTGCCCATACCTGTATACTGTACTGATCCACGGGAAGATAATAAATACAATATAATACTGTAGTTGGATTTACATATTGTGTTAGTCTTCAAGTGAACGTAGGATTATGCTAGTTTAAAGAGAAGGAAATGTAAGATTTGTTCAGGAGCAGATTAACTGGTTCAAACTTGGTTGGCAATGGCATAAACATAATTTATTGTCCATTACAGTGTTTTTTTTTCTTTTTTTGTGAACTGATTTCAAGGACTAGACTTAAATAGGTACACCTGCGGCTACAGAAATTGCTTGCATAATTCTAAGTTCTTTTCAAAACTTAATGAACTTAACGAAAATACGGAGGTAAATGCTGATTTCGAGCATGTGGGGTGGTATGGTTTGATTATATGTGCCATTCAACCACCCCATACATAATAATTATTTCTTCATTCAACAAAATATTGATGGTAATTCGAGCTCCAACTTGGCAATTATTCTGACTGCGAGTGTACCTAATATGATAGTGAATTAGATGAAAATGAGAAGAGTTTAAATATAAGACTACACTGCTACTTGACGAGTTTCTCTCATTTAAACTTTCCACTTTCTCTATACATAGATGTCCCAGTTTAACATAGTTTTTGTGTCATAAAACTCATGAGCTAGTTCTAAAGAACTCTAGATGTAAAATATACTAAACGTTGTTTGTTATTCCGCTCTGGCAGATGATTTGGAGATGATCAGCTCATTCCTGCGCTCATGCCTGAACGACTTCCCGGAAAGCTTCACCGAGGCCTTCTCTGACATTCCCGCCGAGCAGGTGGCCACTCTCCAGGCGCTAACGGAATAGCTCTCTCCCCAGTCGACTCATCACTACGCTTCGTCCAGGTCGGATACAACTTGTGCCGTAGCGCTTCGCTGCTATTTGCACGCACAATTTATATTTGGAGAGTTATTTTTTCATTATTTATGTGAAGTATTTGTGGTTTGTGTGGTATTTGTGTTGTGTTATGTGTACTTATTTGTGTTTTTGTTAGTGCTAATCTTATTCAATTGTATTGCTATAATTAGCTATAATGTTATGCTGGTACCGCTCTTGTTATGTAATTTCTAACATGAAAATAATATTGCCAATTAGCTGCAGATGGCCTTCTTTTGAATTTCAAAAGTGCTTTTGACTTGAGCTTGCACATATTTTGAATGTTATCAGTAATCCATGGACATTTCGGTTTCTTGGTTGTAAATTACTTGAACGGAGCTAGCTTATTCTGAGTATATTGTAAATTGTCGTTGTAAATTGTAAATTAGCTTCACAAAAATACTCTCATCTTTACCTTCTGCAATACTCCAATCAATGCTGTTCAAAACATTTTTCAATTCCTGGGGATTAATTTTCTTGTAGTTTCTATAAGTAATCTTTGGAATCTCCCTTTTTGGTTTTCGGTAAACTATTGTACAAGATATAAGACAGTGAAGTGACTGGCTTTCCACATGAATCTATGAATTTGGCCTACTTTGGTGCTGACTACTGAGTCCTCATCCTGAACCTATATGGTCAATAAGAGTGGAGGTTTGGACTCGACTAACAATACTAACAATTATATTTGGAGAGTAATTTTTTCATTATTTATGTGAAGTATTTGTGGTTTGTGTGGTATTTGTGTTGTGTTATGTGTACTTATTTGTGTTTTTGTTAGTGCTAATCTTATTCAATTGTATTGCTATAATTAGCTATAATGTTATGCTGGTACCGCTCTTGTTATGTAATTTCTAACATGAAAATAATATTGCCAATTAGCTGCAGATGGCCTTCTTTTGAATTTCAAAAGTGCTTTTGACTTGAGCTTGCACATATTTTGAATGTTATCAGTAATCCATGGACATTTCGGTTTCTTGGTTGTAAATTACTTGAACGGTGCTAGCTTATTCTGAGTACCGTATTAACTCGTGTATAAGACGCACTCGTGTATAAGACGCACCCTTGTTTTGAGAAGTCTATTTTAAGAAAACATTTAGCATGCGTGTATAAGACGCAGTAAATGAAGAAAAACAGTGTGTGTTTGTATACATGATATCCATCTAAATGTTGGTTTTCCAGCTAACTGAGCTATTTGAATGAAAATCACTGCCAACTTGTTGTAAACAAACAGTAATTTCCTGCTTCTGAGAAAGGGGGGAGGGGAGTCTTTTCCCAGCAGCTGTTGCTTGCTCTAAGAGGCATGCACCTGCCTTTCCTCTGCATTCCAAAACAAACCCAACTCCTCTCCTCCCCTTCCATTAAGATCGCCATTCAACAGTGTTTTGTCTATTTTATGTCTGTCAGAGCAATGTTTTTCAGACGTAAACATATATTTTGTCTCCAGATCTAAATGCAAGGGAAAACATTTTGTTGCAAAAATGTAATATGTTAATTTAGTGTTGTGTCTAGACACAGTATGAGTAGTCCAGACAAAGTGAGAGGGAAAGGCAGAGATAGACAACATGTGGCAGTCTACCACAGCTCTGTTTACAAACATCCACCTTGGATTTACTGGGAAAAAAGCTTGGTATGCGTGTATAAGACGCAGGGCTGTTTTCAGAATCAAAATATTGACATATAATTGCGTCTTATACACGAGTTAATACGGTATATTGTAAATTGTCGTTAAGTATTTTTAGCTTCACAAAAATACTCTCATCTTTACCTTCTGCGATACTCCAATCAATGCTGTTCAAAACATTTTTCAATTCCTGGGGATTAATTTTCTTGTAGTTTCTATAAGTAATCTTTGGAATCTCCCTTTTTGGTTTTCGGTAAACTATTGTACAAGATATTAGACAGTGAAGTGACTGGCTTTCCACATGAATCTATGAATTTGGCCTACTTTGGTGCTGATTACTGAGTCCTCATCCTGAACCTATATGGTCAATAAGAGTGGAGGTTTGGACTCGACTAACAATACGTACTTCCATCCTGCTGTTGAACTTCTTCTGTTATTCTTGTGGGGGCTTTAATGATTTGATTTAATTTAAACTTTTTCATGAATTTAATGAGATATTGCTATTTGGTTCTGCAGATTTCATGAGATCAATGTTCATATCCCCAATTAGAATTATATTATCAATCAATCCTTGAAGTGTTGAAAGATGTTTCTCCAGAATATTGATAGAATACAGAATACCTACTCCAGAATACTGTGTTGCAATTACCAGGTGGCCGGCAGACTATACACACACACAGCAATCTTTTTCTGTGTTAGGCTAATCTTAATGCACAAATATTCCGGTTTTCTGACCATATCTTCATCATTTTCATATTTTTCAACCGCAATATCTGTTATGATAATGTGTCTTATTGATTGCTTAATATATATACCCACACCACCTCTAGAATAAGTGTGATCTAGGACTGGGAAAAACTGAGAAGTTTAATAAACGTGTAAACTCTCTCAAAATGTCCGTTTAAACGTTGTCATTCTTAAGAGTTTGTCAACACTTAAAACTTTCCTTCAACTGATCAAAATAAAAATACATTTCAATTTAAATTGCAATATTTTTCAACATAACTTGCACTTTGTTTGTTTATTGAAACAAGCACTCCCGCTGCTGCATCTCGACTGATCTATAAATATATGCAATTACGCATGAGGCGTGATTTCCCGTCTTTCCATTTTACTACTAATTACAACATTTTTCTCGCTATCTAAATGAAGAGGGTTCTGTGTTCTATGTGTTCTATAGTTGCATTTATGAATTGTGGCTTGAAATTTGAAATTTGTAATTTGTAATGTTTTATAATTAATTAATTAACGACGATACCTTTATTTGTACTATATGCATATCTTCAGGATGACAATAAAAACAATCAAACAAACAAACAAACAAATTATATCACTCAAAAATTCAAACCCTAGGTAAGGCAGTGCAGCATTTGACTTTCCACCTTGGTTTTTCACAATGCAATATCAAAAATAAAATTATTATAAGCTGTTTCATGTTGTTTGTTTATGTATTGCGACTGTAAAAGACATAATATGTCATTGACATTGATAGTTTCAGTTCAGTTGTAAAGTGTAAAGTCGTTGTTCCTTCACTTGTTCGAACATTTACGCCGAATTATGTCCCTCAGCCGCTTCAAAACTTAACAGAAACACTTGCCGTTGACGTTTTAACAAATGGGAAGGAATTCCTTATGGAACTGCCCTTCATTTCAAAAAACCGATCAACATTATCTTGATGTGTTTGACCTACACATCAATCGCTGTTCAGCAGTTCATAACTTCCAAAATCACCCCTCAATCCGATCCCCAGCACCCCAATTTGAATGACCTGAATCCCTGATACTTTTTCCTGATCCCCAAGATGAAATTCTGGTTGACATATTATGTTCTTTTTGACATATTTTTGTCAATTTTAATTCGGCAGTTTGAGAGAAAAAAGCATCCATCGTGAAACGTGCTCAACATAATCATTTTGATGACGTCTAGGGATGAATAGAATAATTGAACGAAGAGATGCTACTAAAGTTCGTTCACGTTTAGAATATTTCTGACGTTTCGTCGTTCACGTCGTTCATTGGTCGTTCATTTGAACACTGCCCTGTCAATGGCAAGACTTTTTTCTTTGTATTATTGAAATTGTATAAATTATGTCAAATACACAATAATTATTAATAGTAACCTAGTAAATATTATAAAAATTCAATTAAATTGATTTATTTGTATCTACAGTCGTATTATACACATTTTTTGATTATTATATTGATATTTACATGTTTAGGCATACGTTCGCGTGACTACGGTAGTACACGGCCGTTATTACTGCTTGCTATTCTAAACGTGAACGAACTTTAATTAGGTACCTACATTAAGAGAGTATATAGGTACTTAGACTTCAGCTTGTGGATAGAATGTCTCAGCTTATATGTGAACGCGTTCAGTCTAAAGCTCTTAAAAAAGGAAACACGTTCTTTTAAAAAGTTCCTTCCAACACTGATTCGAACCCACTTCTTTTAAGTTTCTACAGACGAACAGACTCATACACGGTATCCATAGTCATATAAGTTGGTACCTATAGTGTTCATTTTTAAATCAGTTTTCATTCTGTACCTACCTTATACTCTGTGCTTATACTAATAAGTAAAACGACGGGAGTATATTTCAATGAATCTTCAGATGAGTTCAAAGTTTGTCTGCCTTGAGTTCATTCAATCTTATTTGTAATGGTGACAGCGGTAATTTTGAAAGATATATTTCAATAAGCTTTATTTGTTTACTTCAGTTTGAGCTTGATTACATGATTCATGGCAACTAAAAATTGTGAAAAATTACTTAATATTCTGCTTCTAAGGTACAATTATAACGTAATAAGTATATTTTCAATTTGTTTAATTTTGGAATAAACCAAGATGTGTACCTACTCGTAATTATACCGGCTGGCCCCAAAAAGACGTCCAACGTGCGAGACATCACCATGACGAAACTACTGCACTTATCGGGCTGAAAATTACATCAATTATACAAAACATACCAAGGTCTGTGAAATTTTAACACCATAACTTTAATGAAATATAACCAGTAAATTTCCAACTTTATATGTTATCATCATGAAATATGACGTTTAAAAAACATTACCCAGTGAGCCTTGTCCTCCCCCCCCCCCCCCCCCCCCCCCCCCCGCCGTGTGGGGAACAAATCCCACCTATAGTAAACCACTAATGAGACCATCAGACTATTCAGGGCATATATAATCATCTTCATCATATGTTTTTCAACTCGCACATGCTTCCTGAAACCAACTACAACTATAAGTAAGTAAGTTAGTAAGTTTATTTCCATTATACAAGTACCTACATTGTAACTGAACCTTAAGGGGTTTCCTCCGCGTCGTCATTCTACCTGCCATTGTTGTCTTCGCACTTTCTTGTACCATTAAAACAAGGGACGATATCTATTCATTGAATGGCAACAAAGCCTTATTTGCCCTTTTATTGATTATTTTGTAGATCATTTACAAATACAATTTTCATATTTTTGACTTGTCTAAATAATTCCCAAGTAAAAATTGATTGAAATCGCTTACAATTATTTTTGAAGAGCACAAAAAAAATTGAATATTTCTATCTAACCGTTCGGTCTGTGAACTGCAAGAAATGAAATGTCGCAAGTTTGCTTATTCGCTGCGTATCACCTCTTATTAGGGCAAGTTGGTAGAACTCATTTAATTATCAAAAAAAATAGCCAGATATTTCCCGGAATGACTGACAACTTTTATATTGTTGTGAGTGTCCATTTGCGCGGCCCCCACCTTGCCCCGCAGTGCGTTTTTTGGTTTTTCGACATTTTGAAAACAATTTTGAGACACTTTGAAAACAATTTTGAGACGTTATGAAGTGTAATTTGTTGAAATAATCAATATTTTTTAAATATTGCACTTTGGGGTGGTGGGAGACATGTTCAAACCTGCCCCATTGGGCATTTTTTAAGATTTTGACACTTTGAAATCAATATTCTTTAGTTTTTTGGGTTACAAAATGAATCGACGTAAAACCCCAGAAAATGTTTGTTTTCCTGACATCCAGGGGGGGGGGGGGGGGGGGGGGGGGCTAGCGGCCCCCCCCCCCCCCCCTTGCCCCTCCCTGTGGACGACCATGCTAATAACATAACCAATTGGCAATTACCATGTACGAATTATGAATTACTAATCCCTCCATTTTCAAATCAATAGTGAAACTATATTAAAAATAATGAAAACATTTTTATCTTATTTTTTTTTGGAAGTGGAAGTTTTTTTTAGGCTGTAATGATTGTCAATTTTGTTTTGTTTTTAAATATAATTCAAAATTGAAATTTACACTGACAGACTTGTAAGGAATCTGATAATAAATGTCTTAATACGTCGAATTGTTCAATTTGTCAATTAATACCTAGGTAATATGACAAGAAATTGAGTGTTTTTCTATTTTTAAAAAACCTGATTTACCTACTTTTGAAAGTCGCGGCTCAACCGCCTATTAAATGCGATCGTCTTTGCCAATGATTCTCTTTGCTTTCAGTTGCTTTTAGTTTCTTTCTTCTATTTCGTTTTCTTTGCCTTTCGAACGAATCTCGTGCTCGTGCACATGGTTCAAGGATTTGAGGTGAGTTTATTTGTTTGTAGTGGACATATTTAGTAATTATCTGTTGCTCAGGTATGTGTAATATCTACAAATTATTACCTACCTACTAATGTAAAATAATTATATGCTGGCTGTCTAAATATATCATTTAAGTGGGTAGGTAGTACCTACATAACCTACATAACCTAGGTAGGTACATTTCTAAATCATTTCTAAATATGTACCTACATTATTCTAAATCCAATTCTAAATCACCTGGAGTAGCGGTCGTATTTATTTATTTATTTAAACAAATCCCTGAATTTAGTTTGTTTACCATAACAGAATCCGATTGTAGGTAGGTAGGTAGTAGGTATTTTAGCGGCATCCTCCATGTGATTGACATTAGTACCTAGGTCAAATGTACCTAGGTAAATGCAGAACTTTAATAAATATTATGTTGTGGTTGTGAACCACGTACGGGGAAGAAAAAAACAGTCTGAAACATCGAGGAAAACCTACCTACCTAGGTATTTAACAAAGATGGACAGTTCCAGCGTGGTTTTTTACGACAGTTGGCACTTTGGCCTAAAGATACTGAGCTAATATTAGCATGTGTTCATAATTGGATGAAATAAAAGTCAAGAATAAAACTCACTCTAGGAACAGTGATGATAAAGGTCAGGAGAAATTATCAGATGCAACAAAAGACAACAAGACCCCTGAATCCGCTGACAACAATGGATGATAGGGCATGCCAAAGATAGGACGATAAGTTGTCCGCCGTAAGCGTCATGAGCGTTTTGTGGGAAAGTGTTTCATCAAATACATTAATAATAGTAACCTTCGGTTACTAATACAGACGACTGAGCGGTTATAGCATTGTGAGCGACGCGACATGAAATTCAGCACTCCTAGCGGCGTGGTGTGGTGCGAGCGCGCCGACCGCTTGAAATGCATGCGTTTTGACCTGACTTCCTCCTTTTATTTACACATTTAAAACACAAGCAATCATTACAGATATTTTTTTTTTAGGTAAGATATTGATTGGTACAACGTATTCAATGCTTACTGATCTTTCATTGTGCGTAAAAAAATCCTGTTGACCAATAACGAATTACACAAATATGCTATGCATTCACTCATTCCCGTTCGCGGCGTCTACACACCACGCCGCTAGGATCGCTGCGAAAATGTGTCGCCGCGGGAGTCGTTTGTATTGGTGAAACACCATTATTAATGTATTTGGTTTCATCTTTATTCTGGAACTCTTTGGTTTCAGTATCTTTGGACTACACACAGGCAGAGAGATATATATAGATATACACTTACACTATAGCAGAGGTATTCTCACTCCACCAATAAACGTGAAGCCTTTTCGACATGAGAAATATTGGAGTATCCCGGCATCGTTAGCGCATAATCAGCTACTAGTGGTAAAAATATGAACTAACTGCTAAATTCACCCATTGAGCCGTCGTAGCATTTATATGCTATGCACGATCTTCTTTTGTTTTATATCAGCATTTTACAATTAAACTATAAAATAAATTATACAGCTATTAAATATCATCCAAAAACAGCTATTCTACATGCTAGCACAGGGTGTCCACTGCCCATTTTTTTACACTTTTCCCACTACTTTCAGCATGACCACTATTTGACCACTATTTTAGCAAAATCCTGAAAAAGCCACTTAAATACCACTATTTTGGCAATAAATTGTTCGATAATTTCCTTAATTTCATTAATTTCCATAATTGTGAACTGGCAATTTTAGATGATCGAAATCGCCGAAATTTCTAGTCCAAAACGCGTAAAAATGGCTCTATTTCATTCTTGAAATTCAAAATTTTCCCAGGCCTGCGCGGCCCGGTCCCGCGGGTTGCTGGGAGGCCGTCCCAATTTACTTACTAATGAAATGTAATGTCTTTACATTTATTGATACCATGTAATCAAAAGACACTGTGATTCAGATTGTTTTTACATCTGCTGGTCAGTTACACGTCATACTTATGCAAGTGTAATTCCAGTGTCACTAGTGTAGAGCGAACGAACATACCTTGTTCAGTATCTATTTTGAGTTTGAAATGTGGAACATTCAAATTATGAATAAATTGTAATGTCTATAGTAGGTATGTACGTTTATTTACCATGTAATCAAAGCATTGATTTTCATGTAAAGAAGTGCTTTTTTATTGCACATTTCAATGCAGGTCCACTATTTTGCCACTATTTTTCAAATAGCCCACTATAATGACCACTATTTTACTCAAATCTGCCCACTATTCCCACTATTTTTACACCCTTTGAGCAGTGGACACCCTGTGCTAGCAGGCACATCAAGTGCAAACTATGAATTAGCGGTTGAGCCATCGTCAGAGATTGGTCATCTAGTAGTTCACTCTTCACGCTATAGACGTCGCTCACATCACCGGGTCCTACCAGATTTCCCGAATCACAGGGTCTGAAAAGGCTTCACTGCGGTCAATGTTATCGGTATGGGAGTGAGACAACCGTCTCTACTAGTATGAATGTAGTAATGATGTCCATGAATCTTTGACTACACTCAGCTGATTTTGTTGACAGTTTGACAGCTGACAGTTCAAACCTGTGTAGTTAAAAATTGTGGTTCTAAAGTAATTCCACGCCTAGTTAACCATTTAAATTCTCATTGTTACCCTAAAATCATTGGAAATCATCAGAGTGTGTATCTACCCACCTATTATTAACAAGGAAATGGTGTGCTATCTGCTGGTTGTTTCGCTTTGCACATGCCCTATTGCCCTTAAACGAAGAGCAGCTTAAATGTAAGCGACGTGTTCTTGCTAGCTCGAGTGATGACGAACGTACGGTTGAACCAGCTGGCCCAGTAACTCGTGTCATCAAAACCGAATTGACAGAATTACCTGAGCTTGAGCACCTTTTTGATAAGTATCCTGTCTCAAGTAGCTCAAGTGAAGGTACCTACATCTAAACCAGACTCAATGAATCATGTCATAAAACCTGATTTGACTAGCGTTGGTGAATTGCAGTTCAACGTAGAGCAACGTAAAGATAAACAACATGTTCCAACAAGTTCAAGCAAAGACGAAGGTACAGTTAAACCAGGACTCAACGAATCATGACTCAAATGATGCAAGCGAACTGCAGTTTAATTAAACCCAACTTATAGCTCAGCAAAGGTGTCTCGCTAGTTCTAGTGACGACGAGATTACTGAAATAATAGCAAATGTTATTAAGTTTATCTCGGCTGTTACATTGTAGGATGCAATACATTGCAATCAATTGATTGTAGTTGAATACCGAGCAACTCAAAGCGAAACGAGGCTGTCTTGCTAGTTCCAGTGAAGATGAAAGTTCTGAAGGTGTGAAATCAATAAATGCATTGCAATTAAGCGGAGAGCAACTAAAAGCTATACTGCGCTGTCTTGCTAGCTTAAGTGAAGAGGACGTTGAATTGAAATCTCATAAAAATTCATAAATAAAATAACGGATGAGAACAAGAAACGTGCCCAATAGTGCTTTGGTTGTAGGGTTTTTTACAAATGGGAGTGGTTCTTTTCTTTGACTTTATTTTTTTTATGATGAAACTATTTGGTCCCAGTCTAGTGAGCTAACCAATCTCAAAACTGAATACCTCAAGGCAACTGAAATAGGTATTATTATTTATGGCTTACTGACTTATTAGGCGTACACATTTTGGGAACAGTCTTGAGATAAATTTGGAACACATTTTTCTTCTTACTAACTCCTTATTCTATCTTCTGTGCACTAAAAAAGTTAGTAGCTAACGAGATATTTGTTTACAGTCTGACTATCTTGAAAAATCTTCTTCGGAGCAATAGAGCCGACACAATTCTTCCAGTGCTTTTACCATATCTTGATCCACTAGAAACGGAGCCAGGTCAAAGAAGAGAAACCTCTGGAAATGAACATCTTTAATAAAGGTGAGAATTAATTAATTGTAACTTGTAAGCAATCTTTACTTCCTTCATTTCAATTTGTGGGATTTGTATAAAATTATGAAATTGTTTGTAGTATTTGCTACATGCAATAAACCCAACGGCTGGTGTAATGGATACCTACCTTGGTTCTCGTTAGATCACCGAGGTTAAGCAACATTGAGTGCGGTCAGCCGTTGGATGGGTGACCATTCAACTCTGGTTTGCCAGTTGCTGCCGTTGGGCCATCTAGAGACTGTGGTGGTTGAGTGTTAGTGTAATGACACCCATGTGTCTCGACGGGCGTTACACCGTCCTTGAGATGGGACGTTAAAAACCAGCAGGGCGCAGATAGTTGCGAATCCTCAACCAACTTCACCTCCTATAATGGCGCTTCGTCAAAGGAGTAGAGTTGTTGAGGAGGCAGTAGTAAGTACCTACCTACTGCAAGTCCTGTAACGCCATATAAAAAAATTCAACAATTTGTTTGAATTGATAAAACTTGTTTGCCTTTCAGAAACCGACAGTTCCGACACTGATGCACCTTTTCCGGATGAGTTCAATGCTCCGTTGCCAATGCCAGTGGACGATGACGTCAACCCATCTCCACTTGGACTACCCGGCTATTACTGGATGCACAACATCGATACCACCACTGACAAGGATGATGTGCCCGCGATACCGGAGAAGAAGACGAGGAAGAGGAAGGACATGAAGCCGAACGATGATGAGTTGGATGAGACTGAAAGCGAATCTAGCGTTGAAAGTGATGAGTTCAATGGTGATTCAAAAAAGGTAAATTTAAACTAAGTTAATTTTATTTTAACGATTCAAATGGTTTGAAGTTTCAGCTTCAGCTTCAAATCAATGCCTATAAAATATGTGTACATAGCTATTGTAGTTATACTACTATGTAGGATTTGACTGTCCATTATCAAACCTAAATTCTTTGAAATTTCTGAAGTAGGAATAATTGAACCATTTAGGTATGTAGCTTAAATTCACTTAAGTATTTTGATTCGTTATTAACCTTCCTTTAATTCCACAAAGCTTACAAATAAACTGATACCTATCTCACTAAAGATTCAAACCAATGTGACCACCATTGAAATAATAGAAACTCGTCTATTTTCTCAGTGTTGGTTCTGATTTAACATTGAAACTTTGGTAAATTTGTAACATTTAAATAATCATTTCACACGACTTGGAGCACGACCTTGGCTTTAATTATCTCTGGCACCACTCTTGTTAACTGAAATGACTGCTGTTTGTCTCACTCTAACGTGTGTCTTTTAGAATAGCAACGGCTGGCGTTGGAACATGTTGTTGCAAGAACCCCTCTCGGATTCGAGTGATGAAGAGCACATGGATTGGAGAGACATGAAGCCCTTGAAGAAGGCAAGAGCCAAGGAGCAAGAATTTGACATTACCAAGTGAGTATTATGTTGCAGAAATAACTACCCACCTGAAATATAAGTACAAGATAAATAACGATTAACAATAGCCCTGTTCGTGGAGCTTGCATGGAACTGTTTCGTGCATGTAACTGTTCTAAATTGCTCCAACTTGCACCTGGATCAATACTAATGAGTGTAAATAGGTACCGACAAGCGAAATGTAAATCCTAGTGTCAGTGACTTGGATGATGCAGCGACAAATGAAACAATGTGTTTTTCGATACTTGAAACTGTATTTCTAGTGTCACTGTTGATTTTTTCGACACTTCGTACATTTGGGGCCCCATATTTTATTTAAGGGCGCACAGAGTATGTTGTTGGTGGATTTGTGTATTTGATCAATAGTGGATTAATTGTTGAGCTGGATCAGTCGATAGAATTACTTTAGAAGGCCGTGAAACGTGATTCATAAAGATGGCGGTGAAATCTCGCCTATTGTTACCATGTGTGCAATTGCGCATGCGCATCAACTAAAATCGACGTATCCTTTATTCTATTGCAGATAATTGTTTGATTATTTTTTTGGTATTTCTCAGCATTGTAAATAGTAGTAGGTATGTATTTTGATAAAAACAATTAAATGTTCTATAGTGATTATTTTGTGCAAATAATTTGGCAACATCTTTTTTTATTTGAAATAAAATTTTATACGACAAATTATATTTTAATCAATTGATATTTTGAAAAAAAATAATATGTCATGCACTCATGATTCTTTAGTGTTCTGAAACTTTTAAAATCGATCAAAATATTGTTTAACAATTATTTCATCTTCAAATGAATTTTCCCAATTATGTCTACATTTTGGGCCCCACGGCAGCATGGCAAGAAAGGAAGATTCCTAGGAATTGGGAAGAAGGAATAATTATACCCACTTTTAAAAAGGGTAACCGAGGCCTGTACCAGAACTACCACGGAATCACCCTCATGAGCCAGTGCGCGAAGGTCTACGAGAAAGTGATTGGAAGAAGGTTGCGGGAACTTATCCCCAACTCTGAGAGGAGCAGTATGGATTCCGAGGTGGAAGATCGACAATCGACTTGATATTTGCCTTAAAGGGGGGCAACGGTCAGAAATTAAAATCTTACCATAATTACACATCAAACTATTAATATCTGTTAGACATATGAGAAGGTACCAATCCGGTTGTGATAGTGAGAGCAGCAAATCGAAAAACGTGATTTTAATCAAAAGAATGCAAATAATTTTAGTCCCATAAGGAATAGGCTAGGCGCAAAATGTCTATTGGGAACGTAGGAGAACCAAAATAGATAGAAATAAAAGAAGCTCTGCTACATATAAATAGGAGTGTTTTCTTCATTTTATCTCTTTTAAAATTTTCTGTGAATTGAACCGTTTAGCTGCAAATAAATATAAAAACAAATCGCTACTGTTTTATACACCAAGAAGGTCCCATTTTTTTGTACAGAAGGTACATTCCTGCACGTCTCACTCCCACTCTCTGTAACTGGACCCAAATTGTTTACACTAAACGCTTGCTGACACTTGAAATTGTAATAAAATAGCCATAAACTAAACAATTTCATGCATCATCATAACACAACACATTAAATATCTATTACAGTCTGCTCAAAGAATGTTGATACCATAAGACAAATCTCATGTGAACTAATATGCAATACAGTCAATAATTATTATTAATTATTACAATACCGTTGGCACATTTGCACTTATCAATTATCTATAAACATGACAAGATGAAATGATGGTAACTTTTCATATTCTGACTGTTGTCGCACTTTAAGGCAGATGATGGAGGCAAAGTGGGAGGAAGGAAGGTACATGGTATTTCTGGACCTGCAAAAGGCATACGACTCGCTACCTTGGCAGACGGTATGGCAATGCCTGGAGATGAAAGGAGTGCATTCTGAGCTGATTGAACGGGTCCAAAGCACATACAATAACAGTCGCAACATGGTCCAGACAGCAGTCGGAAGAACGGGGTGGTTCAACATCAACACAGGTCTCCGCCAAGGCAGTGCACTCTCACCAATGTTATTTAACATCGTCATAGATGAGATGATAAGAGAAGTGGAACGGGAAGAGAGCAATCAGTCAACAACTCTTGTGTTTGCCGACATCATGGTGTGGGGAGAATGTGCACAGGACGTTCAAGAGAAGATCGACAGTTGGGATGAAGTTACTCGGGAATACGGGCTCAGGATAAGCAGAGAAAAGAGTGAGGCCATGGTGATGAGTAGGGATAAGAAAGCCCAAAATGCTAATATTCAACTACAAGGAGAAGTACTCAAAGTAAAACAGGAGTTCAAATATCTAGGAAGCATAGTGACCAATGAGGCTAGGATGGGAGCAGAGATATCTAGGCGGATACACCTTGCCAGTGGCTTCTACCAATCTGTCAGAAAGCTTCTGTGGAACGAAGACTTGCCAACCAGATGCAAGATGCTACTCTACAAGACATACTTCACACCAATACTAACTTATGGTGCAGTAACATGGACATTGTCCAACAAGGAAATGTCCAGGCTGCCGAGATGAAATTCCTCGGAAGCTTCGCTGGAGTATCGAAGATCGAAAAGCAAAGAAGTACTGACATATGGAAGAAGCTAGGTGTTGAGAGCCTCAACTATAAGATAGGAAGAGATAGACTGCGTTGGTATGGTCATCTTAGAAGAATGGATCCCAAGAGAATACCGCAGAGGGAATTTGAAAGAGCGAGAGACCGGGAAAGCAGACGGGGTAGACCGAGAGCGAAGTGGGAGGACCAGGTGAAGTGGGATGTAAAGGAAAGAGGTGAGGAGTGGGGAACAGTGACTGCAGGAAGATTGTGGGAGAACAGAGAGAGGTGGAGAGACATGGTGGAGAGGCAGCAGCCAGAAGACGTAGAGGAGGAAGAAGAAGAAGATGAAGGGTGTGATGTGTCTGGATCGGCCACCCGACATCACTGAAGTGAAGGCCCAAGATTGATGTTGAATTCCACTTCCCGACCCGACATTGTGTTGGAAACAGGAGAAAGATATTTATTTTATTTGTCCACATTTCTGCTAAATAGGGCTGGCACTATACACTTTTTAGCCCTGGCACTTGTAGGGTTAAGAGGGCTGAGTAGTGAGCGTGGCCTTGAATAGTTTTTTAATCGATTTTTATCAATATCTTTTACCAATGTAATTGTTAACAAAATATTGCTATGTACGTGTCTTCAGAACCGTTCAATGAAAATAATTTCATCGTTTAGAATAAGTTATTAGTTTTATTTTGTCCATCAGATGTTTAGAACCAAAATTTTACTAATTTTCGGGTTCTAAACAGCTGTTGGACAAAATAAAACTAATAACTTAATTCAAACGATGAAATTATTTTCATTGAACAGTTCTGAAGACACGTACATAGCCCTATTTTGTTAACAATTACATTGGTAAAAGATATTGATAAAAATCGATTAAAAAACTCTTCAAGGTCAAACTCACTACCCAGCCGTCTTAAGTAGGTACACTCCCCCAAATAATAAACGGTACTCGAAAGAAAATGAAATTGACTGATTAAGGTTTGATGGCATCATCCCATGAAGTCATTGCTAACGCATTATCTAACTCTTTTAGGTGAGCTCTGATTTCATTGATAATAACAAGGATTGATTGTCAAGGAACCGGCCCAGCAGCCAATACGTTTTGTACCAAGTACCGTTTATTATTTGGGGTAGTGTACCTACCTACCTACTAAGTAGTGATGTATTCTGATTAAACTTCTCTTAAATTAGTAGTTTTACTCTATGGTTTTACCAAGAAGTGCCTTCGCTCTAAACGTAATTGAAATTAGTGTATTCCATATTGTTTGTTACCTACTAATATTTAACTACAATGTATTTGATTACCAAGGTAAGTTTTTAATAAATTTACAAGAGATTTTGTTTGATTTTTGTTTGTTGTTTGTACACAGAAAAAAGCAGTCCCTCGGATAAAGCGGACATTGTTTCATTCGTCACATCATCAGACACATATGACGATTATGTCAAAGAGAAAGTTTCTAATAAGAGAAAGAGAAACAAATTTTCTTCCTCAGACAGCAATGGCAATCATTAAGTTATTTGCATAACTTGCATGATTTCAGAATTAGCTATATACAGCTTGCAAACCAAACCAAAATAGATTTGCATTGCATCAATTGAAACTTGTTTAAATTTCACAAATACATAAACCTGATTTTTAGTTAAACATTTTCATTGAATTGTGCTGTTGTGGAAATTAGAAGATGAAATATTGCTCATGAGGGGACATTTTCTTGAATCTAATGAGATATTTGAATATGTCTTCAGCAAACAAGACCGGCCCTTCAAGGATAACGTCACGCCGCCTGTGAACCAAGTCGTCCCTGGAACTTCATTAGTCACCGAGGAGTTGGTTCTGGACTTCGACAAGACAACGAAGAGGCCGCTCCTTAAGGTTGCACCCAACATTGTAAAGAAGCTGAAACCACATCAGGTACATATTTTTCAAGTTTGAAATGACTATGAAAGGGGAATAGTCTTAGTTTATCCCTGCTGTATCTGCACAAGTCTTATTGTTTCTATTTTTCTTAGCAATGATTGATGAACATGGACTACATGTTTATGTAATACTCAGTAATACAAAATAACGTGTCAATTTGTGTCAGGTAAAAGGCGTGAAGTTCATGTGGGATGCGTGCTTCGAATCTCTGGAGCGGATGAAGAACCATCCGGGTTCCGGATGCATCCTGGCTCACTGCATGGGACTTGGAAAGACTTTCCAGGTTTGTCCGGTTCATATTCTCGGCTGTGTAGATGTTATGTTCATGGCAGTAAGTAGTGACATTCTAAAACTCTGTCTTTCGCCAGCAGTTCTCGACTGCATAACTGCCACATAGAGTTGGTAGGAGCTGGCATTTTTGTGCCAAAGTGCTTGAAATAATTTCTCGTATGAATAACAATTACCTACCTGTAGATCTAGATAGTTACATAAACATTAAGTTAAAATAAAATGTTATTTGGATTTTGCAAGTTATTTTAAAAACGTATTGTACAGGTATTCAATCTCAAATAATACATGACTCATTTTATGTTTGTGGAATACAAACCATTCTACACTTTGGTTTGTGTAAGCCTCTAATAAATGACGTCAATGCCTGAGAATGTGAAGAAAGGTGAACACGTGACAAGTGAAGGAGGTACCAAGGTGGAGCTGATCTGGTTTCATCATCGTGGCTGTGTTTGTGTTGACGTATTGCGTGACCCAACAGGTGGTTGCTCTGGTGCACACGCTGCTCAGCAACCCCGCCACCGAGATCAAGACCGTGCTGATTGTCTGTCCGCTCAGCACCATGCACAACTGGGTCAGCGAGTTCAGCATGTGGCTCAAGGACACGCAGGAGAAGCGGATACGAGTCATCGAGATGTCCAAGTGATTGGCTAATTCTCTCAACAATATGTTCAATACAGTGAACACGTCTTCGGAAATAATCTATTTCTCCTTCTTCTTCTACTTCCACTCCAAGCTTCCAGCTTGTTCATTATTGCATGGTCTCCTTCCATCTTTTACTCGGTCTTCCCCCATTTCTACTCCCAACAGGCCTTCCATCTTTTGCTCTCCTCACCATTCTATTTATTTGCTAAAATCCTCAAAAAGAATTGGCATTGGTGTTTTTTACGTAATGGTTGTTTTTTGTCATTCTTGCTAGGTACCTACTCTTCTGGGTTTGATGCATGAAGCGTGTACATATGAAAGGTACATATTAAATATTTGTATCTCACTGTTAAAAAAAATAATAATAAAAAAAATCATTTTACAAATTAGTCCAGTATCAAAACGTGGAATATGATAGTCCCATGGAGCTTTTAGTTAGATATGTGGGCACCATGAAATTATTGTTTCTTGGGTTCTAGAGTGTCTAAATCGCGTTGGTGCCAAAGCGGAATACGCGTAGGGGGTGGCGGGGGTGGAAAATCATTTATAATTATTTGCATCCATACGGTTATAGATACAGAAATTTTGTAAGGGAATAAAATTTGCGTAATAATTAGGGGTGTTTAACGATTATTTTATTTAAATCGATTATTAATTTGATTTTCGTAATTTAAATCAATTAAATAATCGAATTTAATCGTATTGATTTATAACTATGTCATCATATTCAGGGTGGTCATCATATCATCTTTTACGACAATATTAACCTCAACAATGAAATGTTTCCGGGAAGTCATTCATTTTTACTTCAAAGACGCTGTAATGTCCCGCAATTCATTCAATCATCACTTACTTGGTAATTCGAATGAGAAATACACACTGAAACTTGGGAAAATAAAATACACACAAACATGAATGATAATTTCGCACTGCACGATTGATTTATTAAGTTATATACACTACATATACATGCTTATTAATTGTCAAGTGTTTTATGTATCATAGTTCGTCAGTAATGAACAAAAATTTCCAACCGCGCATTGGCCACGCGCCCTTGGTTCCGCCTATAGCTTACCTATAGTACAGCCATAGTGAGTCAAGATGTTTAAAATCAGTGTGTTAGTGAAACTATAACTTGAATTTTGGTACCCTTACTAATTCGAGTATAAGAAAGCCAAAAATCGATATCCCCAAGCTGAGTCATTAATACATTCTGAGTAATGGGCATAATTGACATATTTAATAAAATATAGATAAATAAATTATATAATCTTATAAATTGGTACTTATGGGTATCAATCAAATCAACTCATATCCAAAATGCATATTAATAATAAATGCATATTTGTTGACATTAACATACTAATTAACCGACTTAATAATTAATTTGATAAAATTTAGCAGTCATCTAAAACTTTAAAGGCCTACTCCGATTTTAATAAAGCTTAGTAGGATTGGTCACAAGCCCAAATTAACACAATCGTTTTTTTTGGTTTGCCAATTTATTGAGTTTTTTCAGAGTCAAAGCCCTCAAAAAATCAAAATTTTGGTTACCAAACCTAAATATTAATTTAACTTTTCACCGTTCAACTCAGAAGCTTCGTCTCTTTTAAGATTTGTAGCGTGTAGTGATAGTCTTTTTAACTTCTTCTTTTAGAAATCTGGGTATGGTCATTTCAGGGCAGAAAATTCAAAATTTTGACTCCAACAAGGCACACTGCCAAAATCTTTTTCTATTAGTTTTCAACCCATTATGGTAAACCATTGCTTATGTTATATGTACTCGAGAAAGGGGTTTTCACCAATAATAGATCTCGTGAAACTTTTCTATGGACTATTGGGGTGTGGGGGAAGGGGCAATGGCAGATCCAGAATCATTTCTTTGGGAGGGGGGCGGATTTACCAAACAATCATGGTTAACATATTACATGGGTGACCAAATAGCAATTATTTTTGTCCCTGGACATGCGATCAAAAGAAAACAATAAGGGTGCTCCCCCCCCCCCCCCCCCGCTGCAATGCTGGTCCACGGCATGTAAATTTCTGATACAGATTTAAATGAGTCCAATGGTATTCTGTCGGTAAACCAGGACTATGACCCGTCCCTGGATGTATAAGGGTGTAAGGTGGGAAGGAGGTGGCTGTGACCTATAGTAGCGAACCGTCCAATCATTTGACTATTGAGCCACTGCACAATAGATTCAGTTACTTTATCATTGATAAAATACAAGTTTTCACTTAATTTCGCATAGTCGAACATGCACATGCTGTTTCGATTCGAGAATAGGCCCTATTCCTATTCCTGATTGAGATCAAGGTCATGGATGTTCCCAGTCGAATGGAGAATGAAGTGAAGGTTCCCTACTAATAGGCCATGACTACCTCCTTCCCAATCAACATCCTCAAGTCAGACCTTTCTCATCCTCATCCTCAGCTCAGACCTTATATGACTATAGGGTTTATGAACCCTATCACTGCCCCTGGTAAAATCCCTTATCACGGTTAATCGTTATATTTATATTAATATCCCTTAATTCATTAAGCATGACTTTTGCAGGGCTACCTGCAAAGTCCTCACCATAGGCCAAAGAGAATACAATTATCATGAGGTGCTTTAGGATGAGGCTTATGTACACTCCCCCAAATAATAAACGGTACTTGGTACAAAACGTATTGGCTGCTGGGCCGGTTCCTTGACAATCAATCCTTGTTATTATCAATGAAATCAGAGCTCACCTAAAAGAGTTAGATAATGTGTTAGCACTGACTTCATGGGATGATGCCATCAACCTTAATCAAGTCAATTCATTTTCTTTCGAGTACCGTTTATTATTTGGGGGAGTGTACCTACAATAAAACTACTCATATACCACTCAGAATATGTTTGGAGATCAAAAATAATTAATAGATATTTTGCAATAGTTACCTACTAATTAGCACGCTATCACTATAGCAGTTACACCTGCCGCCATTATCGCATTAGTAAAAATGTTTAAATGTGTGTGTAAAATGATAAAATCCAACAGTATGATGCAAGCGCAGACTTATAAACTTGATTTGTACTCTGTGTAAATGCTCTGACAAAGAATATCCATTTGAATAATGACGAATCGCTTACAGTGGGGTGGGAGAAGGGTATGTATACAACATGATTATATTAATAATCAAGAAATTATAGTTAACATAGTTCTTTTGGCGTAATACTAAGTCACAAGAGTCGCTGAATGCATGCAAAGCCTGTGTTATACATATGGCTGGGCTATAGGCGGAACCAAGGGCGCTGGACCACTGAGCGGTCGGATATTTTTGTTAGTACTTACTGACCAACTTATGATACATTAAACACTTGACAATTAATAAGCATGTATATGTAGTGTATAGAACTTATTAAATCAAGCAGTGTTAATTTGAGCAGTGTTAATTCAAATTAATACTTAAACTGATAATTTTGGAAAAATACCTGCTTTTTGGGAAATAGAACCCAAATATTCATCTGGGGAGAAAGTTGCCCATCTCTGGTTGTAAGGAGATGTTTTCTTCCTTATATTTTTACGCAACTTTTATTCCCTTACAAAATGTCTGTATCTATAACCGTTTGGATGCAAATAATTCTAAATGATTTTCCACCCCCGCCACCCCCCTGCAACCCCCTACGCGTATTTGGCTTTGGCACCAACGCGATTTAGACACTCTAGGACCCAAGGAACAATAATTTCATTGTGCCCACCACAAGAATACTTTTTGATACTGGACTAAATACTAAATAGGAAATTTTTTATCATAACTCTCGCAGTATTATAAAGCTGCGTATTTTCAGTACCGTTTTAAGGTAAAAGTACCCAGATAGTTTAGTATGACTGATAATAATGTTAAACTGCTTGCTGCTAGGGTCAAGTCTACTCCTGCGCGCAAGATCATGCTGGAGCAGTGGCAGAAGGAAGGCGGGGTCATGGTGATGAGCTACGACAACTACCGCAATCTGAGCAGTGACCAGGCCGACCAAGGCAAGAACAACCACCCCATCTCGGACGAGATCGCCAGTGCCTTCAACAGGGCACTAGTAAATCCGGGACCGGATGTGGTTGTCTTCGACGAAGGTGAGGACGGATTTCATTGAAGTGCTAATAAGTTAAGCTCCGCAACACTTAGAGAACGGTTAGGAGATTTCTCCTATTGAGAAAATATGATATCCTATTTGATTTGTGATTCGTCAAAGATGCTAATATTTTAAATGGACACAAAATGTACCATTTTATCTCCTAATTGAATCCTTTTGTAAATAAGTACCTACATAATTTCTTGTTAAAATGTGTGACTTAGGTTAATTACAAATATGCTTTATTTGCTATATCTTATTTTAAATTTAATCAAGTTATTTTATTATTTTTACACTAAAAAATAAACTGAAGGCCCACAAAGCCAAGTAATGGCTTGACTGCAGGGCAGAAATCATATTCATATATTATAAAAGAACAAACTCATCAAATATAACTATAGGTATATAAACAAAAACAATACATAATACATACATATAAGGCATTCATACAACAAACTTAAAAAGAAAACAGATCATCAAAAACTATGAAATACTCTCCACTAGAAGCCATATTTTGAGTGGCTTCTTGATATCTGAAACTATTAAATCCATAGAAAGCATTTGGCAATATATTAAAAAAGCGAGGGACTAAGAATTGTCTTTGTTGTCGACCATGAGAATTTATCACTGCATTCGACGTTACAAATTTATCTCTGCTTCTTGTCTCTGCTTCTGCTTCTTGTCCTTCAAAATAACTGAGTAGCTGAATAGCTGAAAATAGCTTACTTCATACATTTTACGTATTTACTATTTAGTATTTACCCTCTTGTTAAAATACTATCTGCAGGTCATCTTTTGAAGAACGAAGACACTAAAACATCAAAAGCGGTTTCAAATATTCGAACTCCGCGCAGGATATTGCTCACTGGCACGCCGTTGCAAAACAACTTGAAAGAATGTACGTATATTGAAAGACATTTTAAAAAGTAACATCAATAACTACATTCCTAGGTTGCTACATTCCACGTCTCTTCTTTAGACCACTGCATGGTGAACCTCGTGAAGCCGAACCTGCTCGGCGATGCCAAGGAGTTTGTGAAACAGTTTGTCAATCCGATCTGCAAAGGCCAGTTCGAGAACTCGACTCCGCAAGATGTGAAGGTCATGAAACGTCGGTCGCACGTTTTACACAAGATGCTGGACGGGGCTATACAGGCAAGAGCAATGGAAAACTTATTTCATAATTTATTATTTAATTACTTTGTTTGATCTGACAATTGACAGAATGATATTCTTTCAGCGGTTTGACTACAGAGTGTTGACTCCATACCTTCCTCCCAAGTTGGAGTACATGATCAGTATTCGCTTGTCAGAGGTCCAGACAAATATCTACCAGCAATATCTTGAACAGCGACCCGGACCGGCACCCAGAAAAGGTTCGGTCCCTGATCTGGAATCACACTCGGGAAAATCACTTATTGGTAATGGAGGCAGAAGTAAGAACATACTGATATTTTATTACTTATTCTAATTTATTTGTTTTGTATTGTTAAAGGACCCCTTAACCCAGCCACCATTATACCTGACACATCACTACTGTTGTTCACCATTACTATTTGAATTGTGATAAGTAGAAAGACAAAATTAAATAATTTATAAAGTTGATAATTTGTTTCAAAATTTGAAGTTCTTTTGATATTTTTTCTTTGTGCAGTGTCAGTATTGCACTTGGGTTGAGAGGTCAGATGCTGTAGCGGCGATCGTGAATTTAGTTTTATGGGTTAGTTCCTAAGTGTAGAGTACGTCTTCCATCACTGCGACATGTCAGCGGCATCGCTGCGATTTCGCAGTCAGTTTCACTCACCGTCTTCCATGAGTGCGTTACTGCGGCAGTGCATCACGATATTTTGACACGACCTAGCGGGACTTGAAGCAACTACATAGCTGTTATATTTCAGTTACGTGTCTTTATTAATAATAAACAATATAATTGTAATGTGGAAAATTCTATTATTATTAATTAAAAATTGTTTTTTATCAAAAGAATATCAACCTCTAATAATAATGATTATTTTTAATTCATAAGTATTAATAATTATTATTGTATACTGTCCGTGTCAAACGTTTCGCGCGTTTTTGCTGTCAGACGGCATCAGTTTCATGAGTTTTTAATTGTGTTTTTATTTATTTTTTCGCCACACACAGTAGCAACATAGTTTTAACTTAATAAAAATGTAAAAACGCGTGATGACTGATGAAAGGAAGTTGGTTGTTGTTAGTTAGTGCCAAACAGTACCAAAAGAGCCAGCCAAGGTGCTCACGTCGAACTAGCATTACAGCGCATGCGCGGATGAATTGTACTTCCTACGTTGACACATCGCATTGCGAAATTATTGAAGTTGAGCCAACTTCTGTTGCGATTTTGCAGCGGCATCGGCGGCACCTGAATCTGAGCTGTGATTGGCTTAAACGAAAAAACATGGCGGATTTCGCAGATGCCGCCGACATGCCGCCGTCATGGAAGATGTACTTTAGGCCGAGGTGGGCACCTTATTTGGGTAATCACACAATCTGGATACGTCAGACATGTATTTCACACTAATGCCTCAAACAGAACTTGTTAGATTTTTGTTCCATTAGACCCGCACCTGCAGTGGTAGTAACTGTACTCTCATAAATAGTGCAGCAAATTCAGAGATGTGATTGATTAATTGATTATTGCAGGTAAATGATAAGTGCTAAAAATGTGAATAAAATACGGATAAGGTTTGCTTGTTATTTTATCACATAGCTTAATCACGGGCTGTAATTAGTTTGCTCACACTGAGAACCTAAAGATGACTATAATGTAAAAAGATTTTCAGCTCTAGTTCTGACTCGCCAAGTGTCGCAAGGTCGTTTCTTTTATGTATTATTTCAACGCCGTATGTGCTAGGCTGGATCTTTGAACTCTACGTGAATGTGCTCGAACACCCGAACATGAATGATAGTAAAATTTTGGTTTTTGGGTTTACTATGCCCCTTTATGCTATGTTTACAGCTTGGCGCTAAGCGCTCGGTGTTAGCCAATCAGGAGGTTCAATGGCGAGCACACGAGCGCTGGCATTCAAGGTCAAAATATAACCCATGTTGATCTTTCAGCGCTGAGCGCCGAACGTCGAACATCAGCGCATCATTGGCAAGCTGTAAACGTAGCTTTACTCTCACCAACAAAATCACTAGTGATGGCAATTTTCTGATTTTTTTAAAATATTTTTTCAACGCTTTGATAATTTTGAAAATTTCTTCTTTCTTGCTTTATTGTACAATCAAACCAATTAAGAACGGTTCTTTTCATAAAACGGATTGGCGGCTGGTCAGGTTTCTTGACATTAAATTCTTGTTATTTTCAATGAAATCAGAGCTCACCTACTAGTTTTAGATAATGCATTAGCACAGACTTTATGGGATGATGCCATCAAACCTTATCAGACAATCCTTTTCTTTCGAAGTAATAATAATAATAATAATCTTCCTCCCGGTTCCAAAAGTTGGGTCGTGGGGTGGCGAGGCCACCATTTACTAGGGCCCGGACTCCTAAGCTAGCTGGCCAGGCTTGGCTCTTCCTCTTCGTTCTTCTTTTCTTCCAGTTTTTCCACTTCTTCCTGTCTTCCCACCACCTTCCTCCTCCACTTCTTCCCACTTCTCCAGTCTCTCTTGTACATCTTCTGCTACCAGCTCTCTCCACTTTTCCCTCGGTCTTCCCACTCTCCTTTTATCACTTCTTGCAGCTTCGAACTCCCGACGCGGTATTCTCTCCCTCTGCATTCTCTTCATGTGGCCAAACCACCGTAGCCGCTCTCTCCCCATTTTAAATGCCAACCTCTCTACCTTCAAGTCTCCTCTAATCTTTTCACTCCTGATCTTGTCTATCTTAGTTAATCCTTGTATGCTTCGTAAAAACTTCATTTCTGCTGCCTGCAACTGGCTCTCCTCTTTTCCTCCAATCGCCCACGTTACGGAACCGTAGGTGAGTATTGGCAGGAAATAGCTTTTGAAAAGGAGTATCTTGCATTTCTGGGGGAACTGCTCATTCCAAAGAAGTTTCCTGACTAACTGGAAAAACGTGTTAGCCTGTTGCACTCTTGATGTTATCTCTCTTCCTATTTTTCCATCCTTACTTAGTTAGCCAGCTCCCCAGATACTTAAACTCTCCTCTCTCCGCCAGTTCCAAGCCCTGTAGCCTGATCTTCACATTCCTTGTTGCCTTCCTATCCATTACTAGTGTCTCACTCTTTTCCTGACTTATTCGCATACCGTATTCTTCAGTCATCTGGCTCCATCTATTAATCTTTTCTTGAACACATTCGCTGGTTCCTCCCCACACTACGATATCATCGAGGTACCGTTTATTTTTTGTTCGAGTGTACATATTTGTTTAAATAATATGTCTGAAATAGCTTAAAATCATGTTTCCTTAATCTTCTTCAAACTGGTCATGAACCAAATTATGGATTGTGCAGGACTGAGAAGTAGAAGCTGAGATAAACGAGGTGGTGAGATAAACATAACCGAACAAGAGTAACTAGGAAAAGTGTAACACGTTGATGAGCGAGCACGGGTACGTGCAAATTCTCGAACCGGAATTCAGTACCAAAGGAACAGAAAACATCAGACACCCACCTCCAAGTGTTCATACCGTTTTATACATTGTGCTCTTATGAACAACACAGTACGAACACTTGGAGGTGGGTGTACTTCCAATATTGAATTTAAGGATATTACAGCAGCTCGGCGACGAGAGTTTTTTCGCATCTGAGCGTGAAACCAATGTTATAAATTGCTCGTTCATGAAAAATATTCGTCATAACAAAGTTCAAATAGGTTCAAATAACGCCAAACATATTAAGGTAGACAGTGAACCTTCTTAATTGCAGATATTCATTTCCGTTTAAAAGCTACGAATTAAATTTGAAAAAGTTTAGACATAGTCTTATGGCAATACTGTTCAACATAGCGAGATGCTTTTACAAGCAGGATGAAGATCGTACAACCACCGAAAAAGTTACAAGAGGAAATTATTTTAAAAAAATCCTCTAAGAAACCGCAAGCGTTTTAGTGAAAATTTCGTATTTTTTACGGAAAATTCACAGACTGATATCGGCGCTCTGAATCGGTAGCGGTCAGATAGTGAAGTTTGAAAACCTGTAACAGCCCGGGGCATGGAGACAAGTATTGCTCGATATCTACCCCGCAATCAAAACAAATCACAATCACTCACAAATGCGGTAGTAAAGCATATTCATTCGGACCTTGTGTCGGGACGTGGATTCCCAGGACACTGTATATTTATTTTACTTTTTATTTAAATCATTATAATAATTATTTTGAATAATTCATAAAATATATCATATTTGATAGTAATCAACAAAGTTTCTAACGTCAGCCAGTTAAATTTAGTTGAACATTAATTTGAACTATTTTAAAACTTTAATTCGAACTTAATTTTATGAACTAATTTTTTTCTTTCGAATTTTATTGTCTGTCAGGGTTCACTTTGGCGTTTTCCACTGGCCACACTATGTTTGCACTGAAATGACGTCACCATACAATACAATACTCAATACAGATTTTAAACTGGTTTGTAGTTAGCTGAAAGTGTGTGCATTTTTGATATAATTATTGGTAATATCCAGTAACAACGATAAATTTCCTAAAATTATATGAATTTGACATTTTCTTGAAAACATGGTGCTTTGTTTGATTAAAATATATTTACTTATTGATAAAACTTCCATAACACAAACTGTCCTTACATTTTCAACCAATTCATATTCAACTTATTTAGAACGTTTTTTGTTTTATTGTTTTAAAATTGTATTTCAAATTATTATATGAAATTTACGAAAACTTATTTTTTAATTCGCTCATACAACATAGCAGACAGGGGCGGATTACCCATTAGGCTAGTTAGGCTATAGCCTAGGGGCGCAAGCTTCCAGGGGGCGCCGCAGTGTCAAATAAATGCCAAATTATGATTTAAAAAAATATGAAATCAAAAACAAACCTTCAATACAAAGTAGGTAATCTGAAAATATGGTAACTTGTGGCAAGATAATTACTGCATAATCTTTTTAATAGAATGAGTGATATGGAGATCTCCCCCCTTGCAAATGGTAGGGTCTTATAACTTGAGGTGACTTGGATAGAAAAAGGCGCTATTTCCTCGCTCAAGATTCAATCAAAAAGTGTATACATTCTAAAAAAATACATGTGGGGCATGTGTTGCCTTCTCAGTTCTAATGCCTTCATCCTCGCGGGTTTGATACCCCATTTTAGGCACTTTCTGTGATAACAGCGTCGTTAGGTACATGATTTTAAGAGAAAAGAGCATCAATTTAAATTCAAAGATTCATTATAAAAGTGTTCAAAAATCCAAAGGAGGCCCTGCGGGGCTAGTTGAGGGCTATTGAAATAGACATTGTTGAATTGTTTCCATTTTGGGGGGGGGGGGGGGGGGGGGCATCTGGTGATTAGCCTAGGGGCGCCGAACAGTTTAATCCGGCCCTGAAAGCAGGTTGTTTCATTATCAGATACCCTGACAAATTGAGCAAAGCGCTTCTCATTGAGGACGGCAGTTCATTTTTTGTCGTGAGCATTGTTCCCGATTAGGTTCCTCGGGAATATCAGCAAGTTTAGTACATTATGATGTCAATGAAATATTCTCGCACTCTTGACGCATAAGGGGCGAAACACACGGGGCGACTTTTAATCGCTCAGTCGCGCGATTTTGCGCCCTGGGGAGTTTTAGACGCGCGTCTTTTGCGCGTCTCGTGTGTGTTTGCTCCCATAAGACTCAATGCTACCTAACTGCAGCGTCTTTTTGTCGCCGCGACTGAGCGACCGAAAATCGCCTCGTGTGTTTGCAGCCTAAAGCAACCAAGCTCCTACAGCATCCCAAATCCCCCTTCAACGATTCTCTCGCCATGTAAACACAATGTTTATTAAATTTTGCCCAGTTAGTGAATTATGGCATGTTAATAATCCAGGGAGCAGTTATACTTTATATTCAATTCATTTTAATTGTAAGACACTTGCAATAAAAAAAAACATTTTTCTGTCGCCAATATTAGTAAGCTAATTCTAGTTGATTGCTTCTCTCTTGACGGCTGTGCCAATAAAAATGTGAAGTTGTGATAAAAGTTTAAGTTGTGAAATGTGTAAAAACACAAAATATGACCACGCCAAGAAACAAAAGTAGACGCTCGCCCATTAATTAATTCATTCATTTAGTAGACACATAATTGCTATATGAATTTTTTCTGTCGTCAATTAGTAAGTTAATTCTAAGACAGCGTACAATCTATAATCCGGTTGCGATAAAACACTTAGGCATGTTTGTTTCACACATTCATTCATTCCTTCATTCGTCACAACACAATGATGTTGTTTGTTGTTACTACTGATTGGCAAAGGTCACGTAATTGCTCGACAGGTAGATGTTTGATGCGATAAGGCAGACGACTCACTCCACCCTACCCCTATTATTCTGCAGCCTGGGGCTAAATCTCCTCTTTTTCATGTTTAAAAGTCATGTTCATATTCCGCGGTCGAAAACGGATGTACTGCCATCTACTGAGCCAGAACGTTACTACTAGACCTGTCATAATATCCTTAAATGTGATCAACTCAATCAACATAAAAGTAGGTATGCTTTTCATTAAAACTTGAAAATAACATGTACCACCAGATGTATCACTCTGAACAGATCACTCTGGTACATAATACAAATCAGATGCAGTTGCAGTGGAAAACTTTTATTTCGATACTTCATTTCTGACAGCTATTTAAAATGTCAATAAGTTCATACGTTATTAACTGATTGGGATGAAAATTTGTAAAATAAAGAGACAATGTTGGTCTTAATGACAATGCAAAATAATAGTTCGATCAGATTTATCGAAGACTATTTTAATTTTTCAACCTAACGGGAGATGTTTATTTGAAATTAAACGATTTAACGATTTCAAAAAAATTATGGTTAGCATACAGAAAAGGTTGTCTACATGTGTGCAAAATTTCAGATCAATCGGTGAAACGGTGCGACTTCTATTGCTCCAGGTAGCGGCAAAAAAGAAAACGAAAAGATAAAAAATCAGAGGTCCATGTCAAAAGGAGTCGCTCGCTCAATATCAACCCTGCCTAAATAGCCAGTCAGTGCCCACTGGGGCCTTCCTCCTGTCAGTTTTTCTGCATTGCAATCTTGGCCAGGCTGTAATTTCTACATAGGCAAAAAATTTGACTGCTGTGTGAGGGATCATCTTGCACCTGTAACCCTCAAGACAACAATGCTCATCATAAAAGTAATCAGTATGCATCCCAATTATGCCCACAATTATAAATAGATTTAGTATTAAATAAAATATAATTAATTTAAAAAAGATCAAGTTTTTCAAGGGTCACTGAAAATTTTTGCCATCAATTTTCATCATAATTTTTTTTTTTGAAAATGGGCCATCACTAAAAATCACATACCTAAATATAAATTTAAGCCAACTACCTATTTGTTATTAAGCTATGATATAAATATTACTTCACAATGTGTATTTTGATTTTTATAATAATTTTTCTCAAATTATAGAGAACGGCTTGTTTTCCGACTGGAATTACTTACAGCGTATCGGCACACATCCGAAATGTTTGCTGGGGAAATTTTCTGTGGAACTCGATGGTGATTCAGATGGTATGTGTCCTTTAACTTATTATTACTCTTTTGAAAACAAGGTAGTTTTCTGTTTATGCAATCTGCCCACTTGATAAGCGTTAGTGAAAAGCAGAAGACTAAGCTTGTACAAGATGTTCAAATTAAGATACCTTACAAAACCTTACAACCTTAACATTTCAAACCTCAAAATTCAATACCTTACATTTCAGTTTACTAGAAGAACATTTTAAATAGCAGATAATTACTAAAATAAGAATGATTTTTATTAGTTACATATTTAATATTTATATTCATTTTTTTAATTTTTTTTTGTACATAGTTGTTCATATTAGGATTACAATTATATTAATTGTAAAATCATAGACATACATAAAATTAACAATACAAGCCTCACATCAGGGTAACATTTGAACAACCTCTTTGTCTATGTAATGTACCCAGGCTCGCTTGGAGACTTGGATTCTGATGGAGAGGACAAGACCTACAAGGAGAATGCCCCGAAGAGGCCGAGAGTGGACGGTCCGGAGATCCCAACGCCCAGCATGCCCTCACGCCCGCACACGCTGGAGTGGTGGAAAGCTTACGTCACCGACGACGACCTTGAGAACATGGCCAGCAGTGGAAAGCTGCAGTTCCTCTTCACCGTGCTGACCATGGCCAAGGAGATCGGGGATAAAGTGTGAGCCAAGATTCTGCATTCATATACCTACTAAATATACGATTTGTTTTCATTTCCTGCATACCTTATTTTCTCGCATAAAGTCCGCGGGTATATTTCAAATATTGAAATCTCAAAACAGGGATGCGGACTATACGCGCGTGCGGACTATCTGCGCATCAAAAGTGACTTATTTTGTATGAAAAACGGGGCATTGCTGGTTGACTGGGGCGAGTTCCGCTGTCCCCGCCGCCCCTACCCCTACTTCAAACACTTCGTAACCCCCCCCTCAAAAAAAACAACACGTAAATAAACACGCGGCACTTGAAGCTAATTCCTCTAAGATTGTTGCCAGCTGCTCGAGTGGAGTGGACCTTCACTCTGGGCCATCTGTGTGCACTTGTTCTTGAAAGGAACTCCAGATTTGTCATGTAGAATCACTTGGGAAGTTAATAATAACATTCTATCTATGATATAACTGACAGTTCAATCTGAAGAAAACACAAATTTATGCACCTTTTCCACCCGCGGCTTAACTTTCACTCTGGCCTGCAACGTGATTGAAAATGAACAGACGCATTTTCCTAATTCCTGTGCTTCCTACTCTACTCTCCCTCCACATGATATCACCCCTCCTACGCCCCATACCCCTCTCATCCCTTAGCTGGCAAGGTCGTTGAGCTTGTTCTTGAGGCGCAGTTTATAACTCCATGGTCTGACTTACTAGTCTGACTGAGTGTAAACATATTCTGTCTTTCACGCTACACTCTAAACCAAAAATATTTATTAAAAAAAACACTGACAAACGAGTATTATTTGCGAAGTGGCTATCCACACGAAAATTTTCGTGAGGCACGAAAATTTTCGTGTATGAACTGTCAAACTGACAGTGACAGATCACGAAATATTTTCGTGAACAGCTGGCTTACGAATAAAATGCAAAAATGCTGTTATTTGAGAGTAGTTATTCTGATGTCTTTCTTGTGCAGAAATATTTTAATTTATTATAGTTCTAACTAGGTACATCTCCAATAAATATTATTACAATTTTAATTTAATATGTAGGGATAGTACCTATACATTATACAATTCAAATTGTCGTGACGCCTGTGACGCCTGTCTGCATGGGTGACTTTGCGTAGCAATGAATATGATACTAGGCAATGTAGATGATACGCACACAGTTTCATAATAGATAATAATGAGTAGTAGTTTGTAATATATTTTCTAAGCTGACAATAAACAATCTGATCTGATCTAATATTGTGAGATGGAACAATAAACTGAAACTGAAACTATTGCTTAATAAGACTGCTCAGAGCGTCATAAAGGCATCGTGACGCCTGTCTGCATGGGGAAAATGGTAAAACCAATTATAAACACAAATATTCGTGAGGATTCAGCACAAAATGCCTTTAAGATGCCAGATGACAGTTGTTACACGAAAATAATCGTGATCAGCTGTCGGATGACAGCTACCTACGTACGAAAATATTCGTGCTGATACATAGGCTGACAAGATGACAGTTGCACGAGAATTTTCGTAGATTTCACGAAAATTTTCGTGCGGATAGACCCGGCCTATTATTTATTATCTGAGTAATTGATTACCAGCCGACATCCCTAGAATTAACTGTCATTTAGTGCGGACTATATGCGCAACAATAGCATTTTTCGAAAAACAAGTTTCAAAAACAGGGGTGCGGACTAGACGCGCGTGCGTACTATATGCGAGAAAATACGGTATTTGTGTTGTTGCAAATTTCATTCAGAGTTCATCTGAATAACAAATTATAACTTTTTCCCCCACTCGACTTTACTGTTTTCTGGAAAGTTTGGGGTCCGAAAACAATACTACAATGTGTTGATAAATTAGAAATAATGCCAATTAAAATCTAAAATCTACAATTTTTTTTGTCCGAAAATTTCTGATACTCGAGACTCTTTTATTTACACGTTTAATTTCGAATGCTGATGTTTTCTGACATCTCATTCTCAGGTGAGATTATTGTATGCAATATTACTGAAAAATGAAAATTCAAAAAATGGAATCCCCATCTTTGGATTACCTGATTCCAAATTTTCCGGATTTCTCTCACCATTTAGCTAAGGTAGTGTTAGTAGTATTAACTTGATATTTATTTTATTAGGTCCCAGCCCTACCTGCTATTACACAGTGTGACATTTGTGACATTTTGTAGTATTTACAACAACATAACATCTCTTTTTATCTCTGCAGTCTGGTCTTTAGCCAATCTCTGGGCACGCTGCAACTCATCGAGTACTTCCTCGCCCGCATCGACCGCGACACTCGGCGCGCGATGCATTCCGCGGACCATGTAGCAGACCCGCTGCTGTGCGGAAACCACGGCACATGGACGAAGGGCAAGGATTACTTCCGTCTCGACGGCTCGGCGAACGTCGACGCCCGCCGTCGAGATGTCGAGGACTTCAATGATCCTGAAAATAAGAGGTGTGTCTTTAATATTTGGTCGCTTTACATTTGAATTAATCTATTCTACATCAGTGTTTTGATGCAGCTAGTGCGGCCTGTTTTTCCCTGCATACTGTGTATGCTTTGAGAGCGTATAATTGAGCGTAGAAGAGTTCTTTCAATACTTTTGCCGCCTATACACTGTACAGGTTGACTGTTCCATCGTTCATGCTGATATCTGACAAACATAATTTTTAATAAGTCCAGAATCAATCTGCATAATCAAGTGGCAGCAATAATCCACCAAGAAATAGCAATGCAACATATCTAATATCAGAGAGAACACCATACTAGAAGTATGAACCTAAATGCTATCTTGAAAATGGGAATATTAAACTCTACTTTGACAGGACAATACTGACGAGTAAGACAGTCGCAACAGACCAGACATCACAATAATTGATCAGGGAACTAAAACGGGAACCCTAATTGATATTGCCATTCCGCTCTCTAGAAACATGCAGAAGACACAGAGTGAGAAGATCAGGAAGTAATCGGATCTGGCCTACCATGTAAAGGCACAATGGCATTTGGAGAAAGTATGCATCCTTCCCATTATTATTTCATATTTTCAAGCACTGGAAACACAAAAATCTGATCGAAAATCTAGACAATTTCCATATAAAGAAGGGGTATGCTTACCTAATTCAAAAGGCTGTTATTCTTAAGACATGTCCTGTTGTTCGTAACTTCCTGCATTTGACTTTTAATACGTTGGTTTTAGGTGTTTAAAGTAAAATAGTTTTCAATTAACTGTAATATGTTTGTATTTATCCCTCATTTACTGTAAACCGAGGAAAACTCGTGAGAAAATTCAAATAAATTCATAATAATAATATAATTTATTGAGCACATAAAATAAATAGCTACACAATGGCCTTCATCACGCCAAACTCGTCACAGATAGCGCTGCCATCGTGTCGCTTTCCGGTCCCCCATTGACAGTTGTAACGCAGTGTAACGCAGGTTAATTTGTGACACTAGGTACTTGTTATTTTACGTTTATTTCGTTTGATGAGGTAGATTTCGTATATGTGCTTAGTTTTAAAATCATTTCTGTACAATAAATAGATACATATATATTTCTGAAAGTCTTTTATTATGGATGACGAAGTGTTTGAGACCTGGACAATTCCGAGACTGAAAGCAGCTCTGCGAGCGCGTGGGGCTGTTCTACGTGGAAAAAAAGCAGACTTAATTGCAAGGTATGTTCCAGTTACTTATCTGGTCACCACAAATTACATAGTACCTATGAAATATTTATGAAATTAGACAATGGGTTATTCAGCTCCTTGGCTGCTTATTACCTAGGTAACTCCAAAACCTAAATATTATCTTTCTATGTTTGTACACTAATCTCAATGGCATTGTATTTTTATTTTTTATAGGTTGAAGGCCTATATAAGAAATCAGAATTTCTTGCAGGAAGACGATAAGAATGCAGCTGATGGAGAAGAAGTTTTTCACATGGTCAAGCCACCTATTGAACAATACAAAGATGTCCATGGTGCGACTCAACTGCCAGCTGTCACTTCCCAGCGTATAGAGCTGTTTCTGTTGCGCTTCGGTAGGACACTAAGTCAGGGTCCGGTGGATCTTTACCGAAGACAGTATCTGCAATGTGCTCGCTCTGCAACGGCGACTACCGGAGCGACTTATGTGTCCGGCATCTGCCGGGCACAAATGAAACAAACGTGCTACAATGTGGACTTACATATCAACTCAGACGGCAGTGTGAATGAGAGCCAGTGCGATTGTGCAGCAGGTGTGGGACCTCATGCCCACTGCAAACATATATTAGTGCTTCTTCTTGCCGTGCAAGATGTGACGGAGAATAAGAAAATAGCAATAGCGAAGGTTTGTACGGAACGTTTACAGACATTTCACAAACCTAAACGACCTTTCAATGGTTCTCCAGTCAAAGCTGACAACATGAAGATGTTGTCATTGTCACGTGAAGGCTACGATCCTAGGCCAGCACACCTTCGGAAAGTAGCTGGCTACCAGGACAGCGTGACTAATACATGTGTAAATTACGCGGCAACTTACGAATCAAGAATGCCGTTCATGCAGACAATTTCTCCGGCCAATCCGTATGGCATTGAAAATGATCATTCCTATGCAGGGGATGAGAAACAAGTCCTACTGAAAATGCTTAAACTTCGAGAAATCTCTGAAGAGGAGCGGGAGGAGATTGAAGTAAACACAAGGGGCCAGTCGACCAACAAAGAGTGGAAGTCTGCGAGAGCTTGCCGCCTCACGTCAAGCCGTTTCAAGGACATCATACATGCGACCGAGAGGCGGGACATGCAAAAGCTGGCCGAATCAATTGGAGATCCCAAATTTTTCATCAGCAAAGCCACTGAGCATGGTATAGTCAAGGAAAAAGTTGCAATCAATAAATTTCTAGAATTGTATGCATCTGCTGATGTTACCGAATGTGGCTTAATTGTCGACTCTGATCTGCCATTTTTGGGGGCTTCGCCCGATGGACTCATAGGCAGCCTTACCACCGTAGAAGTAAAGTGCCCGTTTGCTGCTAGGTACAAACCGATTTCACCTGCAACCGTACCATATCTGGAGTACTCGGCAAGTGGCGAGTTGCAATTGAAGAAAAGCCACGCCTATTATTACCAAGTGATGGGCCAGTTAATGGCTACAAAGCGTGAATTTTGTGACTTTATTGTGTATACGTATGTTGATCTGGTGCGCATAAGTATTAATCGCGATCAGGATTTCATCGATCGAATGATCCCTCCTCTTCAAAAGTTCTTTGATACACATTTCTTCCCTTATTTAATGGACAAACATGTGTATCATGGCTATGATGGCCAGTTGTTCTTATAATTAGGTTGTACTAGACTCGCCCTATCAAAAATCAATGGTTGGAAAAACGATTTGATCACACTATCCGAAGTTGTCTGTACTAACTCTTCATCTAACACTAGTAGGTAAGGTAAGCTCTCATATCATTAATTTCAAGGATTATTGTTAAAAAATATACATTTGTACCTACCAGCAATAATTTACATTTCATCAATGATCTCTTTTTCTTTTGCTGAGTGTAAAAACTTGGTTCATGTGATTTGTTTAATTTCCATTTTTAGCTATTAAATTCATCATCTTGCAGTGGCTGCTAGTGAGCCGAATGTAACTCAAATACCTTGTACATGTTACAGAAATAAGCCTGTTGTTTATAAGATATTTTATTGTGAATAATTCCTAATCCCAGTGATTGCGTTGAACTAGTTTGCCATTGGAGTAGTAGGTTGTCATTTGTTCTGTTACCGAATAGTAAAGTTGTATTTAACTGTGACTGATCCAGCGGCATTATATTTATTGTGAATAATTCCTAATCGCATTGCGTTGAACTAGTTTGCCATTGGAGTAGGAAGTCATTTATTCTGTTACCGAAGAGTAAAGTTGTATTTAACTGTGACTGATCCAGCGGCATTATATTTATTATGAATAATTCCTAATCGCAGTGATTGCCTGGAACTAGTTTGCCATTGGAGTAGGTAGTCATTTGTTCTACCGAATAATAAAGTTGTAAAATCATTATTTTTCTACAAGATATTGTGACTTAGTTTTGTTGACATTGTTCAGTAGGTAACTTAGCAGCTAATCTTGTAATGTGCCTTTATGAAACACTTAGCAACAACAGGTTACACAAATATTTAATTATGAAGTTCATGTTTAAAATGTTATGTAAATGTCATTTGAACTTTTCTTGCATTCAGTGCAACAAATGGAATATATTAATAATTGGAGCTTTGTTTTTAAATGAAACCTACACAATACATTCCTCAAACCCATATATTTTTACAAAACAATAAATAATTACATCTCATTTCGCAATACAAGTTTCTCAATACTACCTAAAAATGTCTTCCTTTTATACCTATCTATTCAAATCATGGATGAATCAATAATAATAATAATAATCCATCCCTGGTTCCAATTTAATGGGTCAGGGGGTGGGTATTCCCACCAACACTAGGGCTGCAGGACTCCTGGAAACCGGCTGGCCACGCCTGGCGTTTCCGCCTCTTCTTCCTCCTCTTCTTCTTCCACTTCTAATTGTTCCACAAATTCCTTTCACCATGTTCTGTCCTCCCACTGTCTCTCAGCCTCCAACTCACTCCACCTTCCTCCTCTCTCCAACACATCCTCCTTGATCAATCCAATCCACCTGTCTCTTGGTCGCCCCACTCTCCAAGTTCCCCCTGTAGCCGCTTCAAACACCCGCCTTGGCACTCTATCGGTTCCCATCCTCCTCATGTGGCCGAACCACCTAAGCCTCTCTCTTCCCAGCTTGAACACCAATCTTTCAACCCCAAGCTCTTTTCTTATCTTCCTACTTCGGATCCTATCCATTCTTGTCACCCCCTTCACACTCCTCAAAAACTTCATCTCAGCTGCCTGTAGCTGGTTCATTTCCTTTCCACCTGCTGACCACGTCACTGCCCCGTATGTTAGAATTGGCAGGAAATACATCTTGTACATAATGATCTTGCAGACTTGTGGAAACTTCTCATTCCACAGCAACTTCCTCACTGCTTGATAAAATGCCTCTGCTTTCTTTCTTCTTTCTTGTATTTCTCTGTCTACTTTAGCCTTGTTGGTGAGCAGGCTACCCAGATACTTAAACTCTTCCACCTCCTTCAACCATCCCTCTCCAAGCTTGATCCTAGCATGACCGTGTTTAAGCTTCTTTCTTTCCATGGACATTACTTCGCTCTTCTCTTCACTTATTTTCAAACCCATCTTCTCCGTCTCTTCACTCCACTTATTAATCTTTACCTGAACTTCCTCCCTAGTTTCTCCCCACACCACCACATCATCCGCATAAATCAACGTTTGAGTATCGATCCCCTCATTCGGCTCTGCTTTCTTCAACAACTCGTCCATTACTATGATGAACAGTGTTGGTGACAACACACTCCCTTGCCGAAGCCCTTCACTAATACTAAACCATTCCGATCTCCCCACTCCCGACTGCACACAACTCACACTGTTCTGATACATACATTTGATCCGCTCAACCAAGTCCTTGCCTATTCCTCTCTTCACCAAACACTCCCAAACTATTTCCCTTGGCAACCTGTCATATGCCTTCTCCAAGTCCAAGAAAGCCATATGCATTTCCTGCCCCCTCTCCCACTGCTGCTCCATCATCTGTCGCACTGTGAAAATTGCGTCTATTGTCGATCGCCCTCTCCGAAATCCATACTGTTCTTCTCGCAACCCCTCTTCAACATAATTCTTCAATCTCCGTTCCACTATCTTCTCAAACAACTTCGCACACTGACAGAGTAAGGTCACACCCCGGTAATTATTACATTTCCTTCGATCTCCTTTCTTAAAAAGGGGAACAATAATCCCCTTTTCCCAATCAACTGGAATTCTCTTCTGTTCCCATGCTGCTCGGATCACTCTACAAAGCCATCTTCTACCATCCTCCCCTGCAGCTTTTACCATTTCTATGGTAACCTCATCAATACCAGGCGCACGACCATTCTTCATTTCCCGCATGGCTCTTGTTACTTCTGCATCACAAAGATCTTCCTCCATCTCACTGTCTTCCATTTCACTTCCAATCTGCAGCTCTTCTTCACCCATTGATACATTAAGATCCTTTTTTACATTTAAAAGATTCTCAAAATACTTCCCCCACATCTGGTTTATCTTCATTACATCACTTATCAGATCACCCTTGTCATTCTTCATACTCTTTAGATCGTCTCGAGTTCCCCTTTTTTCCTTGACTAGTCCATAGATCATCTTTTTGTTGCCATTAAAATCTTCAACCAACTTGTCTGCTAACTCCTCCATTGATTTGTCCTTCTCTTCTTCTACAATGCGTGCCACATTTCTTCTGCATATTCTGTACTGATGTTTACTTTCTAACGATCTGTCTAATTCGTATTTCTGCCATGCTAGTCTTTTCTCCTTCACAGCAACTTTCACTCTGTTGTTCCACCATCTTGTCTCCTTCTCCTTCCTTCTTCCACCTGCTCTTCCACACAATTGTTCAGCCCCAGCTACTATAGCATTCTTGAACTCCTGCCATTCTTCTTCCACATCCCTCAACTCTCCAACAGGCACTCTGTTCTTGATCTTATTTCTGAATTCGTTCTTCACCGCCGGGTCCTGTGGTTTCCATCCTTTGATTCTCTTATGTGAGACAGTCACTACTGGTTTCTGCACATCGATCCTGAGCGTGCACTCGAGCAGTCGATGGTCACTGTCGAGTGAAACGGCTGGGCATACCTTGATGTCTATGACGCTCTGCCTCAAGCTGTCCCCCACGCAGATGTAGTCTATCACGGACTCCGATCTGTCCTCACCGTAGCCGTATCTTGTTATACGATGGCTTCTTCTCTTCTGAAACCAGCTGTTGCCTATTTTCAGTTGATTTCTTCTACACATATCCAGCAGCCTCTCCCCATCTCTGTTTCTCTCGTCTACCCCATACTTCCCAAGCACCTCCTCATAGCCCTTTCTATCACTCCCTACCTTCGCATTAAAGTCTCCCATCACAATTAATTCATACTTTGATCTCTCCAATACCTTTTCTATTTCCTCACTAAAACTCTCTTTCTCTTCCACTGCTCTACCTGCCTGTGGTGCGTACACCTGCACAACCTCCACTGTCATCTTGTCACTTGCCTTCAATATCAGTGACATCAACCTGTCGCTGTGACACTTCACATCCACCACAAAGTCACTAACCTGCGGACTCACTACTACCGCCACTCCATTTCTTCCCTCCAAGCCACCAGACCACCACAGCTTAAAGCCATTTCTCAAGTCCTTCGAACCACTTCCTTTCCACTTTGCTTCACTTAGCCCTAGAAACAATAACTTCCTTTCAACCATCACATCTATCATTTCTTCTACCTTTCCATTCAATGAAACAATGTTCAGTGTACCAAATGTAAATTCAATTCTACTTCCTATTTGTCTTCCTTTCCTGGTTCTTCTCTTTGCTCTGTTAGATCCTGCTTCCGGGGCTGTTTCTTGAACTACGTTACTCGTCTCCACACTGTGCGGCTCCAAAAACCCTGATGACTCCTCTCACTTGTTCTCTCTTCTATTACATTTCGTAATCCTTCACCAATTGATCGATGCCAGTCCCATTTCCCCAACAACCCCCTTTGCATTCCCCTCAAGCTAATGTTCCACACACCTTGTTCCTTACACACGGCTCTGACACAATTATTCAACTCTCTGGGACCACTCCCCTTCCCCGTCAGCATGCTAGCCATGTATACTTTGCATGTCACTCCAAATCTGCTCTTCACTGCCTCCAGTAACTCCCTCACATCATCCATAATGTCATTCCTACTCCTTCCCTCAAGCAAGTCCCGAGTGCCTACAAACAACGTAACCGTAACGTAATAAATTATACAAATTTTGTAATTCAATTTTATCAAACAACTAGTGCAAAGTTTCATAAACAAGTACTAATGTCAAATGCACAAAACTACCAACCTTCACCGCCGATTCATAATACAAATAAATAATACAAAATACAAAATTAACCTATGCTTCCCTACCTACAATTCCTTCCCGAAAGTTACATAACATCGCACACACAAAGTAGATTTTTGTTCCGAGATGGATAAAATGTGTGTTCAATTCGTGCTTCAGTATCTTGTATGTCTTCGTCATTCCGATGATTCGCTCCACATGCACACGCTTACTTGCAATCTTGCGATCATGGACGACAGTAAGACCTGGCAACTGACTCTTACCCTTAAGAAAAGAAGGGATGTTTATTTGGATGTCTTTAGGTGCAAATATGTCTTGAACATTGAAGCCCCTATCGGCCATGATAGAATCTCCACTGTCACACATATTCACAAACTGACTTCTTTCAACAATTTGCCTATCACTAGCTGAACCGCCATAGGCATCGGAACAATAACTAATCAAGCCACCTGGAGTTACGCCAACCAGTACTTTTAAAGTGTTTCGATTCTTGTAAGTGGAAAACGTGACTTGCTGCGCATTTGGTTCTTTTGGTTCATTGATTGGGAACTCAGTGCCGTCCATGATGACTCGGGTGAGAGGAAACTTCCTCTTAAAATCTCTTGGCATATAATATTTGACTAAATCTTGGGAAGGCCAAATATCCAATTCACCCCATTGCAATGCCATGAATGTAACCCAGGTATTAAAAATGTTTGAAACAGTTGCTTCGGAAACTTCAAATAATAAGCTTAGTTCAAAAATTTGCTTATTTAATCGAAGTTTTATAAGTGTGAGGAAAAACTGATTCTCGACAGACATGTTAAGCACTTGATTTTTGACATAATTTAACTGGTATGCAGCGGGTCCGAGAGTTTGCAACACTAGACAGAATTTAGCATAGTTTTCCAATCCTGTATAAAAATGCAAAGCTTTTGGGTTGTTTGTAAACGCAGACACTGAAAAGCGGGGACCTTCTGTGACAGTTTGGCAGCCGGTCTCGGTGAAGGTTGACGAACAAGCAGATTCATTGATCTCGGTAGTAGTAGAATGATCGATAATCACTTCAAACGCAACATCTAATGAAGGTATATCGTCTGCTTCCAATGGTTGTGACAATCGATCCAGGGTTGGAGGCTGAGCTTTTGATCTCTTCTCTAAACGCAATCTTCGTGCTTCAACACGGTCCGGTTCATCTTTGCGCCACGTAAATATAGTGGGTACGACACCTGGTTTTAGTTGTTTTTGGGTAGATTTTATACCTGTAAGAACAGAAATTATTAAGTAGCTACTAGAACCACACACATACTGTAGGAATATTCTACTAAAAGGTTTCGATAGGCTATACAAGGTACAACTTGTTTTTCAAAGGTTGGTTTGAGTTGACAGATGGTAGGTTATGTAGGGTACAAAGTTGGTTCAAAGGGCATATGTGCCTCCAAATATAGGAATACATCTAATATAGCAATATAATATGTACCTGAAAAATATTCTTCTGTAATGTATTCTGAAGGATGGAAATGGGCTTGACAGACGACACTATTCCTTGTTGGAACGAAGTTCTTTCTTCGCACTGCGTGAATCCAAAGTTTACGTAATGCCGGGTTTTTAGGAAAACTGTTACTTCCGCTTTTATTGCAACCGAAAACACAGCAGTTTGGCATGATTTATTAATAATTAGACACCAAATAAAACATAGAATTAAAAGTAAACATCGACAACCATACTAAACACATAGACGTACGCCATCTTGTATTTTTTCGCCAGCGCCACGCCACTAGCGCAGCAAGTGATAGTAACTGGCAGTGATGTAGGCCATTGGTCTGTATTCAACAATCGAGTTTAATTGATCTTCCATACAATATACATCCATCTCTTCAGCTGCTTCACCTCTTCACTGTTTACCTACTTCTTCTTAAGTTATTCGTAATAGTCATTATATATAGTTGTGCTTCAATATCAATGGTAATATTGGAAGAACATCAAATCATTTGCTTTGAAATTAATTAAGTTCTAACTATGAGTTCATCGAATCTCCTACTTGTTAGTGATCACAAGTGAAGTTTAAGCTTCTGACGCCACTAATTATAATCTTCCCTTGTAGTGCTCGCCTGTTCCTGATCTCAACAAAGGCTGGTGGTCTCGGCATCAACCTGATCGCTGCCAACCGAGTGATCATCTTCGATGCATCGTGGAATCCCTCCCACGACGTGCAGAGCTTGTTCCGAGTCTATCGCTTCGGACAGAAGAAACCCTGCTACATCTACCGGTGAGTCCCAAAACCACACTCAATTTATTATTATTATTTATTGATACAACTTTGACTAATGCTACTATACATGTTTCAATTATTAATAATAGTCAACGTTCTTAAGTGCACTTATTCGTCGGTTGTTGTAGTTTTATAGGTTCATGTCGGAATAACGGACTTCATCCTCTTCCTCAATTCTTTATTGTTCTGGGGAAGTGGCTCCACGACGCTGGCAGGCAGGTTGTTCCACAATCTGATCCCATGCGCTGCGAGAGAGAACTTGCCAGTGTCTGTTCGCGGCTGCAACAGACGAATTTTCTCGGTGTGGTCTCCTCTCGCGGTGTAATTCGGTCTCTGCAGTAGCTCACCTAGCTCCTCCCAAGCCTCTTCATGGCAGTAAGCCCTGTATATAGCGATAGCTCTGGATGCGTCTCGCCGGTCTTCCAGAGACTCCCACTTCAGTGATTTTATGAGTTCAGTGGGGCCAGGAGAGTTTCCGAATGAACTCTCAAAATACCGTGCAGCCCTCCTCTGTACCATATCCAACTGGTGTTTATTCACCATGGTATATGGACTCTACACACTGGCACAATATTCCATCTGTGGACGAACAAGGGTGAGATATGCCAGTTCCTTTGCCTTCTTTGCTGCACCTTTGAGGTTCCTCATGACGAACTGCAGTGATTTGGATGCCTTCTTTGAAGTTACGTCAATGTGGTTATTCCACTTCAGGTCATCAGACAGCCACACTCCAAGGTACTTAGCATCCTTTGTGGGATCAATTGGTAGGTTCCCAAGCTGGTACTGGTACTGTATCCGTGTTTTCCTAGTGCTGAATGACATCTTGATGGTCTTATCGATGTTGATTCGCATCTGATTCAGGTCCACCCACTTGGCTAGTTCTTCGAGGTCTTCCTGGAGCTGCCCGCAGTCATTGGTGTTGTTGACAGTCCTGTAGATTATACAGTCGTCTGCGAACAGCCGCATTTTGGAGTGCAAGATACACTGTGGAAGATCGTTCATAAAGATCAAGAAGAGGAGTGGACCGAGAACACTTCCCTGGGGTACTCCTGATGTCACTGTAATTGGCAGGGAGATTTCTCCTTCAATCCTTACTACTTGCTTTCTGTTATTTAGAAAGCTCCATATCCACTTAATGACCTCCTTGTTAAGATTTAGTTGGGATATCTTTTCCATAAGGAGGTCATGTGGCACTAAATCAAATGCTTTGGCAAAATCTATTAGGATGGCATCAACTTGCTTTGCTCTGAAGTCCACTTCTTGAACTAGGTCTTGTGTAAGACTAAGGTAAGACCCACGAGACTAGCCTCACAAGAGTAGTGAGGTCGGAAGCCAAATTGACTTCTTGTGAAGAATTGAGTTGCGTCTAGGATTTGCCTGATTTGTTTTTCAATTATCTTCTCAAGTATTTTACATGGAATACAAGTTAGACTTATAGGCCTATAGTTGGAAACGGAGCTCTTACTACCACCCTTGTGTATTGGCGAGACAATTGCCATTGTCCAATCGGTGGGTAGGGTGCTTTCTTCTATCGATTGTGAAAAAATTATATGTAGATAGTCTAGTCCTGCCGATCCTGCAGTTTTTAGTAGATCTCCTGTGATACCGTCCGGACCAGCAGTAGTTCCAGGTTTTAGATTTTTAATAACATCCCATATTACATGAGTACTAATCACCAGGGGATTCGAATTATCTCCAACAATGGAAGGAGCTCTATGGTTCTTCGTTGAGAAAACATTTCCATAAAAGTCGTTGAGAGCGTTGGCTTTGTCTAGATTTGTTGTTAGTATCTTATTGTTCAGTTTTATTGCTGGTATCGATCTTGAGCTGCATTTTTTGCTATTGATGTAGCTGTAAAACCTCTTCCAATTCGTTCTTGGGGCTCCATCTTCCATCAATAAGTTAGCCATATATTTGTCATAGCAGAATCTCTTGGCTTCAATCAACTTGTTTGAAAGGGTCTTGAAACGTGCCTTGTCAGCATGGGACCGCTTGCGATGTGAGTAGGCTCTCTAAACTTCTTTCTTCAGATGTTTCACTTTATCATTATAGTAGATGGGATCACTGTTCTTCTTAATTACTCTGTGCGGAATGAACTTGTCTCTTGCTTGCATGATGATTTTCTTAAACGACTCCCATTTTTCATTTATCGTAATATTATCTGATTTCCAAGCAAGAAAATTGCATCTCAGGAACTCTCCAAGGCCACGTCGGTCAGCTTTCTTGTACTGCCATGATGTTAAGGGCTCCATCTTGGGAATCGTGTGCAATGGGGTGAGTTCAAGGATGACTGCGTCGTGGTCACTAATACCTGGGACAACTTCTGTGTCCCACCATATTTCAGGTGGTTGAACAAGGATAACATCCAGAATATTAGAACTTCCATCTGTTTTGGTCCTCGTGCCCTCCTTAACAGTTTGTATAATATTAATATTACTTTGCAATGAATTTACAAGTAACTGCGCATGATTTTGCCCACTTGGGTTATCACTGTCCCACTCAACATCAGGGAGGTTTAGATCTCCTCCTATGACTGTGTGAGCCGTCGAGTCAGTGTTGCACTTTAAGTCTAATAGAGTTGTATGAAGTTCCTCCATCAAGGTATAGTCATTCCTGTTGGGATTATAAGCACCAATCACCTGAACTTTTATATTGTCCTGTAGAATAACTGTCACACAGAGTAGTTCAGCTGTAGCACTTGATGAATTTATGTGGGCTGAGAGTTCCTTTTTCACACATATGGCTATTCCACCACCCCGGCTCCCTCTATCCCGTCTGAATACTTGATACTCTGATACAGGAAATATTTCGTTGTCATGATGATCTGGCGTTAGCCAGGTTTCTGTAGCTATGACAATATCAGGCATATGAAGTTGGAATAGTTGTTAATCAGTGTTGATGGAACACATTGTCAGTATTCGAAACTAGAAGTAGGTAGGTGTACCAGTTATGACCACCTTAAGGCATATGCATCGTTTGTACATTTTTTTTGTATACTGCTGTATCAAAGATTTTGGTCAGATTATTTTTATGGGGACATATTTTAGTAAGATGGCAAGTCTGCACCCAGTGCGCGTGTGGGAAAGCCACTTACATGGCAACAGGGCTGCCACTTAGTCACTTTTATCAATTAAAGTTACTTTTTTGGTCTCCAGTCACTTTTATTTACGTTTTTACAAGATTAGTCGCTCTTCTCCCTTTTTTTGGATATCTGATATTATTTTATGTTATTTTATGTGTAACAGATTATATTTGCGTTTTTTTGTATTTGGGTCATTCCAGGGAATTTCACTCAAATAAAATACATTTTGACCTCGACCGACCCAGATTTTGATGAAACTTGGTACACTTGTTTAGATTAGTGATGTAAGTAATCCAATTTTTTTTTGTTTTTTTTTACTCAAAGGGTTCAAAAGTTATAGAGGGTTGAAATTTGGGGCTTTTTCACCCCCGCGCGGCTGGTCGCTATCATTTTAATTAATTGTGAGGGTTGTATGAGAGCTACAGAGCTCCAAAAAAATGCATTTGAAAGGTAAGAACATGATCTACATGAATATGTATTTTAACTTGACACTTTGTTGACAGGTATTTAATTATGATTTTTCCCATCTACATTTTCAAAAACGACCCTAGGGGAAAAACTTATTTTTTTTTGGGGTTGATTTTTTTTTTAAATTACAAAACATATGCATGACTATGTGTGCCAAATTTCAGGACTGGCCCTCCAGAACTTTTTTTTTTATATGTATTTTTAGTGAGAATCATCAGTTTTGAAGCATCGTTCACCTGCAATATGACAAACTTATAGGATACTTTCTTCCTGTAAAATGAATTAAAATGGTTCTAGGTGACTTCTAGTTCTTAACCTTACTGCAGCAAATGATTTCTAAGCCCTGTAGTTGCATTGCTTGTGTCTGCAGCTGACAATACGTATGCTCGGCCGGTAGCAGTAGTTGGGTCAGCCAATGATAAAACTTCATCGAGATGCACTTGTAGCTGGTCTGGGTTAGTGGGGTAGAAGTAAGAAGGTGCTGGTACATGGGGGTGGAGGAAACTAGCTTTCAGTTCACTTGTGCTAGATAGTTTTTGTAAAACACATGCAAGCCACTCCGTCACAAAACTACATACATCGTCAAAGGCAAATGTGTGGGTTTGAATGTCAATCACGCAATCTTCATCACTATCCTCACTGGCATTTACTTGATCTTCTTCCTCAGCAACCTATAGTGTTTGATTCATCAGACAGAGAAAATGGTTTCACATTCAAAGATGCCAGTGACTATGGAAGAAATGCATGGAAACATTGTGTTCAAGTGAGTTATTTTAAGGAGTTAAACCGTTCTTTCAGTACAGCAGCATTTTCTTGTATTTCTTCATCCGATATAAATGCAAATGTAACGGTCCATATATTTTATGCTGCCCACTGGTGTATAAGTCAATCGGAGTCATTATCTGATCATCACATGGCTTCTGTAAGCTTGCCCTTGCCAAATTACATTTTATTGTTCCGTCACAAGGCCACTTTCCATGCGACGTAGCAAAGAAATGCCATTCTGCTGAAGAGTTGAAAGACTTTTTGATGATGACATAAGTTGACAAAGATTTTCTTGTGCTGTACTGAAAGAATGGTTTAACTCCTTGAGGTTTCCATGCATTTCTTCCACTAGCATCTTTGAATGTGAAACCATTTTCTCTGTCTGATGAATCAAACACTGTATATGTTGCTGAGGAAGAAGATTAAGTAAATGCCAGAGAGGATAGTGATGAAGATTGCGTGATTGACATTCAAACCCACACATTTGCCTTTGACGATGAACATAGTTTTGTGACGGAGACTGGTGGCTTGCATGTGTTTTGCAAAAACTATCTAGCACAAGTGAACTGAAAGTTAGTTTCCTCCACCCCCATGGACCAGCACCTTCTTACTTCTACCCCACTAAACCAGACCAGCTACAAGTGCATCTCGATGAAGTTTTATCATTGGCTGACCCAACTACTGCAACCGGCCGAACATAAGTATTGTCAGCTGCAGACACGAGCAATGCAACTACAGGGCTTAGAAATCATTTGCTGCAGTAAGGTAAAGAACTAGAAGTCACCTAGAACCATTTTAATTCATTTTACAGGAAGAAAGTATCCTATAAGTTTGTCATATTGCAGGTGAACGATGCTTCAAAACTGATGATTCTCACTAAAAATACATATAAAAAAAAAGTTCTGGAGGGCCAGTCCTGAAATTTGGCACACATAGTCATGCATATGTTTTGTAATTTAAAAAAAAAATCAACCCCAAAAAAAAATAAGTTTTTCCCCTAGGGTCGTTTTTGAAAATGTAGATGGGAAAAATCATAATTAAATACCTGTCAACAAAGTGTCAAGTTAAAATACATATTCATGTAGATCATGTTCTTACCTTTCAAATGCATTTTTTTGGAGCTCTGTAGCTCTCATACAACCCTCACAATTAATTAAAATGATAGCGACCAGCCGCGCGGGGGTGAAAAAGCCCCAAATTTCAACCCTCTATAACTTTTGAACCCTTTGAGTAAAAAAAAACAAAAAAAAATTGGATTACTTACATCACTAATCTAAACAAGTGTACCAAGTTTCATCAAAATCTGGGTCGGTCGAGGTCAAGAGGTGAGTGAGATCCCCTGGAATGACCCATTTTCTTTTATTATAGAAAACTGTGTTTTAGTAAACTGTGCATTTTGTAACAATACCTCAAAAAAACGTATTAAAATTGATTTTAAAGTGCAAAAAAAACTAAAACCCGCCATGCGGGTAAGGGTTTTTAAGCATGCCCCCCACACCTTATTGGAGTGAAAACTGGGAAATATTAAAAAAACAGTTGAAGATCAAAATACACCTCAGAACGTCTCAAAATTGATTTCAAAGTGTCAAAAAAACAAAAACGCCCTGCGGGGCAAGGTTTTTGGGGCATGCCCCTCACACCTTATTGGAGTGTAAACTGGGGAATATAAAAAAAAAATCAAAATCAAAATCAAAATACATTTCAGAACGTCTAAAAAATTGATTTCAAAGTATCAAAAAACGCCCTGCAACGTGGGTGGGGGTGCTCCTTAACTCGTGGCAAATTTTGTTCCTTCACTTGCCCCCCCCCCCCCCCCCCCCCCCCCCCGAGAAATGAACATACAGGTTGTTAAAGTAATACCAACATCTTGCTCCAAATATTTTTTTTAATTTATAATCTTAGCGAACTTACTAAATTTTCCTTACAAAAAAATTGTAAAAAAATTCCTTCGCCGAGTTAGGAGCTATTTTGTAAAAGCAGCACCTGACGTCATCGTGGGCTCTACCTGTTCAACCCTCGCACCGGATGGACAGCAAGAATGCGTACGACGCGTGGCGAGACAGTCTCCTGTCACATTCCTCAGAGAGTGTTCGATTTGTGTTCTAGTTTTGATAGTGCAGCGAAGTATCTTTATGTATTAATTTTCAAGTGAATTTCTTTTTATTTTGGTATTTAGTTTTATTTTATCAACATGGTTCAACGTTAATCTGTGTATGAGTGCAATTACAATCTTTGAAAAGCAAAAGTGACACAAAAAGTGTGTCATTCCATAGACTTCCGTCATTCACAAAATCACCTCAACTGCAGCGGCAATGGTTACACTACACAAAGTCAACCGAGAAAAATTTGTGCCGAGTAAATTTACATAAGTCTGTTCTGATCATTTTAACACTGAAGATTTTGAAATTTCTAACCGCCTCAAAACAGGGTTTTTTTCCCGTAAGTAACTCATTTCCCCGATTAAAATCTACAGCAGTTCCATCCGGTAATTTAGGTAAACCTGACTCAATTCAATCTAGATTAGATTAGATTAGATTTAGATTAGATTATTATGTTTTAACGGCGCATCAACGACGTGGTTATATTGCGCCGAGTTCATTTTCATTAAATCGTACAGTTTAACTTCTGATATTATTTTACGCATACATAATTATTATGTATAATGACTAGATGGTTAGTTAAATAAAATACACATCACACAAAAGTGTGGATTTGGCCCAGATGCATTCTAAATAGGTATACTTGCATCTGGTTCCTGTTAAAGGGACGAAAATCTTCATTCCTGCAAAATATTGAGAAATGTAAATTATTAGATGTGATTGATTTCGCTTGCCGTCTTGCAGTAAAGAGAGTTCGAGAAAGAGGAAGCTTCCGCTCAAGACAATGCAATCATCTTAATCACTCAAAGATTCCATGTCCGTCGGCATTATTTGACAAAACACGCACCTACACTAATCACGGTTACCAGCTCTGCCGCCAAAAGTTTCTACCCTGGCTCTGTTTTCAATATTTTTTAAATTTATCTTGTGTAATTCGTCGTTTGTAGAGGTCGGTTCGAATAAGTAAGGATTTTTCGTAGACATTTTAACTTAGACGATGACACTGCTCACTCGACCGTACGTACTTTCCCAACTTATTTAAATCACGGTTGAAGTCGTCCGCCGCCACCGCCCGCCTTCTACCCTGCCTGCCTACTAGGCGGTGAGCCCACGATGACGTCAGCGTGGCCACGCGGCAAGTTTGAAATTGAATGTTAGAAATCGGGATTAGTCAGGGATAAACGGGACCAATCGAGCAAAATTTTTTTTTTGGTTACTTGTGTTGATCAATTGAACAAGAAAAATATGAATTGGAGCAAGATGTTGGTATTACTTTAAAGAGTTTGCGACTATTAAATATTCTGCCTCTTACAAAGGTAATAATAAGTATGACTTGATTGTGCATACATTTCTATTTTGAGAATATATGTGAGTTTTCTACGGTGAGGTGGTCAATCATCTTAAAACATATCTATTTAACATTTAAATTGTTTTGGAAATTGAGAATAAATTGTGAAATTATAGAAAATTAGTCACTTTTCAGTTACTTTTTCTGTACATTTTTGTCACTTTTTCCCTTTTTTCCTTAATTTTAGTCACTTAATCACTTTTTTGGAGGATCTTGGTCAGTGGCAGCCCTGCAATTGTAACGAGTTCAGTAAAAGTTATAAATACATCGCGAAATAACAGAAATTGATGCTTACCTACCTCAGTGTCAACAATCAAATATAATCGGCATATTTAATTACAGTACACATTCATTCAAATTCTTGTGAAAATCAGATGTCTATTCACCAAAATCGGCATTTGACAGATTGCAATTATTTTGAACGAGGCGTCAAGAAAAATGTGTCAGACAATGTATTTCAGAAGTCCGTGATAAAAACAAATGCAATCTGTCAAATGGTGCTTTTGGTGGATAGACATCTATTCTCGCAAGAATTTGAATGAATGTGTGCTGTAATGAAATATGCCAATCATATTTAATTGTTGACAGTAAGGTATTCATCAATTCTGTTATTTCGCGATATAGTTATAACTTTTACTGACTCGTTATACGATTGACATGAAAGTGACTTGCTTACTGAAGGCTCACTCGGTGGGGAGATGTCAATTTTTTACGCTAGGTGGCGTATTGCAACTTTTCGTGTCACATTGTATGTGATCGTGATCGCCATAAAAGTTGAGTGAACAATTATTTCTGTACCCTAGAAGTAGAGCCAGGAGTTACTTCAAACAACATGTTTCTCCTGTCTTCATCCAATATTACTTGTAATGGTGACAACAGTCATTTTGAAGGCATTAGGTTTGTTCTTTCGCCGCAAGTAGACTGAACTGTTTGACCGACAAAACTTGTGAGTTGGTGTAGAACTTTCCACACACACAGGTATAAGACGAGTGGCAGCTGGTGTAGTTAAATGTCACCTAGTGTAAGTGTAACGAATATACCTAGTACTCAATATAACTGTATTTAAGGACTTCAGGACATTTATAATTGATTGAGTTTGATTATGATTACAAATACAGGGGAACCTCTTTCGTACGTTTCTCCTTAATACGTTTTTCACCCTAATACGTTTTTTTCAAAAGGTCCTGGCATTCCCCCATAAGAACACATTTTAAATTGTTTCTTTAGTACGTTTCTCGCTAGTACGTTTTTCGCGTTAGTACGTTAAAAATTCTGGTCCCTTGAAGCAAACTACTAAAAATAGTACTTTTTTCATCCCAATTTCAATCCATTTTCGTACATAATTAACGTCAGAAAACACACCTCAGTTCTTGGAAGTCTGTTTTTGAAAAACTCTTTGTAGGTATGTGAAAATAAACCATGGGGATATGGGAAAAAAACAATCATTTGTCAGGACCAGACTAAACTTCTATCTATTTTTCACTTGAGTTGAGTGACAGGTCCTTTGAGTACTTGACATGGGTTGGCCTCAGCTGTTATCTTGAGAAGGGGGAAACATGAATAGTGTGTCTTTTAAAATTAATTGAATCATCCATCAACACTTCGGGACTGAGTAGAGGGGGGCCCACCCTTGAGTGTTTTTTCCATTTCAAACGGGAGATAGACATTAAACCCCAATCTAAAAAAATTGATCTTCAAAAAAATCATTGGCCCGCGACTAGACCCCTTTTTTATGAAATTTCTATAGTACGTTTTTCACTTTAGTACGGTTTTTAAACCGGGTCCCTTCAAAAACGTACTAACGAGGTTCCACTGTATCGTACAACAGAATGTCGAGAAATGGACTTCTGGCATTCTGTTTCTGTTTGTAGAAACAGATTCATACCTACTTGATTAGAACATTGTAAGAAGATATAGGTTTTATGTCTGCAGACTGGTGGCATACGGAACGATGGAAGAGAAGGTGTACGATCGACAAGTGACAAAGCTGTCACTCGCGTGTCGCGTCGTTGACGAGCAGCAGATCGGGCGGCACTACAGCACCACGGACCTGCTCGGTCTCTACAAATTTGAACCGAGACCGGCAGGCGATCGTCAAACACCCATACTTCCTAAGGTCAGTCACTGGTTAACTTGAGAAATGATCTACAAAACATTCCTTGCTTGTGAAACGCCTGAAGTGTGGAAAAAATTGAACTTCAAAAAACCAGCTTTGGCATGTCGATGTTGATTATAATGATGGTGCTCCAGGACCGCTTGCTGGCCGACCTGATGAACGCCTCCCCTGACTTGTTCGAGACTTATCATGAGCATGATTCACTCCTGGTAAACGTGGCCGAGGAAGAGCTGAATGAGGAGGAGCGCAAGGCGGCGTGGGAAGACTACGAGACGGAGAAGAAGGGACCAGTGCACATCGAGGAGCTGCAAGTGCCGATCAACATGAAGAACCTTGGGCGGGTCAGAGAGTCCATCGAGAACAAGGTGTGTATTGATTGGTTTGTCTTTATAATGATGCTGTGAAGTCGAACCAATGGACATTCAATCGTTGAAGTAAATACTACCTAATTGAGAAAGATATTTATGTATAGTCACATCTCAAATGTAGTAACAACTAACAAAATAGAATTCTTAAGGAATAGTTGCAATATAATCAAGAACAAAATATTTGATATTTGCCTTGTACCTATTTAAATTATAATTATAAAATAGATATCACTCAGAGCTATCACTGATACCTACATATTTCTCAAGAATGCAGATGCACCTTTGAAATGACTCTTTTTGTGGAATGTAACTCGGTAACCACATAGAATCTCATCCAACAATTTAATCAAAACTCCCCACCCACGGCTGCCACCTTATCGCGGTGGTGGGGTTTGTGTTGGCCAACGATCCATTGCAGCTACGCCGGCGAGCATATGCTCATGTGTAAGGGCTACCCATGCCGGACAGGTCAGTGGTGAGGTCCAGACAAAGAGCAGCCAGGGTTGGCCTAACCATGTCCTCCCTTGAATTTGCGGTCCCCATCGGGCCGGCCTTCCCCCTCGAGATGGTGATCCCCCTGAAATCGGGTTCCGCCGGCCCGAATCCTCACACCCCCCGGTCCGTCCCCATTCCGGCCTGGCCTTCCCACCAGTGCCGGACTCCCCCGGATCGGGCCCGTTACGTCAACCCCCTCCCAATGTCCTCCACTTAATTCAACAAAGTTTAAAGTTAAATAATTAATGTGCGCAATATAACCTCGTCGTTGACGCGCCGTTAAACCCTATTAATCTAATCTAATTAATCAAAACTGTTTTATCAGTTGTTCAGAAATATAACTGGGCATGTATTTGGGCCCTTGTCTAGCAAATGGCACACATATTTTTGAAATCATTAGTTAAGGAGGAGGAGGAGGATGAAATGTCAGGCCTGGCCAGCCGGTTTGGAAGAGATCCGAGGCCCTAGACCCAGTGGGAGCTCCCACTGTCTGACCTGACAACATTTGTCGGAACCAGAAGAAGATTATTATTATTATTAGTTAAGGATTGACGTTTGCTTTGAATGACTATCTTCATACACTAAAAATGATGTGGATTTTAAATATCCTAGTTGTATGTTCACTTAAAACTTCCTCTGATATCCAACCTTTGTAAAGTGTTTTGAAGCTTTAGACTTTTGGTAGGACAGATATTTAATATTGAGATGAGTTATTATTGTGGTTAATAATTTGACTTAATAGCAAAACAATAGTAATGCAATCCAGCATTAGAAAGGAGTTTATTTTGTTTTTAGTCCGAAATCGCAGATGAAACACATAAATTTCATACCTGAACTCAGAGACGTACATTAAAATAATAAACAGGATTGAATCCCATTTCACATGTTGCCTAAGCAAAATCAAAATCAGCGTCCACTTTTACACCCTTATGTATGTTGATTGCAAGAACTCTTATGACATTGCAAATGACAGGTCAAAATTAAACAAAGCACACACACAAACACACCTAAATCTTATTAATCATGATCTCATGATATAATGATATTATATCAAAGAAAATATGTTTACATCTTGCTAAATCTCTTCATTTTTAGTTTCAGATATTTATAACTAGGGGTGTTCAACGATTATTTTATTTAAATCGATTTTTAATTCGATTTTCGTAATTAAAATCGATTAATAATCGAATTAAATCGTATTGATATCATCATGTTCAGGGTGGTCACTGGTCATCATATCGTCTTTTACGGCAATATTAACCTCAACAATGAAATGTGTCCGGGAAGTTATTAATTTTTACTTCAAATACGCTGTAATGTGCCGTAATTCACTGATAAATGGTAATGCGAATTAGAAATACACACTGAGACTTGGGAAAATACACACAAACATAAATGTATCACTAAAATATTACGCACACAAAGAAAAATGTGGACAGAATGAAGGCAGCCATTTTAGATGTTGTAAAATGCAACCATTTTCAAGGCGGCAAATTCAAATTGATGTAATACGATTATTTATTTGTACTACATAGCATCGATTAATTGTTTTGAATGTCATAATCGATAAATCGATTCGATTAAATCGTAATCAAGAACATCCCTATTTATAATGGTTGAAGAGGTAAATTAAAAATATCTCTTTGTGTTTAAGAGTTGGTAATGTTTTTACACAAATTTGGTAGTGTGATTTTCATAATTTCAATATTGCCAGGTTGAAGAAGTGGCATGAATCATGGTCAAATATCTCCTTATTTTTCGGTAAAATTTTCCTTTATTATCTAAATATCTCAGTTATAAAGTCAGTGACATGTTTATAATGATTTCAATGATTTCAATGGCTTAATTACCACTCAAATAACATATATATACATCAGTTTCCAAAAAAAATGTATCGGGCAGAAAAAAATTTATCAAAATGTGAAAGTTTTCCTGCGTCTTCCATCTGAGCCCATGTTAAAATCTCCTACTTGAAACACATTTAAAAAATTTAAGCCGGTGAGGTACTAATATTAAGGTATCTCATCGTAGACAATACTATAAAGAACATATAAAATGGTTTTCAAAGATATCTATCGGAGATGGCCATCCATCATTAATTGGTATGAGTGTGGTTTCTGATAAATTTAATTTTAATGCTCTGATGGTTCATAACTTTTTAGTAGAGATGGGTCGATACCACTTTTTCACCGATACCGATACTCACTTTAGTAGTAGTAGTAGTAGTAGTAGTTTTTATTTCCAAATTTGTTATTACATTACAGATGTAGCATTTTAACAAATATAATACCCTATGATACAAGTAAATACCGATAGTATCGCCAATACTTTTGTTTCTTTATATTTCTGTAGTTCCTGTCCACCAAAGTCTCAATTCAATCAAAATTCAAAAAACTAGAGATTTTTTTGGAGATTATGTCACTTGCAACCTTGGCTCTGATTGGTTGAGGCATCTGCCAATGGTGATACAGCTCACAGAAGTGATGCCAATGAGCACCAATGGCGGGAAAACGGCCACAATTCAACATTTCAATTAAAAAAGTAATAAGTATCAAGTATCGCAAATATGGCTTTAAAATTGACAGATACCGATACCATGGGTATCGGTGGTATCTCGAGTATCGGTATCGGTATCGGCCTATCTCTAATTGAAATTGTTTGATACTGATACCATGGGTATCGGTGGTATCGCGAGTATCGGTATCAGCCCATCTCTACTTTTTAGACCAAAAATAAACTTTTCTTTTCCTAGGTAATGATAAAAAGGGAATTTTCTTTATACTCTCAAATATTTTCCATGTTTCTCTCCATGCAGTCAAATATTGCTGCAAATGACAATTACATTAGTGACTTCTCAGTTAGGATGAGTAACAGCTAAGCAGCGGCAAAGTTACTAAGTTTGTCTTCCTGTACCTTGCTTAGTACCCGCGCCTCAGCGATGACCAGCTGGAAACCTTCTTGTTGGCGCTGATGGTGAATGCGCTCGAGCAGAACACTGGCAACATGCCGTCCACATCCGCAATGCCCAATTCAATAGCAGTGCCGGAAAACAGGCCCGATCCCATCAGGGTAAGTGCGTCTCTCTTGCGTTCACAATTAAATGAGATATTAAATTGTGGTCTGTATGACAACAGATTGATTTGAATACCTAGTTTTCTGGTATGAAAATCATGCCAAGAATTGAAAGTTAAAAGAAGTGTTTATGTATGCATATTTTGTCACTCATAGTTGACAGCTATCAGTATCTTCTCAAGACAATTGGTAATATAGCTGTAAGTCTGTGTTTTTGGTGATACTAATGTTGATAGTACTGATTATATTATCAACTTGTGGTCTCCAGAGAATTTCTCAACCACAAATCACTAATCAGACTGATGACTTAGTGGAAAGGTGCATTCAAATGATTTCATGTGAACATTGAATGAAACAAATGGTTATAGTTAGATTGTGAAGGGAACGAAAGTAAGATGAGAGTTTGACCAGTGTATTCTTGCAGGTGATGTCGGAGAACAGTGTGAAGCAGAAGAAGGTGCAGGAGATGTCCGCGCCAGTGGCCAGCACCTCATGCTCGACCGTGACGGTTTTGAACGCCAACATGGCACAGCGTACATTCATGAATCCCATCACGTCGGTGGGGACAGTGCCCGGCATTTTACCTCAGAATCCAGGGATCGAGGTAAGACGATGTCACAAAGTTATGTAGCATGTGAGAAGAGGAGTGTGCATAGTTCTATCCACACAACTAAAATAGCTAATAGAGCAGTGATGAATGATGATAGATTAATCTGTGAATAAATTACTAGGTAATAAATTCGGAAATAAGTTATTGAAAGTTAAACGAACTAGTTTTTTGCTACAGAAGTAGAATCGAAGTGTAAAAGCAGCATAAAGTAAGTTAGGTAATCATTCTCCTTTCATGTCGTATGTATCATGGGATTGATGTCTATTAAAGACCATAAGATAATAATATCGAGTTTCTTTTGCTTTTTATACCACGAGAGAGGGGTAATATAATCTTTCCTCAATGAATCTTCTCGAGGCATTTATGTAGTAGCTTCAACCATTCAACGTTGCTGAGCTTTTAAATAGATTTTTGACAATTTATAGCTCAATGAATAGAACTACTTATGTAGATTATAGTCCTATTTTTGCATGGTACAGACCTATTCTGGCCAAACATTATATACACTTTTGATGAATGTTTCTGTATGCTTTGTTTCTGTATGCTTATCTTCCCAAGGTTCGCTCGATGGCAAATGTGATGAACGCGCGACCAAACTTTGTTCCAATGCCACCTTGGCCGAACCTGGTTTCCACACAGACTAGGCTTGCTCTTAAACCTGGGCTGACCCTGTATCCGATGCAGGTACGACAGAACCTAACTTCGATGCAGACTAGACGGATAATGTACAGTTGGATAATGTCAACAGTAATGTACACATTCATGAAACAAGGCAAACTCAACAGGTTCACATTCAATATAAAAGAACAAAGCAAATCCAACAAAATTCTAATTACATTCACTCGAAAATATATAACAAACTTCCCCAAAAAATTAGAGAAATTAGTGAGATACACCTTTTCAAAAAATCTCTGAAGTTCATCCTAACAAATGCTGCATACTACTCAATTGACGAATTCCTAAATGGTATAGTAAAGTAAAGGTATCAGGTTTAAGTTTAGCTTAATGTAATCATAGAGATTATGATGTAATGTAACATTCACCTTAGTAAATAAGTATGAAAATGTATTTTAATGATTTTAGTATAATTTTCATGTATTTTTAAATACCTATTATAAAAGTCTAACCTTTCCATAATACCCTACTGTAAGAGAGCTCCTCCGTTTAAGGGTCAATTCATTATGCAATGTATAGGTAATGTGAAGGGAATAAAAACTATGAAACTATGATAGTACTGATTATATTATCAACTTGTAGTCCAGAGAATTTCTCAACCACAAATCACTAATCAGACTGATGACTTAGTGGAAAGATGCATTAAAATGATTTCATGTGAACATTGAATGAAACAAATGGTTATAGTTATATTGTGAAGGGAACGAAAGTAAGATGAGAGTGTGACCAGTGTATTCTTGCAGGTGATGTCGGAGAACAGTGTGAAGCAGAAGAAGGTGCAGGAGATGTCCGCGCCAGTGGCCAGCACCTCATGCTCGACTGCGACGGTTTTGAACGCCAACATGGCACAGCGTACGTTCATGAATCCCATCACGTCGGTGGGGACAGTGCCCGGCACTTCACCTCAGAATCCAGGGATCAAGGTAAGACGATGTCACAAAGTTATGTAGCATGTGAGAAGAGGAGTGTGCATGGTTCTATCCACACAACTTAAATAGCTAATAGAGCAGTGATGAATGATGATAGATTAATCTTTGAATAAATTACTAGGTAATAATTTAGGAAATAACTTAATGAAAGTTTAACGAACTAGTTTTTTGCTACAGAAGTAGAATCGAAGTGTAAAAGCAGCATAAAGTAACTTTTGTTCTCCTTTCGTGTCGTAGGTATCATGGAATTGATGTCAATAAAAGACCATAAGATAATAAGTTTGAGTTACTACTGCTTTTTATACCACGAGAGAGGGGTAATATAATCTATCCTCAATGATACTTCTCAAAGCATTTATGTAGTAGCTTCAACCATTCAACGTTGCTGAGCTTTTAAGTACATTTTTGACAATTTATAGTTTAATGAATGGAAGTACTTATGTAGAGTAGATTATTGTCCTATTTATGCATGGTACAGACCTATTCTGGCCAAACGTTATATACACTTTTGATGAATGTTTCTGTATGCTTTGTTTCTGTATGCTAACGGAACGAAAGTAAGATGAGAGTGAGACCAGTGTATACTTGCAGGTGATGTCGGAGAACAGTGTGAAGCAGAAGAAGGTGCAGGAGATGTCCGCGCCAGTGGCCAGCACCTCATGCTCGACCGCGACGGTTTTGAACGCCAACATGGCACAGCGTACGTTCATGAATCCCATCACGTCGGTGGGGACAGTGCCCGGCATTTTACCTCAGAATCCAGGGATCAAGGTAAGACATTGTCACAAAGTTATGTAGCATGCTGCATGTGAGAAGAGGAGTATGCATGGTTCTATCCACACAACTAAAATAGCTTATAGAGCAGTGATGAATGATGATAGATTAATCTGTGAATAAATTACTAGGTAATAAATTCGGAAATAAGTTATTGAAAGTTAAACGAACTAGTTTTTTGCTACAGAAGTAGAATCGAAGTGTAAAAGAAGCATAAAGTAAGTTAGGTAATCATTCTCCTTTCGTGTCGTATGTATCATGGGATTGATGTCTATTAAAGACCAAAAGATAATAATATCGAGTTTCTTTTGCTTTTTATACCACGAGAGAGGGGTAATATAATCTTTCCTCAATGAATCTTCTCGAGGCATTTATGTAGTAGCTTCAACCATTCAACGTTGCTGAGCTTTTAAATAGATTTTTGACAATTTATAGCTCAATTAATAGAACTACTTATGTAGATTATAGTCCTATTTTTGCATGGTACAGACCTATTCTGGCCAAACATTATATGTATACACTTTTGATGAATGTTTCTGTATGCATTGTTTCTGTATGCTTATCTTCCCAAGGTTCGCTCGATGGCAAATGTGATGAACTCGCGACCAAACTTTGTTCCAATGCCACCTAGGCCGAACCTGGTTTCCACACAGACTAGGCTTGCTCTTAAACCTGGGCTGACCCTGTATCCGATGCAGGTACGACAGAACCTAACTTCGATGCAGACTAGACGGATAATGTACAGTTGGATAATGTCAACAGTAATGTACACATTCATGAAACAAGGCAAACTCAACAGGTTCACATTCAATATAAAAGAACAAAGCAAATCCAACAAAATTCTAATTACATTCACTCGAAAATATATAACAAACTTCCCCAAAAAATTAGAGAAATTAGTGAGATACACCTTTTCAAAAAATCTCTGAAGTTCATCCTAACAAATGCTGCATACTACTCAATTGACGAATTCCTAAATGGTATAGTAAAGTATAGGTATCAGGTTTAAGTTTAGCTTAATGTAATCATAGAGATTATGATGTAATGTAACATTCACCTTAGTAAATAAGTATGAAAATGTATTTTAATGATTTTAGTATAATTTTCATGTATTTTTAAATACCTATTATAAAAGTCTAACCTTTCCATAATACCCTACTGTAAGAGAGCTCCTCCGTTTAAGGGTCAATTCATTATGCAATGTATAGGTAATGTGAATGGAATAAAAACTATGAAACTATGATAGTACTGATTATATTATCAACTTGTAGTCCAGAGAATTTCTCAACCACAAATCACTAATCAGACTGATGACTAAGTGGAAAGATGCATTAAAATGATTTCATGTGAACATTGAATGAAACAAATGGTTATAGTTAGATTGTGAAGGGAACGAAAGTAAGATGAGAGTGTGACCAGTGTATTCTTGCAGGTGATGTCGGAGAACAGTGTGAAGCAGAAGAAGGTGCAGGAGATGTCCGCGCCAGTGGCCAGCACCTCATGCTCGACCGTGACGGTTTTGAACGCCAACATGGCACAGCGTACGTTCATGAATCCCATCACGTCGGTGGAGACAGTGCCCGGCATTTCACCTCAGAATCTAGGGATCAAGGTAAGACGATGTCACAAAGTTATGTAGCATGTGAGAAGAGGAGTGTGCATGGTTCTATCCACACAACTAAAATAGCTAATAGAGCAGTGATGAATGATGATAGATTAATCTTTGAATAAATTACTAGGTAATAATTTAGGAAATAACTTAATGAAAGTTTAACGAACTAGTTTTTTGCTACAGAAGTAGAATCGAAGTGTAAAAGCAGCATAAAGTAACTTTTGTTCTCCTTTCGTGTCGTAGGTATCATGGAATTGATGTCTATTAAAGACCATAAGATAATAAGTTTGAGTTACTACTGCTTTTTATACCACGAGAGAGGGGTAATATAATCTATCCTCAATGATACTTCTCAAAGCATTTATGTAGTAGCTTCAACCATTCAACTTTGCTGAGCTTTTAAGTACATTTTTGACAATTTATAGTTTAATGAATGAAACTACTTATGTAGAGTAGATTATTGTCCTATTTTTGCATGGTACAGATCTATTCTGGCCAAACGTTATATACACTTTTGATGAATGTTTCTGTATGCTTTGTTTCTGTATGCTAACGGAACGAAAGTAAGATGAGAGTGAGACCAGTGTATACTTGCAGGTGATGTCGGAGAACAGTGTGAAGCAGAAGAAGGTGCAGGAGATGTCCGCGCCAGTGGCCAGCACCTCATGCTCGACCGCGACGGTTTTGAACGCCAACATGGCACAGCGTACGTTCATGTATCCCATCACGTCGGTGGGGACAGTGCCCGGCATTTCACCTCAGAATCCAGGGATCAAGGTAAGACGATGTCACAAAGTTATGTAGCATGTGAGAAGAGGAGTGTGCATGGTTCTATCCACACAACTTAAATAGCTAATAGAGCAGTGATGAATGATGATAGATTAATCTGTGAATAAATTACTAGGTAATAAATTTGGAAATATTGAAAGTTAAACGAACTAGTTTTTTGCTACAGAAGTAGAATCGTAAAAGCAGCATAAAGTAAGTTAGGTAATCATTCTCCTTTCGTGTCGTATGTATCATGGGATTGATGTCTATTAAAGACCATAAGATAATAATATCGAGTTTCGTTTGCTTTTTATACCACGAGAGAGGGGTAATATAATCTATCCTCAATTAATCTTCTCGAGGCATTTATGTAGTAGCTTCAACCATTCAACGTTGCTGAGCTTTTAAATAGATTTTTGACAATTTATAGCTCAATTAATAGAACTACTTGTGTAGATTATAGTCCTATTTTTGCATGGTGCAGACCTATTCTGGACAAACGCTATATACACTTTTGAGGTTTAATTAATGTTTCTGTATGTTTATCTTCCCAAGGTTCGCTCAATGGCAAATGTGATGGAATCGCGACCGAGCTCTGTTCCAATGCAGCCTATGCCGAACCTGGCTTCCACACAGACTAGGCTTGCTCTTCAACCTGGGCTGATCCTGTATCCGTTGCAGATACGACAGAACCTAACTTCGACGCATACTGGGCGTTATGTTCCAATACAACCTCGAAATTTGGTTCCAATTCTGCCTTGGCAGTATCCAATACCCAGAATGCCTATTCGCCCCGATACACCAATACAGAAGGGCGAAAGTAAAGATGAAGCAAAACCTGCCGCTACAGCCAAATATTGCCACCGCATCTAGCAAAGAGGTCAATTCCAATACCTTCGTTACCAAAACATTGCCAATGTCATCTATTTAGGAGCTAGCTCGACACTGCCAAAGAACAGTTTCAATTCAAGGTCTACTTTTTATGTATGCATGAAAAGACTTCCATGTTAGCTATATTTATTTATTCAAAACAACTTAAAAAATGTATTTAATATCAAAATTTAATTAATTAAAAACAAAGCCTTGGCGCATTGAATTTTTACCTACCCTGTAGACTTCTTCTATCTTCTTACCACTTTATGTCTGTCTTCGGCTCCTTGAGCGTCATCTTCTTTCTTTCGTCGTCTCCTTCTTTGTCATCATGTTCTTATCTTGCCTTCTTCTTGACACTATGCGCCAAAGCTTTATTTTTAATTTTTTTAATTTTGATTTTAAATTAATTTTTTTATGTAGAGTTTTAAATTAATTAAAACATTTATTTTGTTTATAAATAAATTTTGTTAAATTTTTAAATTTCTAGGAATTTATATTTGTCGCTTTTAATTTTTATAATTTTGTTGAAGTTTACAATGATGGTTTACATCAATTGTTTTCTTCAAATTTGGGCACAACGTTAGTGTTGTGCTTGGCGGCAGTAACTGGGCGAAATGATTTCACGAATTTTAGGTGGGAAAAAGTTTAAACAATATATTATTGCTTGGCCCTTCTTTTCGATGTACAAGTTTTTATTTTTGTACAACACTGATCTATACCACCAATTGTGTGTCCTTTTTATCTAAACATGAAGCAGAACAGCAGAACCAGTTTGTTTTTGTCTTTTTTCTGTTGTGTTCTGCAGGGCGATTGTATAACTTTCTTAGCCGAGATAATGGATCGTTATCTATATCAATTGATGAAAGTAAACTATTAATATCATTGTTAACCATTTGAATTGTGCAAAAGCTACGAGGATACGAAATATAATCACATTAGTTATCTCAGGAAGTCGACTTTAAGCACTTTGAATTGCTTTTTACCTTCTGATATGCTAAATTACTTTCATCAATTGGTATCGATAACGATCCATTATCTCGGCTTAGAAGTTATACAATCGCACTGCTGGTCTATCTTTAGTTCTCATGTATTTCTGTGATGAGGAAATGGCAAGAAGGTGTTGAATAATTTGCACCACGGCCTTCTTATTAGTTCTGTTTCACTTCACGTTCCCGGCCCCTCCGGAATCTAACAGATTTAAGTTACCTACACATTTTTCCACCCAAGGAAACACTAGAATAGGAAGTAGTCCTCTTTGCTATGTGGCAAAATGTGTATGACTTCAATCTGTCAGTTTGCAGACAGATCGCGAACGTGAAGTGAAACGGAACTAAGACAGGAGGCCGTGAGCACAGTACAGGAGCACAATATTTTCACTGGGAAATTGCTGTTTTAATGGTTTCAATTTTTTGTTTTATTTCCATATTCAATTAGTACATTTGAAAGAGGTACCTACATGTGAAAGGACTCGTATGGTTGCCACCATTCAATGGAGTATGTGGAAAGGTTACATCGAACTAAATCTAGTAGGTAGACTAGTAGTATAGTAGTACATATTTAAAGGGCCACTCTCATCTTGAAACAAGTAATTTTTAATCGTGGCGCACCCCGACACTGAGTCCAGATGGCCGCTTTGTTCCGTTCTTACTCATCCCCTCTGGACGCAGGTAGGATTTCGGGTTCTTTCCGGCCGAGCCCCTGCGTACGTCACCGCGGGCATGCCTTGCCCACATGTGTGTTCGTCATTTGAGATTTGAGAGGCTTGCTACTTATTGTTTCTTCAGTCCGCCGTTTGGTGTTTTCGTAGGTGTATCGTATAGAGCACTCTCATTTAGTCACAATTTTATTTCATAAGTCGTCAAACGGAATATCGTCCCCCCAGTTCAAGACTACGTTATTGCAAAAAAAAAAATTTTTTTTTTTTTTACTAAAATGTCTTTGTCAGGATCTCACCTATTATGTTCAATGATGCAAATTATTATATTTCATAATTTGATCATCCTAGACCACATAACGTTGTATTACCCGTAGGCCATTTTCAACTTTTAATTCATTCAATACTACGTTCTGCAAATTTCGTTCCACCGATACCCGCGGGGCCGCAAGGTATAGTCCGGTAAAAAAATTAGACCCCGCTTAAAAAGATTTTTTTTCTCTGAAACCGTACATCCAATTTTTCTTTACATTTTTATTTTATTCTTGTCGACGTGTGTAACAGTACGTTCAAAGTTTTCTCAAGATAGGAGAGTCCCTTTAATAGCACTGATATTAAAATAAATTAACATACATGCTACAATTATATTATTAATTTGGGCACATAGTATTATTACACATTTAAAATTGCTCAATATTCAATACCTATATTGATACATTTTTTTACTGTCTTTAAGTGGTACTCTTCTAAAGAGTAGGTATAGTAAGCTTTATTTATGAGGAATTGGCTTAAGTTGATGTTTGAGACTACAGTATTTATTACAGTTTTATAGTTTGGTAATGCGTTGTACAGCAATACATTATGCTGTATTGCAAATTTGTATGGTATACAAGCTTCTGTTTATAGACAAAATTAAGGGAAGCGTTAAATAACTATAAAACTATAAAATGTCGATAATTTAATATACCTATATCAATGTTAATTTTGAAGTTAACTATGAACAAAATATACTGTGCTTATAAGTTACTGGTTTTGGATTTCTAGCTCCCTCTCTTTTTTCCAGACTCCTTGCATCATGATCATGGATCATGGCATCTTCTTTTCACACCGTTGATAGCATGGTTTATCCCGTGAGTGATGCAGAGATGTGAAACATATTAGTATAGATAGACCACTATGATACAATTCATCTTGACAAAATAATATATTAGCTGAAGAACTACGATAAGTCTGTCAGTGCAATGTGCATTTAATTTTTATTTTGGCGTGATTCACACTGCAGTCGTGTCTTAAGAGTTCAAATTCTATTGACACCAGAGTAACCGTGTGCGCAAAAAGGCATATTACTATTGACACCAGAGTAAAACCATGTGCGCAAACGGCCTTGTATTATGAATCTTTCATAGTTTTATGTATTATGATTATGAACTAGTCTTAGACTGTCCTTTTTTCAACCGAAAGGTAGAAATCGAATGGTGTAAGGTTCTGGTTGTTACATCAAACATGGAATGGGAACGCATTGACCGGCTCATCACCCGAACGCCTGGGGCTGGATTCACAAAGAAGTATAACTTTATGACCAAAAAATCTAATATCAATAATTAGCTATTCTCATGTCTAACCGGCATATCTTTATGATATTAATTGTACAAATCACCATTTTAAATGATAAAATACTAAGTTTTAACATGGTAATATCATGGTAATAGAGATATTGGTAGTTATAATGCTATGCCGGTATAGGGCTTAAAACCTTTTGTGAATCCAGCTCCTGTGTTATTGGCAAACAGCAGCGAAGGCAGATTTTGCCCGAATATTTTTGGAGAGTTGGGATCAACAAGCTGGTAAACTTTTCTCTTTAGAGTTACTCTATCACCATGTGCAATTTGAAGTCATTATGCCAATTATAATAAAAGTGTTGTTTCGAAAATTGTGTTACTTTCGGTACAGCCCTCGTATCACCATATTATATTTAATTTTAAATATTATGTTAAAATGGAATTTTAAACAAAACATTTTTTCTCCCATTTACGAGGCCTTTGCCAGAAAAATATTAGTGAGCATAGCCCCGGGAAAAATTTGCATTTCTCAGTTCAATTTACAGAGTTTTCAGCATTTCTGAAGTTTTGGCAGCAAAATTCTTTCATTCGTTGAAAAACGAAACAAGAACAATGAACAATGTGCTTGAACATCTTGATCATAATTATGATTAATGCAAAACGCCTACATTTCGTGTTTTTTGCTAAAATTTCGATAGAATTCTATCGAAATTAGGGACAAATATGTACGCATTAAAACACTGTTTTCATGGAATATTGACCCTCGACCTCCAACAGGTATAGTTTCAAGTTTATTTTCCATTTAACAAGGTAAAATACATTGGCTTACACAAGTAATGACCCTTAGGTACAATAAATTTGACTTTTGGCCTTGTATTTGTATTTGTAATATCCTGCAAACAAATGTGCTTTGGCACGGTGGCAGTCTTTCTTCTTCTTTCTTCACTTTTTCACTATCATCCTTTTATATTCCAAAAGTTCTTCAGCTCTTTTCGCTTCCTCACTTAAACTGTTCCCAGGGGCGGATCTAGCCTCTTGTCATAGAGGGGGCTATTTTGGAAAATATGAAGGGGGTCTAGTGGTATCCCCAGCCACGGGCGTGCGCAGAATTTTTGCCAGGGGGTGGAGGTAATGCAAGGAAAACAAGTGTCCCACGGGCTAAGGGGGGTGTGGGGGCGAGCCCCCACCCTGCCCCGCAGGGCGTTTTTTGGTTTTTGGACACTTTGAATCAAATTTTGAGTCATTATGAGGTGTATTTTGTTGAACAATTCATTATTTTTTAAGCTTGGACACTTTGGGGTAGTGCCCCCACGTTACCCCGCAGGGTATTTTTTGGTTTGTTTACACTTCGAAATTAATTTTCTGAGTTTTTTGTTTAGAAAATGAACTGTACGTAAATAACACCACTAAATTTGTATTCTATCCTGGCATCCTTGCCCCCCCAGTCACCCCTGTGGAAGCCCATGCTTTCATCCGCCAAAGGCCTATCATCGCCGAAGGCAATTTTTTTCGAAATATTGAAAAAACATTTAGTTTTAAGGCACTTTTAGAGCAAAGATTAAACCTTGCCAAAAAACAAGCCATGATTACGATATTTATGTAAATTTGACGAAATGAAAAATCAACCTTCGGATCTTAATAGAAGGTGGAGGAGGAATCATGGGGGGGGGGGGCGATCGCCCCTTCCGCCCCTCCTTGGATCCGCCCCTGACTGTTCCAGTCTTTAATTGTTTTTCTTATGAAGCTGTATTTTCCTATATCGGTCTTTGATCCTTCTTCAGTTATTTCTAACTAACCCTCTTCGAACACTTCTCTGAACACCTCTCTCCACCTTTTCCCCCAGTTCCTCCCATCCTGTCCACCCATTCTTTACCCTAAAGAAGTTCATCAGTCTTTATTTTTCCTTCTCTCCCCTAAATTTTCCCATCCTAATTCCTCTACCATCTCGCTGGGCCGTTCTCTTAATTTTTCGACTCTCCCCTGCTCATTTCTTTCAACTCTGAAACTTTTAACTCTACCAAGAACCCTTATCGCCGCTAATCTATGCACCCCCTCTACTTCTTATAAGAAAATTACATTGATACAATGTTACCTATATATTTATAAATCTAGTAAAAGACAGTATAAGCATTGGTATAAGTTGAAATAAACTATAATTATTATTATAATATGAAGTTGGGCTAGCGCAGTTCTATTTTAGTTCTAGTTTGAAATGATGCGCCAACAAGGAAAGCAATGTGCCACCACCTTCTTCATGCAATGTGCATTTCCGCTTCCGTTAAAATAGAACAAAGCTCTTTGGAACAAAGGATTCAGGAAAGGAGAAAGCATGCGGCGTTGAAGAAATTTGTTTTCGCATCGAATAATGGTAATTCATCATTTGTGTACTCATAATGAAATGATTTGGCTGTTATTACGATTATTCTGATGTATAAGTACCTACTCATGTTGTAGTAGGTAACCTACCTTACCTAGAATACCGGTCTGTAAGGAACTTGCGAAGTAACATAACCTCAATGTGATTGTTTTCTTTTAGTCTCAACTGTTTGTGCTGTTCGAGCATGCGGCTGGCTTCGGCCTCTTCAAGGTAAATGAATTCGAAGAGGCAGGAATGCTGCTGCCGCAAGTCGAAGCCTCTGTGACCGACTTGGCTCGCTTCAATTCCGTTGTCAAGTTGGTCGGATTTGCTCCATTCAAAAGCGCGGCTCGAGCTCTGGAGAACATCAATTCTATCTCGGAAGGAGTAATTTCCCAGGACTTGAAGCTCTTCTTGGAGACTTACATGCCTTTGCCTGGTAAGATACTTGGGACTTAATCTAAGTAGAAGGTACGCTCGACAATTCATAAAACGGTAGGTATTTGAACGAAACGGATTGGCTGCTGGTCACGTTCATTGACAATCAATCCTTGTTATTATCAATGAAATCAGAGCTCACCTACTAGAGGTAGATGACGAGTAAGTATCTGACTTCATCAGATGATGCAATCACATTTTTTTCAGACAATCCATAACTTTGAAATACCGTTTTATGAATTGTCGAGTGTACCTACATTCCTCATGGCATTTGCAGCTAATAAAACCTTTGATTCTGTTTTGAATTCCTATTTTACACTCCTATTTTGGGTTTGATAGTGTGCACACTGCACTCTATCTTATTCTCCCGCGAAACACGTCAAACTGTGTTTATTTATGACACGGGTAAGAACAACCAAAATGTAATCCCACCCCGCTAGCTCAGTAGGTAGAGTGCTGGACAATGGTTCAAGGGGGCCCCGGTTTGAATCTGGTCCCGGTTGTCCTTATTTATTTTGAAATTTGCACAAGTTTTAATTCTGCCTAACCACTTGATTTTTTTTTAGTTGCCAGCTTTAATTCGCAAGTTCGAATTTGTGCCCATAGAAAGTTTTTTCCTTAAGGCTGCCCAGTAAATAGTTCTCGCGGGAGAATAAGGTTAGATTTCAGGCTCCCGTTAACGGGAGTGTAGCCACATCGTTTGGGTTTTTGTTCTGGCACTACCTCCACCCGTAACAATAGAGGAGAAAAGAAAACCCTCAATTTCTGAGGGTTAGGTACAGGATTTTATTGGCATTTGGTGCATCCAGTACATCACTGACGATTTTTCCATTGATCCCTTTTAGGATAAAATTTCTTTCTCTAGGAGTGTTCATGAACCTTTCATTTCAAGGTATCAACTTACTGACATCCATGCTGATGCTGTGATATCCTAATATGATGATTTGAGAATGAGTATGAATATTTGAATGTACTACCGTCTACCAGGCAAGAAGTCGAAGGCTTCACTGGGTGTTTCGGACCCGAAGCTCGGAGCGAGTATATCGGAGGAGCTTGGCATCTCGTGTAGTCATGTTGGTGCCGTTCCCGAGATAATCCGCGGCATTCGACATCACTTCGCGCAGCTGGTGAAGGGTTTCACACCGCAGTCGTCGGGCGTCGCCCAGCTGGGCTTGGGACACAGCTACAGTCGTGCCAAGGTCAAGTTCAACGTCAACCGAGTTGACAACATGATAATTCAGAGCATCGCGTTGTTGGACCAACTCGACAAGGACATAAATACATTCTCCATGCGCATCCGGTAAGACACTTTCAGCCGTTTGCTTCGACATTTATTTAACAACCCAATTAACCACAACTCTTTCTACTTTTTCTCTAAAACAGAAAGTCTTTGCATCAAAAACCCAAAATGTTGGAGCCTTTAACCCATTGGTAGAGATCCGATTATATGGTGATCGCGAAATTTTCGAAGTGTTGTAAATGACTCATATTTCTCAATATAAATGCGTTTCCATATGTTTCTGACCCAAAAACACTGGAATCTAATCGCGACAAAACGCGAAATTTACCCTTAACACCGCTAAACACCACCAAACTGCCTAAATCGCGAAATATATCGCGAAATACCACCAAATTGAATATATTTCCTGTAAATTTGTAAATTTCGCAGTTGCTTTTCTAATTTTTCTGAAAATCACCAAGGTAAAACCCAATATTTAACCTATTATATTTCTAAATACATTCAGTGACCCTCCCCTATTCACGTAAATGACAGAAGAGCTCTGACCTTGTAGAAAACTACTTGGGGTTGCTTAGTGACAGGGACAGTGACCTCGCATAATCACGTGAAAATAAAGTTGACATATGTCTTTTACAGTCGCAATACATAAACAAACAGCATGAAACAGCTTATAATAATTTTATTTTTGATTTAGCATTGTAAAAACCAAGGTGGACAGTCACATGCTGCACTGGCTTACCTAAGTTGAAGTGATTTATGAGTTCGAATTCTTTTCATTTAGATAGACCCTCTTCATTTAGATCGAAAGAAAATTTACATACCTAACAACATTGCCCTGGTATATGAATAGAAGAGTAAATGGTGATAATATTATGAAAGTCCCAGCACTTGTTGGTACACTATTTAATTTTTATTATTCTTCAATGGAAATTCTAATATCATAATCTGAAATTTATCTATATTTTTTAAAAACATAAAACGCGAAATTGACAATTCTTAAAACCACAAAACGCGAAATTTCCAATTCCATAAACGAAATTTTGAAGTTTTTAAAACCATATAATCGGATCTCTACCCATTGGCATAGTACGAATTCTTCCAGCTTTTCAGTGTCCCTTTTAACCCATTTAATTTCATGGAATATGTTTTTTTAACAACTCTGCTTTAGTTGTACATTTAGAAATACTGTTTAATGATATAATTACCTACAACAAAACACATTTCCTCTCATAGTTTCACTTTTATTTCATGCCTATATCGATGTTTGTTACGTAAAAGAAGTGCTACTGCAATGCGTGATTTCCCAGTCATTTTAATCATGATTTTTGAGGTTAGCTCCTGTTGGATGACGTCACAATCATCATGTCAAAATCATCAGAAACATTATCACCAGCAATACCTGCAATAACATAGTAACCTTTTTCATAAATACTGTCGAAAATAGCAATAGAGATACCTAGTAAACAAAAAGAACCCATTTCTTGACGCCATCTTCTTTAGGTACAATTCGCGTCTTTCACGCTCACCAAGCGTGCTAGTGTCGCGGGCAAAAATCCAATATGGCAGGTTCTAGTGCGGTTGACGCTGGAATGTCCATATAGCGCCGTGTAAATGTTTCCTGTTTTAACGAATATAATAATAATCTTCTTCTGGTTCCGACAATGTTGTCAGGTCAGACAGTGGGAGCTCCCACTGGGTCTAGGGCCTCGGATCTCTTCCAAACCGGCTGGCCAGGCCTGACGTTTCATCCTCCTCCTCCTCTTCTTCATCCTCGTCACCTTCCTCCAACTTCTCCACCAGCGCCCTCCAGATCCTCCTGTCCTCCCACCACTTATCTGCTTCCACTTTCTGCCACCTTTGCTGCCTGTCCTCCACGTCTTCTCTGATAAGACCACTCCACTTCTCTCTTGGTCTCCCCACTCTTCTTCTTCCCACCACTGTTTCTTCAAACTCCTGTCTTGGTATTCTCTTGAGATCCATTCTTTTCATGTGTCCAAACCAACGCAATCTCTCTCTACCCATCTTGTAGCTCAAACTTTCCACTCCCAGCTCCTTCCTAATACAACGGCTTCTCAACCTGTCCATCTTTGTTACTCCCTTCACACTTCTTAGGAATTTCATCTCCGCTGCCTCCAGCTGGCTGCGTTCCTTATTTCCAATCCCCCATGTAACTGCTCCGTATGTTAGTATTGGTAAGAAATACATTTTATACATGAGCAGTTTACACTGGCGAGGGAAATCTTCGTTCCACAGCAGCTTGCGAACAGCTTGGTAGAAGGACTCGGCTTTTTGAATTCTCGCCTTCACCTCTGCATCCACCTTCGCCTCCTTAGTTAGTATACTTCCCAAGTATTTGAATGCATCCACCTCTCTCAGCTCCTTCCCACGTAACCTAATTCTTATCCTCTCTCTCAATGTTTTCCTTCTCTCCATTTTCAATATTTCGCTCTTATCTTGGCTAATCTTCAGTCACACTTCCTCCGTTACTTCACTCCAACGATTTATCTTCTCTTGTAGTTCTTCTCCACTTTCACCCCAAATGAGCACATCATCAGCATAGACTAAAGTTCTCGAATCTCTGCCCTCCTTTTCTTCAACCATTTTCAGCAGATCATCCATCACTATTACAAAGAGAGATGGGGACAAAACGCTACCTTGACGTAGACCTTCCTGTACCCCAAACCACTCTGATCTCCCTATGTCTGTCTGTACACTGCTGACACTTCTCTCATATGTACATTTAATCCTTTCAATAAGACCATTGCTCACTTCCTTCTTCCTCAAACTCTCCCTCTCTCCCTCTCACTCTCCCTCTCGAAGTGTACATAAATTATATTTTGTATGTTTTGATGTGTCTTGTAAATACATATTGAAATACAATATTTCAGTGGTCTTTAACGTTAGTGTATAAAGTGCATACCATTTTTTCAACACTTTTGACATAGTATGACTTTTACATGAAGTCAATAGATTACTAATCGAAATGTACGAAAATGTACGTTACTTTGTTTATAATATGATGCGATTTTATAATCTCAGTACTTGTACAACCTTTCCTCTCAAAATCCGTACAAAATAAATAAGATAATCACACTTTTCCTACCCCCTAGAGCAATGGGCTTTACGCATGAGCAGGTGCCTACTAATTAGAGCATATTATTGGTGATTATTTACACAATACTCATGTTCATGGGACGAGGCCTATGAAATATTGTTCTAAAAGCTTTGATATTTAATTATTAATGTTAGTTTTACAAACACAATCAGAGTGAATGTGGAAATACATTAAATCAAGTGCGTTGCCACGGACTTTTCAAGCTATGTCATAAAGACAATTTTAAACATTATTTTCTTCAACTCTATGCAAAGGGGGTAACAGTTTGACGCAATTAATTGTATTCTAATTTATTATAATCATTATAGTGAATGAAAAGAATGCGCTTTGTATTTGTAGTTAAATTCAATCCAACATCTTATGAATGTCCACAAAGCATCAATTAACACACTAAAATGGCAATATTGAAAACCTTCACCGCACACAAAGGGTTCCGCCAGAATCCGCTAGGTGGCAGACTCTTCGGTGGTAAAAGCGAATAGGGAGTATTCACGAATCACGACAATTCTCATAGGTTGTTATCCACCTGTGAACGTAAGGGCGGCCATGTTTGATACATGGGGTGGTACTTGAGCACCCGGCGGTATAGTTTACCTGGTGTTTTTTGCGAATTATATAGGCTGATAATAGTGGTTTAATGTAATATTTTGCTACATTAGGCGTAAATAACTGTTGTTCAGTGTTTATTTATCAGAGATAATATTGTTTTGGTATCATAGTGAGTATTTTGAACATCTTTTCCGCGTGTTTACTTTTGATGTAAATAGGCCGATGCCGTGGAATCCATACATAATATGCCAGTCTACGAAAGTGAATTATTAGTATGAAGTGACTTATTGCAATATGATTAAAGAGAATGAAAGTGCCTTGTTCTTGTTCCTTATGTATTTTGCTCGACATAATCGTTACTAAACTCGACTTATTCTTGACAGTCACGCCCCATGCCCTGCCGTCAGGTGTATTGAATTTCCACATTGATTCAATAAAGTTGTAGGGATATTGAGAGATCGTGATTGTTTTATCTCTGTTACGTTTCCTACTACATCCAATTATCGCACAATTGGACATTTTGAAAGAAATTAATTCTACGCTAACTAGATCACACATCTTCCACTGGCAAGAAAAGGTAGCCGCCTTTTTATGCAGTTTCAGCATTTTATTCTATGGTTTTAGCCAAGAATACTCCCCTTTCATGCCCTAGGAACAATTAAAATGTATTTGGGGAATGCATTATGTTGGTTTGTGTAAGTAAACTCGGACATAACTGCATATAAACTTGAACTGAATAACGTCATAATGCACGGGTAGCTGCCATGAACTGATCACCTGTTTATCCATCATGGCCGCCCAGCCGGCTGAAGGTATTTTGACGTCACGAGAATACTACCTATAAAATAAGTGATTACCTATGAATAATCAATATAAGAATATCGATTTTCGGAACACAGCAATCTAAAACCACTATTTTGAAGCCAACTTCATGCACTTTCTGTCAATACATGTGCATTTTTTGAGTAACTGGATGAATATGATGGCCATTTGAATGAGCTTAAGGGGAATCGGCGGGCGAGACACGTCAAAGTACGCGAATGGAAAGTTTCCAAATTCGGACGACATTCGTCAAGGTAATTGATGTGTTAAGGTGGCCGAGTAGTTAGCGTGACTTTGAAGAACTTTTCAATTGATTTTTTTCATTACCTACCAATGTATACACTTGGCACAACTAAAATTGAAAGACATGTTAGGTCGCACCATCAGAAGTGAGTCCAAGCGATCTCCTCGTCTCACTATAGGTAGTAGGTCAGGGAGGGCCATTGCGCATGCAGCGGCTCGACTCCGCTCACGCTGTGACGTCAGCAAGAGACAAGAATGCTGCCGGCTTGCTGGTATAACACGTGCTTGTGCATGTTCGCGCGCTAGATCACACTGCAGTCTTGCAACGCATGGCTATTACTTGTTGTTGCGAATATGTAATGAGCTTTTATTGATACGTAATGTAAGTGTATTTATTTAACTATGGTTATCAGCGCGGTTTTTGTTTGCCCGAATAGGTAGTATTGTATAGGTACTAAAATAATGGTGCCGAGGAGGAAAATAATGTCATGCTTAGCTCATTTTCAACGATTTTCAACTGAGTGACTTTCATCTACCTACACCAGGGGTCGGCAACCTGCGGCTCCTTGGTGCCTTATATATTTGCTCGCTTTATAATTTACATAAATATCTGGAATCGAAAATTCTGAAAATCCGAAACAAATACGGCCTGCGGGGTAACAATTGAAATGTTGTTTGATTCAGTTTGTTCATTTTAGAATGCCAGGATCACTTTTAAATTGTTGAAATTCTTAAAAACGGCCAGCGAGGCCACAATTGGAAGGATATTTGATTCAGTTTGTTCAATTTAGAGTCCCAGAATCATTTTTAAATTGTTGAAATTCAAAACAAAGACGCCCTGGGGGGAGCCAACAACTTGGGGGCTTCGTCAAAATATCAACAACAAAAAACTAGTAATTCAAATTATTATTTTCGGTGTATTTATATTTGATTGTCTCTACTGCGGCTCCCAGTATTAGGTATCTAATTTATTACATTTTGGGAAATTGGCTCCTTCACCAAAAAGGGTTGCCAACCCCTGACCTAAACCCTAATTTAGGCGGTAGGTACTATTTGTTGATCAACTTCTTTACAAATATTGCCATTATTATACAATGTTGCGTATTTACATGAATCAACTCCTTTTCACAGACCATACCAGCGTTCATATCATTTAGACTGATTTCTATCAAGAGTTTGACACAGAACATAAGTGATGTACGAACGAAAATAATATTACAGTGATGACAATTTTATTTCCATTCATCACATTTCCGGTGTTTGTAGTGTCCTCTTGGTATAAATAGCTACCACGTCAAGATATTCATACTAAATGCTTAGACGAAAAAATATAGTCGTCCTCTGGCAGATATTTATCTGTCCCTGTAAATAAACGAGATTAAAATTCATTATATAAAAGCTATTGAACAGATAACACGTAATAATATATCCAAAGGGAGGCCAAAAAGTCCGCGAATAAAAGGGTAGTAAGTGGTGGGAGTTTCTATGTGCTGAACATAATCAAAACTGAACATAAATGTATCATTAATTTGATAGATCAACCAATAAGCAAGGCAAAACGTGACTAAAATTTCAATTGACAAAGAAAGAACGCCTCTAAAAATGTTTGTAAAGTTGCAACAATCCGGATTACCGATAAAATCTCAAAAATTGTTTGAGGTAAGGAACTTGATGTCCACGCGAAACTAATTTGACGAGCATTGACATTTTCTTCGGGGTTGACTCTATTCCATATCAGAAAAAAAATGATGCAATTGTGCTAAGACTTGGTAGATAGGCTAATGAAAGGTCACATAATCGAAACATGTGCACTAGAACTCCCACGCCCCAGACAAACATTCCACTTCTCGATCTTTTTGACCTCTCCTCCTATGAGTAAACCGCCGCGCGTATAGCGAGCGTGTCTCTAGCTGACGTCACTTTGGCAGATGCGCAGTAGAATCTCTAACGCGTCGAGCGGAGTGACTAACCTGGTTGACGAGAAGAATATCATTGAACCATGGTAGTAGGTGACCTCACATTTCAATGATAATAACAAGCATTGATTGTTATGGAGCATGACCAGCAGTCTTTCAAATTTGTTCGTCAATCAATTTTTGTTGTGCCAAGTGTACCAGAGTGTTTATGAAATAAGGCTGCGTATACCTATAAGTCTTCTGAACTATTCAATAAAAGTTTTTTTATCATTTGGATCAGTTTTATTTTGTCGCACAGACATTTAGTGCCTGAAAATTATTATAATGTGGCACTAAGCATCTGCAGGACAAAATAATACCTACTCACCATACCAAACTATGAAACAACTAAGCCCAACTGCTGGTGTGTTGGATACCTCGGTTCTCGTTAGATCACCGAGGTTAAGCAACATTGAGCGCGGTCATCGGTTGGATGGGTGACCATTCAACTTGCCAGGTTGCTGCCTTTGGGTCAGAGAGACTGGGGTGTTTAGGGGTTAGTGTGACGACCTCCCTCCACCTGTTATCAGTCTCCCAATGGCGCGGGTTGTCAACAGCTTAACATCCCATCCTTCAGATGGGATGTTAAGCCCTTGGTATCTTTCGTCAGGAGTAGGCTACATGCCGGTGCCAGGTTTCCTCTCCTCCCTTCTCTATATTAAATTCTCACTAGTGGAGCCTGGCTCTGTTGAGAATATAGACTAAATAATAATAATTGAACAGTTTTAAGATGCATACATTTCATAAACAATTAGTTGACGTGTGTGTTTGTTGCAGTGAATGGTATTCGTATCACTTCCCCGAGCTGGTGAAGATCGTGCCTGAGAATTATCTCTACGCTAAGTGTGCCAAGTACATCAAGAACCGCAAGGAACTGAGTGAAGACAGTCTCGAGGCTCTCGAGGAGATCGTCATGGACTCCGGGAAGGCTCAAGCCATCCTCGACGCATCAAGGTCATCCATGGGTGAGTGCAAACGTTTTGATAATCATTGCGGACAAGTATTTGTTCCTTCATTAGATGTTTGTAATTTTTTGGCATCCTTTATCTGCACTTTTTATATTTGTTGTGTCACGTGAGCTATTTGAAATGCCTATAGAAATTAAGTAGTAGTTAAAATACAAAAAATCTACCTAATGTAAACATTAAACAAAACGTTACCTGTTTAACATTAGAATAGAAGAATGGGGACATTTATGTGTTTCAGTAAACTATGTTTAAGCATTTGAGGAGCATGGAAATGCTGGCAATGATGCCTCTTATTCATCTCCCCTATGTCCCCACTTTTAAGAGAATTTGTCATACTGTAGAGCTTTTCAAACTGCTGAAATAAACTGCCAGGATATCTTACAGATTCCACACATCATTAGTACTAGCAAAATAACAATGCTGACAAAATAGTAGAAATGAGGAGAAATGGATGAATGAATGACAACACAATTGTTCAATACAGACCTATTGTATTATTATTATAACATCTCAGCCTTTCAGACTAGGTACATCATAAAACGGTATTTGAACGAAACAGATTGGCTTCTGGTCAGGTTCATTGACAATAAATCATTGTTATTTATTAATAAGGGCTCAACTACTAGAGGTAGATGACGTGTAAGCATAGACTTCATCAGATGATGCCATCACATTTTTTATCAGACAATCCATTTCTTTCAAATACCGTTTTATGAATTGTCGAGTGTACATAGTAGTTTTCAGTGAGTTTGACACAATATTTTGAGTAGGTTTTACAAAATGCGTAGCTGTTGCAAATTAAACACTGACAAATGTAAGTCCCAGCCATAAACATGATGTAAAGTGAGCCTACTGAATGTTGACAGGAATGACTAAGACTAGTGAATGTTGACAGGAATGATTAAGACTAGTGAATGTTGACAGGAATGATTAGGACTAGTGAAGGTTGACAGGAATGACTAAGACTGGTTAATGTTGACAGGAATAACTAAGACTACTGAATGTTGACAGGGAGGAATGACTAAGACTAGTGAGTGTTGACAGGAATGACTAAGCCTACTGAATGTTGACAGGAATGACTAAGACTAGTGAGTGTTGACAGGAATGACTAAGACTAGTGAATGTTGACAGGAATGACTAAGACTAGTGAATGTTGACAGGAATGACTAAGACTAGTGAATGATGACAGGAATGACTAAGACTAGTGAATGTTGACAGGAATGACTAAGACTAGTGAATGTTGACACTTGACAGGAATGATTAAGACTAGTGAATGATGACAGGAATGACTAAGACTACTGAATGTTGACAGGAATTAATGGCTAAGACTACTGAATGTTGACAGGAATAACTAAGAGTACTTAATTTTGACAGGAATGACTAAGACTAGTGAATGTTGACAGGAATGACTAAGACTAGCGAATGTTGACAGGAATGACTAAGACTAGTGAATGTTGACAGGAATGACTAAGATGACTAGAATGACTAAAATGTTCCTGTTATATGTATACCTAGGTACCTGTTTTATAGTTCCACTGGAACTGTGACATGGCAACCACCTGAAGTGTGACATTTTACTGTACTATTGTAATGTGTTCCAAAGTTGTCAATAAACTTACTTACTTACTTGACTAAGACTAGTGAATGTTGCCAGGAATGAAGACTAAGACTAGTGAATGTTGACAGGCATGGACATCTCGCCATTGGATCTGATTAACATTGAAATGTTTGCGGTCCGTGTGGTCGGATTGGCTGATTACCGCAAGCAACTGAGTGAATATCTGCACAGCAAGATGGCCGTTGTGGCCCCGAATCTGGGCTCTCTGATTGGTGACCAGGTCGCAGCCCGGCTCATTTCACACGCCGGTTCGTTGACAAACTTGGCCAAGTATCCGGCCAGCACAGTCCAGATCCTAGGGGCAGAGAAAGCTCTTTTCAGGTAAATACACACAGTTTCACAGAGGGATAGTTTCAATTGCAATGTGTAGGACTGTAATTGAATCACTTATTCAAGAAAGGGTGGTAAGTCCATTTGTTGGGATCCAGAGAAAACAGTAATAAACTGTCCTGGACTGATGCCAGTTCCTGCAACATTTCGTAAATAAAGAGCGGATTGTAGCCATTAGAAGTACTGGGACTGACGCCCTATCTTGCTAAAATGTGTGTCTACATGCCAAGAGACGACCTTTTTTAAATGAAAGTTAATTTCACTAGCTTTGGCCTGACACTCGTTCTTGAATAAGTGGTTCAAATGAGTATTTACCTCGGCATAAATGAGTAGTATTATCTTTTTTTACGAGGATTTACAGCTGCTGCCGTTTTTTGCAACTCAACCTCCAGCTCTCTCTATCCTCCCAATCACCCTCTTCCAAACCCCTTTCCACCATTGCCCTCTGAACTCCATCCATCCAGGAGCTCCTCGGACGTCCACGCTTCCTTAATCTATTGCTTAATCTTAATCGCTTCCTTAATCTTAATTATCTTAATGTTTCAAAATAATAGTGTTTTCCCGCCAATATTGTTCAATGACAAGTTTAGATTTGCGGTTTTTAATACTAAATGGCACGGCTGCCGCCATATTCAAATTAATATCCTTGTAGGAAGCCTGAAAAATCCGTATGTTCATTTAAAACCTTTAAAAAGGTGTATCTCACATATTTCAAGCACCAGTACTTGACACTTGAGAGTAGATAAGCAATTGAATTACATACTCACGCAACATGGGACATGAGAGGAGGGGGTTGGGTTCTGGACTGACAGCTGACAATGGAATGGTAATTCATGATTGATGATCAATGATCATAATAAAACTACAAAACTAAGCACATGCAAAACTAAGGGTTGCAATCAGGTCATTAACCCACTGCAGGCAGCCAGAGAACAAGTGGCTGCTTTGCTTCGCCCCTACTTGGGCGCGACCAGTTTCCCCCACCCCCATTCCTTGCTCCACCAATCACAACCATTCTTCACTAGTATAGCGCAACCACCTACAATATTCCTCGACCACAAGCGCTCTAAGCTAGTTGCAGCATATTTTCACTGCCTTATTGACTTGTCAAACTATACATTTGCGTAATGAAATTTAAAATATTATTTTTTTCAACAGAGAAAATGTTGTTTTTTAACCATAAATCACTAAAATCTGTTAATGGGACACCATATCCGCGTGTCTGTTTTTGTACTCATAAATCCGTAAAAACGGCAGCGCTGCTATATGATCTTTCAATCATTACATCCTATGTTAAATGTGTGACTTAATATCAAATAATTGATGTAAAAGTGATCACATGGTATGCCAAAACAACTGGAGACAATATTAAAAAATAGGGTTGGGATTCGATTTGATTTGCTAAATCGATGTCAAACTGAAGATTTCGACATCAAATCGAAATAATTTCGACATCGAAATAATTTTGACATCGTAATAATGGGCCACATCGAAATAATTACGGCGAAATGTGGCAACACTGCAATTGCGTCTGCCCAAGGCCATGTTCCAGCGCTAGAGATGTCCCTCTCACACCCCCCTCGCGGCAACAAATGACGAGGAAATGATTGAAATAAATAACTTTTTCATTTCAAATAACGTACAAGCATTTATTTATGTAAAAGGGAACAATTAATGAAAAAATTTCGTTGCAAATCCAGTTGCAAATTCATGGTTTTATTAGACTTGTTGCCGGAATATATCCCGTGAAGCATAGGTAACATTGTCTGCATTCAACATCCTTTAGCAATGTTGCCCGTAATGTTCACTTCAAACTCGAAAACTTTCCACAATTCACTTCGTCTCCACGGCGGGATTATTTTTTTGCGTGGAAACATTCTTTCACGAGAGAATAAAAACAACACGCGCTGAATGGCAAGAGACAACTGACCAACCCACCCTCAACTGCACGCACACGCGGTATGCAGGAAGGGCGGAAGCAGGCCACTCAGCTGATCTTGAGAGGCGCGTTGCACTGTTGCCAGCTCTACAATACTGCGCGCTGATTCTCGGAATTTTTTAAACGATGTCAAACGATTATTTGATTAAACAATTCAAATCGATGTCGAATCGAAACTCAAAATATCATTCGACATCGATGTCAAATCGAAAAATCGATGTCAAGTCCCAACCCTATTAAAAAAGAAGAAAAATTTCCAATTGAAAATTTTCCAGATAATTAACACCTTTAATTCAAGTATTCTCTTGCACAATGCCTCGTGATTGGACGATTGGCAATGGACTTCCGGCCTTCTACCTGTGTATTGACAATCAAATGTGTTGCAGAGCTCTGAAGACGAAGGGAAACACCCCGAAGTACGGCCTCATCTTCCACTCGACTTTCATTGGCCGCGCTGGGAACAAGAACAAGGGCCGCATCTCCCGATATCTCGCTAACAAGTGCTCCGTTGCCTCGCGGATTGACTGCTTCTCAGGTTTGTTATCTCGCATTAGTACCTTGTGAAAGCTGCTGGGAATGAAACTTACTTAGTTTATGTTGACACTTTCTGATGTTTGTCGTGGAAAACGAGAATATAGCGGAAAATATGAAAGACTCTAGATATAGACAATTACCACAGTAAAAGTAGGGACAAATAAAAGTGCTATTGCTATTTTATGACAATGCATGTTTTCTAAATGTAAAGTGAAGTGTTTATGTATCTTTAACAAGCAAGCACAGACAAAGTATTTTAGAAATTAAACGTTTTGGGTTCTCTCTCGGTGACTAAATGGACTAAATAATATAGAGTTAAGACAGCGGAGTAGTCAGCGTGGCCTTGAAGAGATTTTAGTTGATTTTTATCAATATCTGTCACCAATGTAATTGTTAACCCATTAATGCCCATAACTTTTTGAAAACTACTTGAAAAAAATAGTAGAAAAAAGTAATTTCTCGGTTTTCGAAAATATTGATTGGTTACTGAATTATTGATTGGGTCGATATCGACCCAGTGGGCACATATGGGATCAAAAGTTTTTAATTTAATTTTAAATAATTTTTACAATTTTCGTGATTCAAATGAAATATATTTATTTTTTATTTAGCAATATGAATAGTAGATATATAAGTATGAACTTGGCCATTAAAAGTGACAAAATTGTAACAATAAAGCGAAACGGCACACTTCTGACACTCTTTTGTGGTCTCGTTGCGACAAACGACACAATGTATTCTTGTTGGTGGGCACCTCAAGTGTGTTGTCTCATGTGAATAAACTCCCTTGACCATACAGAATCATCCCCTATTGGTCACATGAGGCCCAGTGACATAGCAAACACACCGTGCCTCATTAGCGAGCCTCGGACAACGAACGGCTCCACGTAAACCAAAGTAATCCAGTGTCCAGAGCCTAAATATCATCACAGCAACTAAGAATCATTTGTGGAAGTGTTAAGCAACCACCACACAATTGTAGTATAACGTTCCTTGCCTTGTGTCTGCCACAGATAGCTCACACGGAGAGTTATTCTTCTTACCGGAGACGTAATTTACCGAATATTTCACGGTTGTGTAACAAAATCAAAGTCCACCAGTATTTAAAATAGTCTGTGGATGGCTTTCTTGGGTTGGTAGAACCCCTAAAGGATTACCTAATTATACTTTGTTCGTTAAACCTAGTGACTGCAAGTTTACGCTTCCCAACGCGTTGATCGGAGCGTTTGTTTCGAGACTTCGATGGCTCGAAACAACTGCTGTATCTTGAAAACGGTTCAGATTTGCTTCAAATTCCATATTTTTATGCTTGGAACACATGGACAACAAGCTCTGATCAGTCAACCATTCAGTTCAGGGTCATTAGACTCGTCTTCCTCCCTAGAATCACGTTCCGAGTCCGAACCGTTGTCGTCGGGCCATATCACCGACACATCAAATACCCATGTATTGTCATCATATAATCTGTACAACTCTTCTAACATCTTGGAAGGATATCAGAATCATCTAGTCTTACGAAAATATGCTAAATACATTGCGAGAATGATGAAATACATATGTTTGAAAAGTTAGGTTAGGGATGACGACTATAGGGCTCTCCCTGCTGGGTCGATAGCGACCCACCCTATATTTGAACACATATATAAAATACATATCGTATATTAGAGTTACTTATTGTTACTAATTCACTAGTTACTATATTTGTGCACACGTACATATTTTTTGTTACTATTTTAGATGACATTTGATGGAGATACTTGCATTATTGTAAGGACACCTCCCACTGGAGAATTCCTTTTTCTGACTTGCAGTCACATGATTTTAATTTCTGAGTGCAAATATCAATCAAATCGCGGTAAAAAGGGTGGAAAATGTTTAACATGAATACTGGAACATATTAATGATGAGAAATAATAATTGATATGCACTGGGAAATCTCTAGAACAATTTATATATGGCGGGTCGTTAACGACCCAGTGGGCGTTAATGGGTTAATAAAATTAGACTTTGTACGAGTCTTCAGAACAGTTCAATGAAAATAATTTCATAGCTTGGAATGGTTCATTAGTTTTATTTTGTCCTACGGATGTTTAGTGCCTGACAATTAGTAAAAATATGGAACTAAACGTCTGTACAAAATAAAACTTATAACCTATTCCAAACTAAGAAATTATTTTCATTAACAGTCCTGAAGACTCGTACAAAGCCTTATTTTACTAACAATTTCGTTGTTATTCGTATGATTTCAGAACAACGAACAAGTGTATTTGGAGAAAAGATGAAGCAACAAGTAGAAGACCGACTCAAGTTCTTTGAAACTGGAGTTATTCCCAAGAAAAACATCGACGTGATGAAAGAAGCCATTGAAGAAGCTGCTCGAGAGGTACGTTGACGCAATCAGCTCAAGGACAAATCCTTCTACACCCGGCCCATTTGACATCCAAACTACTTCCACTTGTTTCCGATTTAAAATAGTTTATATTGCATTTGATGACGTCTTTTATTTACGAGGGCTGTTCAAAAAATACGCGGACTGTATGAATTACGCGGCAATGAAGCGTAGGAGAGCAGTGCGGTTGGCAGCATTGTTTAGCATGACTCTTCCTGAGCACTACTATTTTTTCAGATTTTTTCGATAATCTTCTTTATTGTAAAGTTACAGCTGTTAAAGTTCGTTCACGATTAGAATAGCAAGCCCGTGTACTCTGTAGTCAAGGGAGCATTTGTAAACCTACACATGTAAATATCAATTATCAAACAATATGTACAAGACGCCTGTAGATAGGTAAAGATAAATCAATTTTATTGAAGTTTTCTAATATTTTCTACTATTAAAAAGTGTGTATTTCACATACTTGATACAATTTCAATAATACAAAGAAGATAGTCTTGCCATTGACAGGGCAGTGTTCATGTGACCGACCAATGAACGACGTGATCGACTTGCTATTCTAATCGTGAATGAACTTTATGGTGAAACAAGATTTTTGTGTTAGGCGATTTTGTGATAATTTGTGAAATTTATCAAAAAGAAGGTCTCTTCAGTTTTTGGGGTTGGGGGACGCCTCTTCGCCGGTAATGACACATTTCAAAAAGTTTTCCTCGTCATTTGCCACTTCAAGAAGTTCCTGAATTACCATGTCAACAAATTTTAACTGGAAGTTGCAGATGAGACGAGTGGCTGAAAAGTTTGTTCCGAGACTTTTGACCGAGAAAAGAAAACACCAAGCTTTGGTTTGTCAGCAACTTCTTGAAATGGCAAAATTACGATGAAAACTTTTTGGAACGTGTCAATACTGGAGACAAGACGTCCCCAAAACCTCCAAAACTTAAAAGACCATCTAAAGAGATCTTCTTTTTGATAAATTTCACAAATAATCACAAAATCGCTGAACACAAAAATCTTGTTTCACCATAACAGCTGTTACTTTACAATAAAGAAGGTTATCGAAAATCTAAAAAAAACATTTGTGCTCAGGAAGAGTCATGCTAAACAATGCTGCCAACCGCACTGCTCTCCTACGCTCCATTGCCGCGCAATTAAAACAGTTCGCATATTTTTTGAACAGCCCTCGTATATTACCTACTACTAAAATAGAAACGGACGACACAAAAGTGATATGGTTAAGAAAGGGTTAGTTTTTCAATAAAAAAATAATAATCTTCTTCTGGTTCCGACAATGTTGTCAGGTCAGACAGTGGGAGCTCCCACTGGGTCTAGGGCCTCGGATCTCTTCCAAACCGGCTGGCCAGGTCTGACGTTTCATCCTCCTCTTCTTCATCCTCGTCACCTTCCTCCAACTTCTCCACCAGCTCTCTCCAGATCCTCCTGTCCTTCCACCACTTATCTGCTTCCACTTTCTGCCACCTTTGCTGCCTGTCCTCCACGTCCTCTCTGATAAGACCACTCCACTTCTCTCTTAATCTCCCTTCTATTCTTCTTCCCACCACTGTTTCTTCAAACTCCTGTCTTGGTATTCTCTTGAGATCCATTCTTTTCATGTGTTCAAACCAATGCAATCTCTCTCTACCCATCTTGAACCCCAAACTTTTCACTCCCAGCTCTTTCCTAATACGACGGCTTCTGAACCTGTCCATCTTTGTCCCTCCCTTCACACTTCGTAGGAATTTCATCTCCGCTGCCTCCAGCTGGCTGCGTTCCTTATTTGTTATTTCCAATCCCCCACGTAACTGCTCTGTATGTTAGTATGTATTGGTAAGAAATACATTTTATACATGAGCAGTTTACACTGGCGAGGGAAATCTTCGTTCCACAGCAGCTTACGAATAGCTAGAAGGACTCGGCTTTTTGAATTCTTGCCTTCACCTCTGCGTCCACCTTCGCCTCCTTAGTTAGTATACTTCCCAAGTAGTGATGCCCAGGGGGAAAATTCCCTTGGGATTATTCCTTGTTCCCGGGAATTTTTCCGAGCAAATTTGGGGAATATTCCCGACACTCGGGAATTTACTTTTTCATTATAAATTAAAATAAATAATGTTCTTATTTTGTGGTAGGTATGTCATTTCCTTTTAGTACCTATTCATTTTTATCACTAATTTACTTGATATCTTATGACAGGGGTCGGCAACCTTTTTTGGCGAAGGAGCCAATTTCCGAAAATTTTATAAATTAGATAATAATGGGAGCCGCAGCAGGCAATCAAATATAATCCACCGAAAATAATCAATTGAATTACTAGTTTATTCTGCTATTTTGGCGAAACCCCCCCTCCCCTTGTTATTGCCCTGCAGGGCGTTTTTTAAAGAATTTCAACAATTTCTAAGTGATTCTGCGACTCTAAAATGAACAAACTGAATCAAATAACTTGCCAATTGTTGCCCCGCAGGGTGTGTTTGTAGAATTTCAACAATTTAAAAGTGATTCTGGGACTCTAAAATGAACAAACTCAATCAAATAGCCTTCCAATTGTTGCCCCGCAGGGCGTTTTTTTTTCGAATTTTTCGATTCCAGATCTTTATTTAAATTATAAAGAGCAATTCAAGAACCATCAAGGAGCCGCAGGTTGCCGACCCCTGTCTTATGACATCTCATAACATAAATATGCTTTTATAAAGTTTTCTCTTGATATTTAGTATTTACTCATCCCTGTAGTAAATTCCCAATAAATTCCCTGTTTGGGGAATATTCCTGAGAATATTCCCGAAAAATAAAATTCCCGGGAATATTTCATCACTTTTCCCAAGTATTTGAATGCATCCTCTCTCAGCTCCTTCCCACGTAACCTAAGTCTAAAGCTGGCTTTCCATGCTCCGTCAACGTCCGACGAAAACGACCACGTGACCCGTCTCAAACAATCCCTCGCCGTCTGAGATTTCTGTTTGGTCGAGACGGGTCACGTGGTCGTTTTCGTCGGACGGTGACGGAAGATACGGAGCATGGAAAGCCAGCATTATCCTGTTTCTCAGTGTTTTCCTTCTCTCCATTTTCAATATTTCGCTCTTCTCTTGGCTAATCTTCAGTCCCACTTCCTCCGTTACTTCACTCCAACGATTTATCTTCTCTTGTAGTTCTTCTCCACTTTCACCCCAAATGAGCACATCGTCAGCATAGACTAAAGTTCTCGAATCTCTGCCCTCTTTTCTTCAACCATTTTCAACAGATCATCCATCACTATATCAAAGAGAGATGGGGACAAAACGCTACCCTGACGTAGACCTTCCTGTACCCCAAACCACTCTGATCTCCCTATGTCTGTCTGTACACTGCTGACACTTCTCTCATATGTTTATTTAATCCTTTCAATAAGACCATTGCTCACTTTCTTCTTCCTCAAACTCTCCCACACCACCTTTCGTGGGAGCCTATCGTACGCTTTTTCTAAATCCAAAAACGCCATGTACATCCTGCTAAAATTGAAACAGTTGATTTGGCCATTGATTGCCATAGCAACAACCAATGTAATGAGTTGACACACCTTGAATGACCCTTGAAACTTAAATGAGTACAAAATAAGTTAAATACGAGAAGTATGCAATGTAATAGTAATTATTTATATGAAGTTTAGGGAATGCAGTTTTTACTTATATATTTTTTTTTAAATAGGTATGTATATTAAAAAGAAAATCAAATTTTTTTTATAATTTATTTGATGTAGCCTGCAACGAATACCTATTCGTCTTTAATGCGTGACGTGATGAGAGCGTGGCCATGTGTTCTGCGTCATGAGTTGCAGCGCGGGCATGCACTTGGCTTTAAATAAAATCAAATGTGACGCTCATCTGTTCTTTACCCGACTAGGGTTGCCAACTGTCCGGAATTTCTCCGGACACTCCGGAATTGGACAATATTGTCCGGATGTCGGAATTACCTCATTCCGGACAGCATAATGTCCGGAATTGTTCAATTGGTTCATGAAACTTACGCTATAATTCAATAATCAATGATACATCATAACTTTTGCAAATTAAGTTTTGCAGGTAGGGTTGGTAGAAAACACTTAGTTCACTTTCGCCCATTAATTTACAATTTTTACTACATATTTATCAATTTAAACTTCAAGGAAATAATATTATGAGAGCAATCTAATTATTATCTTGAGTTAAATTCAAGTCTGTTTGCTATAATTGTAAAGAAATTTTCAAAGTTCTCAACAAGGGCGTATTCAGGGGGGAGGGGGGTGGCGAGGTGGCCTCCCCAATAACGTTAATAACGTTATTGTGAATTTGAAGTTTATGGTTTGTGATTGTTTTCCTTGCCACATAAAATGTACAATTTTTATTGCAAGATGTTTTGAATAAATAAAAATAAAATAAATAAAATCAAAATTTCATCTAAGAAAATAACCACATTTAAAATAATTTGTAAAAAAACAATTTAAAAATATACAGATCATGTCAAAAACGTTCCAAAATGGTTAGAATTGAGAAAAAAATCAAAAAAATTTCCGGGGCTATGCGCCCCGGTCTTGAATATCCTAATAAGTTCAATAAATGTCTTAAACCTCTTCGACCAATTTTTGGATATTTTGTAATTTATAATTCCCCAAAATAGCTATACACTGCGATTCAAAATTGCATCTTAATGAATGACCTTGATCCAAAATTTTCTCGGGGGCTGTGCCCCCGAACCCCATGTTTTCCACTGTGATTTTTCGAAATATTAATAATGTCCGGCCCCCCCCCCCCCCCACCCGGAAATTTCATCCTGGATACGCCCTTGGTTCCCAAATATCAAATCGCTGAATATTGTAGTCCAGAACGCATAAAAATGACCCAAATACACTTTCGAAATTCATAATTTTCCCGGGCCTGTGCGGCCCGGACCCGCATGGTGCTGGGGGGCCCTCACCCCAGACCCCCCATCGATTTCCTGCGAGATCGTCTTTTCGTGCATACGAATTTCCCCATAATACCGTATTGTGAGGATATTTATTCCCAGAGAATTTTAGAACTACATTGTCCGGAATTCAATTCTTACAAAGTTGGCAACCCTATACCCTACACACATGCAAACCCGTGCCGTAGCACATGTGCCTCACTATCAGTAGGGATTGGTTGTTTTATTATTCAGGTATACTCACAGAGGACACTATGTTATTGTTGGCTGAGATGATCCTTATACTTAATATTGAGTTCATTTTTTAATTTTTATTTCCAAAAAAACATATCTTTTTACAGTACATGTTAAAGACTCTTAACGTTGGCACGAATCTTATCATTGACCACTGAATAGCTCACTCAGTGGGATGACAATAATATTGCCAAGTGTTTTAGCCTTCGTATTTGCTGCGTCAATTTGAGCAGTTCAATGACCTTGACCCTGATTTGTTCAAGGTCACGAAGACTCCAGGCTCAGGGAAGAAAAAGAAGAGAAAGTCCGAAGCAATGGCCGAGGAAAATGTCCCAGAAGTCACTGCCGAGAAGAAGAAGAAGAGAAAGTCCGAAGCAATGGCCGAGGAAAATGTCCCAGAAGTCACTGCCGAGAAGAAGAAGAAGAGAAAGTCCGAAGCAATGGCCGAGGAAAATGTCCCAGAAGTCACTGCCGAGAAGAAGAAGAAGAGAAAGTCCGAAGCAATGGCCGAGGAAAATGTCCCAGAAGTCACTGCCGAGAAGAAGAAGAAGAAGAAAAAGAAGAAGAGAAAGTCCAAAGCAATGGTCGAGGAAAATGTCCCAGAAGTCACTGCCGAGAAGAAGAAAAAGAAAAAGAAGAAAAACAAACTTTCCGTCCGCTATTGATTATTATCAAATAGGTAATCAAAATGGCTCTCTGTTTATTTAACATTTTATATTTTAAACTCGTATTTTGCCTTGAGCTTGTTTCAGTAGAAATATATAATAAATATACTGACTACTGGTAATTTTGTTCTACTTATTTCTATGTACCTATGTGTTACTTTCATGGCCAATTTTATTTCAAATGTAATATCTTTGGGACATTTCGCATGTTACCTCTTTCATTTTCACTCGAACTGTGGCAATCTGTTTTTTCTAAGATATTTATTTAGCAATCAAGAAGTTACCTAACAATGTTTCATCTTCCTTACCTTCTGTAGCAACTTATAATAATTTTAACAGAAAAGGAAAATATTAATCCAACTTTCCTCAAGGAGTCAAAACTGATGATATATTTATGAATGAAATTGAAACAACTATTTTCCCCTGTAATTACTCAAGATTTATGATAGCAGTACCTAATATTAATATTCTCCACTATACATCTATGAATGTAAGATTGAGCGATGGTAATCTGTCACATCCTGACATTGATAGTTAATCAGGAAGATAACTCCTGTGTGAAGATGTGTTTGAGTCACTAGCAACGTGATCAGACCAGAGCACAGATATGTGAGAAGACCATGAATCTGCAGGCATAGCACACAATCTGGGTAAGTTCAATGCAATATAATTGCATGTCTTCGTGTCTGTCCGTCCAACTGTTCTATTCAATCCTGCCCACTTTGACTGATCAAAACCAGATATTTCATAGTTAGTACTATAAAATAGTTACCTAGTTATACTCTCAAGTTAGCCAGAGTTATTCTGGTTCACTCTCAAACATTGACAGTATTTGTCATTAACTCTGAACATCATATTGTGATAGTTTTTTAATCATATCAGATAACTCGGCTATTGATACTTTTTCTATTTTCTCTGAGCATCATGTGATCCATCCCAGGTTAAAATTCCAGTAAGAAGAGAAATTCTATGTGTTTGCTGGTAGTAACTTATTAACTGTATAGAGCATGTAGGACAGCAATTTTGGAATTATTTCAATTATGACGTCATCAAGTGTGACTATGTTTAGCACTTTTCGCAATGGTGCTCACATCTCCTCAATTGTGTAAAAATGACGTAGGTATCATTTGAGCTGGAATTGCCTCTTGGAGGAATAGCTGGTGTCGTGCGAGGGACGGTGGACGGATTGTCATGTTTTTGGAATCCAGTTTAAGTATTTGATGTGTGCACGGATGCTTGCCATGGTGACGAACCCAGTCATTGTGCTTCCACTTGATTTGTTCGAACATTTACGCCGAAATATGTCCCTCAGCCGCTTCAAAACTTCACAGAAAAACTTACCTTTGACGTGTTAACTAATGGGAAGGAATTCCTTGTGAACGATGCCTTACATTTCAACCATTATCTTGATGTGTTTGACCTACACATCAATCGCTGTTCAGCAGGTCATAACTTCCAAAATCACCCCTCAATCCGATCCCCACCAATTTGAATGCCTGATGATTCCCTAGATGAAATTCTGGTTGAAATGTCTTCTTTCTGACATTTTGTCAATTTTTATCCGGCAGTTTGAGACAAGAAGGGGAGTTTTTTTCATCTATCGCGAAACGTGCTCAACATAGTCATTTGATGACGTCCAGTGGCGTCGGAAGTCTATTTTTTCAGGGGGGGCACATTTTGCTTAATTAGGATCTAGGTAGGATAGGGACTAAATTTGTAAGGGAAAAAATAATACAGTAAATGACAATGTGCGTGGGAAACACGATTGCTCAGAGAAACAATGGGGGGGTCTGGGGGGAGGGCCCCCCAGTACTATGCGGGTCCGGGGCGCATAGCCCCGGAAAATTTTTGAATTTGAGGAATGAATTTGGTGCGTTTCTACGTGATTTCACATTTTTTAAACCTATCTTTAGCTGAACAAATAAATGGATGATCATTATCCTCTTCATGTCAGGACTGCCAAAAAAGTGAGTGCCTTAAAAATATAATGTGGAAAAGTGTCATAAAATTATATGCACTTGAAAAGTGATTAGTTTTTGATGATATATCCGCATTTATTCGCATTCACAATAGGTCCAATTTCAAATGCAGATATTATGAAATTAAATCTTAGACATTTCTCACATTAAAATGCCGCGCAGCGGATTTTTTTGAGTTTCTGCCCACAGGCAGGTTTCAAATGATTTTGATGCATTTTAATTGTAAGAAAACAAAAGTTAATCTTTCACTAATATCAGGAATGTTCATATAAATATGCCGCGCAGCGATTTATTCAAATTTTAATACTCTTAAAGGCTGGTTTCAAATGATTTTGGTGTAAAATAACAAAATCAATTTAATTTCGTCAGTAGATTCTCACATAACAAATGCCGCGTAGCGAATTTTTTGGAAATTCAACCCTTATCGAGTAATTTTTAAAGATATTGTGCATTACCAGGGGGGGGGGGGGGGGCAGATTGATACTCTTGCCCCCCCTTCAGACGTCTAGGGGGGGCACGTGCCCCTGCTGCCCCCCCGGTTCCGACGCCACTGATGACGTCTAGGGATGTATGGTTGGAAGAATAGAATGGAACAAAAAGATGCTACCAATTAGGTACAATACACTTAAACTTCAGCTTGCGAAGAGAATGTCTCAGCTTGTGAACGCGTTCAATCTAGGAAACACGTTATTTTAAAAAGTTCCTTCCCCACCTCTGATTCGAACCCACTTCTTTTAAGCACAGACTTTTAGTGTACTTGTTACCTATACCAAAGTTTCTACAGATAAACAGACTCATACAAGTAGGTATCCATAGTTTATAAAAGTTTATAAAAGTTCAGTTTGTCTGCCTTCAAAGTTCATCCATCTTAAATGGTGACAGACTTCATTTTGGAAGATATACTTCAAATAGGTAACAGTATTTGTTATTTCCAGTTTTAAGCTTGATTACATGATTCATGGCAACTGACAATTGAGAAAATTAACTTACTATTCTGCTTCTAAGGTACAATTTTGATGTAATAATTTGATGTTCAATTTGTTTAATTTTGGCGCAAAACAAGATGTGAAGGCATATTTTAGGATAGGAGATGGTAGGTACTGCTTAAAACTAGAGTTATAAGAAAGGTTTTAACGACATTTGGAGAATATAATATAAATGTTTAATATTATTCAAATAAACGTAACATTTTATCCACTCAATACAGTTGAACTGATACACAAAATTACGCTCTTGTATATGACATTATTAACTACTTAAATTACAAATCAGATTAAGTCAAGAATTAAACATACAATGGATTTAGAAAACTTAGACATAAATGTCGTGTGTTGAAATACACAACCAAATCAAAAGTATTTTACTCATTCTCATTATTCTTGAAAGTGAATTACATTTAATTTTTAGATAGGTAGGTACTTAATGTATTTGTATGTACACTTGGCCAAACAAAAATTGAACGTTCAATATTAATCTGATAGGCTGATAAATGTAAGATCGCACTATCAGTAGTCAGTCTAAGAGATCGTATTGTCTTACTCTAGTAGGTGACCTCACATTTCGATGATAATAACAAGCTTTGATTGGTTATGGGACATGACCAGCAGTCATTCAAATTTGGTCAACGATCAATTTTTGTTTTGCCGAGTGTACCTTGCAAAACTAAAATTTCTTGATATTATAGAACCAGTATAAGGAACATCGTTATATTATCAATGTACCTAATCGTTATATAGTAGGCAGCAGGTGATCTGTGAATTAATTTTCAGTATTTTATGAACTCCTTAGTTCTCTCAACCTGGAGTCTGGAATTAATAATGGAGACTATTCTAACAATAGAAATGATTCTAGACTCCAAGTTGAGCTTACTCAGGTGTTTGCAAAACAACGGTTTAAAATAAAATCTAAACCACAGATCGCCTGCTGCCTACTTTAGTCATTATCTTCTATAAAATATGTTTACTAAAACACATTCTCTCATTCACAGGTTATATATTGAACATATCTAAATAACCACTATAATAATATTCTTATATCTACCTACAAAACATACAAATATGATTTGAATGCCTTTTAAGAACAGAAAAAAGATGCTAAGAATATCATAGATCACTTTAAACTTTGTCTTAGTTAAGAGTATTTGAGAAAGAAACAATTGTTTTCCAAATTTTTAATGATTGGAATCCTTATTATTTAACAAAGTGAATAAATTTTTGAAATAATCACATTTATTTAAGATGAAAAATCAAAATCACTCTTATTAAACTGATCTCTTACCTGATTTTGTAATCTTTTTCAAATGACTTGACAAACCAAAGCAATATGTACCAATCGTGTTAGTTGTTAGTGATCTACATAGTGTGTTTAGATTTGCTCGAAACCTGAAATCGAGAAGATGTCAGTCAGTACAGAACATTTCCTTCTCTTGATGTGGTGAAGTTAGGGCAGAAGATGAGTCATCGAACCTCTTCTGTGGCGGTATCTCGGCCAGAGGCACTTCCAGACCACCAGCAAGCCGACCCCGATGAGCACCACAGATCCCAGAGTCACTGGAACAACAGAAAACATGATTCAACATCATCTGATCACAGTGGTGTTGGCAGGGGGGGGGGGGGGGCTCCACTCTAGCAGCTTCACTCCTCACACATTTTCATTATTTAATTTTCTGTATTTCTGTACATTTCTGTACCTAGAGGTAGAAGGCCCGATGTCCATTTCGATGATTCTTGAGGTGAGCTCAAGAAACCAAACCTGCAGTATTTCTATACCTACATAATCGAACCATATATGTACGAAGTGTCTATTCGCACAAATGCGTGCACGCACGAATCCGTGCACGCATTGGTGCGAATAGCCTCGGCCGCGCGGGCGGGCTATTCGCACAAATCCATGCACAAATTGGTGTGATTTGTGCGGATAGCCAGCCCGTACAAATATGGCCGAGGCTATTCGCACAAATCCGTGCATGCACAAACCGCACGCATTGGTGCGAATAGCTTAGGCCGCGCGGCCGATGCTATTCGCACTACTGCGTGCACGCACGGATTGGTGCACTAAGTGGTGTGGTGCACGTTTTGGTGTGTGCACAAATTTGTGCGAATAGCATCGGCCGCGCGGCCAAGACTATTCGCACCAATCCGTGTATGCACGAATCCGTGCAATTTCAAATGACGTAAGTAGTTGAAATGACGTTTGAGATCTGGCACCGCTGTAAAGATGGCGTCACTTTTGACAGATGTGGATGTGAAAAATTGAATTGAAATATTGGTGAAATATTTTGTTATTGGTATTCATGTTGAACATGATACGCTTTTGAACACAGTCATTGAAAGGAAAAACATTTCATTCTCAAAAACACACAACCAAATACACAACTATGCTTGCAGACGGGCAGTGACACTGACAGTGACAGCTGATCTTTGCAGCTGATCTTCCAATGGCTCCCAAGATGTAATTCTGCTCTACGTCATTTGCGACGTTGCATGACCAAAAGTTATCTTTTGTGGCCTTGAAGATTTGTACAAATAGCCTCGGCCATATTTGTAATGGTGCAATGAGCTATTTTGTAAGAGAATACTTCAATATATCTGTAATTGTTGACTTTAGTCAAATTGTAATTGATAAGAGCTAGAATACATATGATTCCCAAAAGTATCTATGCAACTCAAAATCGAGAAAATAGACTTCAGTTTTAAGTTACAAATTTGATAGGTACATTTTTGAATTTCGAAAAACATTGTTGTTTTTCATGTAATTATGTAAACCGTTCTTACGCGCTATCATGAGTGGGTGACACTAAGGTGAATATAGTGGTTGCCGAACATTTATGTTTTCAGCCCCCCCCCCCCCCCCCCCCCCCCCCCCCGGGCGTTTTCTTAGAATTAAATACTTTTCAAATGAGTCTGGGAATGGTGCTCTCGTTATCTTCAAACCGCTACCTCCTAGTATAATCGTAATAAGATAAGAGATACACTTACGTATGACCACTTCGGCGACGTCTTTGCTGCATGAAGGTATGGCGGCATGGACAGTGGTGGTGAGTCGAGTTGATATTGGTGAGAGAGTCAGAGATCCTCCGCCCTTTGTCACTTGCTCCATGAGGGCGTCAACTACTGTAGCAGCTGGAAGAATTCATACAAATACGACTTTAGAGTTAGCATAGACATGTATAGCCTTCATACAATATATATGGAGTAGGAAAAGATGCTATGAAGGAACTATACAATAAGAGTTGCGGTCAACACAAGGAAATGTATTGGAAACCAAATGAGGTATCTATGACTGGCTAGCTTTCATATCATACTATCAAAGGGATTACAAGTTTTTTAATGGTTCGACTTCTTAGAAATAGCTTACTCAGACACTGTGTGTACACTGTAAGCAAATCTGTTTATAATAAAGATGATACAACCAGATGTGGACCAGATATTTAAAATAAGTAACTATTTCAACCAATTCCTAGACAAATAAGTTGAAACATCCCAAAGATTCCAGTGACTATGCAATAAAAATAAATGTGCATGCATAATTGGCAATTATTAGCATTGATAATGATAATTATTGAAACCTTGAACTACGAATAATTGAATTGCATGAGATTAGATGGAACGATATTGTTCAATGTGAACTTTCAACGTAGGTAAAGAAAATGCTAAAACATTCTAATTCATTCACTTATTGATTCACTATAATATAGCGACCGTAAATTCATTATTTCAACTTGAAATAATTCCTCTTGCCTCTTGTGATCGATTTATCAACAAATTTAAAAGAATATTATGACTTAAGGAGGGTTAAGTGATATAATCAAGGTCTTCTGAAAATTTCTACAAATTTGCAAAGAATTTCGAATTTCTAGAAGACCGTTATACCATAACAACACAATTTTACATGTAAAACTGCACTTTTCAGATGGAAAAACGTAAAAATAAATCAGTAAAACCCTCATAGCTCGGTAAAACATCCACGAAGGTATACATTTAAAAATGTTATAATAAAATATTGCATCTGATACATGCTATAGCAGTTTTTCAAAAAATTCTATAGGTGGGAAAGCATCCAAATACTCTTTTAAAAATATCAGCATGACTTTTTCCGTATGGTCGCAATGTTAAACTGAGGAAAAAGCTGTAACTTTGAAGTGATATATCTCGAAAATTCTTCACGTTGTCTACTTTTTCTGGCCATATTATGATGCAGAACATAAATATCTATTTATATGCGAAATTTGAACGATTTCTATATACATAAGTGAAATTTGGAGATCCCTCCTTAACGGCGCGTCAACGACGAGGTTATATTGCGCCTAGTTCATTATCATTATATCATAAACAAATTTAACCAAAATAAATAACAAGCCGCTTTCCCATTTCCCACGACTTCTTGACCCTCACCGTAGAACGTCGGTTTCGCGTCCTTGAGCAGCTCTGCGTAGACGCCGTCAACGAGCATGCTCCTGGCGACGCCGACGACATACTCCTTGACGTCGTCGTCCAGTGCCACGTCGGTGAGAGTCAGGTCGTCGCTCATGGTCTGGATACTCGACACTCGAGGATGGTCCACTTCAAACTCCACCTTCAGAGAGGCTGGAAGCGAACAGGAGGAAGTTCACATGCAATTCAATTCAATTTATTTAAAACATCTTGCAAATAGTACATTTTTACAGGTGGCAAGAAATTTTATTATACCGGCTGGCCCCAAAAAAACGTCCAACGGGCGAGACATCACTGTGACAAAACTACAGCCCATATCGGGCTGAAAATTACACCAAGCATACAAAACATACAAAGGTATAATATGTGAAAGTTTTAACACCATGACTTTCATAACAAAAAAGTTACAGCTGCTCGAATTTCGTTATCAAAAAATCGATTATACGCGGAGCTAAAAAATCACGAGTCCAGAGAATGTCCAATGGCCGGGACTCTGTTTACTCTAAACTACTGACGATATCACGCTGAAAATTTCATATGTTATTCATATTTATATTACTATCTATTGTGTAAAATTTTCAATAAATTTGAATTAATGTAACGAAAGTTATGCAATCTAGAATTTGCGCTTTAAAAAGCAGAATACACAAGATATAATTTCTCAAGTTTTATTTCACATGTTAATTTAAGAAGTGAAATTATTTCCCGAATTTTCTGTTTTTAAGCTCAACTTCAAGATACCATAACTTTCGTTCCTCAGATTCAAATGTATTGAAATATTTATGCAATAGATAGTCGTACGTTTTGAATCACATTTGAAACTTTCAGCCTAATATCTATTAGGGTAACTTTTTTCCTGCAAAAGAAATGTTTTTGAAACTTTCACACATCAAACATTGGTATGTTCGTTAAAACATTTGAAATTTTCGGACTAATATCTGCAGTAGTTTCTTCACAGCGGTGTCTCGCCCATTGGACTTTTTTGGGGCCAGCCGGTATATAAAATTAACACTAATTAACAAATGGAAGCTCCTTCCACAGAATATGGCAGTAAATATAGTACGATAACGATACACTAAATATACAAGGACATATAAAATTTAAATTACAGGCAAGAAAATACATATAATTTGAATAAAAAATTATATAGGTTGTATAGGTACCTACATTACAAACTAATATTGATCAATAGACCTCGAAACATTATTAAATCTTTTCATCGACATTCATAGAGGGAAGAATGGTTATGGTATAATCCTGCTCAAGTCCTACGACACTGTCCAACAAATTCCAATCCCTGATCGTTCTGCATGAAACCATTCATTCCTACTTCCGTTTTTGCGTTCCATTCCTTCAACTGTCTGCAATGCCTATTCCTTCAACTTCTTAATACTTTTAACCATTCGAAGGAGATCACACAATCTTGAGGTTTTCCTCCCGTCCTGAAATGTTTTCCACAACGCCTTTATCATTCTTTACTACTCTCAGTGTCTCGGTAAGATTCCTCCTGTACCGAGATGCTGGGAATGTTCCTATTCTTAGCAAGCTTCCTCGACCGCCTCCTTCCCACCTTCCAAACTTCCTCTGTCATTATTCTCAGAATATCCGTCATTTTGACTCAACTCACTCATCTGGACTTGTCATGAACGTGTAACTCTGTACCTCAGATGGAAAAGGCCCGAAGTCCATTATCTCGAGTTTGCATGCACACTTTTGTATAACAATTGCAATTTGACGGAAGTCAACAAATACAATATTCTACTTCTCTTACAAAATGACTAGTGTAACAAAAATCATTACAAAAATTATTGGATAATGGCAGCATTACTGGAAGCCAGCTGTATTAGGATAAGTTCAGACGATTTATTGTAATACAATAGCATGTATTTAGGGTACACTCGAACAAATAATAAACGGTACCTCGAAAGAAAAGGATTGTCTGATAAAGGTTTGATATCATCATCCCATGAAGTCTGTGCTAATGTATTATCTAACTCTAGTAGGTGAGCTCCGATTTCATTGATAATAACAAGGATTGATTGTCAAGGAACCTGACCAGCACCCAATCCGTTTTGTGCAAAGTACCGCTTTTAATTGGTTTGAGTGTACCTACTCCCATTTATATTATTAATAATAAAAATAATAAGTTCCGAACCAATATTACTTTTAATAATATAATTAAGCGAGCGGAGCGAGCGTCTCCACTTGAAACTTATGGCACAAATCTCTGTTTTTTTTTTGTTTTTTTGTTTGTGCTTTTCGCGTTACATTTTAAACGAAGTAACGGATCTGGCCAATTTTTTTCACAAAATATTCATTACTATCCACTGCAGAAGGCTATTAATTTCCAGCAAGATCCATCTATTACTTTTATCAGAATCTTGATTAAAGTTGTACCTATACTAAGCTTGACAATGTGAAAGAAACTCAACTCTGTGTGCAATAAAGCTGGAATCGGTTAACCGATCATCACCATATTTTGCATGGCCATTGGTATCAGCATTATAAGTGTTATTTTACAAATCTGTAATCTGTAATGAATTTTAAAAGAAAAAGACATTTTACTGACACTTGTAAGCTTAATTTATAATGGCCTGTAGCCACACCTCCATTTGACCTATCAAATGGTCTTCGATTAATCAGATCAATCAAACTCATATTTTGCATGGTCGTTCAGACCAACATTGTCTCTTATTTTACAAATTTTCAGCCCTACCAGTCAAGAACATAGATGCACTTATTGACAGTTTTAATAACTGTCAGAAATGACATTTCAAAACAGAAATTCCACTGCATTCTGGGTTGCTTTATGTAGCAAAGCAAAGTTTATAGATGGCTATTCTCAATATCAATGTAAGACAGATTCTTTTATTAGTGGATCATATTGCAATACATAATGTAGTCAAAATGTAATGTAGGTATTTCATATACATAGGTTTAGGTATACCTTATCTAAAATAATTTATTTTACGATATGGATTGTGTTTCATAGTTATGAAAACAACGTTTTGACTAGATAGCATCATATTTTACACACTTCCAGCCCAATCGGTCAAGAATTTACAGACTTATTGCTGTTTTAAGTGTTTGAATATCTGTCTAAAGAGATTGATGGAAAAATATCAATACAATAATCTGTTATTTAATTGATCCAGAGTGTTTATGAAAAGTTGCAAGGAAAATTGGTAATAAATAATGAACAGTTAGTTATCTTTGATTGAATGGATCGTGCTTGATTGGCGATGTCGTGCGTGTCGGTGCTCGCTCATCAACGCGTTACACCGAGCGTTTTCCTAGTATAATATAATATAGGTAATAAAAGTGACAGTCACAATGCTCTCAAGGCTGAACTGAATGTACACATTGGTGATAGTATTTTATAAATATCGTGATAACATAGATTTCATAGTTTTATAGTTTTTATTCCATTCACATTATACATTGCATAATGAATTGACCCTTGAGAGGAGGAGCTCTTTCAAATTTTGAAAATTTTAGAAAATTATTATTTTTATTATAAATTATTATTTTTATTATTAAAGTTGCTAATTTTTTTTGTCAACCTTATCAATTGTAAACACAAACTTATGAATACAGTCCTTGTGCCCAAACTCGCCTGAAAACTAAAATTCACATTTTTTCCATAATTTAAACGGTTTAAAAGTTCTGTCGGTATCTAGGAAATATTAACTCCAATGTTTACCTTCGACTGCAGCCGATCTAAAAAATAATGTAATGGGAGTTTCGAAAGGAACTCCTTGGTCCTGGGGCCGTATTCTAGAACTTTAAAATTCCCAATTCTGATGGAATCTGATTCGGTGCAATGTTAATCTTTATGGCCGTGACCGCATTCCACCCGGAATGGAATTGAAAAAACGTTCTACATTGTAGAATACGCCTCCTGCTTTGGCTCCATGATAACCATGATAACCATGATTTCCATGATAACGTAACCCCCCCCCCCCCCCCGCCACCCCTCCTAACCATCCCAACAAAATGTCATGGATAAAACGTGTTCGTTTTGTTTACCTGAAACTTGCAGAAAGTTCTCCATCACTGGTGATTTCTCGTCATTCTTCTTCAAGGATTCTTCGAAGATCTTCCTCATGAGCCTTCCTGTCAATGCGACTGTGTAGATGTACTCATCTTCTGCGAAGAAGTTGTAGAGTTGTCCAGCAGTTATGTTGCCTAAGAAGAGAACAGATACAATCAGAGAATTAGATAGGTATTCTTGCATCAAAACGAGATTGAAATCTCATGCGATTGATATTACATGTATTTTGTAAATTTGATTGCTGTTATTTTTACCAAAATTACATGTGATTTGGTCGAGTCTAAATTGACATTGGTTCTACCATTTTTGTTACTAGTGATGATACAGTAGTTTAGTTATAAAATCCATTATACAATAATCCAAACTCCATTGTACACTTTGGAAAAGTTAAAACGGTATTAGAAAGAAACGGATAGACTGATGAAAATTTGATGGCATTATCCGATGAAATCTAGGCTAGCTCGCCATCTAGCTCTATAATAGTAGATGAGCTCTGATTTAATTGTTAATAACAATAATTGATTGTCAAGAAAGGAAGGCGAAATAATTATCATTATGATTTAGGTACTTGTTATAGGTTGTCATTAAAATTTCAATGTTTGAACTAGCTTCGCAAATTCTGTTTCATCGTAAATAATTTGCATAGTTCGACAGATTGCGATACTTAATAAATAATATAGGTATTTTACATGAAAAAGCTGTAATCATGAGCTATGAAATAACAATATAGAATTTCCAAAAGCGACTGAAAACTAATGACGACTAGAATCAGAGGATATCCATGGGTTTTCCCACTCGCCTTTCCCTGGCTACTCTCAAGTCCAAGTCTTGCCGGACGCTCATCCGGACTAGCTACTTATATTGTAACTTGTAGCCGACGTCTTCAGTCGTGCTTCAAGACGCTAAGTGTGTGGATCATCGTCATTCATTGCAACAGCATCATGCCAAGTGTGTGGATCATCGTCATTCATTGCAACAGCATCATGCCAAGTGTGTGGATCATTGTCATTCATTGCAACAGCATCATGCCAAGTGTGTGGATCATCGTCATTCATTGCAACAGCATCATGCCAAGTGTGTGGATCATTGTCATTCATTGCAACAGCATCATGCCAAGTGTGTGGATCATTGTCATTCATTGCAACAGCATCATGCCAAGTGTGTGGATCATCGTCATTCATTGCAACAGCATCATGCCAAGTGTGTGGATCATTGTCATTCATTGCAACAGCATCATGCCAAGTGTGTGGATCATTGTCATTCATTGCAACAGCATCATGTCAAGTGTGTGGATCATTGTCATTCATTGCAACAGCATCATGCCAAGTGTGTGGATCATCGTCATTCATTGCAACAGCATCATGTCAAGTGTGTGGATCATTGTCATTCATTGCAACAGCATCATGCCAAGTGTGTGGATCATCGTCATTCATTGCAACAGCATCATGTCAAGTGTGTGGATCATTGTCATTCATTGCAACAGCATCATGCCAAGTGTGTGGATCATTGTCATTCATTGCAACAGCATCATGCCAAGTGGACTGCAGTATCTTTTAAAATCACAGGTGAATGTTCATAAATTACGTTACTTAGAACTTGGCAACAAAATTCGACACTTCATATTACAAATACAAAATACGTGGTGACAATTCGGCGGAAACCGAAATGCGTGTGTGTGTTCTGAAAATTGAAAGTGCCAATGGATTAATTACGTCTGCTGGGTGACTTCAAAGGTAAGTGAGCGTTTAATTATTTGATTTGTATGTGTTTTTGGACGCACAACGTGTGTTTAAATGTTCAGGAATTATAGTGCAAAGGATTTTAACGACTGCTGAGACCACAGAGGTAGGTGGACTTTAATTATTTGATCTGTTCGTGTTTTGTTGTTTCGACATTCTAACGAAGTTGGTAGAAAATAAGTTTGCAAAGAGAGCAAAGGATATTCGTTGAGTCTGGTGCTTTCTTTGTAATGGCAATTTAATTTTCTTATTATTCTTGAATTATTTTTATTAATTCTTTTCGAGGGGTGTTCACGTTAGAACCATTTTTGAACCCATGCTTATCTCAACCTTGTATGGAATTATAACGTATGGTGAATTTTCTTTTTGTGATTATTTATGTCATTATTAGGAATTATTATAAATTCACTTTTTCTTTATTCTTGAGTTAATTTATACATTCTTTTTTTGTGTTATTGTATTCACTTTTTCTTAATTCTTGAGTTATTTTTATTAATCCTTCTTTGATGGTTGTTTACTATAGAACTCTCAACCTTATTTGATAGTAGCAAGTGTTTGAATGTTCATATTGTGTGATTATTTATGTAATATTTCTTTTTTATCTTATTATTCTTAAGTTACTTTTATTAAGTAATTCTGTTTTTTTTTATGTTCTCTTACGCTCCTAAAACATATCTGTTCTTTCTTTTAATATTGTCTTTCCCCACAGATGAGCTCCCTGAGCTTTGTGGATTGTGTGATGCTTGTGTACTATGTTGTATTAAATAATAAAGGAGTTTAAAAAAATTTAAATGCACTGAATATTTATCATTCAAAACTAAAGGCGAGCTAAGAATATTTCAAGAGCAGTTCGCCTTCTATAGTTGAATTGGTTCTAGTGCTATTTAAATACTTAAAAAATAAAATATGCATTAAAAATCTTGTCTTAAATTAAGCACAATTGCATTTGCAAATTGCATGAAATGTACTCATTTTTTAGAATATTGCATTCATACTCTGTGCATGAATCTTTCATATATTGGTACGCATAATAATACACAACACACAGCGAGTCTGTCAACAACTCTTACGCTGTGTTCAAAGAATCAAAGATGAATCAAAAACATCAAATCTGTGCACAGTTTTGACCTTGAGCTCGGAAGTTGCGTTACGATAGACCTCTATAGAAATCGTCATTTTAGCTCAATTTTAATCAAACCCGGACTTTTCCTGTAGATAATTTCGAGCCAAATAAAGTGCACACAATTTCAATCGAATCCGTTGAGTATTTCGAGAGATATTACATGGAAAGTAAAATTTCATGAAAAAACATACTTTTTTCGAAACTTTGAAACTTCAGGAAGCTGTGACACATTGGCAGTGAGCGAAAATACAATTGAACTCTGGGGACCTTGACTGAATCTAGTGGAGCGGTCGCTCCACGCCAGCCAAGTCGTACAGCGCGCGCACACTCTCATTTAAAAAGGCTGGAGCAACCCACTTTTACTGTAAGCATCAAAGTGGCATTTTCGGCCTACTGGATCTCAAAATTGGAAAATCTCACATTGTTGCGAAATATCTTAATTTCGAGCTATGGCCCACCCCACCACATATACCAAATTTGGGAACAATAGGTAATGCCGTTTGCGAGCTGGAGGACCGTGAAAACCGTGAAATTGTACGGCTTTCTTCAGATAATGATTATTAATCTTCCAATAAATTCCGCGGTCTCCGCCACAGCCTAAACGGCTGGGTTGATTGACCCGAAATTTTCACCACATATACAGCTCGTCTGCCTGATGATACCTTGCCCTTATGAATTTTTTGTGCCGCCATTTTGAAACCGGAAGTGACGTCATATCTCAAAAACGGTTTAACCGATCGGAACGAAATTTGCGCCAATCGATTCAGATGGTCCTCTATATGAATAACAATAGTGAAATTAAAGTTTTCTAATTACTGAAACCGGAAATGACGTCATAGTTTAGCGAAATCTGCCTAAATTCACTTCCCCTTTATATAAAAACCAACTACATATTCAGAAGGCTTATAATGAAATATAAGTATTTATATACATATTATTACAATGTGTAAGAGCTTTCAGCCGCCATTTTGAAAACCGGAAGTGATGCCATATCTCGAAAACGGCTGGACCTATTGGAACGATGCTTTCGCAATTCTTCATGGCATATCACTTTAAGTTTATATTAAGCTCCAAACAATATTTTTCTTTGTAACTAATTCGGAAATGGCGTATTTATTTAAAGGAATTAGTCATTGTTGCCCCAATAAGTTTTACAAGTTGTGTGAATAAACTAAAAAAATAAGTGATATCCCCATAAAAAACACTCCGTGTAAAAAAAACAGCCAAGTCTCTTCAACTAAAAAAAATTATGAAATCTAAAAATTCTGCACTGAAACGTAGTGATATCAAAAAATGAGCCAAGTCAAAACTTTATTTGAAAATTAAAAAATACTTGGCGCATCATTTTTTTAGGGCATTGTAGGTATACTATAAGTATATGTATTTATATCTAGCCTATACTTCTAAGCTATTTATATACACGATGCGCCAAGTATTTTTTAATTTTCAAATAAAGTTTTGACTTGGCTCATTTTTTGATATCACTACGTTTCAGTGCAGAATTTTTAGATTTCATAATTTTTTTTAGTTGAAGAGACTTGGCTGTTTTTTTTACACGGAGTGTTTTTTATGGGTAGTACCTACTAGAAGAAAATAGTATTCTTGGGGGTGTGAAGGTTGATGGCGACGTGGGGGGGGGGGGGGGGGGGGAGGGGGAGGGGGGTAATTTAACTTTTCTGATACTGAACATTTTGCACGAGTTACTAACGTCACAACTTCGCATTTTTCAAGTGATTTTGTATGTTGAAAAATGAAAAGCACGACTTAAGAATCAAAATGTGTTGGTGTTGTTTGATGTGCTTTGTGCAGTGATACATACGTTTATATAATCAGGATGAAGCTTAAAAGTAGAGATCTGAATAAATTCGCATTGAATTCTACCACTGAGTCTTGACTTGCAGAGAAGCAAGTATTGCCACGTGACAGCTGTCAGCAAATGAGAGAGCTGCTCTTCACCATCTTAACTTGATAGTGTGTCCCATTTTATTTTAGCACATTTTTAAAATCATTTTGACATTTTCTCATTTGTCATTACTTGAGTATTCTTTGTGATGTAATATGATGTTTTATGTATTGTAATTTGTTATGATGCTTATTTGCTTCTGTATACTTAACACATTCATGATTTCGGATTTGGAACTTGGATTCGTTTAGATTCGTTCATATCTTTTTCATTTGTATAGATTTTCGATATTCGAAGTTAACGAACCTGACACTTTGGGTTAATTCCTCATCGAACTTACATTCATCAATGATATATTTTTGTTCCTTTAAAATGTGTTGATATTAAATTAGGTAAGTCATCATATTTCAATATTTATAAATATAGTAATCGTTCTTCTATGTTTCTATTAAAAGTATATCAGTGAGCCTGAGTTATGTGCACCTTCCACAGCCATTATTATACTAGAGCCTGGAAGTGCTTTTCTGCACTGGGATCGTATAACTTTTGTCAACAGTCGATCGACATCTCTTATGGGAGAATAACATTGACACGTCATAGTCGATCGACTACAAAGTCGAGTCAATGCCATTGACTCACTCAATGCTAATCTCTCATAAGAGTTGTCGATCGTTTGTCGAGGAAAGTTATACGATCGCAGTGCTGATCCGTAATTCAGTGAAGATAAAGTCAATTGTCATGATCAGCATACATTGTTCAATTATAATGTTGCTCCATCCTACATAATATCTTCGCTCTGAATATTGACAGCTAAAAAGTTCAAATCACCTTTCTTAAATTATTTGAATAATTAATGATGTACGAATCTTCTCCTTATATCGGGTAACATTAATTCGGAGATCCCCCCCCCCCCCCCCCCTGAACACGTCGTTACCCCCCAACAATGGGTTATTTGCATCTTCTTACACATTTGTTACAATATTAATGTGCGCCGGTCGTCTTTAGACGTTGTACGTTTTGAATGGTTATTATTCAATTTCATTCTCATCGATGCTTTGGCATACACACCAATTAAGATCAATCGAACAACCACCAAACATTGATGACAAATTATATTGGAAAGAATGATTAAATAACAAATTCATTGAATTACGATATAAATTGCTGGATTTTGCTGATGCAATTTTAACAGTCGCTTGTAGTATGGAAACAGAAAACATGTAATCCTAATTAAATCCAACATCTGCCACCATGTAAAACATCTGTCGAATTTTAAAATATTTGAATTGTATTTTATTACTTGATGATATTTGATATGGAAAAGAATCTACATAAATGGGCTTCATTGGGTGAAACGAATTTGAAGTACGGTGAACATGATTGGATGAGATTTCTTCGTTAATTTCTGACATCTAAGATATACAATACCTCGTACAATACCCAAGAGATATAGATTTCTACTACAGATTTAGTATTCTTTCATTCTTTGTACCACAGAAGAAGTGTCTCATTTCATAGTGCCTCTTACCTGTGACGTTTTTCTTGTTTCTGTTTTGAATCAAGAAGGCAGGGAAGACTGCAAGTTTGACGGATTCCTCCCACGGTTTGTCAGGTGTCAAATCATTACACTTCTCCACGATCGCGTCCGTGATGAGATTTCCAAGAGAGCACTCTCCAATCTTACAGGCGTCAGCAGAGGGAAGAAGGTTCACTTTACTCTTGACAATGGTGTCGTCCAATCCGTTCCAAGTATGCAGCTCAGACTAGAAGACAAGTACACGTTGTCAACGAGCATATTCTTCAAATAAAAACCAATTTTCTTGGAACGATACACAAACTATATTTATTATTATATCATATCATCTCAATATTTCAGCCACTTTCTGCGACCTTCATCAGGAGAAAAATCGAAAACAATTACATTGTGACATAATATAAGAAAAATTGAAACTAAAAAAACGGTTTGTGTACAGTCCCGAGAAAATTGGTTTTATTTGAAGAAATCCAAACAAAAGTAGGAGTCGCCTGAAACCATGGCAACAGCCAATAAAACACCGCCATCTAGACCGCTATAAAGTCCACTTTAGGCAAAAGTGAACTTTATTTTACTTATCGGGACATCGTACAACCGGGCCTTATTCTTGTTAATGTTCTTTTCAATGGGTTTAATGTCGCACTAAAGCAACTCTGGTATGTTCAAGCACAGGCTATAACAAGTATGTGGTTCATGTAAGTTGTAAGGTTCCTCTACTGGAACCGTTAAACGAATTCTGATTTCAAAAAGGCTAATTAGATGTTTTTTAATTACAAATTCAAGTCGAAGTCGTCCATAGAAACAGTTTCTATACCAGTGTAACGTGAACGCTCGCTTCTCTCACCTGTACGAACTTGACGAGCGTCTGATTGGTGCTCTCCGACGAGTTGCGATAATCGCCGACGCCGTGGCCGGGGGTGGCGGTCAACTTGCACGTCGCCGCGTTGAGATAGAGTTCCAGATTCCCGAACAAGAACCTCTTCTCGAGGTCGGAGAAGTTCTTGACGAGACTGGCGACGTAGTTGGTCTTGTAAACACCCTCGCCAAGTGTTACGTTCACAGGTTCAAAGTACAACACGGACTTGCTCTCCAGGTCTTCGAAAATACAAGACACATTTTATAAATGAGGAGGTCAGATTCAAAACCAAGTCTTCTCCACTTTCATTCGTTCGGAGAGAAACCGGAAAAATCAATTTCAATTTTTACACAAATAGCCGGCGAAATCAGTTTTCAATCCATGTTTTGAAAGGAAAGATCATTTTTCTTCCAGCGTAAAGCGAACGGGAATAGCACGGTTCGTCAAAGCGATTTTTGGAAATTTCTTTTCACGCTGACAACATTTTAAAAAATCAGATAGTAACGACTCCTAACTATCAGCCTAATAGACACTATGACCTATGACTTCTGTTACGACCTCAAAGTGTAAATACGATATTTTAATACGATATTTTTGGTAAAATAATCGTATTTAACACTTTGAAGCCGTACCAATAGTCCATTAGGCTGCAATATGGGTCGTTGCTATCTGATTTTTTTAAATTTTGTCAGCGTGAAAGAAATTTCAAAAAATCGCTTTGACGAACCGTGCTAGAGAATTACAAACTGTATATTATCACATTTGAAGGGTACAGGGAGAGAAATTATTGCCACAAAGTCTTGAAAAACGCAATTGAAATATCGATTTGTATGGAAGATATAGATACAAGTTTCAACAAAAAGCCTTGTTGATCTCAGTTTCAACCGAATGTGACTCATATCGTTCTTTCCCTGTAAATTATTTTTTGCGAGTTTTGCATCAAAACCCCTCAATTGACCAATGTAGATCTCCTCTCTAAGACGTCATCAACACAGAGCAGATATTTAAAGTGAAAAATGTTTTTTTAAGCAATAATGTTGTTTTCATACCGAATTAAATAGTTGTACAATCTACGAATTGACAATATAATTAATCAGAATACAATATTGTTCAGTCTAAATTAATTTCTTTAAAATAGAGGTACCGAGGTCCTTTTATAAGTTGATCAAACTCTCCACTGACCGATGAATTTGAGATATAAAACGCTTGGCAACATATACCTATACGTGTCAAAAAATACTTTGTTCGTTCTACCCTGTTCTACCACTGTAATAATTGTCCTGCATCATCATACATTATTTATACGAATGAGCTATTACTTTTGATAAGTATTCCTGAATTTCATTTGTCAAAATAACAATTGTTATTTTTCAAGAATCCTAGAGTGCTGTTTTTCATAAGCGAACGCCCATCTTCATTGGTCAATTGGTCAGCTTAGGTTCAGGACGCAACTATTGCAAAAATGGATATTGATATAGAGGTGGCATACTGACGTAAGCCTTAGCTTCTATCTGTATCTGTACTTATGCTCTGTTTCTGTGCTCTACCTGTACCTAAATGTTAAATTTTTTAAATATTACTATTTAGTACCTGAGGGGATTAGATATACAAAACTTAGCCATCTCCAAAAAAAAAAAATTTTGAGTTATACGTGATAAAGCACAGTTATTAATTATCTTCTTTCATTCTTCTTAATACAATTTAAAGTGCAAGAAAAATTATAATTCCTTTAAAACGTGGATTAAAAACTGATTTCGCCTGCTATTTGTATAGGAAACGCAAGTAATTTTTCCGGTTTTTCTCCGAACAAATCAAAGTGGAGATGGCTAAGTACCATCTAAACTAGTGGTGGCGAAAACCACGAATTGTTATAATTACATTTTTACCTACTATACCTACGTATAATGTTTTTTAAAAGACAATCTCTTTCATCCTACTGCAGGGGTCGGCCACCTGCGGCTCCTTGGTGGTTCATGAATAGCTCTTTATAATTTTAATAAAAACCTGGAATCGAAAAATTTTAAAATTCGAGAAAAAAAACGCCTTGCGGGGCAACAATTGGAAGTGTGTCAAGTCGAGTGTGTGCCGACCTCTGTGCTACTGCGTGTGTCAAGTCAAGTGTGTGCCGACCTCTGTGCTACTGCTTGTGTCAAGTCAAGTGTGTGCCGACCTCTGTGCTACTGCGTGTGTCAAGTCAAGTGTGTGCCGACCTCTGTGCTACTGCGTGTGTCAAGTCAAGTGTGTGCCGACCTCTGTGCTACTGCGTGTGTCAAGTCAAGTGTGTGCCGACCTCTGTGCTACTGCGTGTGTCAAGTCAAGTGTGTGCCGACCTCTGTGCTACTGCGTGTGTCAAGTCAAGTGTGTGCCGACCTCTGTGCTACTGCGTATGTCAAGTCGAGTGTGTGCCGACCTCTGTGCTACTGCGTGTGTCAAGTCAAGTGTGTGCCGACCTCTGTGCTACTGCGTGTGTCAAGTCAAGTGTGTGCCGACCTCTGTGCTACTGCGTGTGTCAAGTCAAGTGTGTGCCGACCTCTGTGCTACTGCGTGTGTCAAGTCAAGTGTGTGCCGACCTCTGTGCTACTGCGTGTGTCAAGTCAAGTGTGTGCCGACCTCTGTGCTACTGCGTGTGTCAAGTCGAGTGTGTGCCGACCTCTGTGCTACTGCGTGTGTCAAGTCAAGTGTGTGCCGACCTCTGTGCTACTGCGTGTGTCAAGTCAAGTGTGGGCCGACCTCTGTGCTACTGCGTGTGTCAAGTCAAGTGTGTGCCGACCTCTGTGCTACTGCGTGTGTCAAGTCAAGTGTGCCAATCTCTGTGCTACTGCGTGTGTCAAGTCAAGTGTGTGCCGCCTCTGTGCTACTGCGTGTGTCAAGTCAAGTGCGTGCCGACCTCTGTGCTACTGCGTGTGTCAAGTCAAGTGTGTGCCGACCTCTGTGCTACTGCGTGTGTCAAGTCAAGTGTGTGCCGACCTCTGTGCTACTGCGTGTGTCAAGTCAAGTGTGTGCCGACCTCTGTGCTACTGCTTGTGTCAAGTCAAGTGTGTGCCGACCTCTGTGCTACTGCGTGTGTCAAGTCAAGTGTGTGCCGACCTCTGTGCTACTGCGTGTGTCAAGTCAAGTGTGTGCCGACCTCTGTGCTACTGCGTGTGTCAAGTCAAGTGTGTGCCGACCTCTGTGCTACTGCGTGTGTCAAGTCAAGTGTGTGCCGACCTCTGTGCTACTGCGTGTGTCAAGTCAAGTGTGTGCCGACCTCTGTGCTACTGCGTGTGTCAAGTCGAGTGTGTGCCGACCTCTGTGCTACTGCTTGTGTCAAGTCAAGTGTGTGCCGACCTCTGTGCTACTGCGTGTGTCAAGTCAAGTGTGTGCCGACCTCTGTGCTACTGCGTGTGTCAAGTCAAGTGTGTGCCGACCTCTGTGCTACTGCGTGTGTCAAGTCGAGTGTGTGCCGACCTCTGTGCTACTGCTTGTGTCAAGTCAAGTGTGTGCCGACCTCTGTGCTACTGCTTGTGTCAAGTCAAGTGTGTGCCGACCTCTGTGCTACTGCTTGTGTCAAGTCAAGTGTGTGCCGACCTCTGTGCTACTGCGTGTGTCAAGTCGAGTGTGTGCCGACCTCTGTGCTACTGCGTGTGTCAAGTCAAGTGTGTGCCGACCTCTGTGCTACTGCGTGTGTCAAGTCAAGTGTGTGCCGACCTCTGTGCTACTGCGTGTGTCAAGTCGAGTGTGTGCCGACCTCTGTGCTACTGCTTGTGTCAAGTCAAGTGTGTGCCGACCTCTGTGCTACTGCGTGTGTCAAGTCGAGTGTGTGCCGACCTCTGTGCTACTGCGTGTGTCAAGTCAAGTGTGTGCCGACCTCTGTGCTACTGCGTGTGTCAAGTCAAGTGTGTGCCGACCTCTGTGCTACTGCGTGTGTCAAGTCGAGTGTGTGCCGACCTCTGTGCTACTGCGTGTGTCAAGTCAAGTGTGTGCCGACCTCTGTGCTACTGCTTGTGTCAAGTCAAGTGTGTGCCGACCTCTGTGCTACTGCGTGTGTCAAGTCAAGTGTGTGCCGACCTCTGTGCTACTGCGTGTGTCAAGTCGAGTGTGTGCCTACCTCTGTGCTACTGCTTGTGTCAAGTCAAGTGTGTGCCGACCTCTGTGCTACTGCGTGTGTCAAGTCGAGTGTGTGCCGACCTCTGTGCTACTGCGTGTGTCAAGTCAAGTGTGTGCCGACCTCTGTGCTACTGCGTGTGTCAAGTCAAGTGTGTGCCGACCTCTGTGCTACTGCGTGTGTCAAGTCAAGTGTGTGCCGACCTCTGTGCTACTGCGTGTGTCAAGTCAAGTGTGTGCCAATCTCTGTGCTACTGCGTGTGTCAAGTCAAGTGTGTGCCGACCTCTGTGCTACTGCGTGTGTCAAGTCAAGTGTGTGCCGACCTCTGTGCTACTGCGTGTGTCAAGTCAAGTGTGTGCCGACCTCTGTGCTACTGCGTGTGTCAAGTCGAGTGTGTGCCGACCTCTGTGCTACTGCGTGTGTCAAGTCAAGTGTGTGCCGACCTCTGTGCTACTGCGTGTGTCAAGTCAAGTGTGTGCCGACCTCTGTGCTACTGCGTGTGTCAAGTCAAGTGTGTGCCGACCTCTGTGCTACTGCTTGTGTCAAGTCAAGTGTGTGCCGACCTCTGTGCTACTGCGTGTGTCAAGTCAAGTGTGTGCCGACCTCTGTGCTACTGCGTGTGTCAAGTCAAGTGTGTGCCAATCTCTGTGCTACTGCGTGTGTCAAGTCAAGTGTGTGCCGACCTCTGTGCTACTGCGTGTGTCAAGTCAAGTGTGTGCCGACCTCTGTGCTACTGCGTGTGTCAAGTCAAGTGTGTGCCGACCTCTGTGCTACTGCGTGTGTCAAGTCGAGTGTGTGCCGACCTCTGTGCTACTGCGTGTGTCAAGTCAAGTGTGTGCCGACCTCTGTGCTACTGCTTGTGTCAAGTCAAGTGTGTGCCGACCTCTGTGCTACTGCGTGTGTCAAGTCAAGTGTGTGCCGACCTCTGTGCTACTGCGTGTGTCAAGTCAAGTGTGTGCCGACCTCTGTGCTACTGCGTGTGTCAAGTCAAGTGTGTGCCGACCTCTGTGCTACTGCGTGTGTCAAGTCAAGTGTGTGCCGACCTCTGTGCTACTGCGTGTGTCAAGTCAAGTGTGTGCCGACCTCTGTGCTACTGCTTGTGTCAAGTCAAGTGTGTGCCGACCTCTGTGCTACTGCGTGTGTCAAGTCAAGTGTGTGCCGACCTCTGTGCTACTGCGTGTGTCAAGTCAAGTGTGTGCCGACCTCTGTGCTACTGCGTGTGTCAAGTCAAGTGTGTGCCGACCTCTGTGCTACTGCGTGTGTCAAGTCAAGTGTGTGCCGACCTCTGTGCTACTGCGTGTGTCAAGTCAAGTGTGTGCCGACCTCTGTGCTACTGCGTGTGTCAAGTCGAGTGTGTGCCGACCTCTGTGCTACTGCGTGTGTCAAGTCAAGTGTGTGCCGACCTCTGTGCTACTGCGTGTGTCAAGTCAAGTGTGTGCCGACCTCTGTGCTACTGCGTGTGTCAAGTCAAGTGTGTGCCGACCTCTGTGCTACTGCGTGTGTCAAGTCAAGTGTGTGCCGACCTCTGTGCTACTGCGTGTGTCAAGTCAAGTGTGTGCCGACCTCTGTGCTACTGCGTGTGTCAAGTCAAGTGTGTGCCGACCTCTGTGCTACTGCGTGTGTCAAGTCGAGTGTGTGCCGACCTCTGTGCTACTGCTTGTGTCAAGTCAAGTGTGTGCCGACCTCTGTGCTACTGCGTGTGTCAAGTCAAGTGTGTGCCGACCTCTGTGCTACTGCGTGTGTCAAGTCGAGTGTGTGCCGACCTCTGTGCTACTGCGTGTGTCAAGTCAAGTGTGTGCCGACCTCTGTGCTACTGCGTGTGTCAAGTCAAGTGTGTGCCGACCTCTGTGCTACTGCGTGTGTCAAGTCAAGTGTGTGCCGACCTCTGTGCTACTGCGTGTGTCAAGTCAAGTGTGTGCCGACCTCTGTGCTACTGCGTGTGTCAAGTCAAGTGTGTGCCGACCTCTGTGCTACTGCGTGTGTCAAGTCAAGTGTGTGCCGACCTCTGTGCTACTGCTTGTGTCAAGTCAAGTGTGTGCCGACCTCTGTGCTACTGCGTGTGTCAAGTCAAGTGTGTGCCGATCTCTGTGCTACTGCGTGTGTCAAGTCAAGTGTGTGCCGACCTCTGTGCTACTGCGTGTGTCAAGTCAAGTGTGTGCCGACCTCTGTGCTACTGCGTGTGTCAAGTCAAGTGTGTGCCGACCTCTGTGCTACTGCGTGTGTCAAGTCAAGTGTGTGCCGACCTCTGTGCTACTGCGTGTGTCAAGTCAAGTGTGTGCCGACCTCTGTGCTACTGCGTGTGTCAAGTCAAGTGTGCCAATCTCTGTGCTACTGCGTGTGTCAAGTCAAGTGTGTGCCGACCTCTGTGCTACTGCGTGTGTCAAGTCAAGTGTGTGCCGACCTCTGTGCTACTGCGTGTGTCAAGTCAAGTGTGTGCCGACCTCTGTGCTACTGCGTGTGTCAAGTCAAGTGTGTGCCGACCTCTGTGCTACTGCGTGTGTCAAGTCAAGTGTGTGCCGACCTCTGTGCTACTGCGTGTGTCAAGTCAAGTGTGTGCCGACCTCTGTGCTACTGCGTGTGTCAAGTCAAGTGTGTGCCGACCTCTGTGCTACTGCGTGTGTCAAGTCAAGTGTGCCGACCTCTGTGCTACTGCGTGTGTCAAGTCAAGTGTGTGCCGACCTCTGTGCTACTGCTTGTGTCAAGTCAAGTGCGTGCCGCCTCTGTGCTACTGCGTGTGTCAAGTCAAGTGTGTGCCGACCTCTGTGCTACTGCGTGTGTCAAGTCAAGTGTGTGCCGACCTCTGTGCTACTGCTTGTGTCAAGTCAAGTGCGTGCCGCCTCTGTGCTACTGCGTGTGTCAAGTCAAGTGTGTGCCGACCTCTGTGCTACTGCGTGTGTCAAGTCAAGTGTGCCGACCTCTGTGCTACTGCGTGTGTCAAGTCAAGTGTGTGCCGACCTCTGTGCTACTGCGTGTGTCAAGTCAAGTGTGCCGACCTCTGTGCTACTGCGTGTGTCAAGTCAAGTGTGTGCCGACCTCTGTGCTACTGCTTGTGTCAAGTCAAGTGCGTGCCGCCTCTGTGCTACTGCGTGTGTCAAGTCAAGTGTGTGCCGACCTCTGTGCTACTGCGTGTGTCAAGTCAAGTGTGTGCCGACCTCTGTGCTACTGCGTGTGTCAAGACAAGTGTGTGCCGATCTCTGTGCTACTGCTTGTGTCAAGTCAAGTGTGTGCCGACCTCTGTGCTACTGCGTGTGTCAAGTCGAGTGTGTGCCGACCTCTGTGCTACTGCGTGTGTCAAGTCAAGTGTGTGCCGACCTCTGTGCTACTGCGTGTGTCAAGTCAAGTGTGTGCCGACCTCTGTGCTACTGCGTGTGTCAAGTCAAGTGTGTGCCGACCTCTGTGCTACTGCGTGTGTCAAGTCGAGTGTGTGCCGACCTCTGTGCTACTGCGTGTGTCACGTCAAGTGTGTGCCGACCTCTGTGCTACTGCGTGTGTCAAGTCAAGTGTGTGCCGACCTCTGTGCTACTGCTTGTGTCACGTCAAGTGTGTGCCGACCTCTGTGCTACTGCGTGTGTCAAGTCAAGTGTGTGCCGACCTCTGTGCTACTGCGTGTGTCAAGTCGAGTGTGTGCCGACCTCTGTGCTACTGCGTGTGTCAAGTCAAGTGTGTGCCGACCTCTGTGCTACTGCGTGTGTCAAGTCAAGTGTGTGCCGACCTCTGTGCTACTGCGTGTGTCAAGTCAAGTGTGTGCCGACCTCTGTGCTACTGCGTGTGTCAAGTCAAGTGTGTGCCGACCTCTGTGCTACTGCTTGTGTCAAGTCAAGTGTGTGCCGACCTCTGTGCTACTGCGTGTGTCAAGTCAAGTGTGTGCCGACCTCTGTGCTACTGCTTGTGTCAAGTCGAGTGTGTGCCGACCTCTGTGCTACTGCTTGTGTCAAGTCAAGTGTGTGCCGATCTCTGTGCTACTGCGTGTGTCAAGTCAAGTGTGTGCCGACCTCTGTGCTACTGCGTGTGTCAAGTCAAGTGTGCCGACCTCTGTGCTACTGCGTGTGTCAAGTCAAGTGTGTGCCGACCTCTGTGCTACTGCGTGTGTCAAGTCAAGTGTGTGCCGACCTCTGTGCTACTGCGTGTGTCACGTCAAGTGTGTGCCGACCTCTGTGCTACTGCGTGTGTCAAGTCAAGTGTGTGCCGACCTCTGTGCTACTGCGTGTGTCAAGTCAAGTGTGTGCCGACCTCTGTGCTACTGCTTGTGTCAAGTCAAGTGTGTGCCGACCTCTGTGCTACTGCTTGTGTCAAGTCAAGTGTGTGCCGACCTCTGTGCTACTGCTTGTGTCAAGTCAAGTGTGTGCCGACCTCTGTGCTACTGCGTGTGTCAAGTCAAGTGTGTGCCGACCTCTGTGCTACTGCGTGTGTCAAGTCAAGTGTGTGCCGACCTCTGTGCTACTGCGTGTGTCAAGTCAAGTGTGTGCCGACCTCTGTGCTACTGCGTGTGTCAAGTCAAGTGTGTGCCGACCTCTGTGCTACTGCTTGTGTCAAGTCAAGTGTGTGCCGACCTCTGTGCTACTGCGTGTGTCAAGTCAAGTGTGTGCCGACCTCTGTGCTACTGCGTGTGTCAAGTCGAGTGTGTGCCGACCTCTGTGCTACTGCGTGTGTCAAGTCAAGTGTGTGCCGACCTCTGTGCTACTGCGTGTGTCAAGTCAAGTGTGTGCCGACCTCTGTGCTACTGCGTGTGTCAAGTCAAGTGTGTGCCGACCTCTGTGCTACTGCGTGTGTCAAGTCAAGTGTGTGCCGACCTCTGTGCTACTGCTTGTGTCAAGTCAAGTGTGTGCCGACCTCTGTGCTACTGCTTGTGTCAAGTCAAGTGTGTGCCGACCTCTGTGCTACTGCGTGTGTCAAGTCAAGTGTGTGCCGACCTCTGTGCTACTGCGTGTGTCAAGTCAAGTGTGTGCCGACCTCTGTGCTACTGCGTGTGTCAAGTCAAGTGTGTGCCGACCTCTGTGCTACTGCGTGTGTCAAGTCGAGTGTGTGCCGACCTCTGTGCTACTGCGTGTGTCAAGTCAAGTGTGTGCCGACCTCTGTGCTACTGCTTGTGTCAAGTCAAGTGTGTGCCGACCTCTGTGCTACTGCGTGTGTCAAGTCAAGTGTGTGCCGACCTCTGTGCTACTGCGTGTGTCAAGTCGAGTGTGTGCCGACCTCTGTGCTACTGCGTGTGTCAAGTCAAGTGTGTGCCGACCTCTGTGCTACTGCGTGTGTCAAGTCAAGTGTGTGCCGACCTCTGTGCTACTGCGTGTGTCAAGTCAAGTGTGTGCCGACCTCTGTGCTACTGCGTGTGTCAAGTCAAGTGTGTGCCGACCTCTGTGCTACTGCGTGTGTCAAGACAAGTGTGTGCCGATCTCTGTGCTACTGCTTGTGTCAAGTCAAGTGTGTGCCGACCTCTGTGCTACTGCGTGTGTCAAGTCGAGTGTGTGCCGACCTCTGTGCTACTGCGTGTGTCAAGTCAAGTGTGTGCCGACCTCTGTGCTACTGCGTGTGTCAAGTCAAGTGTGTGCCGACCTCTGTGCTACTGCGTGTGTCAAGTCAAGTGTGTGCCGACCTCTGTGCTACTGCGTGTGTCAAGTCGAGTGTGTGCCGACCTCTGTGCTACTGCGTGTGTCACGTCAAGTGTGTGCCGACCTCTGTGCTACTGCGTGTGTCAAGTCAAGTGTGTGCCGACCTCTGTGCTACTGCTTGTGTCACGTCAAGTGTGTGCCGACCTCTGTGCTACTGCGTGTGTCAAGTCAAGTGTGTGCCGACCTCTGTGCTACTGCGTGTGTCAAGTCGAGTGTGTGCCGACCTCTGTGCTACTGCGTGTGTCAAGTCAAGTGTGTGCCGACCTCTGTGCTACTGCGTGTGTCAAGTCAAGTGTGTGCCGACCTCTGTGCTACTGCGTGTGTCAAGTCAAGTGTGTGCCGACCTCTGTGCTACTGCGTGTGTCAAGTCAAGTGTGTGCCGACCTCTGTGCTACTGCTTGTGTCAAGTCAAGTGTGTGCCGACCTCTGTGCTACTGCGTGTGTCAAGTCAAGTGTGTGCCGACCTCTGTGCTACTGCTTGTGTCAAGTCGAGTGTGTGCCGACCTCTGTGCTACTGCTTGTGTCAAGTCAAGTGTGTGCCGATCTCTGTGCTACTGCGTGTGTCAAGTCAAGTGTGTGCCGACCTCTGTGCTACTGCGTGTGTCAAGTCAAGTGTGCCGACCTCTGTGCTACTGCGTGTGTCAAGTCAAGTGTGTGCCGACCTCTGTGCTACTGCGTGTGTCAAGTCAAGTGTGTGCCGACCTCTGTGCTACTGCGTGTGTCACGTCAAGTGTGTGCCGACCTCTGTGCTACTGCGTGTGTCAAGTCAAGTGTGTGCCGACCTCTGTGCTACTGCGTGTGTCAAGTCAAGTGTGTGCCGACCTCTGTGCTACTGCTTGTGTCAAGTCAAGTGTGTGCCGACCTCTGTGCTACTGCTTGTGTCAAGTCAAGTGTGTGCCGACCTCTGTGCTACTGCTTGTGTCAAGTCAAGTGTGTGCCGACCTCTGTGCTACTGCGTGTGTCAAGTCAAGTGTGTGCCGACCTCTGTGCTACTGCGTGTGTCAAGTCAAGTGTGTGCCGACCTCTGTGCTACTGCGTGTGTCAAGTCAAGTGTGTGCCGACCTCTGTGCTACTGCGTGTGTCAAGTCAAGTGTGTGCCGACCTCTGTGCTACTGCTTGTGTCAAGTCAAGTGTGTGCCGACCTCTGTGCTACTGCGTGTGTCAAGTCAAGTGTGTGCCGACCTCTGTGCTACTGCGTGTGTCAAGTCGAGTGTGTGCCGACCTCTGTGCTACTGCGTGTGTCAAGTCAAGTGTGTGCCGACCTCTGTGCTACTGCGTGTGTCAAGTCAAGTGTGTGCCGACCTCTGTGCTACTGCGTGTGTCAAGTCAAGTGTGTGCCGACCTCTGTGCTACTGCGTGTGTCAAGTCAAGTGTGTGCCGACCTCTGTGCTACTGCTTGTGTCAAGTCAAGTGTGTGCCGACCTCTGTGCTACTGCTTGTGTCAAGTCAAGTGTGTGCCGACCTCTGTGCTACTGCGTGTGTCAAGTCAAGTGTGTGCCGACCTCTGTGCTACTGCGTGTGTCAAGTCAAGTGTGTGCCGACCTCTGTGCTACTGCGTGTGTCAAGTCAAGTGTGTGCCGACCTCTGTGCTACTGCGTGTGTCAAGTCGAGTGTGTGCCGACCTCTGTGCTACTGCGTGTGTCAAGTCAAGTGTGTGCCGACCTCTGTGCTACTGCTTGTGTCAAGTCAAGTGTGTGCCGACCTCTGTGCTACTGCGTGTGTCAAGTCAAGTGTGTGCCGACCTCTGTGCTACTGCGTGTGTCAAGTCGAGTGTGTGCCGACCTCTGTGCTACTGCGTGTGTCAAGTCAAGTGTGTGCCGACCTCTGTGCTACTGCGTGTGTCAAGTCAAGTGTGTGCCGACCTCTGTGCTACTGCGTGTGTCAAGTCAAGTGTGTGCCGACCTCTGTGCTACTGCTTGTGTCAAGTCGAGTGTGTGCCGACCTCTGTGCTACTGAGTGTGTCAAGTCAAGTGTGTGCCGACCTCTGTGCTACTGCGTGTGTCAAGTCAAGTGTGTGCCGACCTCTGTGCTACTGCTTGTGTCACGTCAAGTGTGTGCCGACCTCTGTGCTACTGCTTGTGTCAAGTCAAGTGTGTGCCGACCTCTGTGCTACTGCGTGTGTCAAGTCAAGTGTGTGCCGACCTCTGTGCTACTGCGTGTGTCAAGTCAAGTGTGTGCCGACCTCTGTGCTACTGCGTGTGTCAAGTCAAGTGTGTGCCGACCTCTGTGCTACTGCGTGTGTCAAGTCGAGTGTGTGCCGACCTCTGTGCTACTGCGTGTGTCAAGTCAAGTGTGCCGACCTCTGTGCTACTGCGTGTGTCAAGTCAAGTGTGTGCCGACCTCTGTGCTACTGCGTGTGTCAAGTCAAGTGTGCCGACCTCTGTGCTACTGCGTGTGTCAAGTCAAGTGTGTGCCGACCTCTGTGCTACTGCGTGTGTCAAGTCAAGTGTGTGCCGACCTCTGTGCTACTGCGTGTGTCAAGTCGAGTGTGTGCCGACCTCTGTGCTACTGCGTGTGTCAAGTCAAGTGTGTGCCGACCTCTGTGCTACTGCGTGTGTCAAGTCAAGTGTGTGCCGACCTCTGTGCTACTGCGTGTGTCACGTCAAGTGTGTGCCGACCTCTGTGCTACTGCGTGTGTCAAGTCAAGTGTGTGCCGACCTCTGTGCTACTGCGTGTGTCAAGTCAAGTGTGTGCCGACCTCTGTGCTACTGCTTGTGTCAAGTCAAGTGTGTGCCGACCTCTGTGCTACTGCGTGTGTCAAGTCAAGTGTGTGCCGACCTCTGTGCTACTGCTTGTGTCAAGTCAAGTGTGTGCCGACCTCTGTGCTACTGCGTGTGTCAAGTCAAGTGTGTGCCGACCTCTGTGCTACTGCGTGTGTCAAGTCAAGTGTGTGCCGACCTCTGTGCTACTGCGTGTGTCAAGTCGAGTGTGTGCCGACCTCTGTGCTACTGCGTGTGTCAAGTCAAGTGTGTGCCGACCTCTGTGCTACTGCGTGTGTCACGTCAAGTGTGTGCCGACCTCTGTGCTACTGCGTGTGTCAAGTCAAGTGTGTGCCGACCTCTGTGCTACTGCGTGTGTCAAGTCAAGTGTGTGCCGACCTCTGTGCTACTGCGTGTGTCAAGTCAAGTGTGTGCCGACCTCTGTGCTACTGCGTGTGTCAAGTCGAGTGTGTGCCGACCTCTGTGCTACTGCGTGTGTCAAGTCGAGTGTGTGCCGACCTCTGTGCTACTGCTTGTGTCAAGTCAAGTGTGTGCCGACCTCTGTGCTACTGCGTGTGTCAAGTCAAGTGTGTGCCGACCTCTGTGCTACTGCGTGTGTCAAGTCAAGTGTGTGCCGACCTCTGTGCTACTGCGTGTGTCAAGTCAAGTGTGTGCCGACCTCTGTGCTACTGCGTGTGTCAAGTCAAGTGTGTGCCGACCTCTGTGCTACTGCGTGTGTCAAGTCAAGTGTGTGCCGACCTCTGTGCTACTGCGTGTGTCAAGTCAAGTGTGTACCGACCTCTGTGCTACTGCGTGTGTCAAGTCAAGTGTGTGCCGACCTCTGTGCTACTGCTTGTGTCACGTCTAGTGTGTACCTGTGAAGTCGCCTCCACTGAAGAGGACGATGTCCAGATCAGGGATGCCGGCCAAGAGCGTCGCAGTCTCCACACTGGAGCTGCCGAGACCGACGAACACATGGCCCTTGGACTTGTGAGCTGCTTTCACTGCCGCGATCTCCGCTTCGACAGCCTTCTTCTCGTCCTCGACATCCACTCCGTGCACCTTCATCGCCTCCTACAGAGAAGAGATCGCAGTCTCAACACTTAGACGACATGGTGAAGGAGCATGGTTGTCGGCAGGATTTCTGTCGGTGGGGAGGGGGGGGGGGGGCAACCCCCCCCCCCCCCCCCCCCCCCTCCCCACCACGTGTTTCCCACCTTGCCTAGCAGGGCTTTTTGGTATTTTGACATTTGAAACCAATTTTGAGAGTTTTGAGGTGTATTTGAAGTATTTAAAGTTAAAAAAACTCTATAGTTTGCGGGAATGTGCCCCTCACCCTTTCCGCCAGGGGTTTCATGGTTTAATTTGGTTTAAGTTTGAGATGTTTTTAGGTGAATTTTGTGTGCAACGTGCAACTGTACGAGGGGGGGGGGGGGTTAAGCGACCCCCCCCCCCCCCATGTCCCCCGTGGGCCGTGGTGAAGAGAGAATGGACGCCACCCAGAGGGTTGAGATGATTTTATAAATGAGGAAGCTCATGGTCCAGAAAGGTGTGTCAAACAAAGTCCCCTATATAATTTTAACACTTAGAAAACCTGTATGAATAATAACCTATAATTTCTTGGTTCAACTAAGATTCTATTAGCTGAGATTCTGAGAACTAAGATTCTTATAGCTGGAAATGTGAAGTAATTTTTTGATAAAATAATGAGTGGATCAATTTTTTTTTTGGAGATGGCTAGCCCCTTCAAATATCAAATCTTCTACTTTTCACACTCCATCATTTTTATAATCATTTTGGATGAAACTATCTGTAGAATCACCGGAGAAGGGAATACACATACTCATCGCTTGTTCACTTAGAAGCACTTTTAGTTTTACCGAAGTATAGACTGTTGACAAACAACGAAAACAACGAATACCTAAAAAATTAGATTTTTATGTTGTTTCCATCCCCCGTCTCCTGAGATAATGAAAGTAAATCATGAAACGAACAAAATACTTAGCTTTAGGATGTTGCATAGGAAATGGTAATTGTTCTGATTCTGCGTTTACATTGTTGATAGCTTCAACATAATGGCATATTACCCTGTCAAAGAATGCTTACCATCCCCTTCTTGTCCACAAATCCGATGAGAACAAGGGTACAATTGGTGTTCAATACCGGGACAAGTTTACTTTTCATCACTCCCTCCACTCCTGACTTGATATTCGCGGCCAGCACCATGTGAGTCAGAGGTTCCAAGTAGGAGCTCGTGGGTTCGACTCCGTAGCGAAACACTTCCGGTTCGAGGCCCTGGAAGAAGGAAAACATGGCGTAATGTTAACATGTTGAGAGACAACGAGACGCGTGCGGTTCTTCTAAGTGTTTTTTCAGTTATGTCTTCGCACTAGCACAATTTTAACAAATTAGATATTAGCGATCATTTCAATTGCCGCACACTTGGGTACCTGGTACGACTTTACGATATATTTAGTATTTATAACACTTTGAGGTCGTACCGGGGTGATAATGTACTCCAGTATACACCAATCTGTGACATTATTCAGTCCAGTAAGTTTGAAATCGTCACTAATATCTGATATTTTAAATTTGTGTAGGTGTAAACGACAAAATTTAAAAAAAAAAAACGTTACAATGAAGATCAATGAAGACCTTCGCTATTTTTGAGATTGTAACCGTATCGTTCGTTCGTTGTAAAATTAATGTTGTGGAAAGCAAAGTTAAATTGTGGTAAATTAATTGAGGGGCCGGGAGCATGAACAAGACGAATCGAGTTGACCTGCATCTACTGGAGCTCTACGTCAACCATCCTCTGATGTCAGATATTGCTATTGTGCCCCTGTACAATAGTAAGTCATAAGTAGGAACATTCAATTCCCCTCGCTTTTTATATTCGATTGATTGAAATTGTAGACCTCAAAACCAGTTTATTCGATTTGGCCGGTTCGTGTCCCAGCCACTTTGCTACTCTTAAAACCGTAAATCTCTATTTTTCATTTTGCAAGTTTTGATCTAAAGGTTCGTAAGTATGTGATTATATGGGTTGCATTAAAGTCACTGAATTAAATTCTAAATTTGAAATCGGTTTATGAAATTTGTCAGAAAAGTGATTAGCAGATTTTAAAGAGCATTTTGAGAGTATGTTAATAAAAAGCTTTAAAGCTGAGAAACACAAGGCTGGTAGCCCATGTTCTAGATTATAAGTTGCATACATTTGGAATCATGTAGTGAAACTAACTGCAAATGAACTCAAACCACAAATACAGTTATATCATGTTATATTGAAGTATACTTTCATAATGACTCGTGTCAAAGATTGGAAAGCAGAATGGCTAGTTTTAAAGCTGTCCAGAAGAATCATTGATATAGACTTCGGGACCTCTGCTTCTAGGTTCCAAGATCAACAATGAACGTGTCTTAACTTACAAGAGCGTTGAAGCCGATATTGTTCATAGCCGCCGCGACGCTGAATTTCAAGGCGTCGAAGGCGTCGCCGTCACAGACATGACCTGGGTTCAGCCACAACAGCGTCGTGTTGGACGCCGTCGACGCAGCGACTGTCTTGTCGACGGCGTCCTTCAAGCGCAGCAGGCCGCCGAAACATCCTGCTATAAGTAGTTAGAAGAACGTCGGGAACGCACACTTGGCTAAAGTAAATGCGGTATTTGAAAGAAACGGATTGGCTGCTTGTCAGGTTCCTTGACAATCAATACGTGTTATTATCAATGAAATAAGAGTGGAACTTATACCTTCTAGAGTTAGATGACGTGTTAACATAGACTTCATCAGATGATGCCATCATCTATATCAGCCAAACCATTTCTTTCGAATACCGTTTTTACTTTGGCCAAGTGTACGAGGTGCCACCCAAAAGTTCGTTCAACATGACCATAAAGTAAAAAAAGCTTGGCTGAAGCTCCTAGATCCCACCGTCATATTCGACATGGTTCCTTTTGGCATCTCTACAGCAATTTTGGAGTAATTTCACCATGCATTCCTGTACGTCATGTAGTGCTTTGTTGAGCATGTTTCGCGATGGTGATTTCATCTCCCAAACTGCCAACCATAATTGGCATGTGGGGTGTCAAACATAAGATCTTTCAGCTGGATTTCATCTTGGGGATCAGGAACAAGTATCAGGGATTCAGGCTATTAAATTGGGGTGCTGGGGTGGGAGTTCGGATTGAGGGGTGATTTTGGAAGTAATGACTGTTGAACAGTGATTGATGTGTGGGTCAATCACATCAAGATAATGTTGATCGGTTTCTTGAAATGTAAGCCATCGTCCAAAAGGAATTCTTTCCCACTAGTTAAAACGGCAACGGAAAAGTTTTTCTGTAAAGTTTTGTACGGCTGAGGGAGATAATTCGGCGTAATTGTTTGGACAAGTGAAGGAACAACGACTGGGTTCGCCACTGGCAAGCGTCCGCGCACACTCCAAACTTTATTTGTATTTTTTTTCCTGGCTTCCAAAATCATATCAATCCATCCTCATTACCTCTATTCTCACGAATTCGCTCCCTGTAACTTATTGCTGCTCCCCAAGATGCAATTCAGGCTCAAATGACGTCAGCATAGTCCCACTTGATTACGTCTAGGGATGCTGGATGCATGGAATAATTCAAATAACTCCAAAATTGCTGTATACATGCCAAGAGGAACTGTTTCGAATACGGCTGTGGAATCTAAGAGTTTCGTCAAGTTTTTCTATTTTATGGTCATGTTGAATTAATGTTTGAGATACACGTCGTATATTCAATTAATTGGGCATAGAATAACTTTTGAACACTCTTCAAGGAAACCAATTATTTATTTTATTTGCGGTATTTGATTTGCCTGGATTTAAGACCGGCCCTACATACAAAAAACATTTTTGAGCTAGACTTTAGAGCTAGACTTGTTGTTCCAAATTGTTTTTATTTCTTCATTTTGTGAATACAACATGATGTAATCTCATTGATGTAATTTACAGTAGTATGCTTAAACCATTTATCTTCTTATTTATTTTGAATTTAATTGTACCCAACGGAATTTATTACAATTTAATTCAAATTTCGTTATTTTTGTGTAAAACACAATACCACGTGTGATCATTTTCATATTGAACCGGTACATGTTCAAGTCAATTTGTTCACATCTTCCAGAAGTTTATGTAGGTTGACTTGACTGTGAGTATTGACAGACTGAATTATTAGGCAACGAAACGATAGACATTAATGAAAGGAAAACAACAAGAGCGCATCCAGGATTAAATTTCGGGGGGGGGGGGGGGGGCGGACAGTACTAATATTATGAAAAATCACAGTGGAAAACAAGGGGTTCGGGCGCGCAGCCCCCGAACCCTGATTTCCCTGATTTCGGGGGCCATGGCCCCCTCGCCCCCCTCCCCTGAATACGCCCTTGGAAAACAATATGTATTTGTTTTATTCCATGTACTTATACTAAGCTAAATCTATACATTTGCTTAAATTTTGGTGGAGTTTAACGTCGCACTGTTCTGCAACTAAACCAATGGCTCCGGATGATGATGATGATATGGCTTCCAGTTCAACATTGTATCAAATATGTATTTTCTTTTATCTTACAAAGTTGAACAAAAATGTAAGTCGTCAGGTTAAAAGCCTGTGTGTGGCAATTATGTGTAAATTATGAAAGATTGAAAAAATGCAGTGTTTATGGCTCAGAGTAAAGATTACTCATTACACTCCACTAAAATTACCTTCTTCTGGATCACAACTAGTCGAGTTGTCTTCCTTCACAGGGAAGATGTCATATTTCAAATCATTCACGTAGAATATGCTCACAGTGACATCCTGTGACTGCACTAATGACATCAACATCATTGCGACACACACTAGCACAAGCTTAGTTGAGTGTGCCATTGCAATAGTGTGAAATCTGTTGAAGGGAAACGTGAATCAGTACTCAGTAAATAAGTTCTCACAAACATCCTTCACTTTTGTTATAGAATATGACGTCGCACACTGATGAATTTCCTGTTCCTGTTATAAAGTATTGTTAACTTTTGTTATAGAATATGACGTCACACACTGATGAATTTCCTGTTCCTGTTATAAAGTATTGTTAACTCTTGAAAGATACATTGTCATTGAATACGGTTACAATTAATGAAATATTTCTTACAATCCCCAGGAATGAGAATTTGGTGTAATTCATACGAAAGATAGAACCATATTACATACAACTAGCAAAAATTATTTGCCCTCGTATAAACACTTATGAAAAAGGACCAAAAAGTCATGTTTTACGACGATTTAGGTAACTTTTAGTGTAATTTGACATTTTGCGAGGACCATTTATTATTTTCCAAATACACACAGTGCATTTGCTGGCAGCAGGAATAGGGTAGCCCCCGTAACACTATGTGCCCTGCTGCCAGATACATACATAATAAATAATACAACAATTTTCAATAATAAAAAAAATTACATACGTAAGTACAAACTAACCATATTTCCCAAACGATGAAATTTAGAGGAAAACGCTCAAAGAGCTATTTGTGTTCATTTAGGATGGTGAACAATTCTGTCAAGTTTTGAGTTACACGATTTTTTTTTGAAGATGGAATTAGCATGTGGAATTAACTTAAAAAGTGATTATGAAGTAATTTCGGTTACGTATTTTGGCGGATTTTGGATATGCCGTATTTTTCTGATGAGAAAGACACCAAAAAACCAAATGTTACAATTTGTTTTGGGTAAATCTCTCATTTGACTGGACTAATAGTTATGGTCAAGTATTATAGTTTAGGAGTAAAGTGTGTGATATGAAATTAAATTACATTCATATTTTACTAAATTCATTCTCTGTATGTTAATGTTATTACAGACATTTAAATATAAATATAACCCATTTGCGTACGCTATGTACGACTTGGCTGTGTGGAGCGACCGCTCCACTCTAGATATCATGAGAGAGGCTTGGTTTCGATTCCCGCTTTCAACCTTCCTGGCTGTGATTTCATATGTCGAGAAGAATTTACTGGAAGGTACCTACATTATTTAGAGGTCTTATCCGCCTTTTGTCTAAAATCCTCACCACCAATCTCCCAATCACCGTAAAAAAGCTGTCAAACCGCTAACATGGCGCCCACGAGGGGGGGGGGGGGGGGGGGGGGGAGGGAGGGGGGGCAAAAGGGGCGCTTGCCTCCCATCCTTGATGTCAGGAAAACATAACATTTATGTGGTGTCATTTTGTAAACTATAACACTGAAAAAATTGTTTCAAAGTGTTAAGAAACCAAAAAATTACCTGAAGGGCAAGATGGGGGCAAGCCCATCCCCACCCCAAAGTGTAAAATTTTAAAAAATATTGAATATTTCAACAAAGTACACCTCATAACGTAATAGATTTCAAAGTGTCCAAAAACCGCCCCTCAGGGCAGGGTTGGGGCACGTCCCCCCCCCCACCCTGCCCCTTAGCACTTAAAAAATTCCTGAGGACGCCCATTCATCTAAAGATAATCATTCGCAAACTTACCTCATACAATTGAAAATATTAAACAATACACTCTTATAACACAAAATTAAACTTAATTTACGTAATAATTACGAATAAGTCACAAGAATTTTCTATTTTCTTCGTTGTCGCACGTTCTAATGTTGTTATCACTAAATCCCAACTTGAAATAGTGCTTGGTTACCTAAAGCCTGGATAGAAAAGGTATTATTAACTATGTTATCACCAATTCGCTACGTCTGATAACCTAGCTCCCACCCAGAAATAATAGCGACTGATTAGATTAGATAGGCTAATTACGAGGCCGTATGTCGTGACTATGAATCACTTTAGTATTGATATTTTAAAAGATACCTAATGTATTTAATCATATTTCAAAACATCCGATGATGTTCTGTAACACTAGCAGTTCAGTTGTGTAACTTTCATTGTGAGATATAGATAGACCTTCGAGCCGGGAGTAAGGCGAAATAAATGCAGATCCTTTGTGTTTTGGGAAAGAAGGAGGTCAAAATCTCAAAATAAAAGTTAAAAAATTGGGGTACCATCGGCTGTATTTTCATAACTTTATGAAGTGTTAGCTAAAACCATGTTATCTTAACTTTTTGGATTGAGTAACATGAATAAATTAAATAGTACGCTTTCGGCTTTAGCATGGTAAATGGTAATATAGATAATTTGTTGTCATTTAGGACACAATGAGCTGAGCGACGACCGTAGAATGTTAATGGTGTATCCAAAATATGTTGGGGAATGTTTTCATAATCATATAGATATTTTCGAACCAATTTTGATATTATTTATTTCATTACAAAAAAATTACGGTTGGCAATACAATACAGATGAAGGTACTTATTAAATACACAAACACAAACACAATGAACTGTTTTGTGTATTGACTGATAATGTATCCCTTGCAATACATTTGATGTTATATAAAATAATATTAGTGTTCTACTCAAATAGAGGTCTTCGGAAAATAGTTTTTTTTTACTGAATGTATTTGTATTTAATTTACCATTTAATAAACCAATATTGTTTATGTAATTTGATCATCAAAGTGGTATTATATTATTACGTCTAGAATAATTAATCTAAATATTTGATGCATTTTTTTGTCTGTGGCTTAACGTCGCACTGTTCTGCAGCGAGGCTAATGGCGACTGATGAATGATTATGTTGATGATTGGGAGATGATGGTGAAGAGTTGGTAAGGATGAAAGGTGTGAAGGAGGCGGTCGTGGCCTATTAGTAGGGTACCTTCCCAGCATTTGCCTGTCGACTGAGGGAAAACCACGAAAAAACCCTCAGTCAGGAAGGACGGCCGCGGGAATAGAACCCGGGCCTCCGGAATACAAGTTCAGAGCGGTAACCACTAACCCAACCTGTTCCGTAATATAATAATTGATGCATATTAAGTTTGAACGTTCTTTATAAACGTCTCACTCTCAACAACTAGATAATTTCGCGTCTACGAATGATTATAAGAATGATGATGGAGAAAGAGGATTGATGAAAGGACTTCCTAACAAATGCCACTCGACTGAGGAAGTCCTGAAACATTCTCAGTCAGAAGGTCGATTTTGAATCCATAAGTGCGAGTCCATAGCCAACTTGCTTCATCTAAATAATTGATTTTGAATATTCCAGTAAACAAAAATCAGCACTAATTGAACTTGGAACGTATTGATTTAAAGGCCATATTACACTATTATAATCTTATCTAATATAATAGTAACCTAGCATCATATAACCTAATCGGCAATTGCAAATCCATGGGAATAAATGAAGATTAAGCATAGCATTGCGTTGTTGCTAGGAAGAATGTGCATTATCATTTATACTCGTAGAAATTAGGTCGGTTAAATATGAATAGTTTTGCATTCAAAGTTAACTAACTTTTGAAAGCGGTATTTTTAATAATTTTTACATAAAGTTCTGATCGACTCTGTGGCAGGTAACTATAATGACACCGCACAATGAAATTACTGAATCATCATTATCCTAAGTTCATAACTTCATTATAGTTTTTTTTTAAAATAATTTCGTATTTTAGTTCTTTGTGGATTTCGAGAGTGTATTCTCCACCAATGCTTACCCATTCTAGAAATATTAATGAGTTTTTACAACATTTAGGCTCGATTCAAATAAATGGAACTTTCTTGAAGACATTCTTCCTCTTCATTCTTAGTGTAGATAGTAATTGTATATAGAAATCACACATTAGAATCACACAAACTCACCTATAGAGACATAACATCTAATATGTAAATTACCCCATGATTCACGCTTGTAGTGTCACATTCTAACGCGCCATTACGCGTCTGATTTGAATTGCAAATGTTCTATTTCTGACAGCTCATAGCATTTTCACATCAAGTTCTTTTTAGCTTTTGAGATGTAGAAACAATACCGTGACATCTCCAATTATTGAACTTGAGCTATCACAATATTAGCTGTAAAGCTGTTTCAGCTGTTAATTTATTGTATTAATTTAATTTTAACTCTATATCGACTGTCATCTACGCTATCATGTTCAGTATTCTATTGAATAATAAATCCGAAATCTTAGTCTTGAATGTAGATTATAATTCCTTAGCATTAAATTATTACTAAAATAAGAGTGTCATATATATGGAATATATAACATGAATGTACCAATTTCCTCAGAAGAGGGTCAAAGGTTACAAATGAACAAAATAAACAAAATAAACATTATCATTACCTATGTAGGTACTTAGGTAAAAAATAATATACATACATTTTTTCTTAATTGTATTGTGAAACAGAGCAAGAATAGTAGTCTATTTCAACAAATACCTAAAACTATTGGCGATACTATTGGAGATACTATTGGCTTCTATAGGACAAAGGGAAGTTTGGGGCTGGATTCACGAAAGATATTATCTTCTAATACGTATTTGATTTAATACCAAAAACACCATGCTAAATGAAAGATAATACTAAAGATAGTGCGTATTAGGAGAATATAGTACCTTTTGTGAATCTGACCCCTGGGGCTCTCCAGGGATATACCAATGACCTATTGTGTATAATAGGTCATTGGGATATACGGGTCTTGGGCTCATAGCCCCGAAAAAATGTTGAATTTCAGGCATGAATTTGGTGCATTTCTACACGATTTTAACTCATTTTAAGCATATTTTTATCTTGACATATAAATGTATAAAAACATATGGAGGGTAATTGAATCAGAGGGGGTGGGGTAGGGCTCCCCCCCCTATCCCCCTCTACCCACGCAACTGTCGAATTAAGTAAGTGTGAAAACAGAGTAATAGTAATAACTGGAGATGTGGCTATGCTTTCGGTCAAACAAGTGAGTTGGGGGGAGTTCAGTATATATCTCTATGCATATTCTAATTGGCAAAATTTCGAATTACACCAGGCAAATATTTTTAAAACGTTCTAAGGAACATCTCCACAATCATTAATTTATCGCATAGTTGTCATCGTGACATGTCTCGAAAAATGGAATAATACCGTTAAGACCGTTTTTGTATTTTTCCGTTCAAATTTTGTTAATAAGACTGAGTGTGTAGGTATATAGTTTAGTAAGTTAAAGAGTATATAAGATTATTGATTGGACCAGGAAATATTTTTTTGTAAATTAACCATAAAGTCACTGACCTTAGAGGCAAAATCTCGACATACAAAAATACAAAATGGCTACGAAATTTCATAGCCAAATGTTCAAATAAACAAGGCACGGGTACGTGCAAATTCTCGAACCGGAAATGCGTACACAACGCACAGAAAACATATACATCCATATGGAATTGATTATGATATCAACTTAAAAGTGTATGCTTTTCATCGAAACTTTAAAATAGCATCTAAGCACCTGGTTCATAAAGCAAATCAGAATCAATTTTCAATTGGCACTGGAAAACATTCATTTCGATACTTCATTACTGACAGATATTAAAAATGTAAATAACTTCATACGTTCTTAACTGATTGGGATGAAATTTTGTAAAATAAGAGACAATATTGGTCTTAATGATCATGCAAAATATGAGTTTGATCAGAATTATCGAAGACCGTTTTCATTTTTCAGCCTATCAGGAGATATTTATTTAAATTTTAACCAATGAATCTGAGTAACGCGTTGATGAGCGAGCACGGATACGCGCAACACCTCGAACCGAAATTCTGTCTATCGAAAATGTCATTAAAAGCCAATAATTCTAAAATTTCGCCACAGATTTGTATAGAAATCTCAAAACATTCCTAAAATATTGGTCCAAATAACCATGCAAAGCTTTAAGTTGATCAATTGAACCTTTATGATTGAACTGTTCCGTGTTAATTTTCAAAAATCACAGGATCTCCTTCAAAAAATATACCTGAGACCACTCATATGATATAAGTGTGTCTACACAATATCAGATCGACTGTTGAACGGTCATTATCAGTTTCATTTGCGTTTGAAAGTTTCTGCTCTAACTACCTTGCCTTGAACTGAAGAGTCGAAGTCGCCGTGAATTTGACAGCCAACACGCTAATAGTCCGTAAAATGTCAATAACGTTTGGATTTAAACACAGATTAGTATGAAAATTGTCAAAAATGCAGATAATGTTGGACCCAACCATCATGCGAAGTTATAAGTTGATCGTTCAATCGGTTATAGTTTAAATTTCTAAAAACACAGGAAAGATGGTTTTAAATTTTAACCAATGGGAGGATTTGGCTGAAACTTTGTTTGATTGGGTACAATGTTGGGGGTAATGACTTGTCAAAATTTCAATTTGATCAAAACAACCAATCGAAAGTTAATATTTTTTAAATTTGAACCAATCAATGGATTTCAAAAAAATTAGGGTCTGCAACAATCAGAAATGTTACGTACATGTGTGCAAAATTTCAGCTCGATCGAAGAAAAACTCTGACCTGTATATCGTCAGTAACAGAAAAAAAAAAACAAACAAAAAAAAAAACAGAGGTCCGTGCCAAAAGAGCCAAATGGAGACGCTCGCTTCGCTCGCTCAACAAGTACGCTAATATTCATTGTAAACACAAAATACACAATTGCACTCCAGACAAGAAAAATAATAAAAACATAACAAAAAGGAGAAAATGTCGAGTAGTGGAGTAGGACACTGAGTGAGAGGAGTGGGACACTGAGTGAGAGGAGTGGGACACTGAGTGAGAGGAGTGGGACACTGAGTGAGAGGAGTGGGACACTGAGTGAGAGGAGTGGGACACTGAGTGAGAGGAGTGGGACACTGAGAGAGAAGAGTGGGACACTGAGTGAGAGGAGTGGGACACTGAGTGAGAGGAGTGGAACACTGTGAGAAGTGTGACCATAGGCGTGCGCAGGAGAAATCATTAGGGGGGGGCCAACATAGGCGCCGGCAGGATTAATGCGAAGCAAAAATACTGGCACGGGTAAAGGGGGGTGTGGGGGGCGCGCCCCCCACTTTGCCCCGCAGGGCTTTTTTTGGATTTTTAACTTTGAAATCAATTTTGAGACGTTCTGAGGAGTATTTTTTTTTATTTCACTTACTTTTTCACTACAATAAGGTGTGGGGGGCATGCCCCAAAACCTAACCCGGCAGAGCGTTTTGTAGTTTTTTGGCACTTCAAAATGAATTTGAGACGTTTTAAGGTGCACTTTGTTCACATATTGCAACCTATACGTTAAGCACCACAAAACTTAATTTTTTTTCACGACATAAAAAATAATATAAATTGTGCTGAAGGGGGTTCGGGGGCGAAGCCCCCGAGAAAATATTCTCTGAAGGTCATACATATTAGAGCAATTTTGAGGCATATTAAAAAGAAATAGTTTGTAGGGGAAAAACCTAGAAATTAATGCAAAAATCGTTTTTTTGAAAGTCGTTTAGGCATTGTTTTCGTGAAATTTTCTTCAAAATATTGTGTTTTTGATCAACCTAGTACTTGATTCCAGTAATGTGAGCAACTCCAGTTTGCCCCGCAGGGTGTTTTTTTTAACCCTTTTAAAATCAAAGTTTTGACACTATGAGGACCTCATTTTATAATTTTTAAGTTTAGTCTGACCAATTAGGGGGGGCCAAGGCCCCCCCGCCCCCCCCCCGTGCGCACGCCTATGAGTGTGACATTGGTCACTGAGAGGAGTGGGACACTGGAAGGATTGGACATTGAAAAAAGTTGTGTAATATGAGAAGTGGGACTGGTGGGACTTTACAGAGTGGGACACTGTAGAAGTGGAACACAGATGGGAGTTGGCCACTGAGTGGAAGTGGGATTATTTGAGGAGTGGGACACTGTAGAAGTGGAACACAGATGGGAGTTGGCCACTGAGTGGAAGTGGGATTATGTGAGGAGTGGGACACTGTAGAAATGGAACACAGATGGGAGTTGGCCACTGAGTGGAAGTGGGATTATGTGAGGAGTGGGACACTGTAGAAGTGGAACACAGATGCATGGGAGTTGGCCACTGAGTGGAAGTGGGATTAAGTGTGGAGTGGGACAATGTAGAAGTGGAACACAGATGGGAGTTGGCCACTGGTTGGAAGTTGATTTATGTGAGGAGTGGGACACTGTAGAAGTGGAACACAGATGGGAGTTGGCTACTGGTTGGAAGTGGATTTATGTGAGGAGTGGGACACTGTAGAAGTGGAACACAGATGGGAGTTGGCCACTGGTTGGAAGTCGATTTATGTGACGTGAGGATTACTCATCATGGAACATTTTGGTACATAAATAAAGTCACCAAAGTATAAGCCACTGGGGAATTCTCGAGTTTGTTGAAAATGTTCAACGTGCGGAAATGAGCCACACAATGTTTTCAAAACATGAGATTTCACTTGATTTCGCAAAGTGGAACAGTTTCGCATGCGATTTCGATTCGAGAATAGGTTCCCTCCAACGGTTGACGAGAATATCATTGAACAACACATTCAACTCCAACACATTATCAGGGACGAACAGGGGGAGAGCGATGCTTGTCCATGTTTCGAGAACATGTGATAGATGTGTCATCTTGTGGTAGTTCGTTAAAATATTGTACTTTTCAAACTGTTTCTTCGTACAGTATCAAATGGACTTAAATCGTTCCTACCCTTCATTTGCATAGGTCAGTGTTCTAATGTGTGCTAAATTGTATTTGCTGATCTTTTTGTTATGTGATGAAAATGTAGTAGGTACTTACCTTATGGTAGGTACCGTAAGGTACCGTAAGCTACCTACCGTTATGGTAGGTAGTATGGTAGGTACCGAGTTCCACCTGCTGTTCTGATGCGTCTATCACGAGTCGTTACCGTACAGTAAGTGACCCAGTGTCACTGCTTTACCATCGATCATGCCAATTCGAAAGATAATTATGAACATTATTCTGAAATTCCACACCACACCTCATATTAAATAATATTAATTACCTACTATGAATGTTCTGAGTGTGAGTAATTATGTATATTATTATAGACTTACGCACAAATAACGCAAATTATTGCAAGAAGATGCAGCACGAAAACGAAAAAGAAAAAGAAGAAATCAGAAACAACATCAAATACTTCGTCAGGCATTTTGTATGTCTTCAAAAGATTATTTTAAATTTAGCAACCAAACTGAACGTGGACATACGTCTTCTTTTAAAAGATCAATCCAATCGTTATTTAAATTTTGATGTTCAATTTAGCTGTCATGTTACTTGGACACATACATTCTAAGAAAACTGTATACCGAAATATAAAATGTTCTATTCTTTCAAACAACCAATATTAAAACATGAACTAGTTTGAATCTTCGGTGTGTGCTCTCACAGATGGATCGATCTTCTGGATCTGGGTGTCTACCACGCAGCTTTGCCAGATGAAGAGAGTTGAGTCGAGTTGAACACTTCTCGTGCAGATAGCGTCTTGACTAGTACAGTACGTAACTTACCCAAGGTCAAGCCAGGTCGCCATCTTTAACTCGTATTCAAATCAGCTTCAAAGTTTCTTTGTAGATGTGCATAAACAGCGGTCGAATTGGAGGATGCAGGGGGGTGGCATCTCCCTATGGGGAATACATTGATAGATCCATTCCCCTAATGGCTAATTTGTCCACTTCACCATCCCCCATGATAGATTTAAAATAGCATTTTGTACTTCAAAATAATATCATTTCCAGAGAATTTGTCAATTTTAGCCTTTATACACCATTTGTCGAGATAAAAACAGCTTCAATAGCGTCAAAATCGCATAGAAACGCAATAAATCCATCATTGGAATTTAAAAAAATAATCCTGGACTGGGCGCCCCGGACCAGCCTGGTGCATGGGGCCCTCCCACCAGTCCCATTGACCTGGTGCATGGGGCCCTCCCAGCAGTCCCATTGACTTGGTGCATGGGGCCCTCCCACCAGTCCCATTGACCTGGTGCATGGGGCCCTCCCACCAGTCCCATTGACCTGGTGCATAGGGATGTTCCATGGAAATTTTTCCGTGGAAAAATTTCCGACGGAAAGAAAAATATGGAAATTTCCCAGACTTACCCATATTTTTCCATAAAAGTGGAAAAATTGAAATTTCTTACTCTAATTGTAGTTGTAATTAAAATTTAATTTTGATAATGAAACACACTCTGTTTTGCCAACTATAATAAGTGTGTACAATCTGATCAATGAAGATAGCCAGCTTTCACGTGTGGATTACAATTAATAGCTTTTTGAGAGCGCAATAATTTGCATAACTACGTTCTATCTAGTATTCTTCATAGTCCGTTGTATGCAATTGGCAACTTTACTGAAATAATTCTGTTCGCATGTATAGACCAATTTTCAGAAAATATCTCGGTGGCTCTGGTTTTTAGATAAATTCACATGCAGTTTGGCTTTCCATATATCTATTGGTGTTTTACAACAATGGATAAAAACACCAACAGATATATGGAAAACCAAACTGCATGTGAATTTATCTAGAAACCAGAGCCACCAAGATAATTTTTAAATCGGTCTATTGAAGGATGCAAGATGTGAAAAATAAAAAGGTAGTTTGCCGCTACAAGGGACCTTTTTTGACTTTTTGATACAAAAATAAAATAATCGAATTTGAAGCTATTTTATCATTCTTTTCAAAGAAATTTAAAATGTGTGATGCAATAATCTGTGAAAACTTAAGACAAATTATTTCAGTATCCCCAATGGCCCCACAGGGCATTTTTTAAGTTTTTGATAAAAAAATCTAATTTGACGCTATTTTGACATCCTCTAAAAAAAAAAAAATGTGATATGCAATATTCTTGGGGAAACTTTAGACAAAATTAAAATTTTGTAATTGTTCGATTCCAGCCAACATCTGCAGTCGTCTCCGCAACTGGATTGTGCCGCAAGGGTTGTGTTACGAGTTCCAAGCAGGCAGGAAGTCGTTCCTCCGACCCCGATTGACAGCGCCGCCCGCTCCTGTAACTCCGACACACATAGTGAATCCGGTGTCTACACAGGACATAACAACGCCGAGTGACCAGCCAATACCTGTCAACGTGCCCTCCACTTCGAAACAACCGACTGCTGCTCACCCCAAGTCCATCCTGAACTCTCTGGAACCGCTTCTGAACTCCACCGAGACCCGCGCGGAGGATATCAATCTAGGTTTGCTCCTGCCCGCTAATAACACCCAGCTATCGAATGTGCCTGCTCAACCCGAGTTACAAAGTCAGCCCCAACTGCAAGCACTGTTACCTTTGCCAGAACAACGCCCGGAGGATATCAATCTAGGTTTGAAATAGCGCGCTGATGTATGATTCAGCCAATCACAGCAGCAAACCAAGACTCATAGGAGGTGACCTGATTTTCATTCTTGATGTGAGCTCAAATATACAAGAAATTCATATAATCATTTGTAATGTAAATGGCGAATTCAATACATTTAGCTGTGTTAGTTGATATCAGTCAAATGACAATTGAAAGAGTACCTATGTTTGATTACATGATGATAAATGTTTGCAACGCAAAATCAAGAAAATGGGCTTTATTGTTTACGTCTGAGATTGAAGATTCAGATACCTATGTTGCAATAAAATTGTTTTGAATAAACATTCTTGAGATTTTAATACGGACGGCTTGACTACCATAAAAACTAATTTATGTAATTTCCCCCGATCACCAAAATTTCCAAACTTTTGATTTTCGTGCTTTGCCAAATATAATAGATATATTTTAAATATATTTAATAATTTGTAAAAGTCATGCCATTTTCAAATATGGAATCTGATTGTAATTATTTATCCACCCTTGACCCACAATAAAATCAAACATGTCCCAAAAAAACAAAAAATGACTACTTGTGCCGCCTGAAGGTTGTTCCGCCCACGCCAAACATTAAACAAGACGTGATTCGTGAAAGTATCATGTGGGTACTTTAAGGTACCGAAAATCACTTTCAGACCTTTCGTGGCAGTGGGGCGAGGGTTTTGTTCGCCTGGCTCATGTTAAAACAGTGAACAGTTTAGTATTGCGTTTTTAATTATGACATTATTCCAAAACGTGTAGCTCCAAAACTAAAAGTCTGCCCACTAAGCGACTTGGCACACCTACCTATACATAGTAATGATGTTTAAAAAATAATATATAGTTTGATAATGAGATTATTAAAATAAACTTTTTTGGGTTGGCCCAAAAAAATCAAAATTTGATTTTTATCCCCCTTATTGGGGAAAAATTTAAAATTTTACTCAACATAATTGAATAGTACAAATCAAGAGCTATACTTATTAAAAACATCGGTTGTCTAGCTCAAGCGACTCAAATGTTAGATACCTAGTGGAACCAAGGCGTACCAACAAAATTTTGGGCTTTTGGGCACTCCTTAATTCGGATACCACTGAAATAAGGGCAAACAATAAAAAACGAAACGTTCATTTAGGGTAAGAAATAACTTAAGCAAGTTTTGAAATCTGAAGGGGTCCTGTTTCCTATTTAATTAGTATTTATTACTTTTTGTAATTTCACAAATTAATAAAGAAAAAATAATAGGTTTAATATATATTATGTGTTTTCATTCTTAAAAGTATAAAAAGTAATAGATATATTCATTCCCCAATGAATATGGTGCATGCAATTACCATTGAGAGTGGATATGACACAAATAGAATGGACTATTTGTGTGTCATATCCATATTAACATTGGGTTTTTAAATAAAACTAACAGAAATATTGCATATATTGTTAGCAGAATTAAATCTTGGTCACAAACTTCATATTTCAGAAGAATTGCGGGAATCAGAGGCATCAATAAACAAAGATACAAGGTAAAACATGTTCAAACCTCGATATCTCCATACTGGAAAAAGTGGACGTAGCACAAATAAGTACTAGGGCAGCGATAAGCTGAAAATAAAAACTGTTGATTACTGAAGAAAATTGTCTTCCGAATCCAGTGGTGCGCATTATTTTCAAAGAAGTATAAAAGGATGAAGTTCACATGTGCAATTATTGTGGTGACTGTCGTTTTGCAATTATTATTATTTTCTATATTTCCAAAGGAGCCTCCACTAGTGAGAATGTAATAAAGAAGGGAGGAGACTGGAGAGTAAACCCGGTACCGGCATGTAGCCTACTCCTGACGAAAGATACCAAGGGGGCTAACGGCTTAACGTCCCTTCCGAAGGACGGTGTGGAGGGAGGTCGTCACAGTAACCCCAAACACCCCAGTCTCTCTGGCCCAACGGCAGCAACTGGCAAGGCAGAGTTGAACCCATCCAACCACTAACCGCGCTCAGTATTGCTTAACCTCGGTGATCTGACGAAAACCGAGGTACCCAATACACTAGCCGTTGCAATATTTGTTGACCAGTATAAAACCTATGCCATATACTAATTGAATTGGTGGCTTTACTTCTCAAGAAGTGGAGGTGTTCAAATATACTATGATTTTACATTTAATTGATTATTTCGTATTATATTATGTTATAAGCCCTTCCTTTGGCAAATACATAACTTGATAAATAAATATCATCACTTTTTCCTAACTTACAACTTCTACATTAGTCCTCGTAAATGATCTTTAGGCAAAACATGTAAATCAGCAAACATGTAAATCAGTTAATGAAAAAATTGAAAAAATGTAGACCCTTTTGTCAAAACACCAACGATATGATTCATAATTCATATGATTAGCTACTTTAATTGTGCAGCAAAGGATAAGAATGAATGAAGAAACGAACATTTTTAGAAATCAATAATCACTTTAATTTTGTAATAAGAAATATGATGACCATTTTCAGTAGGTGCATAAAATACCATCATTATTCATGTAGTAAGTATAGTAGTGTAATATGGGAACACATCAAATAGCTACATCAAACAGAGCTACATCAAATAGCATTTAAACAACAAAAATTTTGACAAACGTTTTTAATAATCAATAATCAATATCATTTTAATCTTGTAATAATAAATATGATGAACATTTTCAATTGGTTCATAAAATACCATCATTATTCATAGTAATAATATAATATGGGAAGCACTACATAGGGTATCTGAAATATCAGAAGTGATCTGTGTTTCTACGTCCCTCTGATCGTTACTCCAAATTTTTTTGTCTCGTGTTTTACCTATGATGCTACATTGAAAAGCATTTTCAGATCTTGCAAGGTGAGTTTGTCGGCTTCTGCATTGTGCGATCCAGTGAGAGCGTCGGAGGCCAGGGCAAGCTTCTTTTCTTGCAGGATTTTGATGGTACTTTCAATAGTTCCGTCACAGATGAATCTGGAAACAAAACAAGCTCGGAAGCAATCACTGCTGTATTACTGTTAGAATGCGTAATAATTATTTATTTGCGGTTAGATATAGTTATAGCAATACGTTCGAGGTTATACTTACTTAGGGTTTATTTTATTTTCTTGAAGATGTAGTTATTAGGTATAGGTATTTATTTATTGTTAATAAGAGTTGTAACATGATGTCTTACTTTCAATCCTTTCAAAGGCCGAGCAAATTATTTGTAGACCAATGAAATGTCTGCTTGATTGTAGAAATAGATTGGTAGATAAACGAAATTATGTTTATGAAATATTTTATTTATTCAGTCGATATGTTTCTTATGACCATTAGAAACTTGTTATTATTGTCATTATGTTTATTGTATTAATGTGTAATTACAATATAAACTTTGAGGTTGCAAGGAAGATCAGGATGGGGAGTCGAACACTGAATGTCACCCTGTTGTGTACCTATTATTATACAAATAAAGAAACTGAAACTGAAAAACTTATAGATACTATGTGTTAGCTTAGTGTTACGTAAGCAAAGCTCTATTATACGGAAGGGCAAGTAACTGTTTGGATAATATTTCTTTAATTATGTTTGCTCATAATAAATAGCCCTTAGATAATGGCCTATTTTGTGGTTTGAATCTATGTATTTTTTATTTTCAATTAATCCATAATACCTAAATACCAATAAATACAAAAAAGTGTATACTATACTAACTTGCAATGAGAAGCAAATTCATTTTTTTTTTTTAATGTAATTTAGTGGAACGTGGTTCTAGATTTCAGTTGTTTTAGGTAGATTATTGCCGGGTTTTAAGGTATTATGGTTCGAGGTGTTGCACGTATCTGTGCTCGCTTATCAACTCGTTACACAGAGCGTTTTCCTAGTATATTTATAGATCAGCCGAGATGGAGTGCTGGTCTCAATAAAACAATGTTCAGTGCAATGGAATTGAAGTGTATTTTTATTTTGATCAGTTTATAAGTGTGAGTGTTGATAAGCTCACATGGTCTTAAAAGAAGTTGCACAGGAGGTGAGGGAATAAAATATCCTTGTACATAATTTTTATGCTCAGTCAACATTTAAACGGACATTTTCAGAGCGTTTAAACGTTTACCAAACTACTCAGTTTTCCCAGCCCTAGGCGAGGGCGATATCGAGTAGAAATATCCTTCTGCTGGTTGCGTGAGTAAGGAGTTGTCTATGGTTGTGATGATAGTACTCATGAAGACTCACCTCTACTTCTCGCCACTTAGACGACCAGGCTTCCTCTTGTCCATGCTGCTCTTGTTCACCTGTAAAGAAAATTGATAATATACCAACTTTGTAACCAGTCACAGGGCTCCCAGCCAGGTCTCAAAAATTTATGGGCAATTTTGCTTAAAAATATGGGTCCTTCAATGGGATTTTATGGGTTTTAAAGGGTACATTTCTGATAAAATGCATTACCTAGATGCATTATATCGCATTTATTGAATACACATTTTGATCAGCTGAAAGCTATTTAACGCACTGCACTAAAAGAAAATCTTAAAATTGCAGATTATTCGGTTCAATACCTATTTTGCCCATTCCCACTTTCGCTATTCTTCAAAGTACAATTCCCCCGAGCTCAAAAAGTGCATTTCAATAATATGCATAATAATTATTATAATTTATTAATTCACATTTAGACTAGGGTTGCCACCTTTCAATGCATGCAATCTGGGACAGAGGACTAGTTAATACTTTTCGTGATGCAGTTATGGCGGTTGGGGGGGGGGGGGGGGGGGGGATCGCCGAAATGTGAACTTTTTGGTGTACACCCTGCTTATGGCATCAATTGGGTCCTGGGGGAGAGTCTCCCAATAACACGCGGGTCCGGGAAAATTTTGAATGTCAAGAATGAATTAAAGCCATTTTTATGAGTTTTGGACTTCAAATTTAAGCTATTTCTATCACCAAAAACTACCAGGTTATTGCGAAAATGTAGTTTAAATGTATTAGTTTCCATATTTCTTCTCAAATATATAAATATCTTAAATTAATCATCTGGCAACCCTGTGCAAGCGATATGACACGGGAGATTTAAAATAATGGATAATAAATATTGCGTTTTGAAGTTCAAAATTCAGAATTCCGACTATTGCTGTCCCGAAATGATTATTCTAATTCTGGGAAAAGGACAACAATCCCGAAATATCTGGAATGGGCGGCAACCCTATAGTTTATACGGGACAATACTTTGGGAAAACTCGCTAAATTGCAATTGAAACATTACACATGAAGCCTCAAATGACATGCGGGTCCGGGCCGTACAGGCCCGGATTTTGTTTTGAATTTTAGAAGTATTTTTGGACCATTTCTATGCGTTTTGGACAGTTTTCGGCGATTTATTTGGTAATTAATTGAAAAATATAATATGTGGAATAGATTCCTCTTCATTTTATGGGTCAGACCCATAGTGGAACTATCACTGGTTAGGCGAGGTGTGCCATTCCAGCGGACGAGCTTCGTTCGGTCTCGCGCATGACGGCACCTCGTTCACACCGAGCTTGGTCTGGCTGCGTTAGAACGTAGAAACAGACGACATAACTTGGCTCTAAGTAATATTTTCAACCTTTCAATCGCGAGGTGATAATGATAATAGTTGATTACGTGATAAATGAAATGAATTTTCCACAAATTCTGATCGATTATAAAATTCATTATTTCAATTTAATCGTCCAAATGATTATGTGGAAATACACGAATGAATGTGGGGAGAGGAATGGCGCAATAGCATGGATATGATATGATTAAGATCATTTACAATTATTTACCAACTGCAATATAAATTTGCTACAATTGTTTTGGTAGTATTCAATGGAAACTTCCCACTTAATAAAATAATAATTTCTTTAGTCTGGCTGAGTGATCACAAGATTGAATTGTATATATTTATTGTTTATGCAGCTTATACTATTGGGGCAATCCGATCATGTATACTATTCAAAATGTTGACGATATTAAATATTGCTCTAGGTTTGCGATACAGGTTCGATTCCCGTGTAGTCCTTCCAGGGTCCCTATTTTATAACGAAAAAATTCCGGCTTGGAATCATATCACTGCCATTAGGAAAATATTGATCTGAAATGATTCCAGGCCGGAATGAATTTGTTTTCGTTATAGATTAGGGCCCCTGATTGAAGTTTTTCGTGATTTAGGTACTTCAAACGAGATGCAAAAGCTGCAGGGACGGCATCCCTACTCTACTAATATTCAACGACCGCTTCCCTCCCATACAATCCATCATGTCGATCCTTTATACAATGACAAATATGTAAGATTAAATCACGCATGCATGTTATATTGCGTAGCAGTTTATTACGCTTCGTCTTTGTAAACAATACAATTTGTTTATTTGTTTAATATGCTAAAACACGTCTAGGCAGTTAATCTTGAAACTAGACATATATCGGGTTATGCGCCTGGGTTCTTGATAACTGTATGGTACGTCATACATGGGAAACAACAATCGTTTGCCGGGGAAGGGGGGTGAAGAGGGTTGGGCCAGAGAGACTGGGGTGTTTGGGGGTTAGTGTGACGACCTCCCTCCACCTGTTATCAGTCTCTCGACGACGCGGGTTGTGGAGGCCTGTGCTGTGAATGTTACACCGTCCTTCGGAAGGGACGTTAAGCCGTTGGTCCCCTTGGTATCTTTCGTCAAGAGTAGGCTACATGCCGGTACTGGGTTTCCTCTCCTCCCTTCTCTATATTACATTCTCACTAGTGGAGCCTCGGCTCTGTTGAGAATATATACTTAATTAATAAATAAATAAATAAATAAAAAATCATTTTTTGATTTTGGCAGTCAAACTCAAAAGTAACTACGGTTTTGATCTCCAGGCGTGTAGGAACTACTTCCATCATAGGGGGGATTGCGACAACTAGAGGGGGGGGGGGGGGGGGGGGGGTCTGGGGGGCTAAGCCCCCATAAAGCCCTGCGGGACGTTTTTAGAATTTAAACAAATTAAAAGTGATTCTGGGGCTTTAAAATGCACAAACTGAAGAAAACAACCTTCCAATTCTTGCCCCGCAGGTCGTTTCTTTTTCGAATTTTTGATTGTTTGGGAAACAATAGAAAATCTACTCAAGTGTACATACTTTATTATGATACTAAAAAAACTACTGAAAATACTAAATATGCCCTGACAGCCTCCCAATTGATTTCTTAAGTGTATAGGTATGTGTTTATGTGGAATAATTTTTCTCTGTTCTCGATTAGAAATGTTCAGATTATAAGACGATCTATGGTTATATTACTGTATTGTTTATATGTTGGCTCACTACAAATTTTATCTCCCCCCCCCCCCCCCCCCCCCCCGGAATATAATGATGATTGAATGAAATCAACACTGCACGCAATGATTTGGAATGCTTGACGCTGGCCTCCAGTCTCCGGCGTGAACGAGGTGACATCGCAGCTGCGTGGAAGCCCCGCCCACCATGCGCAATGGGCTACCTCGTAAAACAGTAATATTCTTCTACCATGGGTCAGACCTAGAAAAGTGGGAATTATAGTGCCTATAAATTGAAATGCTGAAAAAATGGGTTTTAGGGGTTTTATGGGCCGCCTGGGAACCCTGCAGTCAAAGGAATTAATTACACGCTGCTCTGACGTGTAAACCTACTGCTTTTGAGGCCTAAAAGCACGGTTCGTCAAAGAGATTTTTTGAAATTTCTTTTCACGCTGATAAAATTTAAAAAATCAGATAGTAACGACCCATTACAGCTTAATAGACCAAATAATGCCGCAAACTGGAGTACTTTATGAGTATGACACTTGGTATGACTTCAAAGTGTTAAATACGATTATTTTACCAAAAATATCGAATTTAACACTTTGAGGTCGTAACAGAGGTCATAGTGTACTCCAAGTCCAGAGTGTGGCATTATTTAGTCTTTTAGACTCTGATTTTTTAAAATTTCATCAGCGTGAAAAGAAAAACCGTGATTTCCCTTTCGCTTACGCAGGACTCTTAAGTACTTGGGTGGGCAGCACATTTGAAGGTCGGGTTCTGGTAAAGTAAGATCCGGGTTTCCCCAGTCATGTCATCACCTCAAGGTATATCCCACACTACTGAAAAAAATGTTGGTAAAAACTAAGCAAGATTTTACAAGATCATGATTGATTATATTTTGCGGCATGGTTTGACTGCTCAGCAAACAGTTCAGCAGACAAATAAGATCTCATAACTCTTGTTTAGATTTTAATAGGATCCAATCCAGTGGTACTCAAACTTTTTGACTTGCGGGCCAATAATACCCACGAATTTGCTTTTGTTTGGCGGCCGCATTTTTTTTTTTAAAATTACAATAATGCTCACTCTACCAGGTAGGTTAATTCCAGGCGTGTAAGAACTACTTTTAACCCGGAGGGGGGGGGGGGGGGGGGGGGGGGGGGAGCCATTCTGTTTCAGTCCCGCAGGGCATTTTTTTAAAGATATTAACCATTTAAGGCAATTCGACCGAAAAAAGTCAACATTTCTTTTCATCATATTTCGTAAGAAGGAGCTGGTAACATATGATTTCAAGCAGTGGCGGCTCGCCCATAGGGGCGCTGGGGCGCTGCCTCTCCACACATTTTTCTCACAAACACATTTTTATATATCAAATGAAATTAATTACAACTTTTCTTTCCAATGAAGGATTATAGAATAATTTTCATGTAATTTTGCTTATTTACAGATTTTCTTCATTAACTGTTGGAATAAAAACAACTATTTGCTGTGGGATAGCTGAATCTAGCATACACCTTTCATTGCGGGCGCAGAATATAGTGCCCATTGGCTTACACACAGCAGCGAATATGGTTGGCATGTCGGTCTAAAAACATTGTGCATCGACAACGCTAGTCGCGCGGGCGCCGCCCTTGAGCGCGGCAATGGGCGAACATGAAGTATTCACAAAGTCGGATGATTTTAACTGGGCTGTAGAATGCTGTCACTGACTGTGATAATATGATTGTCGTTCTTTGGCGCGATGTTTCTCAACGCTCAAACGTATCAAAACATTTCTTCGTAACACAACGAGCAATGAGAGGCTCAGTGCACTTGCCATGCTATCAATCAACAATCAACAAGGATGGTACAAAAGATCAGTGGTTTTAATTCACTTACAATTGACAAGTTCGTGTAACTGAAAGACCGCCGCATGGATTTTGTTTACAAATAATCATCGGAGCATATTAAAGGTAAGATTTGCAACACACGAATATATTTGTTAGTTTTGTGCCCCACCACAATTGTAGGTCACGAGCCGCCACTGCTTTCAAGTAACATTAGTAGTTTTGGGCGCCACAAAAAAAAAACGTGACGTTTTCAAATGTGTAAAATGCGCGTTACTTTAGACATCTCATCAGAGACAAAACCGTTTATCTAAATGACTCGAAACTTGCAGAGAATATTCATTAGATATCTAGTTATGGGCTTACGGCCCCCTTTTTCTAATTTTCTGTTTCAATTTATACCAAAAAAATATACAGCGTAGCGGATTTTAGAGTAAAATAGTACTGATTTAGTAGAAGCTAAAGTACCTAGGAAGTAGTAGTCAAAGTAGGAATTAAGTTATCGAAATTTGGGGGCGGGGGCCGTCATGACATCCGCCCATTCTTTGTGAACAAAATGAGCCCTCGTGGAAGCCGTGTATGTAGGTACTTAGTGTGAATGGTAGGGCTTGTGGCGTGGCAATAGTAAATAAGTTTATTTTCAAAAATAAAAAAGGCAAAATTTTATGGTACAACAATAATTGTTAAAAAAGATACAGTGAGTTGTAGAACACTTACTGAATAAGAAAAATGCCCTCCCCCCTCTTTGAGTGCAGTAGTTTGGTCAATAACGTGATTTATACTTTTAGTCACGTGTTATCACTCGAATCGTCTTAAAAATGATTCTGGGGCTCTAAATTGCACGAACTTAAGGAAACTACCCTAAAATTGTTGCCCTGCAGGGTGCCTTTTTTTTAGAATTGAAGCAAATCTATAAGTGATCCTTCCTATGTACCTGGTTCATTCAGTGTATTTTGTTTATTATGAAACGAAATGAACAATATTTCACACGCCAAACCAAACACTTTTTACAATTTTCGGAATTGGTAAATGGCTTCATATTTTCGTTGCAACAAGTATGAAGTTTCATTTAAGTAGCTTTCCTCGTATTTTCAGCCTGATGCGTGGATCCTAACATGTCAACTTTTATTTTTTCAGTGGACACAATTTGTGAATAGATATTTGAAACATCAACTAGGGGCCACAAAAATTAGTCCCGCGGACCGCAGGTTGAGTACCACTGATCTAATCAGTAATCAATAATTATGTGAAGATCTTTCAAGATCTTGCTAAGAAATCAATAGTTCATGCCAGCATAATTTTGGCAAGATTGACAGCAGGATAACCAATCCACACTAGTGAACGTTTTGTTTTGATCAACTTGTTTCTACTCGTGCCCAGTCACTTTCATAATGATATTTTGTATACACGTATAAAGTTGAAGCATGCCAAGGAAACCTTCAAAATGTAGAGTAGGTACTAATTATAGTATTTTTATCTGCATTATTGCACTATTTTGTACATCCCTCAAAAAGCTGTAGGTAGTGGGGAAGGTCGGTTAAGGGATATCCAGGTAGCTGTCAGCAAATACAATGGAGATGCTCAAACGAGGGGTTTTGACTGATTTTGCGAAATGTAGTACGTTCAGACAGACTCACCAGCTGCAGGATTCATCGGATTCGAAAAGCCCATCCAGTGACCCCAGCGCAGGACAGCACGAAATAAACAGTTCAAAACTGGAATACCAAGGAATTTTCAAGTGTTTGTAATTTACCTTGGCCCAAAATTCTTGAATCTGCTCAAGGCTTGCTTCTGGCTCCCAGGTAACAGAGTCCTTGGAGAGGCCCTTCCAGCGGATGAGGAATTCTCGCTTGCCTTTCCTGTTGATGAGCACCATCAGGATCCGGTCAACGATCTTATCCGGGGTCTTGCTGCATGAGGCGACTGCCTCGAACAGGACATTCTCCGCTGGCGGCTTCTTAGCTACACAGCCCAAGAATAGAACATTTTATATTACGGAAAAATACAACTCGGACAATTTTCCGCATTCTGTCCTAGTTTCTACAATTTGTAAATCGAATGCATATTTGTTCCAAAGACCATTTCACTTTTTTTTGAGGTGGCCATTTTACATAACTTTTGAGCCATTCAATTTACAATATGATTACCACATTTACTTGATTATAAGACGCCCCTGATTAAAAGCTACCGCACCCCAGTTTTTGGAAGTCTGTTTCTGAAAAAACACTTTGTATGCGAAAATAAGCTGCGGGGATGTGGGAAAAAGAACTCATTTGTCAGGACCAAACTATACCTACTTCTATCTATTTTACACTTGAGTTGAGTGACAGGTCCTTTGAGTACTTGACAAGGTTTGGCCTGAGCTGTTATCTTGAGTTGGGACTTGGGAGAAACATGAATAGTATGTCTTTTATTGAAACATTATCATCCAGCAACACTTGTTTTTATTTAAACCATTTTGATCACCAGATCTTCTTACATTCCCGTCACTCAAGTATAGTTGCCAAAGCCCTCGCAATATTTCCATTTTTCTCAGCAAACTTATTAACATGTCTTCGGGACATTTCACTTTTACATCACATTTCATTCCAGTAATATTTTAAGTAGTTTTGTTTAAGCCGGATGCACAATTGAATTAAGGTTTATGGCAAGGAACCTTCAAGAGAATTTTAATCGATTTTTATCAATATCTTTTACCAATGTAATTGACTAATTGTTAATAAAATAAGGCTTTGTACGAGTTTTCAGAACAGATTAATAAAAATAATTTGATAGTTTGGAATGGGTAATTAGTTTTATTTTGTCCTACAGATGTTTAGTGCCATATTTTTACTAATTTTCAGGCACTAAACATCTGTAGGACAAAATAAAAATAATAAACCACTCCAAGCTATGAAATTATTTTCATTGAACTGTTCTGAAGACTCGTACAAAGCCTTATTTTATTACAAATTACATTGGTAAAAGATATTGATACAATAAATAAAAAACTCTTTAACCCCTTGGGGTCTTTTGACGAACGGCATTCGTCATGGTTTTGCCTGGCCTTGCGGTCCATTGACGATCTCTGATCGTCATATATCCCGCGCTACTATATTCACTTTATAGTTGATTCGGTTGTTGTAAGATAGCGCTGCAATGCATTCTTTTGGAAGAGTGTGAATGTAACAACATTTTAGTCCTCTTCTCATATCGATATATGCAACTATCGATTTATATTGATCCATGAAAGTCGATCAAGAAAACTTTTTGACATTTGCACAACCAAGATGGCTACCAAGTATACAATTTCTAGTTCCGATGACATTTTAAACCTTCTTTTGGACAGTTAAAATGAAGTAAATAGTTGTGAGAGTGATTTTATTTATTTAGATGAACGTATTGATGTATATAATTATGATTAAAGCGATGTAAATACTTCGGCAAGAGATGACGATTAGGCGCTTACACGGGCGAAATAAATACACTTTCTTTGGTTAGAAATGGGTAGAATATTCGGACCCCAAGGGGTTAAGGGAACTGACATGTGAAAAAAATAAAAATTTATAGATTTTTTTTTTATTTTAATTTCATATTTTGCAATGTTTTTTATTGGCATGGAGATGTAAAGTATTTGTTTTTAGTTGATTTTTACTATCAAATAAAAAGTTTCAAATGTGCATGCCAGGTTCATTATTATAGACATACCAAACTTTAAACTCATTTTTCTCAATTTAGAGTTATTTTAGGTTTAGGAACAATTATCTTTAGTTCCATTTGAGATAATTCTATGAACTTTGCGGCATTATGTTCATAGGTGTGTTTTTTATGAATTAACGAAAAACATTTGTTCTAAATTTAGCCAAAAAATTTATATTAATTAAACTTTGCATAAAAATTTGTGCGGATATTGGTGCAATGTTAAAATATCAATAGTTTTTATAAAAAAAAATATATAATTTTTCTTTTTCGTTAAAATATTCTTTAAGGTGGCATGTCTCATATAATCCAAGAAAATGTTGAATATGACTATTGGTTTAAAAGTTATGTGTTCCTAAAGATGGTCAATTTTACATGTTAAATGCTCACATGTCAGTCCCCTTAAGGTCAAACTCACTACTCGGCCGTCTTAATAAAGCGAAGAAGTTAATGTACACACCTGGACACTGAAATTGGTCCGCGGTCAATGTTCAAGTGATACTACGGCTAGGTAGTATTGAACATTTATTTTAATGTAATTTTTTGGCACCAAGACCGAATGGCTAGTGTGAGTTTAGGGCCGAAAATCACATCAAATAAATAATTAATAATTTAATACTAGCCTCGGAGTCGAGTGAATATCGACAGAGGACCATTTTCTGTGTCCAGGAGTGACTTACCGGGAATGTAATGACCCGGTACTACGAGGGGAGGTCATTATATTCGCGGACTCAAAGGGTTATCCTAGCGGTGTGTGTTTCTAGAGCACATAGTTCAATTGTGTGACCCTTTTTAGGCATACCAAATTTTAGCAAAATTGTGTCATTATTGTATGTGTTATCCCCTAATAAGCAAATCAACCTCTAAGAACATTTTAATCGTCAAATTGAGTGTCGCGCAGTCATCAAATTAATTCAAATTCAGGGAAAAACACCTCGCACCACCTCAAACCATTTTAGAAGAGATTTTAGTGTTTACGGGGACTGTTGCATGGTTTTCCATAGAAAAATATTTTCCAATACTGATTGAGGTGTTTTTCCTTGAATTTGAATGAATTTGATGACTGCGCGACACTCGATTTGACGATTAAAATGTTCTTAGAAGTTGATTTGCTTATTCGGGGATAACTTGAACAATAATGACACAATTTTGCTAAAATTTGGTATATATGCCTAAAAAGGGTCACACAAACAATTGAACTATGTGCTCTAGAAACACACACCGCTATGATAACCCTTTGAGTCCGCGAATATAATGAACCCCCCTCGTATATTATAAAAACACAAATTAAAATACGGAGGCAATATTTCAACAACGCATTCGATTGTCTTCTTCAGGTCTACTGAAGGGAAAAGCATACGTACTAAATAGAGCCAACCCCCTCCCCTTACCACCGCGACATGACTGAAAACTAGACCTAGATATCATCAGCTGATGACGCTGTGTATCTAAAGCATGCTTCGATCTCTCTCTTACGCATGGCTGCAATAACGTCATCCAGTTGGCAGGGAAGAAGCAACTACTCTGACTCAACACGTTATTGTTCATGCAGGTAATAAAAGCAGAATCAATAAATTTACGTTTCGCACAATTACTTTCCTTAAACCTACGTTGGGCAGCTAGTTCAAAATCAAAACTATGGTCAAAGCTCCAGATTGTTCAGGAGGCTCATAGAACTGATTTGTTTTGATTTTAATAGCACTTAAAAGATTTTGACGTTGTCAAAATTAAATAAATACCTAATGTTCAGAAACCGATTCTACATGAATTGTCACTTCATCAATACAAATAATAAACATGTAATATAAAATACATACGAGCAGGGCTCGAAATTAGCACTCGCCCGCTTGCCCCAGGCGAGTAAAATGACTGCTTGGCGAGTAAAATTTGACAGTTACTTGCCCGAGTGCCGAACTACTTTTTGTGCTATTTGTGCATTTTACATTTTAGTTTGAAGTAATACTTTGAAAATTATTTTGAATATTACTACATATTTTGAATACATATAATATTTTAAAAATAAAATATGTTAACAGTTTTGCATAGCCTACATTTGCATTTGTCACTTTAGATGTGTGTTGGTTTGATGTTTTCAGTACAATAATATAATAGTTGGCTATGGAGCTGGAAATTAGCAGGCACAAAATTGTTGTTCAAATATAATATACCAAATGAAAATTAGGGCGGCGAGTAGATACGTCACCTGGCGGGAGATTTCCTTTAATCACTCGGCGAGTATTTTAAATTTCGAGCCCTGCATACGCACGCGGTTATTACTACTTTTTTTTTCAATAGCTTGAGGAGCGAAAAATTGGCCCTAGATATCATTAGCTGATGACGCTGTTTATCTTAAGCATGTCTTTTGTCTCTAAAACTCTCTCTTACTCTTACACATGGTCACATGGGGCTCTTACTACAATGGTCAGAATATGAAAAAATAAATACCCTCAATTCATCTTGTCATGTCATTGTCAATAGATAATTGATAAGTGCAAAAGTGCCAACGGTATTGAACAATCAATAAGAGAGAAAACTTATTTATTGGTAAACACTGCCATTCAACAATGGTTGCCACATGGACACAGTATTTATAATATAAAATAGAAATTATACATTTTAAATAAGTAAGAAACTATACATAACATTTTCATAATAATTACATTGAAAATGACCAGTGTTGGGTAAGTTCCTTTTGAAAAGGAACTAGTTCCAGTTCCAAGTTCCTCGCCGAAAAAAGAAACTAGTTCCAGTTCCAGTTCCTTCAATAATGAAAGGAACTATTTCGTTCCTAGTTCCTTTATAAAAGGAACTTAGTTCCTTTTAGTTCCTTTTTAAAGAAAGGTGTCATTTTAATTGGAACATTAAAAATTGCAATCTGCAAATTGAAATTGAAAAATAAAAATTGAATCACTGTAGGTATTACAGCAGATTCGAAAAGATTATAAGAGAGATAAGAAGATTCGGTATGAGTTATTTTTAGATGCCAAATTTTTCGGAGTACAGCCAAGTTTAAAAAAAAGGAACTTTGCAAATATCGTTACAGTTCCTCAAAAAAAGGAACTAAACCGTTCCATAGTTCCTCCCTAGAAAAAAGGAACTGAAACGTTCCATAGTTCCTAAGAAAAGGAACTAGTTCCTAGGAACGGAACTATTTCGTTCCGTTCCTACCCAACACTGAAAATGACATATCTTGATCTAACAAATGAAAAATTATAAATGGTTACGGAGTACTGCTACCAAACTTTTAAAGCCAAAATACATATTTTAAATAAACTAGGAAAACGCTCAGTGCAACGCGTTGATAAGCGAGCACCGATACGCGCTATACCTCTAATACCAACTCACCACTTGAATTAAATTGTAATACTTTTAACAAATTTATTTTACTCTAGCAAAGATTTAGCACTATTTAAGAATCAAAAATGAATTCCCTTCAATTTTTTATATGAAATCCATTTATGATGTAAAAAATATTAAAATCGTAATACTTGCAATTTTTTTTTTTTAAATATTGACCGGTCTCTCATTTGAGTTAAAGGAAAACAACCTTTTTCTTAAAATTGGGGGCTGGCTGGTCATTAGTGGAGGGGTGGAGTGGACAGGAAGTGACTTGGGTAATAAACTCAGAAGGGTGTCGCGCCCAAATGGGCCATAAATAAAAATAATCAACTTTTTGATTTGAATATTGCTGAAAAAACATTCCAGGTCGAAATTAGAATGATATTAGTGTATGTTCAAAATTTCAGCTCAATTGGTCAATCGGTGCAGAAAATTTGGCGCGAACAAAAAAACAAAAAACAAACAGAGAAGGAGGCATAAGTAACGCTCGCTACGCATAAGTAACGCATAAGTAACGCCCGTAGTAACGCTCGCTACGCTCGCTTAAAAACCTATTGTCTAACTTAAACTTACTACAAAACTGCTTTAAAACAATGGGTATAGTGCCCCTAGCTCCAAAAAATAAACCGATGACAATAACTTCAGACGCATTGTAAAATTTGCAGTGATCATGGTCAATAGGTATTTTATAAACTTTCGTAAAACATTTCGTTCTTATGGTAATGATACCTAAACAAAAAATCCAATTACCGATTAAACCAATGGACCGATCTTGCTGAAAGTCATTTTAACCACAACCAGAATAATAATATAGATATGTAAGTTTTGTGAAATAATTGGTCTGATCTGTTACTTCGTTTGACAGGATACGCAAAAGGCGCAGACAATGAGGGAAACAAATACAAATAGATTCAAGCCAAAAGTGTCAAGTTGAGACGCTAGCTTGATTAGGAAATGCCTCATTAACTCACCTTTGCCATTTCCTTTCTTCTCTGCAGCCTTTTTCTGGGGCGACCTCTTCATCTTATCCCGGGGCACGGCAGCTTCCCCCTCGCTCTTGTCTTCAGAGGCTCGGGAGTCTAGGAACAGCTTGATTAAAGCCGGGCAGTTCAACTCGTCTTCGGCTTCCCAGGTTTCGCCCTTAGTACCGTAACCTTTCCAGTTAATCTTGAACATTCGATTTCCATATATCATGGTCTGGTCCACTACCTTGTTAATCTGCAGAGGAAATTACATTACCTACCAAACATTATGTACAAAGCAGGATAAAAGACCTCGAAAAAATCTAGATAGAATTTTGACATAAGGCAGTTAGGTCGGTTTATCCTAAAAGGTTTATTCCTCATGCTTACCTCATAGTACTCGTCTTGATTGTCATCAGACTGTGGAGCTGAGACTATCTTACGTTTGCCTTTGGTTTTCAGAGCCTTGGGATCCTTCCTCTTCTGACCACCCTTTTTGTTGGCTTTTACCTCTTTTGTCTCCTTTATCTCACATTCATCGTCCTGAACCTTCTCCCCCTTATCACCTGAGATTGCCACAAAGACAAAATGTCAAATTTGGAAACAAATGTCAGTGTCTCCAGAGGGTACTACAGAAATTTGCAGTGATCATAGTCCAATAGGTGTTTAATAACTTCCGTAAAACATTTGGTTGCTATGGAATGGTAATGATACCTAAGCAACAAATCCAATTTCCGATGACACCAATGAACCGATCTAGCTGAAAATCATTTTAACCACAACCAGAATTGTAAAATAGGTTTTGTAAAAAAATTGATTCAAAATATGATCCATTACTTTGTTTGACAGGAGATGCCAAAGGCATAAAAACGACGAGGAAAACAAAAAAAAACGCAATTCGAGCCAATAGTTTCAAGTGGTGACGCTCACTTGATTAGGAAACGCCCCACTAACTCACCTTTGCCCTTTCCTTTCTTCTCGGCAGCCTTCTTCTGGGGCGACCTCTTCATCTTATCCCGGGGCACGGCAGCTTCTCCCTCACTCTCGTATGCCGAGGCTTGGGATTTGAGGAACAGCTCGATAGCGTCCGGGCAGTGCAACTGATCTTCCTCTTCCCAAGTGTTGTCCTTCACACCGTAGCCCTTCCACTTAATCAGGAACTTTCTCTTGCCATCTATTATCATATGATCCAATACTCGATCCACCTGCAGAGGAAATTTACATTACCAAACATTTGTACAATATAGCAGGATAAAAGACCTCGAAAAAATCAAGATAGAATTTTGACAAAAGGCAGTTAGGTAGGTTTATCCTGAAAGGTTTATAAAAAGTGCATCACAATTTCATTAGTGTTGCCAGTTGCCAACCATTCCAGATTTTCTAGAATTGTTTGGGATAGTACTCATTACTCATTCCAGAATTTTCAATAATCATTTCGTACAGCAATAGTTACATAATTCTGGACTTAAAGCTCCAAAAGCCATATAAATTACATAATTTTCATTGCACAGGGTTGCCAGATGATTGATATTTAGAAAAATATGGATCACTTTTAAACTAAATTTCCATAATAACCTAGACAGAGTCTGGGGTAGATAACCCCAGTCAGGTCGTCGTGTCAGAGTGTAAGTGATCTATCTCCAATTTTTGACATTCTGATATTTTTGGTTTATGTCAAATTGTATCTAGTCCACCCAGCCAAGTCGTACTGTACACTCACACTCACTCAACATACCGTAAATGCCCAATAAACTGAGGAGCAGACCAAACACTTTTACCGTAAGCAATAACATGGCATTTTCGGCCTACAAGATCTCAAAATTGGGAAATCTCACATTGTTGCGAAATATCTTAATTTCGAGCTATGGCCCACCTGACAACATATATACCAAATTAGGAACAATAGGCTACATATTTGCGTGCTAGAGGGCCGTGAAATACGTAAGATTACACCACTTTCTGATTCTGATGATGATGGTGATGATGATATCAGGAAACGTTGCTATCATCGCCACAGCCTAAACGGCTGAACCGATCAACCTGAAATTTTTACCACCTATGCACTTTTGGCGTATGATGATACCTTGCCCTTACGAATCTTTTTGTGCCACCATTTTGAAACCGGAAGTGACGTCATATCTCAAAAACTAAATGACCGATCGGGACGATACTAGCACCATTTGATTTGGACGGTCATCTTTATAAAATATCAATAGTAGAAATAGAAATGTACTAATACCGAAACCAGAAATGATGCCATAAAAATGCCAAATAAGGCTTATAATGTTGAAGAGAAAACTTTTATTTAATAAACAAAACACTGTCATAAAACAAGACTGCCACTAGGATACAGTATAGTAAAATAATTAATAAATTGAAATTGAGAACAATAAATTACTAATGGCTAATATTATTTATTTATTTATTTTATTAGCCATATATATATCACCATATAACTAATATTGATTATTTATATAAGTATAGTAAAATAATTAATAAATTGAAATTGAGAATAATAAATTACTAATGGCTAATATTATAACTAATATTGATTATAAAGATGATTACGTAAAATGGAAATGGAGCCCTTCAATGATAAAATGCTAATGTGTGATATAAATGATTAACTAAATTTAAATGCCTTGCAAATAAAATCCTTAAAAAAACTGGTGATGGTTCCTCTTGCTCCTATGAGCAGCCTAATCACCTCTAACGACGTGGCTCCGTACTTCTCCATGAAGTACGGGTACGGGATAACATTTATATATACATATTTTAGGTGGCAGTAATGTCTGTCGCCATTTTGAAAACCGGAAGTGAGACCATAACTCGAGAACGGCAGGACCGATTGGAACAAAACTTCTGCTACACTTCATAGCTTATTATTTAAAGCAGCGGTCGCCAAACTTTTGGACCTCGCGGACCATTCAGGCGCGTAAAATACGTATGCCGGGAAATGTGATTGGTAAGGGAGACAATGAGGGGTCTGGGGTAAAAGGCACATTTATGTATTGAATTATGTCCAAATTCAGTACATGTGTATTGGATTGCCATTTTTCTCAATTAAATAAATTGCATGGAAACTTAAAAGTAAACTTCCAAATTTCTCTGCGGACCATCAAAATTTTCTCGCGGACCACCGGTTGGCGACCGCTGATTTAAAGCATACATAATATCAAGCACAACTATTCTTAGTAACCAAATCAAAATGCGTATTTTTTGTTACAAGTTGTAAGAATAGTCTGAAAAAAGGAGTGATTCCCCAAAAAAACACCCCGTGTAAAAATACCAGCCAAGCCTCTTGAACTAAAAAATATAGAAGAAATCTAAAACTCACTGAAAAGTAGTGATACCTATCAAAAAATTGGCCAAATCAAAACTATTCAAAAAATACTTGGCGCATCAGTTTTTTAGGGCATTATAGATAATTATATTATAATATGTATGTATGAGTATATTTGATTTCCGGCCTACTTCTATACTATTTATAAATATGCACAATGCGCCATGTATTTTTTTTAATAGTTTTGACTTGGCCAAGTTTTGATATCACTACTTTTCAGTGCTGAAGTTTTAGATGTTTCTTTTTTTTTTAGTTGAGACTTGGCTGGTATTTTTACACGGAGTGTTTTTTATGGTTAGAATGTTAGTACTTGATCTATATCAATTGATATTCCCTTCAATTTATCACTTTTACGTTAATTATGAACGGAAATCGTTTGCTCTATGTCCAGTTATCAATTACTTGTTCGGATGCATTTGCTGTAAGTCGGCATCTGGCGCTCTCGTCACATCAGAGCGCTCCCTCACGTTCAAACTGTCAAGTTGGCGTGCATCTGTTAATTCCTTAATTCGAACGACAATACAATATCTTCAGTAATATTCATGAGAAATAAAAATATTAATGTACTACCACCACAATAGCATTGGCCATTGCATAAATTTCCAAATGCAGAAGTCCTATCCACAATAGTAACAGACACTCACTCGCTAAGAAATGTGCACAAAGTCCTATGTGTCCCATGGCCATGTAACACTCATGGGCAATTTTGCTTAAAATTATGGGTCCTTCAATGGGATTTTATGGGTTTTAAAGGGTACATTTCTAATAAAATGTATTACCTATGTATTATAACGCATTTATTGAATCACATTTTGATCAGCTGAAAGCTATTTAGCGCACTGCACTGAAAACATATTGAAATATGCATAATATAATGACAGGGACAGCCAAAGTATGAAATTTAAAAAATCAGTATTCATACTAACCGAAACCAATTCTTCCCTATCTTAAAATTGCAGATTATTCGGTCGCAACCTATTTTGCTCCATTCCCACTATCGCTACCAAAGTACAATTCCCCCTTCCTAGGATTGTCGAGCTCAAAATGTGAATTTCAATAATATGCATAATAAAATTATTATGCAATATTTAATTTTATTTTATATAATAATTTTATAATTATATTAATATTTTATATAATAATTTTATAATTATATTAATATTTTATTATATTTTTATATTTCAATAGTTGGAAGCAGGGTCGCAATATTAATTATTATTAATTCACATTTAGACTAGGATTTAGTCTAAGGACTAGGGTAGCTTCCTTTCAATACATGCAATCCGGGACAGAGGACATTACAAATACTTTTCGTGATGCAGTTATGGTGGTTGGGTGGAAGGGGGGGGGGGGGGGGGGGGGGGGGGGATCGCCGAAATATGAACTTTTTGGGGTACACCCTGCTCATGCATCAATTGGCGCCTGGGGGAGGGCCTTCCAACAATACGCGGGTCCGGGCAGGCCCGGGAAAATGTTGAGTTTCAAGAATGAAGTAGAGCCATTTTTATGAGTTTTGGACTTCAAATTTCTATTTATATCACCTAAACCTACCTACTAGATTATTGCGGAAATTTAGTTTAATTGTTAATTTCCATATTTCTTCACAAATATTTAAATATCTCAAATTAATATCTGGCAATTCTGTGCAAGTGATATGGCAGGGGGAGATTTAAAATAATGGATAATAATTATTGCGTTTTGAAGTTCAAAATTCAGAATTCCGGGATTATTGCTGTCCCAAAATGATTATTTCTAATTCTGAGAAAAGAACAATCCCGAAATATCTGGAATGGGTGGCAACCCTCGTTTACGGGATAATACTTCAGGGAAAACACGCTAAATTGCACTTGAAACATTGCTCATGAAGCCTCAAATAACATGCAAATCCAAGCAGCACAGGCCCAGATTTTTTATTTTTTTAAAATTTAAAAGTATTTTTGGACAATTTTTATGCGTTTTGGACAGTTTTCGGCGATTTATTTATTTATTAATTAATTGAACAATATAATATGTGAAATGGATTCCTCTTCATTTTATGGGTCAGATCTAGAAAAGTGGGAATTATAGTGAAAATTGAAATGCTGAAAAAATGGGTTTTAATGGTTTTATGGGCCGCCTGGGAACCCTGCTTACCTCATACTCGTCTTCATCACCATCAGACTCTGCAGGAGCCACCTTCTTACGTTTGTCATTGCCTTTCGGAGACTTGTCAGTCTTCCTCTTATGACCGCCCTTCTTAACTACCTTTGCCCCTTTCGACTCGTTGGCCTCTTTGGATTCATCGATCTGAAACTGACCGATCTCTTGGTCGCAATCCTCATCATTTGCCTAAAACAAAAAACAAAGTCACACAAATCAGAAGTCAAACAATTATTTCAGTAGTGTTTATTAGCCCCCCTCCCCCTACTGTTCTGCACCTAGGCTAATAAATTGACGTCACAACGTACTCGTCGGGTGGAAATGCAGGAAACCATTTGAGTGACACGTGACGAAGACATCGGCTACCTACGCAATACAACTCTCCTTAAATTTACTGGGAGATAAGCCCATATGGACTTGGAGTGAATAAATGGAGCGCCAGTTTACCGAGTGCTATTACATCCGCATTTTATGCTCGAAAATCGAAATGTAGTGAATAGAATCGCGTATGACAACATGTGGTTCATCAATACAATCGATCTCTATGAAAGCTTATAGCCGGTTTCAAAAGCGCATTTCGCGTTTTTCCTTACCGACCAATCACAAGTCCAGAATCCGCTCAAGGGAGACTTGTGGTTGGTCAATAAAAAAGACGCGAAACGCAAAACGCGCTTTATGTGAAACCGGCTTTAGTCGGCGAAGTTTCTCTGTTGTGGTCACAACTAGAAGTAATTAATCGTTAGTGAACTTGTGAACAAAAGCAAAAAAGGGCTTCAAAAGCAAGAGGATATACGACCTCAGCCCTGGAAATGACACATTTTCAATTAGTTATGTCACTTATCCGCAGGTTTTTTTTATGACATACAGATTTCATTTTACACACAAACTAATCCGTATGCCTTTTAATATAAAAGTCAAATGTGTTTAGGAATTGTTTAGGTAAAGGTTATTTTACAATTACACGATACAAAACGAGTAAGGGCCACTCTTTCAATGCCTTGCTAACTTTTATACAGTCAATTAGGACTATATTGCCATGGCAACAACCAATGCCATTCCTAGAATGACCACTAGTAAAAGACCGGCAGCGCGATTGTGTAAGCTTCATTTCCGAGTTAGACGAACATCGTCTAATCTCGTAGGGGTGTAGTACTCCATCTCTAAAGTGAGTTACACACTCAGCATCTAGGAGATGGACGATGGACGAGATTAGACGATGCTCGTCCAACTCGGAAGTGAAGCTTACACAATCGCGCAGCTAAAACAATTGAATTCAGGCACTTGAATGACTTGTTTAGATGAACTATAGATTACTTCACCGTGTTCGTGTATCTCTACACAACAAGAGCACTCTAAATGCAAGTGCAACACAATATGTAACTGCAAGTACAACAATAACATAATGAAAACCATTCAAGTGGCGGAACGCATAGTCTAGGCGAGCTGAACTCAAGCTAGCCGATACAATCTTAGCGTAAAATTCAACGTAAATAACATAATCCTGGACACGTATTACTGACATAAGTGAGCAATGGGTGTGAGAACAACTAGTAAGAATTCTGTTTAGGAGGTTCCAGGGACCCTGTTCTAAAACTTTTAAACTCCCAATTCCAGAGAAGATTCCCTCAGTGGTATACTCCGTGGTATTCCCTCAGTCGACAGGCAAATGCTGGGAAGGTACCCACTAATAGGCCACGACCGCCTCCTTCCCACCTTCCATCCTGACCTACTCTTCACCATCATCTCCCAATCATCATCATAATCATTCATTCGTCGCCATTAGCCTCGCTGCAGAACAGTGCGACGTTAAGCCCCAGACAAAAAAAATATTTAGGAAAATCTCCAGTGTTCATCTTCAAGTGCAGCCCACTGTTAAAAGAAGACTATTACATAACATATTGGAATTGGATGCATGACTCAATGATTGAGTTGTAGCGATGGCAAAACGCATTGTATATTAGAGGGAAGTTTATAGATAATTTTTAATTTCGAGGCAGCTGTGGACAAATTCGCATTTGACTTAGGAAAACGCGCTCCCATTCTCTTCTGAACATGTCGAACACATTCAAACTTTTTTATGGTTACACCAACCAGTATGGTTCGCTCTCCACAACCTTCTTAAAACCTTTCGAGTCACCGTCTCCTAAATAATCGGTGTATCGAACACGAAGAGTGGATACTGAACGATTAAAAATCCTCACGGCGCCTTCGACTTCCATCCCGCCACTGGTTCCAGTGTAGTTTGAAGAGCAGCCTTTCACATGGATGGTTGTGCCTCTTCGGCTCTTCTTACATTGACAGTATTTCGTCATGCACTCTAAAGCTGCGTTAACAACAAAATTAATGTTCGAAAATTAAGAAGCAGTTGCCGTAATCACACCATTCAGCAAAGTGGGACGCTGACCTCGCTTGTGCCAGGAACCGTCCAAAGCCACTGGAATGTCGGTGTTCTGTTGACCAGGTCTGTCGACGACGGCGTTCTCTTTGACAGCTTCCTGAACAGCAGCTTTCATCGATGCTTCGCCAACAACTTTCACATGCCTGCCAATACTTTTGTGTAATGAAATTGCCTGGATGGTGGTTGCGGTAAATTCATCATAGCAGCGAGAATCTGACCTGACTTCTTGCCCCGTCCAATAGCGCGCACACCATGTGTAGTGGACGTTCACTTCATGAAGTCTTTGTCTAGTAATTGGTGAGGTCATTGTAGACTTTGCAATGTCACACAGTTAAGACTAAACGATATCTTAGAAGCAAGACCACTCCGCTTCGCAACGTTCTCGACAACTTCCATTAACTCATCGCTACCACATTGTTTACGGACAGATTTTTTACAAGTTCAGATAGCATGTTTATATTTACAATTATATTACCTGCATCACTATTTACAACCCGACTAATACTATTTTTACAAGCTTTCTTCTCGATGCAGAGTGTCTGTTGAATTAGATGTAGGGTTAGAAATGTCTGACACATGGTTTTCTTCAGTAGGTATTTTCAGTGTTGGGGAGGGAACTTTTAAAAAGAACGCGTTCTTAGGAACGCGTTACTTTTTTTGCGAACTTTTGAGCGAACGCGTTCTTTTTTGTATACAAAGAACGTAAACGTCAAACGTTCGTTTTAACCACGAACATTTCGATCAAGTTCGCTCTTTCCTTATGAGCACTAAGCAGTCGAATCGGAATAAAGTCCGAGCCGATCCGAAGATTTCCAAAGTTTCTTTAACTCTGAGCGTGGATTGGTTACTATGGCGAGGGTAGTTTGAGGCAGGTGTGGAAGGGGAAGTAGGGGCCCCTCTTAGATTCTTCTCAGTTCCATTTAAGTTTCATGCGTAGTTAATTATATCGTTAATTTTTTTTGAAAAAGAACTTTTAAAAGAACTTATATTCGTTTTTTTAAGAAAAAAATTTGAGATAATTTATTAAAGTAGTTAAAAAGCTTAAATGAAAAACATATGTTTTGAAAGCATAAGACAGAGGTTTAATCCCTCTATTAACTTTTCAAATTACTAAAAAAATTACACTAAAATAAAATAGATAAAACGAAAAGTTTTACCCCTATAAAAAAAATTAAATAATGTAATGATAAAGGAAGAAAACTTTTTCAAGCCAAATACATAAACTTATCATAACGAAATCGAGGTAAAGTTCCTCGAGCCCAAATATATATAAACCCAATGAAACTTAACTTTAAGAAAAAAACAAATCTATACAAAAGTATAAAAAAAGAAAAAGATCATGAAAGTAGGGAATTTCGATGAAAACTCCCGATGTGTGACACCTGAAAACAACGTAACAGAACAATGGAAACCAGACATTATTCGCACAGACAACAGTACTCTTGATGAACCACACATAATCATCTATGGACTTCCAAAATGTGAAAATTCAACCCAGCTTTTGAATAAAAACAATGGCCAGCCGGCATATTCTGTGAATGTTTTGAACAACTGCGATGTTCGTATTGACAAATCCGGTGTTGACGAACGGAACATCAAGTACACGGAATATTGTGCTGATATCACGGAGTATGAAGACGGAACCAGGACGAGGAACATCGTCTATTGCGCGGACGAGCCAGTGGAGGAGAAGCCAAACAACTACGGCCTATTCTATGGAATATTTGTTATCATCGGTGCAATCTTTCTATCGGCCACATTAGTGGTGTATGCTGTGCTTCCCGAGCTCCCTAACCTCCACGGCAGTAACCTGATGGCGCATACAGCGAGCTTCCTCGTCGGATACATCGCTCTGGCAGCCGCTCATCTTAATCCTTACATGCCGTACAACCTCTGTGTTGCCACAACACAAGTGAAGAAATTCAAGCAAGCGCGGGTAAACGGCGGGAGTAACTATGACTCTCTTAAGGAGTTGTCGAGTGGGTACCTTCGGGTCGTGGAGTAGGCCGTATGGCTGTGCTCGCGGAGTGTGTGAACCTCGGGGAGCGCCCTTCCCGGGGGCAAGTTGTCTCGGAGTGGGACGGTGGCCATTGTCTGGCGATTGTGGAAGGCCTGCCTGTGTCCGGGCTTTGGTGTCTAGTGGCGGGCATGAGTGAGTCTGAGGCTTCCTTGTTGGGGCTTGTTCCTGGCGGGGGGTCGACGATGCTTGATTACCGCTAGGTGGGTCTAGTGCCTTGTCGATGCGGGAAAGAGATCACTTACGAGTGAGCCGTTGCGAGTGAGATGGGTGTGCTGGACACCTTTGTTAAGGCTTGGTTATCCTAGCACTCTTGAGGTCGAGGAGTAGGTCCTTAGTGGCTGTGCTCGCGGCGTAAAAGGTTGCCTGTGCTGAGCCAGGGGCTTGCTTGCGGGGCGCGTGGCAGTCGTGTCTCGTCCCCGGACTATGTCTAGCAGGGGGCATGAATGAGTATAAGCTACTCCTTCCTGAAAAGGATTAAGGGAGACTCATTTCATTATGGGAATGCTGAGGCTTCCGGTACTGTGAGGCGGGGCCTAAGAACCCTGGTCCACACGGGAAAGAAGACACTTGTCAGGTTCCCGGCGAGTGGGGTGGACCGGCTGCTGCGTGTTCGGTTGGGTGAGTTCTCTCATCATCTCGGGTTGCTTTTCTTGTTACACACCACCCAGGGAATTGTGATGCATCTTGGTCCAATAAATCGAGTTTGTTGAATCCCAGCTTGATGGCGCCATGTGGCCACACAGCACGCCTTCGCGTGGCGAGAGTTGTTACACCGGCTAGGTGGGTGCTTCGGCCCTCACTCCGGTAAACTGAGTGCTGGTGGTACCGGGGTCACTGGGGTTACCAGCCCTTTTGATCCACAAAAAATTGGTCAAGACACTAGTGATAATGCTAAGAATACCCTGGGCCCGCAGGCCAGGGGAACCAATTTGCGGCTCGATGCACCTGATAGCGGGGTGGCATTGGCCGTGTCCGTGTTTGGCTGTGAGCGGTGTGAGAGAGTCTTCAACACGAAGACTGGGTTAGGGGTCCACGTGAAGCGTGCGCACCCGGTGGATGCCAACAGGGCGATTGACGTGACTCGTGTGAAGGCGAGGTGGAATGATGAGGAGGTGCTGCTGATGGCGCAAGCCGAGGCGGCACTGGTGGTTTCGGGAGGTAATGAGGGGATGAACATCCAGTTGCATGCGGGTGCCTTCGGGTACAGGACGGTCGAGGCCATCAAGGGACAAAGGCGTAAGCCTGCGTACAAGTTGTTGGTAGAAACGGCCGTCTCGTCTCTGCGACTGGATCCTCAACCTGGAACTGCCACTCCGAGGAGTCATCCTCCGAGTCCGGATGACGGATCTGCCTCTTCCATGCCCAATGCCTGTCCGCAGCGCGAGCTGGAGGACGAGATCCGAGCTGGCTTAGGTCGGCTCGCCTCAATGGTCGATTGGGAGGTGGGCTTGTTTCGGCAGTTTGTCGAGCTGGCTCTGAGTGGGGCTGAGTGTGATGACGCTGTGATGACATGGCTGAACACGCTCTTTCCTGCAAAGAGGGAGGTGGGACCTGATCCCCGAGTTCGCAAGGCGCCGGGGAGGCCGATGACCGCTAGGCAGAAGAGGAGGATGGAGTATGGGAAGGTCCAGAGTCTCTATGACAGAGATCTGAAGGCCGTAGCCAGGCTTGTTCTTGATGGGGAGGAAGAGGACATTCACCGTCCTGCGGACAAGGTGATGGCGGAGTACTGGGCGCCCATTTTTATGGAGCCTGGGAATCCATTGCCTTCGGACGCGCGTATGAATCCCGAACCTGAACTGGCGTACGTGTGGAGGTGCTGCAGTGTTGCTGACGTGGAGTCATGCGTGCTAAAGCCCTCTACAGCCCCTGGACCTGACCGCCTTTCTGTGCGAGAGTGGGCGCGAGTCCCTTCGCTAATGAAGGCAATCCTCTTCAACTGTTTCATGCTGAGAGGCCGTTTGCCAGGTGAACTGGCGCTAACCAGAACTGTCTTCATTCCGAAAAAGGACAGTGGTTTGCCGTCTGATTACCGCCCGATTTCGGTTGGGTCGGTCGTCTCCAGGCATTTCCACAAGGTCCTTGCGGCCCGACTCTCGGAAGCAGACTGCTTTGACGACCGTCAGCGAGCCTTCAGAAAGTTCGACGGGTGTGCCGAGAATCTCTTGGTGCTCTCCGCTGTTCTGGAGGAGGCCCGGGTCAACCGTCGTGAACTGCATGCAGCCTCCTTGGACGTGTCGAAAGCCTTCGACACGGTGTCACATGATGCGATAGTTCACGCGGTAAGAAGTGTAGGTCTTCCTGGTCCATTCGTGGACTACGTGAGGACCCTATACGCTTCTGCAGAAACTTCCATGAAGGGAAGGGCCGCTAGGGTGAAGGTGGGACGTGGGGTGCGTCAGGGCGATCCTCTGTCGCCATTACTGTTCAACTTGGTTGTTGACAGGGCACTGGGACAGATCCCTGAGGAAGTTGGATTCACGGTGGGAGGTTCCAAGGTATCTGCCCTGGCGTTCGCCGATGATGTGGTTTTGTTTTCATCATCGGCCGTGGGAATGAGATCGAGTTTGGCTCGGTTGGAGGCTGAATTTGCGCTGTGCGGCCTCACTCTGAACGCCTCTAAGAGTGGGGTCACCTCGCTTGTACCTTCAGGCAAAGACAAAAAGCTGAAGGTCATCACTGATGGGCAATTTGCTCTGAAGTGTGGCCAACGTCTGGCTCAGCATGGCACAGTCGATGTCTGGAGGTACTTGGGGGTTGACTATGGATGGTCTGGGGCGGTGGAGTCTCACCCGAAGCTGGCGGTGTACATTGACAGGGTTACCAAGGCGCCACTGAAGCCTCATCAAAGGTTACAGCTGCTGACTACTTTCCTCCTTCCTCGGTTCATTCATGAGCTGGTGTTGGGGAGGGTGACGGCTAGGGCGTTAAGGGCCTTAGACGTGTGCACGCGTGCGGCGGTGAGAAAGTGGCTCCACTTACAGCCGGACGTGCCTATCGGGTACTACCATGCGAGTGTGATGGATGGAGGGCTTGGTTTCCCTATGCTCCGGTTAGTGATACCCTCCTTGAGGTTGAGACGGATGTTACGTATGCGGGATTCCACTCTTCCTGGCGTCCGTGCAGCGTTGGACACTCACTACGGTCGCAAGCGGCTTGAGTGGTGTTACGATGCTCTGCGTGACGTTGGGACTGATGAAACCAATGCTGTACAGTTGAGGGGGCATCTGGCAGACCTGTTGCATGGCTCAGTGGATGGTAAGGAGCTCAAATACTGTTCGCAGGACGTGAGTTCCACCTCCTGGGTGAGGAACGTAGGCGGATCTATTCCTGCCAGGGATTACGTTCACTATCATCAGGTCAGGGCTGGGTGTCTTTCTACTAGAGTCCGGACGTCTCGTGGTCGCAGGGGACCTGAGAGGAATTTCATGTGTCGTGCTAAGTGTCAGGTGACTGAGACTGCGGCGCATGTTATCCAATCTTGTTTCCGGACCCATGGCGGACGAATACTCCGGCACAATAAGATCTGTAACGAAGTCAGTGAAGCCTTGAGGAAGAAGGGGTGGACCGTTGAGCAGGAGAAGGTCTACGTGACTGACTCTGGGAAGAGGAAGCCGGATGTGGTGGCATGGAAGGAGGAGAGGGCGGTCGTGGTTGACGTCCAGGTAGTATCCGGTAGTGTTGATCCTAATGTAGCACATGCGTTAAAGACTGCTAAATATCGAAATAATATCAGTCTCATAAACCGCATTTCAGAACGGTGCGGTGTCCCACCGAATAATGTTGTAGTAACGTCGGGGACAGTGACATGGAAGGGAGTGTGGTCGGGGAGCTCCGCCAGAGACCTTGTCCGTATGGGCATTGGTAGGGGAACGCTCCGGAGGTGCGCCACTATGGCGCTGCAAGGCTCATGGCTGAACTGGATACGGTTCAATAGTATGACGGCGGTTAGTAGCCGGCCGATGTAGTCACTTTGCTGCTGGTGTGTCGGGTTGCTCCTGTGGGAGTTATTATCATCAGGAGTCTAAGGTGCCTAAGCCCGGTTGTGTTCAGTGGAAGTGGTGCGTTCGCGTACTGCCTAAGCTGTCCTCTCCGTGGCGAATTAGCCTTATAAAACTGTCCCGAGGTTTGTCACTTGTTGAGCTTTTGGTGCTCAGGAAGTGCCTCCTTGGTGCACAGGCGAATAGCCAAATGCCTCGTCATCTAATTAGTGACGCGCATGAATGGATTAACGAGATTCCCACTGTCCCTATCTACTATCTATGGATTTTATGGGTTTTAAAGGGTACATTTCTAATAAAATGTATTACCTATGTATTATAACGCATTTATTGAATCACATTTTGATCAGCTGAAAGCTATTTAGCGCACTGCACTGAAAACATATTGAAATATGCATAATATAATGACAGGGACAGCCAAAGTATGAAATTTAAAAAATCAGTATTCATACTAACCGAAACCAATTCTTCCCTATCTTAAAATTGCAGATTATTCGGTCGCAACCTATTTTGCTCCATTCCCACTATCGCTACCAAAGTACAATTCCCCCTTCCTAGGATTGTCGAGCTCAAAATGTGAATTTCAATAATATGCATAATAAAATTATTATGCAATATTTAATTTTATTTTATATAATAATTTTATAATTATATTAATATTTTATAAAATAATTTTATAATTATATTAATATTTTATTATATTTTTATATTTCAATAGTTGGAAGCAGGGTCGCAATATTAATTATTATTAATTCACATTTAGACTAGGATTTAGTCTAAGGACTAGGGTAGCTTCCTTTCAATACATGCAATCCGGGACAGAGGACATTACAAATACTTTTCGTGATGCAGTTATGGTGGTTGGGAGGAAGGGGGGGGGGGGGGGGGGGGGGGGGGATCGCCGAAATATGAACTTTTTGGGGTACACCCTGCTCATGGCATCAATTGGCGCCTGGGGGAGGGCCTTCCAACAATACGCGGGTCCGGGCAGGCCCGGGAAAATGTTGAGTTTCAAGAATGAAGTAGAGCCATTTTTATGAGTTTTGGACTTCAAATTTCTATTTATATCACCTAAACCTACCTACTAGATTATTGCGGAAATTTAGTTTAATTGTTAATTTCCATATTTCTTCACAAATATTTAAATATCTCAAATTAATATCTGGCAATTCTGTGCAAGTGATATGGCAGGGGGAGATTTAAAATAATGGATAATAATTATTGCGTTTTGAAGTTCAAAATTCAGAATTCCGGGATTATTGCTGTCCCAAAATGATTATTTCTAATTCTGAGAAAAGAACAATCCCGAAATATCTGGAATGGGTGGCAACCCTCGTTTACGGGATAATACTTCAGGGAAAACACGCTAAATTGCACTTGAAACATTGCTCATGAAGCCTCAAATAACATGCAAATCCAAGCAGCACAGGCCCAGATTTTTTATTTTTTTAAAATTTAAAAGTATTTTTGGACAATTTTTATGCGTTTTGGACAGTTTTTGGCGATTTATTTATTTATTAATTAATTGAAAAATATAATATGTGAAATGGATTCCTCTTCATTTTATGGGTCAGATCTAGAAAAGTGGGAATTATAGTGAAAATTGAAATGCTGAAAAAATGGGTTTTAATGGTTTTATGGGCCGCCTGGGAACCCTGCTTACCTCATACTCGTCTTCATCACCATCAGACTCTGCAGGAGCCACCTTCTTACGTTTGTCATTGCCTTTCGGAGACTTGTCAGTCTTCCTCTTATGACCGCCCTTCTTAACTACCTTTGCCCCTTTCGACTCGTTGGCCTCTTTGGATTCATCGATCTGAAACTGACCGATCTCTTGGTCGCAATCCTCATCATTTGCCTAAAACAAAAAACAAAGTCACACAAATCAGAAGTCAAACAATTATTTCAGTAGTGTTTATTAGCCCCCCTCCCCCTACTGTTCTGCACCTAGGCTAATAAATTGACGTCACAACGTACTCGTCGGGTGGAAATGCAGGAAACCATTTGAGTGACACGTGACGAAGACATCGGCTACCTACGCAATACAACTCTCCTTAAATTTACTGGGAGATAAGCCCATATGGACTTGGAGTGAATAAATGGAGCGCCAGTTTACCGAGTGCTATTACATCCGCATTTTATGCTCGAAAATCGAAATGTAGTGAATAGAATCGCGTATGACAACATGTGGTTCATCAATACAATCGATCTCTATGAAAGCTTATAGCCGGTTTCAAAAGCGCATTTCGCGTTTTTCCTTACCGACCAATCACAAGTCCAGAATCCGCTCAAGGGAGACTTGTGGTTGGTCAATAAAAAAGACGCGAAACGCAAAACGCGCTTTATGTGAAACCGGCTTTAGTCGGCGAAGTTTCTCTGTTGTGGTCACAACTAGAAGTAATTAATCGTTAGTGAACTTGTGAACAAAAGCAAAAAAGGGCTTCAAAAGCAAGAGGATATACGACCTCAGCCCTGGAAATGACACATTTTCAATTAGTTATGTCACTTATCCGCAGGTTTTTTTTATGACATACAGATTTCATTTTACACACAAACTAATCCGTATGCCTTTTAATATAAAAGTCAAATGTGTTTAGGAATTGTTTAGGTAAAGGTTATTTTACAATTACACGATACAAAACGAGTAAGGGCCACTCTTTCAATGCCTTGCTAACTTTTATACAGTCAATTAGGACTATATTGCCATGGCAACAACCAATGCCATTCCTAGAATGACCACTAGTAAAAGACCGGCAGCGCGATTGTGTAAGCTTCATTTCCGAGTTAGACGAACATCGTCTAATCTCGTAGGGGTGTAGTACTCCATCTCTAAAGTGAGTTACACACTCAGCATCTAGGAGATGGACGATGGACGAGATTAGACGATGCTCGTCCAACTCGGAAGTGAAGCTTACACAATCGCGCAGCTAAAACAATTGAATTCAGGCACTTGAATGACTTGTTTAGATGAACTATAGATTACTTCACCGTGTTCGTGTATCTCTACACAACAAGAGCACTCTAAATGCAAGTGCAACACAATATGTAACTGCAAGTACAACAATAACATAATGAAAACCATTCAAGTGGCGGAACGCATAGTCTAGGCGAGCTGAACTCAAGCTAGCCGATACAATCTTAGCGTAAAATTCAACGTAAATAACATAATCCTGGACACGTATTACTGACATAAGTGAGCAATGGGTGTGAGAACAACTAGTAAGAATTCTGTTTAGGAGGTTCCAGGGACCCTGTTCTAAAACTTTTAAACTCCCAATTCCAGAGAAGATTCCCTCAGTGGTATACTCCGTGGTATTCCCTCAGTCGACAGGCAAATGCTGGGAAGGTACCCACTAATAGGCCACGACCGCCTCCTTCCCACCTTCCATCCTGACCTACTCTTCACCATCATCTCCCAATCATCATCATAATCATTCATTCGTCGCCATTAGCCTCGCTGCAGAACAGTGCGACGTTAAGCCCCAGACAAAAAAAATATTTAGGAAAATCTCCAGTGTTCATCTTCAAGTGCAGCCCACTGTTAAAAGAAGACTATTACATAACATATTGGAATTGGATGCATGACTCAATGATTGAGTTGTAGCGATGGCAAAACGCATTGTATATTAGAGGGAAGTTTATAGATAATTTTTAATTTCGAGGCAGCTGTGGACAAATTCGCATTTGACTAAGGAAAACGCGCTCCCATTCTCTTCTTGAACATGTCGAACACATTCAAACTTTTTTATGGTTACACCAACCAGTATGGTTCGCTCTCCACAACCTTCTTAAAACCTTTCGAGTCACCGTCTCCTAAATAATCGGTGTATCGAACACGAAGAGTGGATACTGAACGATTAAAAATCCTCACGGCGCCTTCGACTTCCATCCCGCCACTGGTTCCAGTGTAGTTTGAAGAGCAGCCTTTCACATGGATGGTTGTGCCTCTTCGGCTCTTCTTACATTGACAGTATTTCGTCATGCACTCTAAAGCTGCGTTAACAACAAAATTAATGTTCGAAAATTAAGAAGCAGTTGCCGTAATCACACCATTCAGCAAAGTGGGACGCTGACCTCGCTTGTGCCAGGAACCGTCCAAAGCCACTGGAATGTCGGTGTTCTGTTGACCAGGTCTGTCGACGACGGCGTTCTCTTTGACAGCTTCCTGAACAGCAGCTTTCATCGATGCTTCGCCAACAACTTTCACATGCCTGCCAATACTTTTGTGTAATGAAATTGCCTGGATGGTGGTTGCGGTAAATTCATCATAGCAGCGAGAATCTGACCTGACTTCTTGCCCCGTCAAATAGCGCGCACACCATGTGTAGTGGACGTTCACTTCATGAAGTCTTTGTCTAGTAATTGGTGAGGTCATTGTAGACTTTGCAATGTCACACAGTTAAGACTAAACGATATCTTAGAAGCAAGACCACTCCGCTTCGCAACGTTCTCGACAACTTCCATTAACTCATCGCTACCACATTGTTTACGGACAGATTTTTTACAAGTTCAGATAGCATGTTTATATTTACAATTATATTACCTGCATCACTATTTACAACCCGACTAATACTATTTTTTCAAGCTTTCTTCTCGATGCAGAGTGTCTGTTGAATTAGATGTAGGGTTAGAAATGTCTGACACATGGTTTTCTTCAGTAGGTATTTTCAGTGTTGGGGAGGGAACTTTTAAAAAGAACGCGTTCTTAGGAACGCGTTACTTTTTTTGCGAACTTTTGAGCGAACGCGTTCTTTTTTGTATACAAAGAACGTAAACGTCAAACGTTCGTTTTAACCACGAACATTTCGATCAAGTTCGCTCTTTCCTTATGAGCACTAAGCAGTCGAATCGGAATAAAGTCCGAGCCGATCCGAAGATTTCCAAAGTTTCTTTAACTCTGAGCGTGGATTGGTTACTATGGCGAGGGTAGTTTGAGGCAGGTGTGGAAGGGGAAGTAGGGGCCCCTCTTAGATTCTTCTCAGTTCCATTTAAGTTTCATGCGTAGTTAATTATATCGTTAATTTTTTTTGAAAAAGAACTTTTAAAAGAACTTATATTCGTTTTTTTAAGAAAAAAATTTGAGATAATTTATTAAAGTAGTTAAAAAGCTTAAATGAAAAACATATGTTTTGAAAGCATAAGACAGAGGTTTAATCCCTCTATTAACTTTTCAAATTACTAAAAAAATTACACTAAAATAAAATAGATAAAACGAAAAGTTTTACCCCTATAAAAAAAATTAAATAATGTAATGATAAAGGAAGAAAACTTTTTCAAGCCAAATACATTAACTTATCATAACGAAATCGAGGTAAAGTTCCTCGAGCCCAAATATATATAAACCCAATGAAACTTAACTTTAAGAAAAAAACAAATCTATACAAAAGTATAAAAAAAGAAAAAGATCATGAAAGTAGGGAATTTTGATGAAAACTCCCGATGTGTGACACCTGAAAACAACGTAACAGAACAATGGAAACCAGACATTATTCGCACAGACAACAGTACTCTTGATGAACCACACATAATCATCTATGGACTTCCAAAATGTGAAAATTCAACCCAGCTTTTGAATAAAAACAATGGCCAGCCGGCATATTCTGTGAATGTTTTGAACAACTGCGATGTTCGTATTGACAAATCCGGTGTTGACGAACGGAACATCAAGTACACGGAATATTGTGCTGATATCACGGAGTATGAAGACGGAACCAGGACGAGGAACATCGTCTATTGCGCGGACGAGCCAGTGGAGGAGAAGCCAAACAACTACGGCCTATTCTATGGAATATTTGTTATCATCGGTGCAATCTTTCTATCGGCCACATTAGTGGTGTATGCTGTGCTTCCCGAGCTCCCTTACCTCCACGGCAGTAACCTGATGGCGCATACAGCGAGCTTCCTCGTCGGATACATCGCTCTGGCAGCCGCTCATCTTAATCCTTACATGCCGTACAACCTCTGTGTTGCCACAACACAAGTGAAGAAATTCAAGCAAGCGCGGGTAAACGGCGGGAGTAACTATGACTCTCTTAGTGGGGTCAGGGGCAGGGACGGGGAAGAGGGCATGCTCGCCACTCTAAGTCGGCTAAGGGGCGCTAGGCTCAAGCCAACTCAGAAGGTAGAGCTGTGGAAATCATACATCTTCCCCCATTAGGTGTACGGACTGACTGCCGAGAGTAAATCTCAGAATCAGTTGCTCACCATAGAGCGCAAAATTAGGGTGCAACTGAAGGAGATGCTTCATCTACCTATACAGACCCCTAGCGGAATCCTCCACTCCCGAGTTCGAGACGGTGGGATGTGATTGCCAATGGTACAAGTATGCTACACAAAGGGACGACTAAAGGGTCTACACGGTGCTTTGAACTGTGGGGATCGAGATCTAGTCGAATTCATCACGCAAGCAGGATACTCTAAGGAGTACGACGGGCTTATCGCTCTGTCAAAGATCGCTACACCGGTAACGGATAGAGGATTGGAAGCCTGGAAGGAGAGAAAGAGAGAGGATATGAGAGAGGAATGGGAAGGACAGAAGGTCCACGGGCAAGGGGTGAGCTCATTCAAAGGAGATCCAGTTGGGAACGCATGGCTAAGGTTGTACAAGTCAGGCGAATTCATGACGGAAAACCGCTTCTGCGAAGCAGTTAAGATGCGGGTGAATGAGCTCCCGACAAGGGTAGTACAACAACTATACGGAGAGGTGGATGATGTCAAGTGCCGGAGGTGCGGGAAGACGTCCCAAAAGCCAGAGAGCCTTGGACACATCCTCGGTGCGTGCCAGTTCACCAAGGACGCTTTCATAGAGCGTCACGATCAGACGGTCCGAATGATAGCTTCCAGGTTTGAGGCTTCAGCGGAGGGCTTGAGTGTGGTTAGTGTCGAGGACAGCCTCATACAAAGGGATGGTCAACGACGCAAGCCTGACCTGGTTCTCCGCACGGCGGACGGGAAACGGGCATTCATAGCGGATGTAACAGTCCGCTATGAAAAAGGTGACTGGGTGGAAAGGGCACGTAGCGAAAAACTCGCCCGGTACGAGGGGATACGCCAGGTCGTGAAGACAAAGAACTGTGTGGAAGAGGTGCACGTGATACCATTGGTATTCGGCTCCAGGGGCTGTTTACCCCCGGAGACCCGAGCGGCTCTCAAGGTAATCGGGGTTGGTAACAAGGGGTTTGCTACAACCCTGTGTATGAACCATCTTAGATCCTCCCTCGAGCTCTACAAGTACTTCATGGACGCTGGGTAGCCCATAGACCGGTAAGTGGGTGGGGGAAGCGGAGAGGGAAGGTTCAATGTGTCCGAACAACGACTGCTAAGCTGCGGCTATGATGTGGTAAGTTCACAAGAATCCCTCGAAAACTTCTCTTATGACCTTGCAAAACAGCCCGCATGAGTCAAGCCCTGCCGTATAAGTCAGCCACGAGGTCGACGCCACTGACCTCGGCAAGCACCCGGAGGAGAAGGAATAAGGACGTGACTTACCGAACGTGACAAGTTCCTGAACGTGACAAGTGAATACTTAACGTGACTAGAACTTAACGTGACAAGAGGAGGCATCATAAAATGGACATTAAAATCAGTAAATTCAGTAAGGAAAACAAAGGTGGATGTCACTGTTCGTTCACTTGTGGACCTATACACATCTGCCGGGCAAGAGGTAGCGCAACAACTCTTGGAACAGGATCCTTTGGTAAGGGCAGACGCCTCCACGAGGCTCCCCGCGGTAACGTTGCCTCGATAAAATCGACAACGGCGAAGTTCTGTTGTCCTACCCAAGCCTCTGGGTAGGAAGTCCTAGGACCCCCCTCCGACCATCAGGAGGGGGGGGATAATTTCTTCGAGTCAGTCCAGGTGTGAGCGGACCGGCGACATGGAGACGGGGACAGAGGGTGTCTGTTGTTGTTGAGCGCAGACAGGGTGATGGTACGTACTGGTATAGCCAGAAATAATGCCGGTATGCATAAACCAAAACGCTAAGCGCGGGAGGCTGCGGCTGACCCAAGAATCACCACGGAGGTCACAATCCGGAATAAGTCGGTAGTAGTCGGGCTACTACGCGGCTAGATTAGCCAAATGCCTCGTCATCTAATTAGTGACGCGCATGAATGGATTAACGAGATTCCCACTGTCCCTATCTACTATCTATGGATTTTATGGGTTTTAAAGGGTACATTTCTAATAAAATGTATTACCTATGTATTATAACGCATTTATTGAATCACATTTTGATCAGCTGAAAGCTATTTAGCGCACTGCACTGAAAACATATTGAAATATGCATAATATAATGACAGGGACAGCCAAAGTATGAAATTTAAAAAATCAGTATTCATACTAACCGAAACCAATTCTTCCCTATCTTAAAATTGCAGATTATTCGGTCGCAACCTATTTTGCTCCATTCCCACTATCGCTACCAAAGTACAATTCCCCCTTCCTAGGATTGTCGAGCTCAAAATGTGAATTTCAATAATATGCATAATAAAATTATTATGCAATATTTAATTTTATTTTATATAATAATTTTATAATTATATTAATATTTTATATAATAATTTTATAATTATATTAATATTTTATTATATTTTTATATTTCAATAGTTGGAAGCAGGGTCGCAATATTAATTATTATTAATTCACATTTAGACTAGGATTTAGTCTAAGGACTAGGGTAGCTTCCTTTCAATACATGCAATCCGGGACAGAGGACATTACAAATACTTTTCGTGATGCAGTTATGGTGGTTGGGTGGAAGGGGGGGGGGGGGGGGGGGATCGCCGAAATATGAACTTTTTGGGGTACACCCTGCTCATGCATCAATTGGCGCCTGGGGGAGGGCCTTCCAACAATACGCGGGTCCGGGCAGGCCCGGGAAAATGTTGAGTTTCAAGAATGAAGTAGAGCCATTTTTATGAGTTTTGGACTTCAAATTTCTATTTATATCACCTAAACCTACCTACTAGATTATTGCGGAAATTTAGTTTAATTGTTAATTTCCATATTTCTTCACAAATATTTAAATATCTCAAATTAATATCTGGCAATTCTGTGCAAGTGATATGGCAGGGGGAGATTTAAAATAATGGATAATAATTATTGCGTTTTGAAGTTCAAAATTCAGAATTCCGGGATTATTGCTGTCCCAAAATGATTATTTCTAATTCTGAGAAAAGAACAATCCCGAAATATCTGGAATGGGTGGCAACCCTCGTTTACGGGATAATACTTCAGGGAAAACACGCTAAATTGCACTTGAAACATTGCTCATGAAGCCTCAAATAACATGCAAATCCAAGCAGCACAGGCCCAGATTTTTTATTTTTTTAAAATTTAAAAGTATTTTTGGACAATTTTTATGCGTTTTGGACAGTTTTCGGCGATTTATTTATTTATTAATTAATTGAACAATATAATATGTGAAATGGATTCCTCTTCATTTTATGGGTCAGATCTAGAAAAGTGGGAATTATAGTGAAAATTGAAATGCTGAAAAAATGGGTTTTAATGGTTTTATGGGCCGCCTGGGAACCCTGCTTACCTCATACTCGTCTTCATCACCATCAGACTCTGCAGGAGCCACCTTCTTACGTTTGTCATTGCCTTTCGGAGACTTGTCAGTCTTCCTCTTATGACCGCCCTTCTTAACTACCTTTGCCCCTTTCGACTCGTTGGCCTCTTTGGATTCATCGATCTGAAACTGACCGATCTCTTGGTCGCAATCCTCATCATTTGCCTAAAACAAAAAACAAAGTCACACAAATCAGAAGTCAAACAATTATTTCAGTAGTGTTTATTAGCCCCCCTCCCCCTACTGTTCTGCACCTAGGCTAATAAATTGACGTCACAACGTACTCGTCGGGTGGAAATGCAGGAAACCATTTGAGTGACACGTGACGAAGACATCGGCTACCTACGCAATACAACTCTCCTTAAATTTACTGGGAGATAAGCCCATATGGACTTGGAGTGAATAAATGGAGCGCCAGTTTACCGAGTGCTATTACATCCGCATTTTATGCTCGAAAATCGAAATGTAGTGAATAGAATCGCGTATGACAACATGTGGTTCATCAATACAATCGATCTCTATGAAAGCTTATAGCCGGTTTCAAAAGCGCATTTCGCGTTTTTCCTTACCGACCAATCACAAGTCCAGAATCCGCTCAAGGGAGACTTGTGGTTGGTCAATAAAAAAGACGCGAAACGCAAAACGCGCTTTATGTGAAACCGGCTTTAGTCGGCGAAGTTTCTCTGTTGTGGTCACAACTAGAAGTAATTAATCGTTAGTGAACTTGTGAACAAAAGCAAAAAAGGGCTTCAAAAGCAAGAGGATATACGACCTCAGCCCTGGAAATGACACATTTTCAATTAGTTATGTCACTTATCCGCAGGTTTTTTTTATGACATACAGATTTCATTTTACACACAAACTAATCCGTATGCCTTTTAATATGAAAGTCAAATGTGTTTAGGAATTGTTTAGGTAAAGGTTATTTTACAATTACACGATACAAAACGAGTAAGGGCCACTCTTTCAATGCCTTGCTAACTTTTATACAGTCAATTAGGACTATATTGCCATGGCAACAACCAATGCCATTCCTAGAATGACCACTAGTAAAAGACCGGCAGCGCGATTGTGTAAGCTTCATTTCCGAGTTAGACGAACATCGTCTAATCTCGTAGGGGTGTAGTACTCCATCTCTAAAGTGAGTTACACACTCAGCATCTAGGAGATGGACGATGGACGAGATTAGACGATGCTCGTCCAACTCGGAAGTGAAGCTTACACAATCGCGCAGCTAAAACAATTGAATTCAGGCACTTGAATGACTTGTTTAGATGAACTATAGATTACTTCACCGTGTTCGTGTATCTCTACACAACAAGAGCACTCTAAATGCAAGTGCAACACAATATGTAACTGCAAGTACAACAATAACATAATGAAAACCATTCAAGTGGCGGAACGCATAGTCTAGGCGAGCTGAACTCAAGCTAGCCGATACAATCTTAGCGTAAAATTCAACGTAAATAACATAATCCTGGACACGTATTACTGACATAAGTGAGCAATGGGTGTGAGAACAACTAGTAAGAATTCTGTTTAGGAGGTTCCAGGGACCCTGTTCTAAAACTTTTAAACTCCCAATTCCAGAGAAGATTCCCTCAGTGGTATACTCCGTGGTATTCCCTCAGTCGACAGGCAAATGCTGGGAAGGTACCCACTAATAGGCCACGACCGCCTCCTTCCCACCTTCCATCCTGACCTACTCTTCACCATCATCTCCCAATCATCATCATAATCATTCATTCGTCGCCATTAGCCTCGCTGCAGAACAGTGCGACGTTAAGCCCCAGACAAAAAAAATATTTAGGAAAATCTCCAGTGTTCATCTTCAAGTGCAGCCCACTGTTAAAAGAAGACTATTACATAACATATTGGAATTGGATGCATGACTCAATGATTGAGTTGTAGCGATGGCAAAACGCATTGTATATTAGAGGGAAGTTTATAGATAATTTTTAATTTCGAGGCAGCTGTGGACAAATTCGCATTTGACTAAGGAAAACGCGCTCCCATTCTCTTCTGAACATGTCGAACACATTCAAACTTTTTTATGGTTACACCAACCAGTATGGTTCGCTCTCCACAACCTTCTTAAAACCTTTCGAGTCACCGTCTCCTAAATAATCGGTGTATCGAACACGAAGAGTGGATACTGAACGATTAAAAATCCTCACGGCGCCTTCGACTTCCATCCCGCCACTGGTTCCAGTGTAGTTTGAAGAGCAGCCTTTCACATGGATGGTTGTGCCTCTTCGGCTCTTCTTACATTGACAGTATTTCGTCATGCACTCTAAAGCTGCGTTAACAACAAAATTAATGTTCGAAAATTAAGAAGCAGTTGCCGTAATCACACCATTCAGCAAAGTGGGACGCTGACCTCGCTTGTGCCAGGAACCGTCCAAAGCCACTGGAATGTCGGTGTTCTGTTGACCAGGTCTGTCGACGACGGCGTTCTCTTTGACAGCTTCCTGAACAGCAGCTTTCATCGATGCTTCGCCAACAACTTTCACATGCCTGCCAATACTTTTGTGTAATGAAATTGCCTGGATGGTGGTTGCGGTAAATTCATCATAGCAGCAAGAATCTGACCTGACTTCTTGCCCCGTCCAATAGCGCGCACACCATGTGTAGTGGACGTTCACTTCATGAAGTCTTTGTCTAGTAATTGGTGAGGTCATTGTAGACTTTGCAATGTCACACAGTTAAGACTAAACGATATCTTAGAAGCAAGACCACTCCGCTTCGCAACGTTCTCGACAACTTCCATTAACTCATCGCTACCACATTGTTTACGGACAGATTTTTTACAAGTTCAGATAGCATGTTTATATTTACAATTATATTACCTGCATCACTATTTACAACCCGACTAATACTATTTTTACAAGCTTTCTTCTCGATGCAGAGTGTCTGTTGAATTAGATGTAGGGTTAGAAATGTCTGACACATGGTTTTCTTCAGTAGGTATTTTCAGTGTTGGGGAGGGAACTTTTAAAAAGAACGCGTTCTTAGGAACGCGTTACTTTTTTTGCGAACTTTTGAGCGAACGCGTTCTTTTTTGTATACAAAGAACGTAAACGTCAAACGTTCGTTTTAACCACGAACATTTCGATCAAGTTCGCTCTTTCCTAATGAGCACTAAGCAGTCGAATCGGAATAAAGTCCGAGCCGATCCGAAGATTTCCAAAGTTTCTTTAACTCTGAGCGTGGATTGGTTACTATGGCGAGGGTAGTTTGAGGCAGGTGTGGAAGGGGAAGTAGGGGCCCCTCTTAGATTCTTCTCAGTTCCATTTAAGTTTCATGCGTAGTTAATTATATCGTTAATTTTTTTGAAAAAGAACTTTTAAAAGAACTTATATTCGTTTTTTTAAGGAACGTGAACTTTTACTACACATGCTTAAAATAAAGAACTTGAACTTTTAAAAGTTCATATATTTGGACGTGAACTGAACTTTTAAAAAGATTGTTTTAAAAAGGAACTTCCCCAACACTGGGTATTTTCAGAACTTACAGTCAGGATCTGGTCCACTAGATTATATCTAAATTGGTTTCCCTTTGAACTTCTTTTTCTTCAATGTAGCTCGCTGCTCGAGGCATGATTAATTACTAGAAAATACTGAAAAAACTCAAATCGAAATGTGACAACAAGGCACGAGAAGGAGTGTTCAGGCAGATTCAATATTTATGTGTTCACGGCCTACTGGTGTTAGTAACTTAGTGCCAACGTATACATAAATAAATTCCCTAGTCAACAAAACAAAAATCACCAGGCTGACATTACTCTTATCAAATCATATTATTGAAACACAAAAAAGCTTGTGAATTCATTTACAACTTGAATTTGAGAAAAATTGTGACTGAAAGCTTACAAAAAATTATTTTTTAAACATATCTCTTGTTTTGATACATTGTATTTCACAAACATAGGTAGTATTCAAAACAAATCAAAGTAGGTAAATAGATTTTTTTTTATTTGTGTTAAAAATATTTTTTTCCCTATCGGTCCCCTGCAATTCGGCACATGACTGAATGTTTGCCACATAAATGTGCAGAAGAAACACAGACTTCCTGTAATATGTCTCATTATTCAAAAGAATCAAGTTAATCTGCCAACACTGTTCAAACACAATTCATTAGGTATCTGTAGTTCCTGTAGTTCTTACTACAATTTTCCAAGGCTTTGGCACAGTAATATACTGACAAAAATTTAGGATCACATGCAGGGGCAGTCTGGAAAGAAAAGGACATGGTTGCGATGAGGCAAAGGGCCGAGAAAAACATGTGACAGGGCACGTAAAACAAAGTAGATAGAAAAAATTAGTGAAAATGCTGGATTACTATATATGCAAAACCACAGTAAAATGTAAAGGGGCCCATAAGACAGGGGCCCAGGATGTGATCGCACCCACTGAGAACATAAAATTATTTCTCACAGGATGAAGTAGTTTGTCTATATGGGTCATTCTTATTTTTTTTTGTACATTTTGACTTTTCAGAAAAAATTATTAAAAGTAGTTTATATTACAAAGTTATTTGCAGCAATGTATTGTATCAATAGTACTTTATTGTGTACAGTAAATGGTCAATGCACTTTTTATCAATTTTAGAGTTTATCGATAAATTAAGATTGTGAGTCACGGAATCCGTCCATTCTGTTACCCAACTATTTCTACATAACAATCTTAAAATATAATCAACATGATATTTTGACAAATAGAGTATAATACTAGATGGTATAAACTTACCACAAAAAATATGACTACTAAATAATTTCTTGGTATATATGATATTATTTGATCCTATTAAGAACATTGCTTAAATTATCAATTTTACAAGGATAACTTCACTAAAACTTCAAGAATTGACTTAACCAACCCATATTAATCAATAGATATAGTTAATTGTAGTTAATTGGGTTAATTTAAAACTAATAGCTATCTTAGTTTTACTAAATCTTCTTCGGTATTAAGAGAATTAAATCTTATTGCATAGTAACAGAGTGGACAAATTGTAACAGAATGAACATGAGGGCACAATTTAAATTATACCTTCTCAAAAATGTCAATGTCATACATAAATTTGAAATACGATCAATTGCCCTTTGGTTTTATTTCATTTTATTTTATTTTCGGTGTCTTTTTCCTTGTCTAAGCGTCTCCGCTCTCGGTATGCCAGTTATTTTTCAGCGGATGTTAATGCCATTCTGTGAGGTGTACAATGCTAAACTATTATAGCAATATATATTTAAACTTAAATGAGATGATGTTAATGTTATAAAATCACTGTAGAACATAAAAATTCACTGAATTACATTTCACTGTAACAGAGTGGACAATATAACAGAGTGGATAATATAACATAATAAAATGTTTTTGTTGCTAAAATAGATAAAAACTTGCGATATTATTATATCATTGATTCAATAAACTTAGTTGCTACATTAACTAATCACTTTGGTTTAAATTAAAATTAATTTCACGTACTTTACATGCGTAAAGCGGTGTTCTAGAATTCAGCGAAAAATGCAGCGCTGCAGCGAGAAAATGGCGTCCTGCTAGATGAATTCTCGCTTAATTTATGAACGATTTGCTTAGTTTTGCTAGATGAATGTGGCGGCAAGATTTTAAAACATGGACGTCGTTATCAAAGCAAAAATGTAATGAAATATAACGCAATAAACTATGCAATAATACGGCATATTATATTAGAGAAACATATATTTACCTCTCAGATTCATCTGCATTTCATAAACGACGCATAACTGACAACTTAAATCATTGATACACATATCAACATAAACAAACGCCGCCATTTTGCATCCATCTAGCGAATAAAGCGATGATTTTTGTTGCTAGATCCGCTAGATAGCCGCTATATAGCGCTGAAATTAAGAACACTTTGATGCACGCAGCAGTCGCTGCAGAGGACATCTAGCAAAGTGTTCATTTATTCAGCGCTGCAGCGACTGCTGCGTGCATCAAAGTGTTCTTAATTTCAGCGCTATATAGCAGCTATCTAGCGGATCTAGCAACAAAAATCATGTTTCGCTGAATTCTAGAACACCGCTTAACAGAGAGGACAATTTAAGTCGTTACATGTGCTTGCTGTCACTGTCAACAGGTGCAGGTTAGCAGCTTTTCATTTCCAACCAGTGTGACCAACAGTAAAATAAATAAAAACCAATATACTTCTTCTAGCAGTGTACCAACTTTTATAAATTTTAATAAATTACCTGAACAAGACTGGAACAAAGTGGGCGTAACAGAGTGGACAAAATTTTCCGGACAAAGTTCAAATGTATATAACAGGTTTACGTTGCACACTAAAAATAAGTCGTAACCCTTGTGATATTTTTGGAACTATTGTAACAATATTAATGCTGCACAATTTTTTTATGTCAATGGCAAATAAGAAAGTTTGGCAATTGTTCAAGCCAACTCATGGTCCGGACATCTAATTTTGCTGTACTCGGAAACATGTTTCTTTAAATTCCATGAAATTAGACCATACAAATTATAATTGAAGGGATGGAGTAAAGAGGGAAATGATTACAGATGGGCATGCTCTATTCAAAACCTAAAAATTGTTAATACCTATATCTTCTTTAAAAAAATTGAGAGGTTGTCGGACATGGTTTGTACAAAAATATGAGAATGACCAATATAATATAATTTATTGATAATCACAAGTCAACACCCTTGAATGTCGTTAATAATAATTTAGTAATATTAGCAAGTGGCAACACTCCTGACAGCAGAACTCGCATATACCTAGGTAATTCCAAGCCTTTATGGGTGTACCTAGAAGATGAAGTAAGGAGCATCATGTATTGATCAACATAAATTTCGTTAATGGATGTGTAGGTAGGTATTAGGATAAAACAGTGCTGAAATACTAACATAACCTACCAGCAAGAAGATGTATGGGGCACACTTTGGCTTGCATTCCCATCATGAAAATGCAAAAATCACTACTCTTAAGGTTGGTGACAGCCGACAGGCAAGATGAACCCGCTTTAGCATTGCCAGGTAGGTAGGTAGCACATATAGGGCGGCCCATGCTAGAGCGGGTTCATCTTTGCCTGTCACCGAGGGTACCTAGGCTACCTATCCACATTTAAGGTTACCGTTCGCCTTTGATGAGCTGCTTTTAGTAGGTACCTACGGTAAATTTACGATAAGCGACTTCACTTTGACCTTGAACGTGTTAAATGAAGGAGCAATTCTAGAGTGAAGTCGCTTATCGTAAAATTACCGTACCTACCTACTACCTAGCTCTCTTTAAGTGTGTACTGGTGTGCACCTATCTAATCCCCATAGTGCATAGGTCCTCTAGTGCTAGACTAGACATACTAGGTAGGTCCTGGGTAGGTACCTATGCTAGTGGCTAGGTTGGTACTACCTAGTACCTAGTTATACCTAGGACTCTATTCAATGGGATAATCTAATCCCCATAATCCATTTTTAAAGTAAAACCTTTTGTCAATGAACATTGTGCAGGTAGGTAGTACCTAGAGGTAGGTACCTAGGTAGGTAGGTAGTAGGTAGTAGAAGTTTACCTTGTATGACTTGGTACCATTAACCCTTTTGGGGTTTGCAGATTCTGAGTCGGCACCCGCGTCCTCGGCGCCCTTACGAGTCTGCGTTTTCTTTCCGGATTTATTCATATTCGGCCTACAATTTATTTGAACACATGATATACAAGAAAAAATCAAAGAAAGTTATTAACGTTCACCTACACAGACAGAGCACCAGCAGAACAGCGTGATTGGATGTGGCTTTGATCCACAAAGATAACTGTGCTGTGATTGGCTGGGGCTGCTGGCAGCTCAAGTTCCAACCGCCACAATGCGCAGTAGGATGCGCGTACGCCAAACGATCGACATTCGACAGCGAGCGACTAATGTGAAGTGGGGCCGTGAAAGATGACAATTCGTTTTACACTTATATTAGGTACTTAGGACACTGTAATTAGATTTTTATGATGTTTTTAGTTAGAATATATGCTATTCTACATTACAGTTGTTATTACATTTTCCATCACCTTCAATATTCACAAATACATCACTTATTATGCGTTTTAAACATTGATGACATGTCACATAGAACTTGAACTCATTACAGTCTTTAAATGAGTTTTAATGAGTTTAAATTACCAATTTAGGTATTAATATCCTTTGGTAGTCTGTTGTACTCTCAAATACATTTAAAAATTTAAATTACAGTGTCCTAGGTGTATAATATCATTGAAAAACGAATTGTCATCTTTCTCGGCCTTTCACAGTTGCCGCGAGCGACACACGTCGTACACGTTCACGGTTCAAACTTGCGAAAATTATGTAACGAGGAGCTAGGGAGAGAAGGGCTCTTTGGCTCTTCAACATTGCGCATGCGCGAACACTCTGAAGTCGCCTGCAATGATTCTTTTTCTCATAACCTCCTCAGACCCAGACATATTTTATTTGCCCGGATTTTGGTGAAATTTATTTTCCTAAAGGAAAATCACTTGAAAATAATATAAAAAACAATCAATTTTTTCAATTTTTTTTTTATTTTTTAATTATTTTTTATTTTTATTGACTAATTAAAGTCATTTTTACGGTGTAAAACTTTTAAAAAAATATTTAAAAATATAATCTATGCTGTTAATTGTTATGGCATTGAAACAATAAAACATTTATTTTTTATATTCCACAATGAATAATTACAATTTAATTAAATTACTGTAAATTACTGGCTAACAAGAATGTGGAGCAACAGAGAAGACCACGAGGAAAACGAGGTTTTCCACCATGAGGAAAAGAAAACCCTCCAAAACATCCATCAAGAAAGCATGTTATGATGAAAAGGTTCAAATTAAAATGGACCTATTACATATGACTATTGTATGGGGGGGGGGGGGGGGGGGGGAAGGGCATACGTTAATCAATCTTTATCTATGTTAATCATTTGAATTTTTTGCTTGATCCATTCTATTCCATCAATAGCATGATAATATTGTACAAGGCATTTACAGCCAAGGGAGACATTTCTGTTGAATTTGTGGGAATCACAAGGCGCGGGGAACAAGATGAACACTGACACAGTAATTATGCAAAAGGTTTATAATTGGCGAAAGGTACAAAGTAATGACAAAGACAGTTGGGTAAAGACGACGAGTGAATCCGCGTGGAAAAGTCTTCCGCTGGGACGTCTCTCTTCTCCCTCGTCGGTCTGTGTTCTGCCGCGGCGTGGGCAGCGCCAACCCCTCCCAACTCTCACCTCTACTGCGCAGGTTCCGATGTGTAGTTTGCAGGCGGGGATGTTGGCTCGCCTGCATGATTCAAGGACAGGCGGGAACCGGTCTACTGCGTGAGGGAAGGTTTGGTGCTGGTCCGCCACAGGACTCCCCCCCAGTGTCGGAATGTAGTGACGGCACGATGATAACTGCGTGCTCAGTCGCGCAGTCTTGCGGGGAAGTGAACGTGGCGTCCTCGTCGAGTTGTGGTTGGTAGGGCTGCATGTCGCACGTCCCCGGTGGTCTTCGTGGGCCCATGTGGGCGAATTGCCGGTCGTGAAGTTAGCGGCTGACCAACAACGACGTTGGGCGTCCGTTGGGAGTCAGTCCGTGTTTCCGCAGGTTGTTTTACAGGGTGTTCGTGTAGGACCGGAATGCGGGCTGGCACCGCTGCTGAGGTAGATGCTGTTGGTGGCTTAGTAGGAGTCGACCCGGGATTGGAGGTGCTCCTCGGCATGGGTTGTGTAGTGTCGGAGGTTGATTTTGAAGTGTTCGCTGCGGTCGGATCCCTGAGAATGTAGGCCGGCTTCAATCGGTCGATCGATACCACGACCCGCTGGCTGTTTCGGGCTATAGTGAAGTATTTTTCGTGTCGGGCTATAACCTCGTAAGGACCGTCGTAAGGTGGCTTCAAGGGTGCGCGGACCGCGTCGTGCCGCACAAAGACGTGTGTGCAGGTTGCAAAATCCTTAAACATGAACACCGAGTGTGAGCCGTGGTGCGACGCGGGGGTCGGTCGAAGCTGGGCGAGACGGTGCCGTAGGCCTTCTACGTAAGCCGGCGTGGAGTCTGTCCCTCCTGTGGAAGGTGACAGGTATTCGCCCGGTAGGCGGAGTGTTGTTCCGTAGACCAGTTCTGCGGAGGTGGCCTTCAGATCCTCCTTCCAAGAGGCGCGTATGCCCAGCATGACCCACGGCAGGGCTTCAGTCCACTTTTGGTCACCGTGGCACTTGAGGGCTGCTTTTAGCTGTCGATGCAGGCGCTCAACCATCCCATTCGCTTGGGGATGGTGGGCTGTGGTCCAAATGTGTGACATGCCAGCCATCTTGCTGAGCGCACGGAAGAGGTTCGACTCGAACTGGCGGCCTTGGTCCGTTGTGACGCGAAGCGGTATGCCGAATCGCTGCATCCAACCCGAGGCGAGAGCGGTGGCCACGGTCTCGGCCGTGATGTCAACGATTGGTATCGCTTCGGCCCACCTAGTGAATCGGTCCACGCATGTGAGGATGTACCGGAAACCGTCTGCGACTGCAAGGGGTCCGACCAGGTCGACATGGATATGCTCAAACCTGCTGTCGGGTGTGGTGAAATGGCCGACTGGCGCTGTTGCGTGGCGCGTGACCTTTGCACGCTGGCATGTGATGCAAGCGCGAGCCCACTCTCGGCAGTCCTTGTTCACTGATGGCCAGACAAAACGTTGCGTGATCAGTCTTGTAGATGCTCTGATGCCAGGATGGGACAGGCTGTGCATGCCATCGAACACCCGGCGTCGTAGCGATTGCGGCACAAACGGTCGTGGAAGCGGTAGTGATGTGTCGCAATGAATGGTGAGACCGTCGGGGAGTTTCCGTCGATGGATCTGTAGGGCTGAATTCGAGTGCTTCACCGCGCGCAGCTCAGCATCTTCCTTCTGGGCGGCTGCGATGTCGTTGTAGCTTACTGGGGAAGCGATGGCCTCGATTCGGGATAGGGCATCGGCGACGACATTGTCTCTCCCTGGAATGTGGCGGATGTCTGTAGTGAACTGTCCAATGAAGTCCAGATGCCGAAACTGGCGCGGGGAGCACTTGTCTGGTCTTTGCTTGAATGCGAATGTCAACGGTTTGTGGTCCGTGTAGACAGTGAACGTTCTTGCCTCCAACATATGGCGGAAGTAGTGGATGGCGTCATATATGGCTAGGAGCTCCCTGTCGTAAGCACCGTAGTTGCGCTGGGCGGTGTTCAACTTGCGGGAGAAAAAGGCGAGTGGTTGCCATCCGCGGCTTGTCCTTTGCTGTAGTGCTGCGCCGACGCTGGTGTCCGAGGCATCTGCAACTACTGCCAGTTCCGCGTTGATGTCGGGGTGTGCGAGGAGTGCGGCGCTGGCAAGGTCCTTCTTGCACTGCTCAAAACTGTCTTGCAGGTTTGGCGTCCAGGTGATGGGTGTTTTCCCCTTCGGGTCGGCGCCAACTAGCAGGCCGTTGAGTGGGGCCTGTGTCTTGGCTGCATGAGGCAGGAAGCGTCGGTAGAAATTTACCATGCCCAAGAACTGTCGGAGGTGTTTCACCGTGCTCGGTTTTTCGCGTGACAAGATTGCGTCGACCTTCTCTTGCAGAGGCTGGGTGCCTGCCGCGTTTACCGTGTAGCCGAGGAAGGTAACCTCCGCTGCTCCGAGCACGCACTTTGCTGGGTTTACCACGACGCCGTACTCGGTCAACCGCTCGAAGAGCTGACGAAGATGTTGCTTGTGCTGCTCCTGGTCGACGGAGGCAACGAGGATGTCGTCGATGTAGGAGTAGCAGAACTCGAGGTCGCGCAGCACCTCGTCAATGAACCGCTGGAACGTCTGGGCGGCGTTGCGGAGTCCGAAACTCATGACTGGAAACTCGAACAATCCGAATGGCGTCGTGATGGCTGTCTTGTGGATATCTTCGGGGGCTACCGGTAACTGGTTGTACGCTCGGACCAGGTCGATGGTGGAAAAGATCGACTTGCCTGCGAGTCGCTGAGCAAAGTCCTGTATGTGCGGTACATGGTATCGGTCGGGTATAGTCCGTGCATTCAAGGCGCGGTAGTCCCCACATGGCCGCCATTGGTCATTCTTCTTGGGTACTAGGTGTAAAGGGGCAGACCAGCAACTAGAAGAACGTCTGGCCACGCCTGACTTGAGCATCGAGTTGAATTCTCGCTTCGCGATGTTGAGGCGGTCTGGGGCTAGCCGTCGAGGTCTGCACGCCGCTGGTGGTCCTGGTGTCGTGTCGATGTGGTGCATCGTCTTGTGTTGTGGAGCTCGAGGGTTGCCAGAAGGTCGTGTGATGTCCGGGAAAGACGCAAACAGCGCCTTGAAGCCGGAAATGGAGTTGCTGTCGTGTGAGACGACCTTGACATGGCCTAGTGGCCCAGTGGACAGTTGCCCATGCACCGCAAGCGTCGTTGTGTCATCCCTCAGCTGCCGTCGGCGTACGTCGACGAGCAGTCCGTAGTGAGCGAGAAAATCCACCCCGATGATCGGCTGGGAGACGTCGGCGACAACAAACCGCCAAGTGAATTCGCGGCGCAGTCCCAGATCGAGGGACAAGTTAACTGGGCCGTACGTGTAGATCGGCGATCCGTTTGCTGCCGAGAGGACGTAGGTTGTCTTCCCTGGATGGCCTAAAACCATGTCCCGCGGGTAGACGCACAGGTCCGAACCCGTGTCGACGAGAAAACGGATCTTAGTGCGCTTGTCAGAAACGAATAGGCGATATGCTGTTAGGGCGTGGCCAGCTGCCATCACTGACCGCCCTTGGCTTTTCCCTGATACTTACAGGGTGCCAGACAGCGTCGAGCCTGGTCGCCGAAGGTCCGGTGGTACCAGCATACCTCGGAGTCGTGCGGGCTCGGTTGACGCGCCCTGCTGCTGGACCGTGGGCTTGGTTGACGCGCCCTGCTGCTGGACCGTGGGCGTTGACGACTGCTGCGCATCCCGTCACTGATCGCCGCGACACTAGCAGTCAAGGATGCGAGTTGCCGTTTAAGTTCCTCGAACCCATCGTCCCCACTTACAGCAGCGACTCGCGGTCCGCTGGGAATGTCCGCGATCTTGTCGGCCATGTTTGCTAGTGCCGCCACGTCTGTAGTTGGCGACGCAGCCAAGATGTCTTGCATCCTCAGGGGGAGGCGGCCCAACCACAATGTTCGCAACATGTCCTCTGGCAGGGACGGTGCACCTAGTCCGCGGAGATGGCGGAGGAATTGTGACGGAGTCGGGTCCCCGATCTCCTCCCTTTCTAGTAGTTGCCGCATTCGAGAGCTCTGCGAGGCTGTTAGGCGCGCAATGAGCTCGCGCTTTATTGTCTCGTATTTGTCTGTAGCCGGAGGGTTGATTATCAGCTCCTCAATCTCCGCGCCATGTTTGGCATCTAGTTGGGCTAGGACGTAGTTGAATTTTGTAGCGTCTAGCGTGATTCGCGCGAGGGCGAATTGCGCCTCTAGCTGTGCAAACCACAGCGCTGGCTTTTCTGGCCAGAATGGTGGGGCGCGGACGGCGACCTGGTTTACCCTCCCCTGGTCTTCGTTCTCCACGCCGTCTGGGTTCACCATGTTGAGCGGTTGAATTTGTGGAAATGCTTTGGATGAATGTGTGCTGTGACTTACTGTGCTGTTGTCCCGTGCTGCGCTCGCTGACTCCTACTTTATTGTTTGCGTCGAAATCGTGTAGGTATCGGGGTCACCACTGTGGGAATCACAAGGCGCGGGGAACAAGATGAACACTGACACAGTAATTATGCAAAAGGTTTATAATTGGCGAAAGGTACACGGTAATGACAAAAACAGTTGGGTAAAGACGACGAGTGAATCCGCGTGGAAAAGTCTTCCGCTGGGACGTCTCTCTTCTCCCTCGTCGGTCTGTGTTCTGCCGCGGCGTGGGCAGCGCCAACCCCTCCCAACTCTCACCTCTACTGCGCAGGTTTCGATGTGTAGTTTGCAGGCGGGGATGTTGGCTCGCCTGCATGATTCAAGGACAGGCGGGAACCGGTCTACTGCGTGAGGGAAGGTTTGGTGCTGGTCCGCCACAAATTTATGAATTTATGATATTTACTGACTTATTATCCATACCAATTTTAAAACAAAGAGTGATAATAATTGTGCAGAAGGCACTGTAGTTTCAACATAGAGTAAATTTTTTGTACTATTTTCAATAATTTTGATATAATTTTGGGGTGTCAATTACCTACTGGAACAATTGCACTTCTTTCAAAATCTCTTATTTTTGCCTTCCTTTGGTAATAATATATTATTTTGGAATTGTTATGAGTGTTGCTAGATGATTTCATTTCTTATTACATAGTTCAAGTTTGAAGTTGATCTAATTAAGCGAGCGTAGCGAGAGTTACTACGGGACTCTTATGCCTCTTTCTCTGTGTGTTTTTTTTTGTTCGCGCCATATTGGCCGCACCGATTGACCAATCAAGATGAAATTTTGAACATTAACTAATATTATTCTAATTTTGTCCTGGAATGTTTTTTCAGCAATATTCAAATCAAAAAGTTGATTATTTTTATTTATGGCCCATTTGGGTGCGACACCCTGCTGAGTTTATTACCCAAGTCTTGACCAGTCAGCCCCCAAACATTAAGAAAAAGGTTGTTCTCCTTTGATTCAAATGAGAGACAGGGGTCCTTTGCCAGAGTAAAATATATTCGTTATATTACAATGTATTTCAAGTGTTACATGTGGTATTAAAGTATAGCACGTATCAGTGCTCGCTTATCAACGCGTTACAATGAGCGTTTTCCTAGTAATAAATCACACTTTTATGATATTATCTGTTCGTGTTGCATGAACACCCTAAATTGTTCAACTTCCACTTATTAAATTCATTCCAAAGAATTACCTTGCCTACCTACTATTTATTTACGAAACTTACAGTATTTTATCAATTGCTTTAATTTTTCTATCTTATTTCTTTATTCATAGTTATTATTTGTTTCGAAATTGATATTCGTAAAATGCATTATGTAGTTTCATTCCAATTATTTATTTCGCGGTATTTACATTCAAATATCCCTTCTTGGCACGATGGCTCAGCGACAGCGCATGCGCAATGTTGAAGAGCCAAAGAGCCCTTCTCTCCCTAGCTCCTCGTAATGATGTACTCAGGGTGCGAATTGATGGGGGGGTTGGGGGGGATTTCCCCCCCTCTGGTTTTCTCATCCCAGCCTCTGTTTCCCAATAAAGCATCCCAGGGGGGGATAGATTCCCCCCCCCCCCTCTGTAAAATGTTGACTTTTAATCTACGAAACAATAGATACCTTAGTACCTACCTATTTTTTTCTGAAATAAATCTAAAATTATAATAATAAATTGTCACACAAAACAAATGTCAAATTGCCTTTTTTTTTAGCAAATAAGCTATATTTGATAAGATTTATTTATTCCGAGATTTATTTTTGGACAAAAATTGAGTACAAATTGCTTAGAAATGCACCAAATCCAATCTTGAAATTCAAAATTTTCCGGGGCTGTGCGCCCCAGACCCGCATGGTACTGACCCCAAACCCCCCATTGTGTTCGTGGGCAATCGTATTTTTTGCCTTTGCTATATCTTCGGAATTTAATTTTTCCTATCCCCCCCTCTGAAAGGGGGATAGGTATCAAGTGTCCGACAGAAAAAGCGTCCGACAGAATAACAGTCCGACAAAAATACTCTCCGACAAAATTACTGTCCGACAGAAAAACTGTCCGACACCGAATGTTTTTAGGATAGTTTATACACCGTGCACCTTGTAGAGAAAAGCTTACTTCACACTACTTCAAGAATATTCCGAGTCCAGAGTCTAAGCTGAAAAGAGGGCCTAATTCCCACCACAAATTGCAACAGAAGGTTTTTTGATGTTAATCGATTCATAAAAATGCCCTCTATAACATATCAAAAGTTCTCTAAAATTTGTTTAGGGTGGGTGGGCCAAAATTCAAAATTTGTCAAAAAGTCTATGTTGTCATTATCAAATAATCAAATTATATCAACCTAGTCGAGAAGCATATCAAAATATGAAAGTTTATGTTAAGTACGATTATTAAAATATATTTCACCATTATAAAGTTGATACAAAGGTCAATAGGGGTCAAAAAGTGGTCAAATCTCATTTCTGAAGTGTTCCAGAACAAATGCTATATCTTCAACCCTAATAAAGATAACATACTATTTTATATAAATCGATCCGAAATGAATCTTGTTAATAATATATCAAACGTTCTCCGAAATTATTAAAATATGAATGGGCCAATAAATCTGTCAAAATAGTTTAAAAGGGCGATTTTTATTTTTGAGTCAAAGTCTAACAGTAAATCAATTTCCTAAATCACCACTATTTATAACAGAAGGTTTTTTGATGTGAAACGATACAGGACAATGTCCTCTAAAACATATCAAAAGTTATCCAAATTTTAATTAGGGTGGTTGGGCCAAATTTCAAAATTTTGCAAAAACTCATTGTTGTCATTATCACTATCAAATTGTATCAACCTAGTCGAGTAGCATATCAAATGAAAGCTTATGATTAGTACAACAAATTAAAACAAATATTACCATTAAAAAGGTCAAACAAAGGTCATGAGAGTCCAAATCGTGGTAAAATTTCCAATTTTTAAGCGTCCAAGGACAATTGCCATTATGTCATCGTTAATAAAAGGAAATAATATACTTTTTGGGACCAATCGATCCAAAAATAAATAGTTGATATCTAACATAAAAAGAATCGCCAAAATTCTTTAACCGTGTGATGAGTCAATTAATTTTCAATTCAGTTTCAAAGTTGTGATATTTTGGTGAAGGAAAAATCGAACGTATCTATAGTATCAAATGACGAATAATCGTTCTGAAAATACGGTACTTAGGTAAATACAAGTATATAGGGTAGTATAAATAGGGTAGTATATATAGTATAAATACGGTATATACAAGTATTTATTTTCGTAGAAAACAGTTTTGTTTCAAATTTCCCCATTTTTTCGCAAACAGACGTGAAAACAAAAAAAAATTAAAAATCGGCCGTAAATGGCCGTCCCGATGTTTTTTCCGGGGCCGATCCGATGAAAATGGACACTTTTGTATTTTGAAAATTCTTGTGAAGTCAGACCATGACAACTGTTTAAACATTTCGCGCGCCGTGGTATGCGCAGGCGCACGCTAAAGACCCGCATGAAAACATTAACCCGTGTCGGACAGTTATTTTGTCGAAAAGTCTTTGTGTCGGAGAGTGGGATTGTCGGACTTTACATATTCGGACACATCGCCCGCACCCATTCAAGTTAGCGGATTAACTTTGGACAGTTTAGGTTGGCAAAGTGTGAATTCAGGTGGGAGGTCTGGATGGCTGGCCAAACCTGGCGGCCAGACGGTGAACCGTCCCCTACTAGTAAGTTACAACTAGTAGTAAGTTACAAGTAGGTCGTCGCATTCGCCTCCACAATGTTAAACTAGGCTATGTTAAACAGGTTGTCCGCCATTTTGGTTCACGCTTATGGGGCAATGGCGGTAAATTCCAAGCAAATTTGAATCGACAGCATAGCCAAGTGACACAAAAATGGCGCGAAAATTATAAATATTTTAGGTACAGTAACTATTTACGCTTACAACGCCGTTAGGTGTAACTAAGCAGCACCATCCAGACCTTCCACCTGAATTCACACTTTGCCAACCTAAACTCTCCAAATAAAATCCGCTAACTTGAATGTGCCACCTAGTTCTAGCTGATTTTGATTTTGTTGTGTTGGTGCTAGCGTAGTACATCATTTTCGTTGACATCTTCACCACCATAATCATTGTACAGAAGATTTGAACAAACGGTAAGTTTTCAGCAAAACAAAAATTATTTTCGTGTGCAAGTGACAATTTCACATTTTTGTTTTTAAAAAAAGTTATGTGATTTTTGTGGTCACAAAAAAATGTAATATTAAAAATAAAAATAACCAGGGAAAAGAAAAACAAATATTGTGCATTAATTAATAGACACAAATTAGTGATGACAAATTATAGGATCCAAACAATAATATATATTAATAAAATAGAAATACATTAATATACTAAAATTGGGAGTGCAGGAAAGTAGAAAATCATAAATCATCAGATCATATTATGCAACTGTTACATTTTATTTTTATAACATGATCGAATAGGTTTTGAAAAACATCATGTCTCCTCTTATTTAACAACAATGACAATTCCCAAATCGAGAACAAACTAGCGGTTACCTAACTCACAGCACAACGTACATCACAGCGTATTATGCAACTCTTCGACAAGTAAAATTTGAATAAAAAATATTAGTCTTGTACAACAATGATAATTCCCAAATCGAGAACAAACTAGCGGTTACATAACTCACAGCACTACGTACATCACAGCGTATTATGCAACTCTTCGACAAATAAATGTTTAAAAAACATTGGTTCGTTTTAATTGAACAACAATGGTAATTTACAGATCGAGAAAAGAGTACCTAGCAGATAGGTACATTATTCACAGAATATTCTTACATCACAGCTTGTCACAGCTTCATTATAAAACAAATGTCCAAAGGGAATACATAGAAAAATAGGCGCACCATTTGCCAATGAGGAGAGCGAAAAAAACTACTGATCCAGAAATTACAGTGATTCTACTTCTGGCAATTCCAATGTCACTGCACTCAATCAGATCATAAGTTCATAGAACATCACTATAAAATAACAGGTAGCACCACAAGATTGGGAAATGAAAACTACTGAAACTCTTTGCAGGTTTCTTCCCATTACTCTTGAAGAAGGCTTGCACGATATTGTTCATCTTCAGCGTCCTGCTCTTCTACAGTCCGAATAGCACTTAGCGAACCGAATGACTTTTTGCGGCTTTGCTTCGACTTCTCCTTGGCGCTCGACGCATGTATGTGCAAGGTCTCGTTTGCAGGTTTCTTCCCATACTCTCGAAGAAGGCTTGCACGATATTGTCATCTTCAGCTTCCTGCTCTTCTACAGTCCGAATCAAGTTAGCACTTCGCGAACCGAATGACTTTTTGCGGCTTTGCTTGGACTTCTCCTTGATGTTCGACGAATGTATGTGCAAACGCATTCATATGAACTGCCTCATAACTGCAGCTTGCACCTGGCAGTCTGGGGAACACTGTATGAGCATTGGCATACGAGCAATTACCTTGCTCTCAATGTGAAGGAGTAGCTTCACACAGGGACCCGAACCGGAACCGGTATGAACCTTTATAATTTCGGAACCAGAACCGGAACCGGAATACTTGTTTCCCAAAGAACCGGAACCCGAACCTTTATAATCAATTAGGTTCTTAAAGGTTCTTTAAGGTTCCTTTTTTTAATAAAAAATCATGTATATCACTTGGATATAATATTATTCACAAAGTAGTATAAAGTTTATTTTTTGATAACATTTCCAAAATGTATTTTTTGTAGAAATTTTTAATTCTTGATAAGAAATAATAATTCTTCATTAAGAAAACGCTGCTCGAGTTTTCAATTTTTGAATCTGACTACCGCGATGAGAACTGCATTGCCGACAATTTGAATATGATAGTTCAGGAAAAATGAATGTTTACGTTGTCTTATGGAGAAAATTGCAGCCACTATACTGTCTCCTCTGATATTTACTCTGCACACCATCCTGTGAATTTTATACAGGCACTGCCTACACCTGTGCTTGCATTCATAGGAAAATCCAAATCCAATAATGCCATTAAATTTGACATTGGTAATAATGAAGTTTTATTATTATAGTTTGATTTAAAATTTTAGAACCGGAACCGGAACCTTTATGCAGGAACCGGAACCGGAACCTTTAAGAATATTTGTTTCAGAACCGGAACCCGAACCTTTATAAAATAAAATTGTGGAACCGGAACATTTGGTTACATTTGTTTTCTTGTTTCAATAAGAAGCCGTAATTACCGCTCCTCACATTTTGTGATTTTTTATTGTAATCTAGGCAGTAATTTATTAAAAGTTCCATACCATTTTCTTCCTGAAGAGCTACTCTACACTTTGGGATAAACAATCTGTCTTTAGAACATCACAGTGAGTTTATAATTGCAACTTTGTAATTTGAATCTGCGAAGAAATTATTTTCGAAGAAGACAATTGAATATTTATAAAGATAGAGCTTACTAGAAACATGGACAAGGGAAATCCAAGGTCTATGAATGGACAACGCCATCTCCAAGCAAGATCTACATATTGTATCATCTACAGTGTATTAATTGGACTAACATTTCTTATTGTTATGGCTGGAGATGTTGCTTTGAACCCAGGACCCAGTTCAGCCAGTATGTACTACATGAATGTAAGAAGCATTGCGAACAAACTTGACGAAGTCAATATTTACTTTGCTGACAATAAAGAATTTGACTTGGTTTGTATGACTGAAACTTGGCTTCACGCATCGATCAACACTGCAGAGCTTTTTAATGATCAGTATGAAGTCTATCGAGCTGACAGACCACAAAACCAGCAACAGCTAAAACGGGGTGGAGGGGTTCTCATTGCTGTTTCAAACAAATTCAATTCAATCCGTCGATATGATTTGGACTCAGCCTCAATAGAAATCATTTGGTGCCAACTCAAGGTGAGTGAATCTAGCTCAACATTCCTGGGATGTGTTTATCTGCCGCCGTCGCCAGTCACTAGCTCTGATATTGAGGCTCTGCGTGAGTCTCTTACGCTGGTAGAGAATGCAGCGACGAAGAATGATCACGTGGTGCTATGCGGCGATTTCAATCTTCCTCAACTCCATTTCTCTCCCTCACCAAATGGTGTTTTCGAGCAAACACCACGAGCAAACACCAATGCAGAAGCTGTGACCGATTTTATTCACCTTGTCAGTGAATACAATCTTCATCAGTATTCCGACATCCCAACTTGTAACAACCACCAACTGGATCTCGTCTTCTCCAATAGTCCAGACTTTACAATTGAAGTCATTGCATGTGATTCTCCCGCGGTTGCCTCTGACCATTCGCCTTTATCATGCATTTTGCATTTTCCCTGTCAACTAGCGTACCGCAATCCACCTGCCAGGACAATATACAACTGGAAGCGCGCGAACATGAATCGGGTTTACGGGGCTTTAATGACTGTGCCTTGGAACACATTGCTATCCAACACCGAGGTTAATGATTGCTGTGATAACTTCTACTCAGCTGTTTCTGAAGTAATTGAGGAGTTAGTCCCGAAGATATCGATCAAGCCAGCCAAGTTTCCATCCTGGTATGACAAGGAATTAATCAGTTCTCTACGCGATAAGAATAAAGCTCATGGGAAGTGGAAGCGATCGAGATTGCCCAATGATTATGCAGACTTTTCTGTTAAGAGAACAACATTTAAAAGGCTGAAAGGTGTTAAATGGAATGTGCATCTTACTGACATTGAGAGCAAGATTAGGTATAATCCGAAGAGTATGTGGCGATTTGTTCATGAGAAATCACAGAGAAACCGCATCCCAACTGAAGTAACACTTGATGGTATTAAATCCACCAATGATGTCTCAGCATGCAGCTTGTTCTCAACATACTTCGAGTCAGTTTTCACCAAGTCTCCGCTTCCTCCCGTTCTTCCAGAAAACACTCTTACCGTCAGCGATACATTGTCTACACTTGCTTTCTCCGAGACAGAAGTATTTCAACAGCTGAAGACATTGAAGAATGGGAAGGCTACTGGACCTGATGAACTCCCGGTGTCGTTTGTCAAGAGATGCGCCAGACCTCTCTCGTTTGCTCTGGCTCTTCTCTTCAACTGTTGCTTGTCTAAAGGAGTTTTTCCTGACCGATGGAAAGTGGCGCATGTCACTCCCATATTGAAGAAAGGCAGTCGATTTGATGTTAAAAACTATAGACCAATATCATTGTTACCTGTCGTTTCTAAAGTTTTTGAAAGTTTACTGCATCGGCGCATTTATGACCATTGCCAGCAATACATAACTATGTATCAACATGGATTCCTCAATAAGAGGTCAACTGTTACTAATCTTGGCATTTATGTGGACGATCTTGCACGTCATTTAAACAATTTGAAGCAAGTAGATGCTATATACACCGACTTCTCTAAAACTTTCGACAGTGTTAACCATGTTTTGCTATTGCATAAATTAACTTCGTTTGGAATTTTAGGCCAATTGCACAAACTTCTTACAAGCTACTTGACAGATCGGAGACAAGTAGTGATTGTGAATGGAGACAAATCGAATCCTGTCGGTGTGACCTCAGGTGTGCCCCAGGGGTCGGTGCTGGGACCCCTACTTTTCGTATTATTTGTTAATGACATCCCGGACATAATATCAAATTCAGAGTGCATGTTATATGCGGATGACCTCAAGTTTTACCAACCAATATCCTCTGTCCAGGATTGTCAAAAGTTACAAGATGATCTGACGGCTCTCTCCTGTTGGTGTAATCTTTGGCAACTGCAACTTAACTTCAGCAAATGTAACGCAATCACTTTCACTCTTAAAGCATCAAATTTTAACTTTAATTACATGCTGAACGGTAACATTCTTGAGCGAGTTCAGAAAATTAAGGATTTAGGTGTCATGCTGAGCTCGGATTTATCTTTCAAAAGCCATATTAATGCCACAGCTACTAAAGCTTTTCAAATGCTTGGATTTCTGAGACGTACTTGTTTCAAGTATTTCTCAATTCCGACGAACAGAATGCTATTTTTAACAACAGTACGACCATATTTAGATTATGCGTCGATAATATGGAATCCACATCAAGTTACCAAGATTGCTCTTCTTGAAAAGGTTCAGCAGCGTTTCATAAAATGGATTTGTTATAAAAATAAAATACAATACCACAGGAGAGATTATCATGATTTATGCCGGTCAGCTTAATTGCACACACTTTCACAACGGAGACAACTAACTGACATTTTATTTCTTCATAAATTAATTAATAACTCAATCGACTGTCCTCAACTTCTGTCTAAAATCAATTTTTCAGTTCCTTCCCGCCCCACTCGCCACAAATCACCATTTAAAACTCATAAAAGTAGGATAAATATTTTGAAACATTCTTGTGTTAATAGAATGATGTATACTTTTGATAATTTTAACTTCCAAATTGATAACACATTAGATATTTTTAACAATTCTATTGAAAACATTAGGTCCACTTTTAATAAATTTGTATTTGATTTAGCCCCAGTTTAGATTAGGTTCATAGATTAGCATTAGATTAGTATAATTTAGTTTGTGGTGATTATTTAAATTTTTCCTGTTTTAATTTTTAACTTATTGTATCAATTGCTTTTCTCTGTTAGTTTTTCATAATTTGTTGTTATTTTATATGTTATGTCCACTTGTGGAGTTTTACTCTGTTGGATATATTGTACAAATACATAAATAAACCCGAACCTTTATTCATAAAGGTTCGGGTCCCTGGCTTCACATGATGCTGGCAATGTTTTAAATGATGTAACGTCACCATCTCTGCAGTTTCCATACAATTGAAAATTGCCTCACTTGGAAAGTGTAAGCCACCATGGGTTCTCTTGGATGTTAACACTTCCTCTGGCCTGCCTTGACCTTTTTTCTGGTAAAACAATGCTTTGCAGCGGTCAGAGCAAAAGGCCAACTAACTTCCTGAGCACTGATCCAACAAGATCGTTAAGACAATTGGCCTCTTCCATTGTGCCATTGTATGGAAGGTTGTCGGAGAGAGTATTCCCATCTCCGTCTACATTGTCTCGGCAGCAAGGGTGAATGTCGACGGACGGCACAACGGTGTGGAATGAACTTGAGAACAACGAAATATAATGTTCCCCTCCATCATTGTCATAGTTTCCAGCTGCCGTTGCATCGTGCTTTTCGACGAATTGAGAAACCGTTATCAACTTTAACGCCTGTTCCGCTTGTAGGGCACTTGGATGAGTATTCCCATGTCTCCTCAATACCGAGAAGAGGCTTTCCAAGGCATCCTGGTTGCAGCGGGAGGTAAGTACATATCCATAGCCCTCCTTAAACAGGGTCCGAATCCAAGAAATCATGTTCTCAGTGGTTAAAATCAAACCAGTCTGAACAGGCTTCCACTGGCCTTCCCCGAACTTGATGGTCTTGAAAAGATGAATCAGGCTTTTCAATGTCCTCAGTTTCTTAAAGCGGGATTTCCTGGTGACTGCTGTTTTCTTTTCGCGGCTGTTCATCACGTCGAACCAAGATCGAATTTTGCGTAGAAACCAGGCAGTTGTCGCCGCTTTGAAACTCATCTCCTGATGATCTTAGATGAGGGCTTCTAGAGCAGATGCTACCTTTTCACAGAACACCTGTGTCGCCATACACACCTTCATCTTCTCAAACTGGCTGGGATCCAGGTGGCATTCTGTCAACTTTGGAGCCAGTTTCAAATTACGATCTTTCTGAATCCTTAACAACTCCCTCAGGTATTTAACTTTCACTTTGTTGTATGGTAGCTTCGCTGCCGATACAACATCATCGGACAACGTTATTACATGCTTGAGGAGCGCCTGTTTACTATTTTTTAAAAGATGTGGCACATCGGCAAAAATGAAAAATTTCTCGTTCTCCTCCGTGGGATGGTTGACAGTAAATTGGTTACGTGGCGACCAGTCTGAAGTCCCAACCCTTTCCAAATCGCAAGATTTTTGGGGCCCATATCACTAACAATGCCCCTTACATGGTACCCTGTCTCCTTTACTGCCTTGATCGCTTCGACAACAAAATCTCTCATGCTATTTCCACTGTTTGATTTGGTCAGATGATGGAAACCAATAACCTGCTTCCAGTTGCTATTGATCCCCCGCAGCATCACAACTAATAACTGGGAGGACAACTTCTGTAAATCATCAGGGGACCCAAGTGTGCAGTGTCCAACAAAGTTGGCCATGCCTGCTGCACACTCCACGCCTTTGGCTGTCTCCATCTCGTCAATCAAAAGTAAACAATCTCTCTGCTTTTTATGGCAGGATTTAGATTTAAGTTGGAGTAAAAACAAAATGTCATGAAGCAAGCCAGGACTGAAGTTGGCTTGCTGCAGTTTCCGGCAGGGTGTGCTGTAGGATGGAAGGGGATAACCTTTTTGGACAAGAAACTTGTACCCCTTCCATCCAACTGCAAACCGGATTTGCAGCGCTTCTTTGACCATTTCTGGCGAGTACTCACTGACCTTTTTACCGCTGAGCAAGTACTTTCGCTGCTCGACAGATAAAAAAGCCATCCGCTTCTCCACATTGCTCTTGATAGTTTGAGTTTGGCGTTGGGACACTTGTAGCTTCTTCTGGAGCCTCCATATATGTTGCTGCAGGCTAATTCCAGCTCAAAACAGTCGTTTTCTTGAAAAATTTTCAAGTACCTCTTAGATTTTGACGAAACTTGGCAGAATTGTTAATCATCCTAAAGAAACACATGGCTCTTTCAGCGTTTTTATCAAAATTGCTCCGTTCGGGAAATATGGCCCCCCAAAAAAGTCAAATTTGAGTCGGAAGTGTTGAACATAAAAATCGTTAACTTTGTAACGGTTTGACTTAGAACTATGATCTTTTTTAACAATTGAAGCTAATTCTAAGGGCTAGAAGATAAAATTATGTTGAAAAATGTACAAATAAAAAGAGGGGGGGTCTCCATATTTAACCTTTTATTGGCCCCCCCTAAAAAACCTATTTTTTTAAAATTCTTAAAAAAATATATGTGTAGGCTCATTATATTGTTTACACACCTGCCAAGTTGTGGAAGGGCTTTTTTTTGTTTAGAAGATATTAAATATTATGTGCGAACATCCAGTGCACCGGTTACGTAAATTACATTAGAAAGACAATATTGTTTAACCGGGCTGTTCAGTTGGCCTTTCATGTAATGAATTTTCAATTCCTGATTGACCTGGAATTTTATACTAATTATGCGCCTATTTTGCACCCCTGTATCTGATTTTATTAGCACCCCTAAGCACTAATAAATCGAATTGAACATTAAATGTGGAGGGTAAGTTAACGCTAGTCGCGCATTTATGGAACATCCTAATTTTTAATAGCCAGACAACAGACCATATTGAATAGACATGTTACGTCCCTAATGCACATTACTCACCCCTATTTCTGAAATTTTCACCCACCCCCAAGCGTATATTCAAACATAAAACATGGAACGACAACATCCCGTTTCACAAAAGATTAGATTATTGAAATTAATTATGAACTAAGCAGACATTGTACACACACAATATGAAACCAAGAATACGGCACCATTTTTCAAATCTGATATCTGCAACTGCAACCCTACTCTTCAGAGTTATTTTAAGGTACACTCGACAATTCATAAAACGGTATTTGAAAGAAATGGATTGTCTGAAAAAAATGTGATGGCATCATCTGATGAAGTCTGTACTTACTCGTCATCTACATCTAGTAGGTGAGCAATGATTTCATTGATAATAACAAGGATTGATTGTCAATGAACCTGACCAGCAGCCAATCTGTTTCGTTCAAATACCGTTTTATGAATTGTCGAGTGTACCTACCTATTCAAAGGTGTACAATTTGCAGAAATCAGACAAAAAGGTGGAAAAAGGTGCAAAATTCCATTTGTAATTAATACCCAAATTTATTATTTCTTCACCTCTGCTTCTATAAAGGTATTTTCAGATAATAATGAGTTTATCATTTGCAGAAATCAGTATTAAGGGTGCAGAATAGTCCAAAGTTACTGGCAAATGTCAGATGCAATTAGAAGTTAGTTTAAAATGAATATCAATAATATGATATTTTGTGAAACGGGAAGTTAGCATTCCATACATAATGATGGCATATCAGTTTAGGGGTGTGTGCAAATTACAGAAATGGGGTGAGAATTGTGCATTATAGAGACGCATTAGGGTAAAGTGCCAGCTCTGGATCGGTGCCCGTTTGTGGATCATGGGTTTAAATTTCCTCGATTTAGTTAATACATTATGTTGAGGAACTGCCATACTGATTACTTCAACATACTAAATAAGAAGTTGTCTCACATATTATTAAAATTTAAATTAATTGCGACGATTTTATGTAACGATCCACAAACGGACACTGATCCAGAACTGGCACTTTACCCTATGCCTGGATATTAACAATTCGGAACTTCTATATGTGTGCTGATAAGCGTTTACTTCACCTCACATTTAATGTTAATTTTAACCCTTAGAGGTGCTCGAAAAATCAGATACAGGGGATATAGGTGAAACATTCCTGCTTATGTGTGTAAGCTGAATTCGACATAGATCAAAGAGAATTTCAATAATCTAATCTTTTGTGAAACGGGAATTTGTCGTTCCATGTTTTATGTTTAAATATACGCTTGGGGGTGGGTGAAAATGTCAGAATTAAGGGTGAGTAAAGTGCATTAGTGACGCAACATGTCTGGCTATTCAAAATTAGGATGTTCAATAAATGCGCGACTAGCGTTAACTTACCCTCCACATTTAATGTTCAATTCGATTTATTAGTGCTTAGGGGTGCTAATAAAATCAGATACAGGGGTGCAAAATAGGCGCATAATTAGTATAAAATTCCAGGTCAATCAGGAATTGAAAATTCATTACATGAAAGGCCAACTGAACAGCCCGGTTAAACAATATTGTCTTTCTAATGTATTTTACGTAACCGGTGCACTGGATGTTCGCATATATAATATTTAATATCTTCTAAACAAAAAAAAAGCCCTTCCTCAACTTGGCAGGTGTATAAACAATATAATTAGCCTACACATATATTTTTTTAAGAATTTTTAAAAAATAGGTTTTTTAGGGGGGGCCAATAAAAGGTTAAATATGGAGACCCCCACTTTTATTTTCTTTGTACTTTTTTCAACATTATTTTATCTTCTAGCTCTTAGCATTAGCTTCAATTGTTAAAAAAGATCAACGTTCTAAGTCAAACCGTTACAAAGTTAACGATTTTTATGTTCAACACTTCCGGCTCAAATTTGACTTTTTGGGGGGGCCATATTTCCCGAACGGAGCAATTTTGAGAAAAACGCTGAAAGAGCCATGTGTTTCTTTAGGATGATTAACAATTCTGCCAAGTTTCGTCAAAATCGGAGAGGTACATGGAAATGCTTGATTGAACTGAGCTGGATTTACCCTGCAGCTGCTTCTCTCTTGGTGTAGGCAGCGTGGAAGTTGACACACACTCTTCGGTGATATTCATTGCAGATGGTGAGGCGTTGTTGATGTTCGTTGTGGCCTCAGCGGTGTCAACCACAACCCAGCTTTCCTTGGCAGTGCTATTTGCAGATGGTGAGGCGCTGTTGATGTTCGTTGTGGCCTCAGCGGTGTCAACCACAACCCAGCTTTCCTCGGCAGTGCTATTTTCAGATGGTGAGGCGCTGTTGATGTTCGTTGCGGCCTCAGCGGTGTTAACCACAACCCAGCTTTCCTCGGCAGTGCTATTTGCAGATGGTGAGGCGCTGTTGATGTTCGTTGTGGCCTCAGCGGTGTCAACCACAACCCAGCTTTCCTCGGCAGTGCTATTTGCAGATGGTGAGGCGCTGTTGATGTTCGTTGTGGCCTCAGCGGTGTCAACCATAACCCAGCTTTCCTCGGCAGTGTTATTTGCAGATGGTGAGGCGCTGTTGATGTTTGTTGCGGCCTCAGCGGTGTCAACCACAACCCAGCTTTCCTCGGCAGTGCTATTTGCAGATGGTGAGGCCCTGTTGATGTTCGTTGCGGCGGCGGCGTCCACTACAACCCAGCTACCATCAGGTGGTGAAACACTCTAAAATAGAAAATTGTTGAATTAGGACTAGGGACTTACTATGACATAAGGTGGTCAAAGATGGACACAGTCTCTTAAAATTCTAACATAAATGTAGTTAAAGGACCAGTGAACCCAAAAATCTAAATTTTACTATCATTGATGTTCGGGGATTTAAGCACATTGGCGCAGTGATGAAACATCCAGCCTAACGCGTATGGTCTTAAAATGATACATAAAAGAATGACCTTGCGAAACTTGGCGAGTCAGTATTACAGTGTAACATTGATTTTCATCTTCAAATATTTGGTGTGAGCAAAATACGTGCAAACCAGGATAAAACTTTTGATGAAAAGAACAAACAAATCTTCCTCTTCCTAAACATATTTTATTCAAAATAATAGCGCTTATAATTTACCTGCAATTAATAAAATCTCATATTATGCTCCACTTTATATTTTACCAGCTGGTACTTGAAAGTGTAAACATCGCGTTTTGTTATGAATTCTGCATACTCGCCATCTCTTGACCCCACCTTAGTCTGGGAATTTCAGTAACAATTTCTCCCCGCAACCCAAGTTCTAGGAATCTTGACGAATAAAAGTCAACACAGATGAATTTACGATCGAAATGAGATCACTTTTGAAGGTATTTAAACACACTTTATGACCGTCAACCACACAATGTTTGTATTTCAAATGTACACTCAAATGGCACACAAAGTCATTCTTTTCAAACACAATTTTCAAGTTTATAAATAAATTTTTTCTAATTTTCGATGAAGAATGGCCGAGCACCAGGCATTGATGAGGTGACGATAGAGATGGTGAAAGCAGCGGGGGATGCGGGTAAAAGATGGCTCTACCGTGTGATTAAAGCAGCGTGGAAGCAGAAGAAGATTCCGAGTGGCTGGGAGAAAGGGGTAATTGTCCCTCTTTTCAAGAAGGGGGATCGCAAGAAATGCAGCAATTATAGGGGAGTGACATTACTATGCCAGTGTGCAAAGGTGTTTGAAAAAATAGTGGAGTGTAGATTGAAGAATTGCGTGGAAGAGGGATTGAGAGAGGGGCAGTATGGATTTAGGAGAGGGCGGTCTACAATTGACGTAATTTTCACTGTGCGTCAGATGATGGAGCAGCAGTGAGAAAAGGGTCAAACTATGCATATGGCCTTCTTGGACTTGGAGAAGGCATATGATAGGTTGCCAAGGGAAAGAGTGTGGGAGTGTCTGGTAAAGAGAGGAATAGGCAAGGAGTTAGTTGAGCGGATCAAAAGTATGTACCGGAACAGTGTGAGTTGTGTGCAGTCGGGAGTGGGGAGATCGGAATGGTTTAGTATTAGTGAAGGGCTTCGGCAAGGGAGTGTGTTGTCACCAACATTGTTCATCATTGTAATGGATGAGTTACTGAAGAAAGTGGAGCCAAATTACCAACATTTTCCCGTAAAAACATTTATTCTAGCTCCTTCAGTTACGTCACTACGACTAATTATTTAAATGACGTCATTTTATTAAATAATTGAATAAATCCAAAAATAATTTATATTATCACCCAATGTTTTTTTGAGTATTGTATCCTAATATAATACATACTTTTTATTGAAAACAAATATCAAAATGTGTTCTATGATTCTTATAAAAAATATTTTATGTACTAAAAATTTGAACTTGACACGTAATTTTGGGCAATTTCCCTTCACATCTCTGCGTAAAACTTTTTTTGTTGTAATCAGCGAATTTTTCTGAATAAGGTCTGATGAAAAAGACAAATCTTGCAATTTGTCCCGGGATTAGAAAAGATGGCGGACGAAGTGTGTGTGAGTTCAGGGCAGGCAGTCAAAAAAGTAGTAAAAAGAGGATATAAGTGCCCTTTGTACAATATTGGAGTGATTGGAGGGTTGAGGTGCGAGTTGTGCCAGGTTTGGTACCATTTTCGTTGTGTGGGAGCGAAGAAGTCAGGCTACAAGGATGGTGAAAAGAGTGGATGGGAATGTGGCTGTAGAAGTGAGGTTAGGAAGAGCAGCATGCAAGAAAAAGGCAGTGAGGTGAATGGAGTTACCAGTGTTAATGAAGAAGAAGAAGTGAATGAAGAAGAAGTGAAGAAGTGTGATAATGAAGAAGTGAACCAATGTGCAAAGCAATCTGACATGGGTGGTGAGAGTAATGGCGAAGAAATTAGGCAAAAGGAAGTGCTCAGTGGTGCAGGCGGGAAAAGTGCTTCCCAAATGGGAAAAGGAGTGATAGGTAGATACAAAATAGGAATAAAGATCTACAGAGAACATCAGATGAGGAAAGAGTACAAAGGTATTGTGAAGAGAATCATGAAATCATGTAGAAATGTGGCAGGCCAGTTAGCTGGGACCAAGAGAAGGCTCCTTGAGATGGAAGAGAAGTACGAAGAACTAAAACAATGGATGACAAAAGACTACAGGATCACGATTCCGGCCGCGATGCAGACAGAAGAAGTGGAGAACAACGCTTAAGAGAGTCAGAACGTGACACAGACGGAAGAGGTGGAAAACAACATAGAAGTGATCCCGAATGTGACGCAGGTCAATATAGTGGAGTTGTACTCAGCGGACCAGAAAGACATGACACAAGATGAGAGCATCCAACAGGAGCAAGTAACACCATGCCACTCTGGACGCAGCTGCATCAAGGCCTTGCTGATCGGTGACATCAGTGGAGGAACAGGTACTGGTTTCTGCGGCGAGGATGATTTCCGAGCGGACACATTCCCCGGAGAGATCGCGGCCGCGATGAGTGACATCGGTGACATCAGTGGAGGAACAGGTACTGGTTTCTGCGAGGATGATTTCCAAGCGGACACATTCCCCGGAGAGATCCCGGCCGCGATGAGCATCCAACAGGAGCAAGTAACACCATGCGACGCTGGGCGCAGCAGCATCAAGGCCCTGCCGATCGGTGACATCAGTGGAGGAACAGGTACTGGTTTCTGCGGCGAGGATGATTTCCGAGCGGACACATTCCCCGGAGAGATCCCGGCCGCAATGAGCATCCAACAGGAGCAAGTAACACCATGCGACGCTGGATGCAGCAGCATCAAGGCCCTGCCGATCGGTGCCATCAGTGGAGGAACAGGTACTGTTTTCTGCGAGGATGATTTCCAAGAGGACACATTCCCCGGAGAGATCCCGGCCGCGATGAGCATCCAACAGGAGCAAGTAACACCATGCCACACTGGACGCAGCTGCATCAAGGCCCTGCTGATCAGTGACATCAGTGGAGGAACAGGTACTGGTTTCTGCGGCGAGGATGATTTCCGAGCGGACACATTTCCCGGAGAGATCCCGGCCGCAATGAGCATCCAACAGGAGCAAGTAACACCATGCGACGCTGGATGCAGCAGCATCAAGGCCCTGCCGATCGGTGCCATCAGTGGAGGAACAGGTACTGTTTTCTGCGAGGATGATTTCCAAGCGGACACATTCCCCGGAGAGATCCCGGCCGCGATGAGCATCCAACAGGAGCAAGTAACACCATGCCACACTGGACGCAGCTGCATCAAGGCCCTGCTGATCAGTGACATCAGTGGAGGAACAGGTACTGGTTTCTGTGGCGAGGATGATTTCCGAGCGGACACATTTCCCGGAGAGATCCCGGCCGCGATGAGCATCCAACAGGAGCAAGTAACACCATGCGACGCTGGATGCAGCAGCATCAAGGCCCTGCTGATCGGTGACATCAGTGGAGGAACAGGTACTGGTTTCTGCGGCGAGGATGATTTCCGAGCGGACACATTCCCCGGAATCAGCACAAGGGGCCTGGCAGAGGAAGTGGAGAAATATGTAATCCGGGATACACCGAAGAATGTTGTGCTGTTTGTTGGGAATAGGGACCTGAGGGATGGGAAGGATATGACAGAGATACTAGAGGATACCCGGCACTTGATAAGAGCAGCCGAGAGAAAGTTTGGCCCAGAAGCAAAACTGTTCTTGTCAGGGATGCTGACATCTCGTGGCATATGGCCCAGAGAGGTTAATGCTAAACTCAGGGACTTATGCCACGAAACAGGGGTGTGGCACATAAGTGGAATGAGAGCCAAACTTGAAGAAAGGAGATGGGAGTGGCACCAAAGCATTGGAACCAGCTTGCGAAAGACCATTGAGGAGAAAACTGATAGGCAAAAGGCAGTGGGTTTTTGGAGTCGAGTGGTGTGGGGGAAGCCAGCGTAGGACCTGACAGAGTGGGAAAGATAGTAGGAAAGGAGAACAGAAGAAAACAGTCGATGAAGAAGAGGAGGAAGGGTGATGTGATTAAGATTGGTACACTGAACATCGTGACATTAAATGGTAAAATTGAAGAGATAATAGACATGATGGAGGAAAGAAGAATAGAGATTTTGGGCATCAGTGAAACAAAGTGGAAAGGAGTGGGCGAGAAGGATTGTAGAGGAGGATATAAGCTATTCTGGTCAGGGGGGATTGCGGGAAGAAATGGAGTGGGGTTTATGGTTGGCCCGAGTCTGAAGGATTTAATTATTGACGTGGAAAACCATAGTGAAAGAAGCATCAAAGCTAGCCTCTTAATGAAGAACAAGGTGAAAATCGACATAATACAAGTGTATGCGCCACAGACAGGACGGCCAGCAGCGGAGAAGGAGATCTTCATCCAGAAGCTGGAGAGCAACATCACATCCAATGCCATAATAGTGATGGGGGATTTTAACGCGCTGAATCGGGAGGACAGGACAGGAGTTGAAGGGGTCATGGGGCACCATGGATGGGGAAAGAGGAATGTAGATGGAGAGAAGATGTTAGAAATGTGCGGAAGAAGCGGACTGCAAGTGGGAAACAGTATGTTTCAGAAGGAAAAAAGAAAGAAGATTACACGATATGGACACGGCGAAGAGGCTACCGAGTCCGTTATAGATTTCATATGTGTGGGGAATGAGTTACGGAGATTCTTGGAGGATGTTGAGGTTATCCCTTCAGTGGCTCAAGATAGCGACCATAGACTTCTAGTGGGAAAGTTTAACTTAAAAAAAGATAGAACAACCAAGAAGAGAAGCAAAAAGAATGGCAGAATAAGAGTGTGGAAGCTGCAACACGGTACAGTACAACAAGAGTTTAGAGAGAAGATAGCTAGCAAAGAGAGAAGAGGAGAGGTTGGACTGGTGGAAGTGGAATGGCAAGCATTTAAGAAGGTATTTGTTGACTGTGCAGAGGAAGTTTGTGGGCGATCAAGTGGGAAAAGCAAGAAGAAGGAAACACCATGGTGGAATGAAATAGTCCGAGAAGCAGTGCATCAGAAGAGAACCGCCTGGCAGACGTACGAGGCCGATAGATCTACCCTCAACAAGGCCGAATACCGAAGGTGGAAAATACGAGTAAGAGAGACAGTAGAAGAAGAAAAGAAAAAGTCCATGGCAGAACTTTCTGGTAAACTAGAAACGGATTTTGAAGGCAATAAAAAGATGCTTTATGGCATAATAAAGGAAAAGAGGACAAGAAAAGTTGGACAAGCATGCATGGTGGATGCTTGCGGAGGATTGATCAATGACCCAGTAGAAGTACAGGCACTGTGGAAAGAGTACTTCAAGGAACTACTGAATGTTGATGGAGTGGCACTACCAGAAAGTAGTGGAATACTACAGAGTGAGAACGAGGAAGAGGAGGAGTGTGCTTTGAGAGAGGGAGAAGTGGAGAAAGCGCTAAACGAGATGAAGAATGGTCGATCACCCGGAATAGATGAGATAACAGTGGAGATGGTAAGAGCTGCTGGGGAAATTGGAAAAAGATGGTTGTTTCGAGTAATGAGTGTGGCATGGAAACAGAGGACCATACCGGACGATTGGAGAAGAGGAGTGATTGTACCGATCTACAAAAAGGGTGACAGGAAGAAGTGCAGCAACTACAGGGGAATTACTTTGATGTGTCAGTGTGCCAAAGTATTCGAAAAAGTGGTGGAATTTAGACTGAAAGAAGTAGTAGAGGAAAAGCTCAGGGAGGAACAATATGGGTTCAGGCCAGGTAGATCAACCATTGATCCAATATTCACTATCCGACAAGTCATGGAGAGAAAGTGGGAGAGTGGAGAAAAACTGTACATGGTTTTTCTAGACTTGGAAAAGGCCTACGATCGCCTACCAAGGAAGAAAGTATGGGAATGTCTGAAGCGGAAGGGGGTGGGATTGGGTCTGATTGAGAGAATCAAGAGCACATATGAGAAGAACGAGAGCTGTGTACAAACAGTGGAGGGGAAGTCAGGATGGTTTGAGGTGAAGGAAGGACTTCGACAGGGCAGCGTTCTTTCCCCGACACTATTTGTCATTGTCATGGACGAGCTGCTGAGAAAAGTAGAACCAAGCGAAGACCAGGAGACGAATACACTGGTATATGCAGATGATATCGTAGTGTGGGGAGGAACCAGCGAATGTGTTCAAGAAAAGATTGATAGATGGAGCCAGATGACTGAAGAATACGGTATGCGAATAAGTCAGGAAAAGAGTGAGACACTAGTAATGGAGAGGAAGGCAACAAGAAATGTGAAGATCAGGCTACGGGGCTTGGAACTGGCGGAGAGAGGAGAGTTTAAGTATCTGGGGAGCTGGCTAACTAAGGATGGAAAGATAGGAAGAGAGATAACATCAAGAGTACAACAGGCTAACACATTTTTCCAGTTAGTCAGGAAACTTCTTTGGAATGAGCAGTTCCCCCAGAAATGCAAGATACTCCTTTTCAAAAGCTATTTCCTGCCAATACTCACCTACGGTTCCGTAACGTGGGCGATTGGAGGAAAGGAGGAGAGCCAGTTGCAGGCAGCAGAAATGAAGTTTTTACGAAGCATACAAGGAGTAACTGATATGGACAAGATCAGGAGTGAAAAGATTAGAGGAGACTTGAAGGTAGAGAGGTTGGCATTTAAAATGGGGAGAGAGCGGCTACGGTGGTTTGGCCACATGAAGAGAATGCAGAGGGAGAGAATACCGCGTCGGGAGTTCGAAGCTGCGAGAAGTGATAAAAGGAGAGTGGGAAGACCGAGGGAAAAGTGGAGAGAGCTGGTAGCAGAAGATGTACAAGAGAGACTGGAGAAGTGGGAAGAAGTGGAAGAAGGAAGGTGGTGGGAAGACAGGAAGAAGTGGAAAAAACTGGTAGAGAAGAAGAACGAAGAGGAAGAGCCAAGCCTGGCCAGCTAGCTTAGGAGTCCGGGCCCTAGTAAATGGTGGCCTCGCCACCCCCCGACCCAACTCTTGGAACAGGGAGGAAGATTATTATTATTAAATGCTTCGTTGCTTGGCCTAAGATTATTGTTGTTTAATGGCGCGTCAACGACGAGGCCATATTGCGCATATTAATGTGGGGTGGGGAAGACTTCGGGCCGGTGGGACCTGATTTCAGGGGGATCACCATCTCGAGGGGGGAGGCCGGCCTGAGGGGCCCGCGAATTTGGGGAGGGCATGGGACTAGGTCGACCCTGGACTGCACTTAGTTAGAACCAACACTCGTTATGTGAGGCGGCCCCTTAAGCCCCACCACCGCGTCAAGGTGGCAGTCCATTGGTGGGGCAGTGACTATAGATTTTTGGATTTTTTTTACAAAGAAAGATCACTGAGCCTCATCTGAATTCATGGTCATGATTGTTACCTCTTAAAAAGCAACTAATTTCAATATAATGTTAATGAAAGTAACTTCCATTGAAAGAGTATGTACTAAAATTCATGTGGGTAACCCTAATCACAGTTTGGATGGCACCCGGTAAAATTTACCGGTAAATTAAGGTAATTTTACCCATTATTAATTTACCGTTTTTTTTTTTTTTTTTTTTTAAAATCCTTTTGAATGTATGAATGGATATATCACAATTTAAGTAATAACTATAAGTAAACTTCAGTGTGACAACATTAGCATTAGCAGTTAGACATATTAAGTTGATTTTTAGTTGTCCTCAATCATTCAGAATGATAATTCCTTATACGATTACTTCCAATGTCGGAATAATTGTTCAGATTTGCTTGCCCCACCGATGGCTGCCACCTTAGCGCGGTGGTGGGGTTTGCGTTGGCCAATGATCCATTGCAGCTACGCCGGCGAGCATATGCTCATGTGTAAGGGTTACCCATGCCGGACAGGTCAGTGGTGAGGTCCAGACAAAGAGCAGCCAGGGTCGGCCTAACCATGTCCTCCCTTGAATTTGCGGTCCCCTCCCCTCCCCTCGGGCTGGCCTTCCCCCTCGAGATGGTGATCCCCCTGAAAACGGGTTCCGCCGGCCCGAATCCTCACACCCCCCGGTCCGTCCCCATTCCGGCCTGGCCTCCCCACCAGTGTTGGACTCCCCCGGATCGGGCCCGTTAGGTCGACCCCTCCCCATGTCCACCACTTATATCAACAAAGTTAAATGCAAAAATTCAAAAATTAATGTGCGCAATATAACCTTGTCGTTGACGCGCCGTTAAACCACAATCATCATCATCATCATCAGATTTGCTTGTGTAGCAGACACAGAATAGCGATTGTAACTTAATCAATTGGTATGGTCGGTCGACAATTCCTCTTTTGGGAGAATAGCACAGGCATGGTAAACTAGATTGGTCGAATCAATTTGCTATTCTGGCTAAGTTATTTCGATCGGTTATCATCCCTTATCAAAATGCAGTATTGTAAACAGACCAAAAGTTAGACCAAAACTTGAATATGCGAGCATTGTGTGGAACCCTTTCCATACAACAAAAATCAGTGGGCTGGAAAGTGTGCAAAAGAGATTTGTCAAGTTCCAATGTAATTCTCGCAACGCTCCACACAATCAGAACATAAACACAATTTGTAATGACAATAGAGCAAATGATTATCCGAGTCTGTGCTCTGCACTTAATCTACGTACCTTAAGTGCCAGGCGTACAATTATGGATGTGCTGTTTTTATTTAAAATAGTAAATGGTTTTATTGACTCATCGCCGCTTTTAGAGCTTTTGAATTTTAACGTTCCGACATGTACAACAAGGAATAAAAGTATATTTAGAAGGGCGACTTGTAGAATAGACATTTTTAAATATTGTTGCATCAATAGGATGCAATCCAGTTACAATGTTGTATCTTCCTTGAATCCGGACTTAGATATAAATTTTAATAACCTGACGACGTTCAAAGCAATTTTAGCTTCTGAACTGATGAATTGATCTACATTGTATCATATGCTTTTAATTAATTATTCTCTATATTCCTGTGTATTTATGTGTCTCATGTATTGTGTTTACTATATTTACACTTGTGGAATGTAAATTCTGTTGTAAATAAAGGCTTAAAATAAAAATAACAAAAATAAAATAAAAATTAACATTGCTTAGATAAATTGTTATTGTCCTGACTGGTAATGTTTGTAAATGTGTCAAATAATAAAGTAGGGCCATTTTTGTATTTGGTATTAGTAGGGATGCAACAGGTACCAAATTTTCCAGAAAATTTGAAAAAAACAATGTTTTTTTCCAAAAGCGTTGGAAAAATTGAAAATATTTGAAAAATTGATTATTTCAATTCTATTTTAAAAGTAAAATAATTCCTGTTCAATAAATATACACAAAACATAGGTAATAATATGAATATAATTGTAGGCACTGTACTTTATTAAGGGGGCTCGATGATTTCGATGAAAACATTGACCTCGATACAAGGCAATTACTAAAATATGAGAAGTTATTAGGTACTTCAAATTTGGTAATTTGTAAGGTTTTGTAGATATAATTAATGTTGAAAATTTTTTAGTACCTATTGCTTATCATGAAAATACAATTAATTTTGGCAGTCAATGTTTATCTTTGAACTATATTTGTATTGCTCTTATGGGAATATCAGAAAAGTGGTACTAAATGATGGATATCTTTTCAAATAGTTCAGCTTGGTTACATTTTCATGTATTCTACCTTAATTTTAGTTTTTGGCAAAATTCTCAATGTGGGAACATAATTTAAATTCAGGGGAAAATATAAAGTGCCCCTTTTGTGTTAAAAAAACACAATGTTAAAGTATAGGACAAAAGTAAAACTTCAACTGTGAATATCTCAGAATTTAGTTCAGGTACCCCATCTAATTTTTCAATATTATTGAGGATAATACAATAAAGAACAAATATTGAAAGTTTCAAAACTTTGTAGACAAGTGCGAGAAATCATCGCATCACCTTAATATTAAATTAAAACAATTTTATTCAAGAAATCCAGCATATCTGGAGGGAGGTAGATAGTACGATTTTACCACAAGCTTGGCTAAGTCCGTACGAACAGAGGAACATGGACAGTCAAACAAATTATATATTTTGAAATTTTCAATAAAATGATCTCTTGAATTAAAAAGTCTAAAAAATCTTGGACACGCTCGCCAAACATGGGAAAACAAACAATCTTCTCATGTTTTGTCTTAAATCCAACCAATCAAAGATGCCTGTAAAAAGTTAAAAACTACATTCCTTTTAGAATTAGTTAAATTTAGACTAATATGACTAAATTATTGGACTAATTAAACTAATTATTAGACTAATAGAAAAAAAAACAAAATTTCCCGTTTTTTCCCGAGATTTCAATTATTCCGGAAAATTTGCGTCCCTAGGTATTAGTCATATTTTGGTCTGCCATCGTTTTTCCAAATTTACCGCTGACCGGTAAATTTACCGGTTAACTTTACCAGTAACTTTACCAATTTTTTCAGAACCGGTAAAAGTGCCATCCCTTAAGTGAGTGCACCCTGATTTTTTAAACCTCATTTTTTCCTGATTGTAACCTGGTCATCATGATTGTGACTCAAAAGAGTAATATTCAAATATTCTTCAAATATATTCAAATATAACATGAATTTGAGAAGTAAACAAAGTATCCAATCAGAAAATGTATCATAAATGTTTAATTAATCTATTAGTAAGGAGCATCAGGTCATGAATGTTGGTAACAATCATTAACTTCATGATTGAAGTTACAATCATGAACACAATCATGAACTTCATGATTGTTACCCTGAGTCATGACTATTTCCTGTAAGATTTTGTTAATGTGAAACTACACAATAATTATATAATTTAGTACAGTGCCTTTCAATTATATATCTAAAACAGTGCAAGTTTTACTGATCAAATATTAATTTAAGCATATTTGAGCCAAATGTAAAAGAAACAATAAGGGTGGAGATAATATCAATATCAAAAAATATCGAAAGATCGATGCCTAAATATATTGAATATTGATATAGCCAGGTATTGAAATATCGATATACTGAAGCCTTACCGTATGATACATTACGTTTATAATTGAAGTTTATACCTACTGTCAAAATAATTCATATTTGAAGTGCAGCATTTACCAGATTTATGGTCAACTTCTTAGATTATTCACATTGTGTTATTTTAATTTACATTTTCTCTTGATATTCCTAGCAGGCATCAAACCAGATCGTTTACGGGTTCAGGATGCTTTTTGTAGACACTTTTTGCGATACGATTGGAGACGAAATGGGTAGATCAAATTATTTGAAATTTTAATCGTGATTAGATTAAAGACAAACTTAGGGTTACCCCTTCGTACATTTTTATTTTTTTGGTTTCGTTTACTAGTAATAATTAGTGGATTTTTGGTGAAAAATTAGCTATTTTCTTGTCTCCCTGGACACCGTATAAAATTAAATTTCAAAAATGTGCCAAGTGATAACCCTAAGTTTGTCTTTCATTTCATCTATTCATGATTAAAATTTGTGATCAATTGGTTAACTGGTTTGGTCTCCAATCGCATCGCAAATTTCATAGTTTTGCGGGGTTTTGTTGAATAACCGGCGCCTAATTAACGATGCAATAAGCAAAAATTAAAAAGTGCTACTTATACAATCAGACTGATCATGTGAACATCCTGTAACAGTTACACTCACATGAAACAAATTTTCTCTCTCAATTTTCTAAAACGCCCGAGCGCTAGTATCACCTTAATGCTATTTTGGTACAAAAACTTTGTTTTCTATCAAATTAGTACCTACTTAGATCCCGTCGAAGGACTAGAATGTGTGATGATGTGATGAGTAATGCGAAATGACAGCAGAATTGGGATTTCAGACATCCTTTGCCCCGCAGGGAGATTTTTCATTTTACTCCTCCTACTAAAACGAATTTGGGACACTAAAGACCACGAGTTACATTAAGATTGAAGTAACCCACCTCCACCCCCCCCCCCCCCCATTGTGCACGCCTATTATGGGTCTGTAAGTCGAAAATTAGACAAATTCATTTTATAATAATTAATTTTAAAAATACCTCGAATAATACTACTTATCTTCTTCCCCATTTCAAAATTCGGAGCAGAGAATCATGACAAAACAATTCGGTTAGGTCAATGACTACCACAGCATTTGGTAGTCAATGCTACCAAATGTAGGATATTTGGCGTGGGGACACAAGCTTATTATAGGTAATTCATGTTTTGTATCGTCACATAAAAAATATAGTAGCTACCTATTCGACACTTAAAGTATCTAGAGAATGCGCTAATATCATTAAGATGGCCGCTCACGCATGTATGCAGTCCCAGCGCATGCATACTTTTACATGCAAGTCACTCACATGTCAATCGTAAAAAAAAATATAAATACATCGCGAAATAACAGATATTGATGCTTAGTGCTTACCTCAATGTCAACAATCAATACAATTGGCATATTTCATTACAGAACACATTCATTCAAATTCTTGTGAAAACGAGTTGTCTATTCACCAAATGCAGCATTTGACAGATTGCAACTGTTGGAACGAGGCGCCAAGAAAAATGTGTGTTCAGAAGGCCGTGAGAAAAACAATTGCAACTGTCAAATGGTGATTTTTGGTGAATAGACATCTCGTTTTCATAAGAATTTGAAAGAATGTGTGCTGTATTGAAATATGCCGATTGTATTTGATTGTTGACACTAAGGTATTCATCAATTTCTGTTATTTCGCGATGTGATTATAACTTTTCTTTTACTAAACTCGTTATACGATTGACATTAGTGACTTGCCTGCACGCGCCCTGTGCGCATGAGCAGAAATACTCGTAGGAGGAGATGTAAATTTTTTTCGCTAGGTGGCGTTTTGCAACTTTTAGTGTCGAATACTTTGAAAATGAAATATGAATAAAACATTTTTATTCAAATTATTAAATATAAAATGTATTTTATGTCATTTGAAATCCCATTAAAAACCCTTAAAAATATGGGTTCGGGTTCAGGTTCGGGTTCACAAAATATCATTTATAAGGGTTCGGGTTCAGAAAAAATTTTAATACGGTTTCGGGTTCGGGTTCACAAAAAATACGGGTTTCTTTGGGTTATGAGTTCGGGTTCGGGATTGATCCCATGGTTTTAGGAGCAATTTAATGCATTCTTGGGATATATCTAGCGGAGCGGCCGCTTTATGCCAGCCAAGTCGTACGGCGCGCACACTCTCACACAACATACTGTCAAACTGGTCAAACCTAAAGGCTGGAGAAACCCACTTTTAATGTAAGCATCAAAGTGGCATTTTCGGCCTACTGGATCTTAAAAATGGGAAATCTTACATTGTTGCAAAATATTTTAATTTAGAGCTATGGCCCATAGCTCTGGGCCATATGAGCTATGGCAAGTTTAGCCGTTTGCGAGCTGGAGGACCCTGAAAATCATGAAATTATATGGGTTTCTTCAGATAATGATTATTATTATTTTACATCTTCCAATAAATTCCGCGGTCCGCCACAGCCTAAACGGATGGGTCGATTACCCGAAATTTTCACCACATATACAGCTCGTTGCCTGATGATACCGTGCTCTTATGAATTTTTTTGTGCCGCCATTTTGAAACCGGAAGTGACGTCATATCTCGAAACCGGCTGGACCAATCGGAACGAAATTTGCGCCTATTGATTCAGCAGGTTGTAACAAGTTGGCCTATCTAGGTTAGAAAATTAACTTTAAAAAAAAATAATAATGTTTGCTTGAAATAGATTTAAAGAATGAACAAGCTTGTAGCATGGCATTCTTAGAGTCAAGGTTAACTGAACACAAAGTAATTAATTAGAATCATTATGTAAACTTACAATCTTTAAAATTCAACAGCAATCAAAATATAGACAAAAATATAACAAGCAATCAAATAAGTTTAACAATGTGCAATTATATCAAGAAAGTGAGTGAATCCATATAAAAAGTATGTGACCTTACCTAAATTGTGATGTCACCACGTAATAACAAGTGAACCAGTCATTGTGATAACGCTACAAAACCAGTCAGCCAGACTAGTTTTCAGTGATTCCAAGAAAAGCATGGGCCTACGTGCAGAAAGAAAGTCGTTTCGCGGGCTTTAGAAATGACAGAATGTCTAAAATTAGCTACCACGTGTACGAAACCAACCAATCAGGTTCTTTGGAGGGAAAACGATGTCAGAGGGTATAAAACGTCAAGCTACCAGCCAAACTTCATCAGTCCGAGTTTTCTCAGAGCAGTGAGACCTGCCTCGCGAACCGTGAAGCCTTGTGCACGCAACATAGTATAATTTCAGCGAGACAGTGCCGATGTGATCGAAGGTAAACATTAAAATAACATTTTTGTATAAACGTCAACCCAGTAAATTTAAACTTCAAGCCTAATGCTGAGGCAAATAATATCGCATTAAGACAATTTCAAGTTACAAGTGATCAACTGAACAGTTTCAACATTAAAGTCAGTAAATGTTAAAGTATAAAAGTTAGTGAATTGCAACTCCGGGAGAAACCGACGAGTCTGCAGCCACGAACGTCATCAGCCTGAGCCAACTTGATCCAACTGCTCGAGGAGGTCACTCCTTGTGCACGGACTGCTGGACGTCCTGGTAACCAAGGGGTTATTAGACAACATCATCGCATCGCAGCTGAAGGAGGTGACATATCCAGTCATTTCATTCTGCTGGTGGACTGGAGTTCACGGGACACACTACGCAAGAGTCAACGCCATCCACTTGTTTACGCGGAAGTAAACAAACCAGACGACATCATCACTACTGCCGACGTATCGAACGTAATATTGTTTTCATAATTTTTGATTGCTCTTTTCACATCAATGAACATTTATTTTCTCTGTAATAAACAAATTATAATATTGCTGATTCTTTGTGTTCTACCCTCTGAGCCAAATCCCGCAGGTTTCAGTGGCGCCCAACGTGGGGCTCGAATAACATTCCTGGGAGCAATTGTTTTGAAAGAAATAATTGTTTTCTTGATTGTGAAAGAGTTACTCAGTTGTTCTGAAACTTGTGGACACAGGCATTGCGTAAAATTTTCATGTATTTGGAAATTTTACATAGAATCAACCCGTTAACGTAAAGATAAAGCCAACTGTAGATTTGTGCATGTTAGTTCATTACATCTGTTACGATGGCAGATCGAGATGCAAGTTTAGCGTCAACTGTAGATTTAGATGAGACTGTAGAGGGGGCGGGGGACCAGTCAGTGGTTAGTGAACTCGAGGTAACTAGGAGCCAGGTGATAGGGGAGGACGAACACGATGACTTGCTACCTCATGTTGAAATGCCAATCTTTGAAGAGAGACAAAAAGAAGCCAGAGCTGACAGTATATATTCACAATTCGGTGAGAAAGAATCCTCTAATCCAGTTATGGAATTCTTAATGAAAATGCAGCAAGAACAACAGGAAAAAGAAGCTATCAAGGAAATGAATAGGAAACTAGAGAAACTAAAAGAAAAGGAGGAAAGTAAAAACGAGAAAATTAAGGAGAAGGAAGAAAGAGGAAAGGAAATACGGGAGTTGCTATTAGAAACTAAAAATGAATTCAGGGAGATCGCGAGTAAATTTGAAGCTGGATTGAAAAAGGTTGAAACTAGGGTCACAAATGTAGAGGAAAGAGTACAACAAGTAAATGATAAAGTCGACACAGAGTTGGAGGTCATTAAGTCTTACGTAGAATCAATCGGAGCACAGACGAGCAGTGTTGAGGAAAAAGTAAATACCGGATTGGTAAAGATAAACACTGAGATCGATGAGCGTGACAAGAAACTCAGCCTGGAGATATTTTCATTAAGCTCGCGATTTGAAAGAAAGGATAAAGAAAAGAATGAAAGCATTTCAGCTATCAAGGAGAAAATAGAGGACGTAAGTAAAAAGGTAGATGAGAATGCCAAGAAGACTGGAACGACATCGAATATCATGTGTCATGCAAATAACGAGTTGCAATTTGCAAAACATTGTACTGAGTCGCTGATACAAGAGGCAATAAGATTTAATGGGGAAGAGAGTTGCCCAATAAACGCAATGCAATTTTTGAAGCTAATCAAAGAGCGTTTTTCAACATTCAATGTGAATAACAATCAGAAGCTGGGAATCATTGTCAAGTGTTTACATGGAAAAGCAGCAGACTGGTATGTAAATAATCCCGTTGAGAATATTGACAAATTTGAAGAGGCTTTTAAAGATAAATATTGGTCGCAAACTGTACAGCATCAGCTAATCAGATCAATCTATGCTGGAGAATACAAAATTAGTTCGAACCTAAACATGGTGACCTATGTCAATCGGATTATCAACAAGGCAAAATATGTGACAGAGTTGGTCAATATGACGGAACAAGTTTTGGTTGGCATATTGATTAATCACTTACCACCAAACATCAGGGTGATAGTGCGTGGCAAAGTCAAAACTAAAGATGAGTTGATAAAAGAGCTGACTGACTTAGAGCATGATGAATTCACTGAAAAACTAATCAGAGATCCCAAGCAATATGAGCCAATTCGTAACGGGAATGGTTACAATGACAATAGGAACGGCTATAATAACAGGAATAGTTATGACAGAAATTACAATAACAACAACAACGGGAGAAACAGTCATAACAGAAATGGGAATGGTAACGGGAATGGTAACGGGAATAATAATAATCGTCCACCAGAGTCCGGTACGAAGGAAACGAAAAATGAGAATTCGGGAAACGAACAGGGGTCGGCACAGAATGGAAAGTAGAGAAGGGACAAGATTTTGCGTCGACCGAGAAAACACGTTTCAAAGAGAGAAAAGAAGAGATTAGAAGAATACAGAAGAAAGAGCGTGAGGATCTTAAAGAATTTATACGCGGATCTTCAAGACGGTGGAAGAAAGAGATGGATGAACGAGAAGCAGCCAGAGAAGCAGAGGTTTCTGCAATAGAAAAACGACTTCAACTTGATTTTATGCTTTTCAAGAAGGGGATTGAAGACGCTGCTGCTTGCAAGATGTTGCAATCACAAGAGAGTATAGAGGGGGGCTGTGTGCTAGAAGAAATCGACGGAAATAAAATTAAATGTTTGGATGGCCCAGACAAAGTTGAAGGAAGTAGTTGTGAATATACGAAGATGAAGAAAGATGAAAATGTATTTCGAAGGAAGAATTTTGATGACAATTGCGAGGTAGTATTGCCACAAGTGAGCGAGAAGGAAGAATTACAGATTCCGATTGCGAATCAAGATGATTTCGACAGAGTTCGAACAGTTGAAGAAATTGGCGATGTTTTGAAGTCTATAGGCGACTTTAAAAGTAATGGTGAAAAGTTTCACGACGAGAAAAATGACAAGGTGATTATGAATGAAAACGATGATGTTTTGAAGAAAGGGTTGAATAATGATTTGAGAGAAGAAGACGAAAATGTTTGCTTGCAAGATGGACTGCAAATGAACGTACGAGAACTGAAGAAGAAAACTGACGAAAATGAAAACTACACATCGACCACTGCTCAAGAAAACAGGGAAAATTCAATTCGGAAACAGCTACTTGAAGAAATTTCAAGGGTGAAAACTCAAGACGAAACAGAAGAAGGAACGATTTCATTTCCATTCGATCGTGGACGGAAGATAGAAAAACAATACATCGATCAGCTGATTCCTACTGATGACAACAACAATGTTGATGTTATGGTCACAGTATGATGACCCAGCAAAAGTAGGTCACTAGGCCAATAACGGGATTGTGATAGAGAGAGGGTTGAGTCGAGCATCGTTTCCGGGAAGTAGGATGAGGTTTGTTTTTGTTTTGGTAGGTGGAGGGGTGAGTTCATTCATTCAGGTTTAGATTAGACAGCTGTAAGGGGAAATAAACTTGCATCTGTTGAGGGAAACTTTTTGTTTGTCAAAAGGAAGAGATTATTCCTGCTAGATAGTCCAGTCTCTATGTGAATCCTTGTTTTATCACCATTTTCTCATTCAAAATTTCAATGTGTTTCAAATTTGACTTCAGTCAAAAGGTGAACAACAAGAATTCAGGGGGCTCTGTAACAAGTTGGCCTATCTAGGTTAGAAAATTAACTTTAAAAAAAAAAAATAATGTTTGCTTGAAATAGGTTTAAAGAATGAACAAGCTTGTAGCATGGCATTCTTAGAGTCAAGGTTAACTGAACACAAAGTAATTAATTAGAATCATTATGTAAACTTACAATCTTTAAAATTCAACAGCAATCAAAATATAGACAAAAATATAACAAGCAATCAAATAAGTTTAACAATGTGCAATTATATCAAGAAAGTGAGTGAATCCATATAAAAAGTATGTGACCTTACCTAAATTGTGATGTCACCACGTAATAACAAGTGAACCAGTCATTGTGATAACGCTACAAAACCAGTCAGCCAGACTAGTTTTCAGTGATTCCAAGAAAAGCATGGGCCTACGTGCAGAAAGAAAGTCGTTTCGCGGGCTTTAGAAATGACAGAATGTCTAAAATTAGCTACCACGTGTACGAAACCAACCAATCAGGTTCTTTGGAGGGAAAACGATGTCAGAGGGTATAAAACGTCAAGCTACCAGCCAAACTTCATCAGTCGGAGTTTTCTCAGAGCAGTGAGACCTGCCTCGCGAACCGTGAAGCCTTGTGCACGCAACATAGTATAATTTCAGCGAGACAGTGCCGATGTGATCGAAGGTAAACATTAAAATAACATTTTTGTATAAACGTCAACCCAGTAAATTTAAACTTCAAGCCTAATGCTGAGGCAAATAATATCGCATTAAGACAATTTCAAGTTACAAGTGATCAACTGAACAGTTTCAACATTAAAGTCAGTAAATGTTAAAGTATAAAAGTTAGTGAATTGCAACTCCGGGAGAAACCGACGAGTCTGCAGCCACGAACGTCATCAGCCTGAGCCAACTTGATCCAACTGCTCGAGGAGGTCACTCCTTGTGCACGGACTGCTGGACGTCCTGGTAACCAAGGGGTTATTAGACAACATCATCGCATCGCAGCTGAAGGAGGTGACATATCCAGTCATTTCATTCTGCTGGTGGACTGGAGTTCACGGGACACACTACGCAAGAGTCAACGCCATCCACTTGTTTACGCGGAAGTAAACAAACCAGACGACATCATCACTACTGCCGACGTATCGAACGTAATATTGTTTTCATAATTTTTGATTGCTCTTTTCACATCAATGAACATTTATTTTCTCTGTAATAAACAAATTATAATATTGCTGATTCTTTGTGTTCTACCCTCTGAGCCAAATCCCGCAGGTTTCAAGGTCATCCATATGGAATATCAATAGTCGAAATATACATTTACTACTACAGAAACCGGAAATGACGTCATAAAAATGAAAAATCTGACTTCACCTCTTACTACAATAACTACCTACATATTCAGAAGGCAATGATAACATTTAAAGGTAAATAAATTATAGATAGCAGTGATTTCAGCCGTCATTTTGTTAGCCCGAAGTGATGCCATATCTCGAAAACGGCTGGGCCAATTGACCTGTTGCGGGAAAAGCGCGTGGGAAAAGATGGAACAAAACGAGAGAACGTTTTGGGGGTATTTGGTCGTGTATCATGGGCTTTTGCCAAGTGCGACCGTGTGGCTTGTGCTTTTAGGCCACTTCCCAGCAACGTCCTAGTTAGCGAAATATTTCAAATTCCAAATTGATTATCGTTTTCAATGATTTTGAGCCAATTAGACATTGAAACTAGTATATATTAGTATTAGTACAAATTATGGTAAGCAATTAAAACAATTATAATATAGTTTAAGTTCATTTTAAACACGAAATATTTTATTAACGGATTATTTGAAAAGTTGACGGTCTTTCACTATTTTGTTTCCCACCAAGGTTAAAGATGGCGGCGGACGGAATGACAGGTCCGATATTAAACATCGTTTTATAGAATTTCGGAGGTTTTGGGTGGTTTTGAGTAAGTGATTTGAGGGAAAGGGTACAAGAAAAGTGATAGGTAAGTATTCTTTCAGTTGTTATTATCACTCAAACATAAATTAACCCCAAAACGTGAGTTGCCTTCAGCAATTAGTACAAGAGAGGAACTGAAAAAAAAGGCCGAAAGTCGGACAAATTGCAACAGAATTTTTTCTTTTTGGATAATACTCAGAAAAATGTGATTATTAACATACTAAAAGTCGTCGAAGATCGGACCATGGGGTATGACCTTAAATTGACCTTAATTAAAATAATTATGCTAATTAATATTTTTTTTTGGCTACTAAATATTAACATTTTTCTGATTTTTTTTCGCCTATAATACAACTTGTTATGTATATTACTTGACAAAATTATTGAAACATCCATACTTTAAAGCAATTGATTAAAAATAAATTAAAAATTAAAAATCTACTTGATTTGATGTTATCGTGTATGATCTAGGCTGTGGGTTACAAAAATTAACATTTTCGTTTTATTCTTTTTGCATTGTACTCACAGACCCTTGGTTATGTACAGGAAAAAAGTCGCCGACGATTGAACAACTCCTATGACCTGTAATTGACCCTAATTAATTGAATACATTACACTACAATATTATATTTCTATCATTCAATAGTAACATATGTTTATAGCCCATTCAACACTATAACCGAATTCTATTGAGACAATAGCATACTCAGCATTTTATTTTCTCTGAAGATAAATGAATTAATAAAAATGCAGGGTAATTAATTAATTAAAAATTTATTTATTTTTAGAGATACCGTAAATATAGGTTGTGAGGTATCAAATTAAAGCTGGTGAAACGGAGATTACGAAAAAAATATTTGATACTATACATGATGGTCGAATTGTAAGCTTTTGGGGTCAATCAAGGTCACTTGGGGTGTCTGACACCTAATGATTATTGAACAAAGCGGATCCTGGAAGATCCGTGCCAGTGGAAACTGCGGCGCTTCATTCATACTTCTTGACTTCATGATAAGAACTGCAAACACCCAGTTCATTCAGTGTATCGATAAGAAATCGGTAAGCCAAGTGGTGATGCATCTGTACGGAAAGTCCTCTTAACTAATTGTGACAGAATTCAGTGCAGCCAATTCGGTTCCAAAGCGCGATAGAACCGTTTGATTCACTGTTTGACATGGTACAAATGGTACCATGGTACCAATTGTACAAAATGGGTACAAAACACGCATTCAGTCTTGAAATCAAACGGTTCTATCGCGCTTATGGAACCTAATTGGCTGCACTGAATTCTGTCACAATTAGTTAAGAGGACTTTCCGTACAGATGCATCACCACTTGGCTTACCGATTTCTTATCGATACACTGAATGAACTGGGTGTTTGCAGTTCTTATCATGAAGTCAAGAAGTATGAATGAAGCGCCGCAGTTTCCACTGGCACGGATCTTCCAGGATCCGCTTTGTTCAATAATCATTAGGTGTCAGACACCCCAAGTGACCTTGATTGACCCCAAAAGCTTACAATTCGACCATCATGTATAGTATCAAATATTTTTTTCGTAATCTCCGTTTCACCAGCTTTAATTTGATACCTCACAACCTATATTTACGGTATCTCTAAAAATAAATAAATTTTTAATTAATTAATTACCCTGCATTTTTATTAATTCATTTATCTTCAGAGAAAATAAAATGCTGAGTATGCTATTGTCTCAATAGAATTCGGTTATAGTGTTGAATGGGCTATAAACATATGTTACTATTGAATGATAGAAATATAATATTGTAGTGTAATGTATTCAATTAATTAGGGTCAATTACAGGTCATAGGAGTTGTTCAATCGTCGGCGACTTTTTTCCTGTACATAACCAAGGGTCTGTGAGTACAATGCAAAAAGAATAAAACGAAAATGTTAATTTTTGTAACCCACAGCCTAGATCATACACGATAACATCAAATCAAGTAGATTTTTAATTTTTAATTAATTTTTAATCAATTGCTTTAAAGTATGGATGTTTCAATAATTTTGTCAAGTAATATACATAACAAGTTGTATTATAGGCGAAAAAAAATCAGAAAAATGTTAATATTTAGTAGCCAAAAAAGATATATTAATTAGCATTATTATTTTAATTAAGGTCAATTTAAGGTCATACCCCATGGTCCGATCTTCGACGACTTTTAGTATGTTAATAAGCACATTTTTCTGAGTATTATCCAAAAAGAAAAAATTCTGTTGCAATTTGTCCGACTCAAAACAGTTCCTCTCTTGTACTAAATAGCCACACGGTTGCAAACGCCAAAAGCCCATGCTACACGACCAAATACCCCCAAAACGGTCTCTCGTTAGTTCCATCTTTAACCACGCGCGCGCTTTTCCCGCAACACATCAATTAGATCGAAGCTTTCGCTTTTCTTCATGTTATATCATTTTAGGTAGGTACCTATTACTTTGTACCAAACACAACTTTTCAAAGTCAGCAAATCGGAAATTGCTTATTTTTTGAAAGGAATTAGTCATTGTCGCTCTGTGCTACAAGTAGGTAGTGAGAATAATCCAAAAAAATGAGTGACATCCCCATAAAAAAAACTCTGTTTAAAAATACAAATTGCAATCATCTACATCTTGCAAGTAGATAGCTTAGAAGTAAAGGCCAGATGTGAAATTTACATAAAAGCTACCTACATCTATACATGATATATATACGTAGATAATGCCCTAAAAAATCTACCTACACATACATACATACATACATGTACATACTTATAATGCCCTAAAAAACGATGTGCCAAGTATATTTTGGTTTTTAAGACGGCTGGGTAGTGAGTTTGACCTCGAAGAGTTTTTTAATCGATTTTTATCAATATCTTTTACCAATGTAATTGTTAACAAAATAGGGCTATGTACGCGTAATCAGAACTGTTCAATGAAAATAATATCATAGTTTGGAATAAGTTATTAGTTTTATTTTGTCCAACAGATGTTTAGTGCCATAATTTTACTAATTTTCGGGTACTAAACATCTGTTGGTCAAAGTAAATTTAATAAACCATTACAAGCTATGGAATTATTTTCATTGAACTGTTCTGAATACGCGTACATAGCCCTATTTTGTTAACAATTATATTGGTAAAAGATATTGATAAAAATCGATTAAAAAACTCATCAAGGCCACGCTCACTACCAAGCCCTCTTAATATTAAGTTTTGATTTGGGCCATATTTTCAATTTTGATATCACTACTTTTCAGTGCTTAATTTTTTGATATCTTATATTTTTTTATAGTTGAAGAGACTTGGCTGGTGTCGATATCAAAATCCAAGTTCGCTCCATACCTAGTAGATTTATAACAATCATGACCATTTTCTAAATTGTGCCATAAAATAAAATGCACCTAAAGTAAAAACTGCATAAACCCTTTCGAGGCAATGTATAAAACATAATACCTACTTGATCATTTCACATAACATTTTCCCACATTTTGAAAGATTTTTTTTAAAGTTAGTATTGGAAGTAGGCTATACCAAATCGTCAATCCTATTTGATAATGACCCATTTAACAATTCCTAATTTCTAACAGCCTCCTTGACATTGATATGGAGCGATACCGATCAAGCGCTCTCGGTGACCCGCCACTTTCAAATGATTGAAAAAGAATAAATTTAAGTAAAAAGTTCCCATCGGCATTTCCAAGTAAAGTTCGTTCACGTTAAGAATATCACTGACGTTTTAGTCGATCACATCGTTCATTGGTCGTTCGCATGAACACTGCCCTGTCAATGGCAATACTTTCTTCTTTGTATTATTGAAATTGCATAAATTAAGAGAAACACAATTTTTAATAGTAGAAAATATTAGAAACATTCAATAAATTTGATTTATTTTTACAGTCGTATTATACATATTTTTGGATTATTATATTGATATTTACATGTGTAGGAATACAATTATTCATTTGACTACAGTAGTATCTACATGGCCTTGATATTCTTAACGTGAACGAACTTTACAACACAGGAATTAAGCATAGGAAGAAGGTAAAAATAATTCTTCCCCTTCCTAACTAAATATGATGAAAAATTATAGCAGTACCCTGCAAAAAAAAACATATTTTTGAGCGAGCGTCTCCATTCGGCTCTTTGGGACACTTTCTCTGTTTGTGTGTGTGTGTGTGTGTGTGTGTGTGTGTGTGTGTGTGTGTGTGTGTGTGTGTGTGTGTGTGTGTGTGTGTGTGTGTTTCCCGACGTCTCGACCATTGTGCGTTTTTATTGCGCCACCCGGTATTATTTGTTAACCCAACGGCTGGTGTATTGTATAACTCAGTTCTCGTCAGATCACCGAGATTAAGCAACATTTAACGCGGTCAGTGGTTTGATGGGTGACCGTTCAACCCTAGCTTGCCAGTTGCTGCCATTGGGCCAGGTGGTTGGGGGGTTAGTGTAACGACCCTCTCCACCTGTTATAAGTCGGTGTTACACCGTTCTTGAGATGGGGCGTTAGGCCAGGAGGGCACAGGAGGCTATGACTCCTTCGCTTGAAATCTTGAGTTCTGAATCCTCAGCAAAAACTTGACCTCGGTGTCAAGTTGTTGAGGTGGCAGTAGGACTTCAAGTACTGTAACGCCTTTAAAAAAAAATATATATACATTATTTGCAGAGCCATAACAAAGGATTCTATGATTTACTTTAAAAAAACAGCCAGATAAAATCTATTCATGGTAAGAATGCTCAACCATGAAATATACAGTCAAGCCATTTATTTGATTGCCACCCAGAAACCTATTAAAAACAATTTATTAACATTATAACATCATTACAGAAATTTCATCCACAGTTATTAAAAAATCTTATTCAAATTTGAGCTAAATTACTATGGCTTGACAGTGGTGGATTTGAAGGTCGAGCATTCTTACAGTGAATTGATTTTAGTCAAGTGTGTTTTTCACAGCCACTCGACAGTCACTTCGTTCTCTGGTAGGCCTGTCGACGGCCGAATCAAGCTATGACGTCATCGGTTTCTTGCACGGCCGGGAGTGCTACTCCCGGCGGGGTGGCATTAAAATGTACTACAAGCTGTATCTTTGGTTAGTACATTTTATTGCCACCCCGCCGGGAGTAGCGCTCCCGGCCGTGCAAGAAACCGATGACGTCATAGCTTGAATCGGCCGTTGACAGGCAGCTACCAGAGAACGAAGTGTCTGTCGAGAAGGCCATGGTGTTTTTATAAAATTTGTTTCATTAAGAGCGTTCACTAAGGTTTGGGCAACTAAATATTGGCTCCCGAAACCAAGAGAAAAAGTTTTGGTCATAAAAATGTAAATTGTCACGAGTCGTTAATTATTCTCTGCTCACAACCTGAAGAAGGTCGTAAAAATACGGTCGTAAAATATCTCGAGTTCGAAATATAAACAACCTGTCACTCTCGCACCATGATTCAAATCATTCATTAGATCCCTTTAAATTGCTAGAGCACAGTAACTGAGACATTTCGATATACGTTGTACCATTCATACTCGTTGTATACATATTATTTCTTGAATTAATTTAAATTATTTTTGGTGGATAATGTTATTAGTACAAATAATTATAGCAATAAGATTGATTACACGAAATAAAACGAAATTTATAAAAGATCAACAGAAACAAATATTCCACTGACATGACAAGCAGCCAATGCCACCCACAACACAGGTCGAACTTGAGTCGAACCACAGGTCGAACACTTTAATTATTTTTCGTCAGCCGTCTTCGTCGTTTTCGTCTTCGCCAGATAGTCACTTATTCATAACAAATCTATGTTTACGGGCGAAATATGATTACAAAATATGAATATGATCATGTTAGGTTTCGATTTGCAGCCAGGAACAGTGTTGGGTAAGTTCCTTTTGAAAAGGAACTAGTTCCAGTTCCAAGTTCCTTGCCGAAAAAAGGAACTAGTTCCAGTTCCAGTTCCAGTTCCTTCAATAATGAAAGGAACTATTCCGTTCCTAGTTCCTTTATTTTTTTTAAACTCCTTTATTAATAACAAGAAAATAATACAAATACATAATTCCACAAAGCTACATGTAGCTCATCTGTGGAGATGATTCACACAAATAAAGACAGTAACAATAGAACGCATTTACGGAGTTTCAAACAAATGTACAAAGAAAAAGGAAAATACACACATTATAATAATCAAAAAAAGGCAATTCATATGAAAAAAATAGCAAATAACAATAATTAAATCGGGTTTCAATATTAGAAGTGGGTGAATTCTTTACATGTAACAATTTTACCAAAATACACAATCATAATTAAATCATACAAAATTAAAACTAATCAGTAGACATAGTCGAGAAAAGCCATGATTTCAGAGACACATTAAGTTTAGAGAAGGATTCATGAGATCTTTGATTGTCAGGAAGTAAGTTGAAAGTAATTGGTACAATATAATCAAGTCTACGTTTGCCATTCTTGTTGCACCAAGGAGGAATATAATACTTTTGAAGCAACGCTAAGTGAGTATTAACTGGGTGATTTTGTAATTTTTTGTGTTCATCACTAAAATAATACTTTAAAATTAAACGATATTTATAAAGTATAATTGCACTGGTAAAAAATTACATTCACAATAATATCTGGAAATATTATAATCTAAATTGAATTTTAGGTGATGACTGATGAGGAACAATTGTACTAATAATTTTATCTTGCAAAGCGACAATCCTGTGGACGAAATAATCAGAAGCATTTCCCCAAGCTAACAACCCATATAACAAGTGTGATTCAACAAGTGCGGAATACACTAAACGTGATAATTTAAAAGACAAAACAAATTGCAGGCGATAAATAGAGAACGCGCAAGATCTTATTTTACTACAAACCTTTTCGCTATGGGGCCTCCAGGTAAAAAATCTATCCACAATTAACCCAAGATAAACAATCTGCTCAACAACACTAATTTTAATAACACAATCACAAATTTGGAAAGGATTGCCGTACTGCAGAGTGTGCAAACAAGTCGCCGAGTGACAAATTATATTGACTGAACTGTCTCTAAACTGATTTTGAGGTGTACAAATGTGCAATATCTTGGTCTTGTCAGCAGTGGTCTTGTTCCTTTATAAAAGGAACTTAGTTCCTTTTAGTTCCTTTTTAAAGAAAGGTGTAATTTTAATTGGAACATTGAAAATTGCAATCTGCAAATTAAAAATTGAAAATAAAAAATCGAATCATTGTATCACAGCAGATTTGAAAAGATTATAAGAGATGTAAGAAGATTCGTAAAAACTAAAAATTTCAGTGGCGATGTGATGTGTGCTACACTGTGATCGGAAAGGAAATGAGAGGAAGGAAACAATTAGTAAAAGCTAAAAAGACGACGATCTGAAATCTGTGTGCCTGCGCACTGTCATTACTAGGAATGAAGTTTGGTCTGAAGAGTTGGCCACAAGACTACAGGTAGATAGATGTCCATTGATTGTGTGCCCGTTCCATAGTTCATCCCTAGAAAAAAAGGAACTAAGACGTTCCATAGTTCCTTAGAAAAGGAACTAGTTCCTAGGAACGGAACTATTTCGTTCCGTTCCTACCCAACACTGGCCAGGAACAGTTATCAACCACTTCATCGGAGAAGAATGATAAGTCCGTGATTATTGATGATCAGGGAAGAAGGCAAAATCCTTCCATGGCAAAGTTGTATGGTTGTATTACTATACCTACTAAATTTGAAATGGAATAAGTGGATCAATGTTGGAATTTGATGAATTGATAGAATATGATGATGAATATGATAGGATAGAATTATCCGAGTCCAAATTTGAATTGTTATTCATTGTCAATTCAAACTCTAGTATACATAGACATGTGTTAGAAACAAAATGTATAGCGCGTTCAATTTGTATAAGGTCCAGTATTTCATACTCTGCTAAAACAAGTAATTAACTTGGAATGCCATTTGTTGTTGCCATGACAATACAGTCCTAATCAACCGTTTAAAAGTTAGCAGAGTATTGAAAGACTGCTGCCATAAATGGTGTAATAACATTCAATACAAAAGGAAAAAGATCTGATCACATAAAAAAAACTTTAACGTGTATTTCACTTGAAGTTCATGTTTTGATGAAAAATTGGTAAATCTAATAAAACACAAATTAATTTATAATGACCACGCAAAATGTTAACTGGATTGGACAAACTGTTCGTTTTCAATACCAATCAGAGGATTTTGATGAAACATAAAAATATATATGTGACCGCTTTTGGCATTAGCGTGTTCTCAAAATTTCATGTCGATTATTCGATCGGTGCAAAATCACCGCAAGGCAAATAATGCAAGAAACAAATCATAGAAAGTGCCGACAGTACAAAAGTACATTTTTCATAAAAGGTTTTCAACGATTTTCCAACGATGAACATGAACATAGTTTTTGTAAAGAGATTTGTAAATAACAATACAATAACAATAATTTAAAATACACCGACAATTTTAAAATATTCAATAATAATAATAATATCAATAATAATATTCAATTAATATTAAATTTGGGATATTGGTGACGTCATCATTATGATATTTGTTGTAATTTTACGTGCCTAACAATGGTAGACGAAATAAGGTGTTACCATGCCATCATGAAGACTATGTTGCCAAGGCAACATAGTCTTCCAATTAGACGCCAATGTCGATTTTACAGTTTAAAATTTAGAAGAATTCTATAATTTTATGGCAGTCAATTCTATGAGAACTGTGATATTCAACCCACTACACATACACAAATAATACTATCTTTGAAGCATATCTCAACTTTTATAATCTCTACAACAATATTTATATTCTAAAATTAAAGTGAGGTATGCAACTATAAATTTCAAAAATAAAACCGCTGTGCGGCATTTCATTGTGGACAGTTTCTAACAAAATTGAGAATGAAGTTTTCCATCGATGGATTACTTCAATATCTGAGAGAGCTGAATTTCAAAAAAATAAATCCGCTGCGCGGCATTTTATTGTGAATGTTTTCTAATTAAATTGAGAATGAAGTTTTCCATCGATGGAATTACTTCTATGAAGAGGGTTGAATTTAAAAAAAAAAAAATCCGCTGCGCGGCATTTTATTGTGAACAGTTTCTAACAAAATTTACAGTGAAGTTTTCCATCAATGGATTACTTTTGGCTGGGAGGACGACGGTGATTCGATTGAGAAATATGTCGTTAAATTAATTTAATAAAAAAAGACTTGTATGGTGTAACTTGTTTTATATCATGATTTGAGTGTGCTAGTAATCGTGATTACCAATTGTTATCTTATGAGAAATGCCACCATATAAAAGGTGTCATATCTCAAAAAAGAGTACCGCACGGTGGTTTTTTTACTTCAGATATGCATGTCTATGTTCAGGAGCCCCTTAGTTTTAGCCCGGCAGGGATTTTTTTAGAATGTAACAATTTAAAAGCGCTTCTGGGTCTCTAAAATGCACGGACTGAAACAAACTATCCTCCAATTGTTGCCCCGCATAGCGTTCTTTTTTATAATTTAATCAAATTTATAAGTGATCCCTACGTGCCTGGTTCATTCAGTGTCTTTTGTTTATTATGAAACGAATCGAACAATATTTTACAAGCCAAACCAAACACTTTTTACAATTTTCGGAATTGTTAAAAATATGTCTCAAATGAAATGATATTTTTTTAATATTATTTTTTCATTGGACACATTTTGTGAATCGATTATTGGAATTATTTGAATGAATTCAAAGATTTTTGAATCAAAGATTAAAGGTAGATTAAAAATACCTAAAGTGAAAAATAAGCATGGGAAAAGACAACTTCAATACAGTGTACCTACTGTATTTAATGAAATTCCGACCAATTTAAAGACTTTAGAGAGCTACAAAAAGATAAAATATGAAATTAAGCAGTGGTTATTACATCGATATGAGCAGTGGCGGCCGGTGCCTTGTCTAGTAGGTGGGGCGCAATATCGAAGTTGTCCTCGACCCCACGGGGGGTCTGGGGGGAACCCCCAGCCGGCGGAAATTTTTGAAATAATGAACACTATCAAGTCATAAGTTAATGATTTGGGAGCGTTCCATTTAAGTTTAGAGTAGTTGAGAAATCGCACTTATTACGTCGTGCGGTAAGTAGTTTCTTCTGTCATCAAAAGCATAGCCGGGTTTTCTCTGATTCCGCACCAAGTAGAGGCGCGCTTTTTTTATCAGGTTTCCCCGTAGCCGTCTCATTTTCATCTTGCATATGATTCCATTTTATTTTTCCATACTAATATTGTTGTTGATTCTTATATTGTTGCCTAGATATAATATTGTTCCATGAATTCATTAAAGCATTGTTGAGTTGACACTCAACTCAACAATGAGTCTGGTAGCGATTGGACGAGTTTTCCTATTGTTGTTAAAAATTCATTCTTAGTGCGCATATACGATACGGCATTTTCGACGATTTTGGAAAACATTCATTGGCTTATATTTCTATTAGGTAAATAAAGAGCAAGCAGTGAAACAAAATAACGCGTTTATAGTTCACAACTACACATTCATGTGTGCCATTCCATCCAAAGATAAAAACATTGATTTGAGAATTTTGTGTACTAAGAAGACACACAGCTCGACAAAGTTGATGCGCCACTTACATTATGAGTCTAGTAGAGTAGGAGACAATGATGTACCAATAGGTACTGATGAACAAAACATAATTTACACTGATAATTATTTAATTTATCTGAAGAAATCCATAAGAAAAACATTAACGCTTCAAAACGATTAGCGGGAACGTTGAGTGATGGACGAGAAGTATGATCCACGAGCTAAAAGCATCAAGCCCGATGATTGCCGAATGCCGTCGGCACAAAGATTCTGTGCCCCAACACCGCGGTTCGGATCGAGCGCTGCTATGGCGAGAACGCAAGAGCGCATGCGTCAACTTCTAGAATGACGTCAGGAATGGGGCACGGTATTAGCTGTGCCCCTGGTTGCCTACCCAGCCAGGTGCCGCTAAGATTTCAAGCGGGCGACGGAATATACAGTACTTTCATTGATTTGGAGAGCGTATGGATGGGAGTTTCAACATTTTACATTACAAATTGAACATTTAAATTGTTCAAATTGAACATTTAATTTGTTCTCAGAATAATTATTGGTTGTTATTTGCAGAATATTATAATAAATCATTGAGGAATTAAATTATATTTTTTTTTAGGTATAACCTGATATTTTAGGTAGGGCACGTGCCCCTGTGCCCCAATGCACCAGCCGCCACTGGATATGAGTAAGGAAATATGGTTGATACTATTGGTCATAAAAGAGTTTCATTTTTTCCCCCTCTTTTGTTTTTGCATTTCTTTCAAATGTAGTTGATCTATTTTTCATTATTGATAATATTATTATTTCAATGTCAATTTGAATGTATTATTTCAATGTTTGTATGTAAATTTCAAAGTGTTATTTCAATTGCAATGAACGATTTTTTTTTCAGTAGTAATATTTAATATGTATGTTTGTATTCCATAAGAAAAATTATGTTTTTTTACGTAATTTTCCCCCCCGGGGCTTAGCTTGTAGAAAATTGTAATTTTATTTTGTTATAATAAAGAATATTGAATTGAATGAAATTATTGGGGGGCTACAAAAATTATTCCGCGGGCCACATGCGGCCCGCGGACCGCAGGTTGAGTACCACTAGCTTAGGGTATGAGGTATAGATGCGAGAAAGATAATGGTAACTTCTTATTTTGCAAAGTTTCGTTGTAATGTACACAACTAAATGGTAGTATCTACCTACCTAGTTATTTATTAGTATTATTAGCACTCTCTCATAATAATATAAAAATTAGTGACAAACATATTATCTACGCTCATGAATATTGTCAAATCTAATATCATTTGGGGTAGGTATGTATACTCAATAATCGAACCAATAATACGGAATATTCCCCGTAATATTTTCCCTGAAATAATATTTTTCTATGCATTTCACGATTATTAAGACAAACCTACACAATTTTAGTATCAACATATTATGCAACAATTGTTGACAACTGCAAAAAGTGGGATATGTAATTTATCTTCTTAGTCATTAAAACGATTTTCTCAAAAGATTTCTTGTGAAATATAGAACAAAAATTGTAATTTATACACAACGATGATGATTTACCTCGTCAGGGACGATTGACCATTCTTATCAAAATGCACTATTGATAATAAACATTGAAGTATACTGCTTCATGTAAGAATATTTTTTTAGCTATAGCGGAGCAAAAAAGGTTCGGACCGTAATATAAACATCGAACTCATAACCATGTCTCACTCGGCGGAATTTTAATTACCACAGGCAGCTGGTTTACGACTTTTTTTACGACTCCCCTTTCCACTCGCAAGAATTGCAACTCTGAAAACGGAATTTCAGATGCACAAATAATCGATTTTTACTCCTGAAAGCTTTTGATTAGTATTTACCCCAATTTTTTGATTTGTGTTTATGTAGATTCCCAAAAGATGTACCTACATGCTGGTGAAGATCAAATTTTCATATTCGCAATGTGAACACCACAAAAAAATACCAATAAAGGTCGTTTTTTATGTAATTTAAGGGTTGTTAGGGGGCGCAGGGATGAACATATAAATACCACTTAAAAAATATATCTCCAGACACACAAATATCAATCTTTTATAAGTATCCTGGCGCAAACGGAGTAAAAATATTTACACTTTTGCTTTAGAAAAGCCTATGCTAAAAACACACCCAAATCTAGTCAAAACTCACTTTGAAAACCCCACTTAATACTTGTTGGTGACTACCAATGTGTCTTTTACATTGCCGAAAAAATCAAAATACTTTCCTTCAAGTATATTTCCAAAAAATTAGCATCTCAGCACAAGCAAACACATTTAACTAGGTTAATCAAAGTGCTCAAAGTCCTGCTTTACCAGAAGATAAAACATCTGCAGACTCCACCTTATTACTAATCTTTCAAGGGCTATTATGAAGGAGTGTCTCACTATCAAGAAGCCCGATGGAGATAATTTGAGTGATTAAATTAAATTGAAATTAAATTAAATGAAAATTCAGTTTGAAGCCGTTAAAAATCTTCTTTAATGTCCAGTAAAACCGAGTGATTCAGCGCTATTGCTCAGTGGATCAACTGAAGTTGAAACATGAATACACTAGAAAAAAAGCCTTTTTCTGTTGATTCTAAACCTCTTTTGCAGCACAGACATTAGCACAGACATTGCAGCACAGATATATCATTATTTTTTCAGTTTGTGCTCCATGCTTTCGTTGACAACAGTATGAAGAATAATTTAACTGATAGTATTCTGAGACTAGTCTGCTTAAACATCGCCCCAACCAAAGAGAAGAACAAATCATGTTGCCAAGGCCCCCAGACTCTCAGGGTCCTGATTCTACAACCATTTTCAATTGCTGGCAGAATAGCATTCTGTACTAGAAAGCTTATGGCAAAATCTAATTGCTAGCAGAATGCTTACCGTTTTGGACTTAAAGAATCACAACCCAGGCAACAAAAAAGAAATCTCAGATCAAGTATAATGTGAGCAGACTGTACCTGCCTTGATGGTGATGACTGATGTTCATCTTAGCCATGACCGAGCACGCGATGATGAAGTCGGCATCGACGTCCGGCTTGGGCGGCTAGTTCTTGACGTAAATCAGCTTGAAGTGTCGGTCCTCCTTCTTGGACAGGTTGAACGTGAACTGGTAGTCGATAGTGAAGTCGTAGAAGCAAGAGCCGCGGTTGGTCGGGTCGCAGTGGTAGTGGTTAGTGGAGTCGCTGCGCTCGCAGTGGTCGCCAATGATGACCTTGGTCATGCAGTAGCACTTGCCCGTGTCCGTGTGGCACTCGGTGCCCTGGTCGTTGTACTCGCATGCTGCCGAGGAGAGAGCGGTTAGACACCCGAACCAACATTTACAACACACTCTGGGCTCAAGGTCCTTTGTAAGCAAATAGAAATTTTAAAATTGAATCTGGCTACACTGCAAGGTTTTAAAAATATTATAAAGGTGGTTAAGTCCTACCTACATATTTCATCAATATTGGAAAAACTGAAGATAAATATTGAAATTTTAAAAATATTAAAAATATTCACGATCAAGAAAAGTCAATTTAGGAAAAGCTGACCCCTAACGTAAGAAAAGTAGGTAGTACATAATATCAATGTAAACAAAAATTATTATTAAATGGGGAATACATAAACCCCTGTCCTCTTCTAGTACTGCTAATTTTATTAACTAAATATTAACTTCAGAAACAAAAAAAGCAGTGAAAATGTTTATTTTAATAAAATTTGAGTAGAAAATCCTTCCAGACGTCTTATAAAAAATAGGTCATTCAATATCAAGAAACAGTATTTCAACTTACGATTACACTTTCCTCCATTGACAGGGTTGCCAAAGTATCATGGCATGCATTGATGGCATTGCTTCCCTGTTGTCAAGTTAACACACGGTTGATTGCAGAGGTTGCTTCCGTTGGCACAGGTGCTGTGTCCGTTGCATTGACAAGCTGCAAGTGCAAGCAAAGCACAACATTCAGTCATAACCGATAAGAGTTGTCTATACAAACTAGACACAGAAAACAACCTGAGGTGGCAGTAATTTCAATTGTAGCAGTACCTATTTTCAATAAAAGGGACGTTCCATAAAAAATATAAAACAAGTATGTTCACCAACATGTGAATTTAAAAAGTGTTTATATTTATTTTATTTGCAAAAAATATTTCAAATTGAAAAGTAGAAAATCTAAACAGAAAAAAGGGCAAGTTGATCAACACTTAAACTACTACCTACATACATTTAAGCAGAAAGAACTGTCAACATTCTGTATCTACTCACTTAGAGCTGTTTTTACTGCTTATTACAGTATTTGCCAAGTAATACTCACTAAATATGCTAACAATAATTACGATACTATTGAGTGGTTAACTGTTAGAAAGACATTTAACAATCAAAGGTGGAAATGCCCACCCAAAGTAGCTATTGGGCTGTGTAGGAGATGGGAATGGCAGCTCCTAAACAATACACAAGGTTACGTGTCAAGGTGACTGAAAACGTGATGTTTCCTACTCACTCGGATAGAATGGGAATAACCAATGCTCGGGCGGACAGGAGTAGTCAGGCAGCTGGGCCCCCACGTTGCCCCCCCAGCAGACACGTACCCAGACCGGTCCCGGGCCCGTCGTCGCACCACCCGCAGGCCGGGTCTTCTCGACAGTCACCGCACGTCACGTAGAAACTCAGAAACTGCACTCGGACTTGCCTGGAACTAATCTCAAGTCAGTGGGATGACAATAGCACTTTTGTGGGGAGTGACATCAAATATTTGCAATATCTTGGCGACTGAGACTGCAATGAGTCTTCATAAAATAATATTCGTCTGTAGTGTAAAACAATGCAATATAGACAACCAAAATTTGATGTTTCACCTCACAAAGACCAAAATGTCTACGGCAATGAATTGCAAAAAGTCTACCATCATAAGTCAGTGAAGGGATTCTAGAACTCTTTGAATCATCCATGCAGAACATAATTTCCAAATTAAATTACAAATGTACACTCAGCAAATGATTAAACGGTATTTGAAAGAAATGCATTAGATGAAAAAATAATAAGTGATGGCCTCATCCAATGAAGTCTACGATAACTCGTCATCTATCTCTAGTAGTTGAGCTCTGATTTCATTGATAATATATCAAGTATTGATTGTCAAGGAACCTGACCACCAGCCAATCCGTTTAGTTCAAACCGTTTTATGATTTGTTGGGTGTAGCTACTACTGCATTTTCTTGTTACGAAGTAAATATCATTCGAAGATTGAAAGAAAAATACAAAATTCTTGTAAAAGAATGAGGAGGAGAGAGAAGGAGAATAGAACCTGCATGCAATGTCTTGTGATTTCTACATTTAAATAGCTTTTAACTTTTCAAAAGTCCACTCAGAAGCAAGAAAGCTCAATCATGGCTAGCCCGTCATGAAAATGGACTATTGACAACTGACTTACAAGCTATCACACGGCTTATTATTTTGGAGGTAGGTACCTTTTATTGCTTTTCCATCCACTCACTGAAGCAAAGAGCGACGTGAAAAATATACAGGGTAACCTGATTCTTACAAGTGAGAGGTCTACCAACTGAGCTAACTGGACAGATGGATTGGACATGAGACAAATCATACTGGTAAGGTTTGATCTCAGCAGTATTGCATGGACACCATGAACTAGGTATCTAACTGGTATCCGTCACCATAGAACAGGTGTCACCAAGTTTTCAACTTTCAAGTTTAAGGTACTTATTACATTTTTTTACCATACATACATGTTTATATGTTTGCCCTCGAATGCATAAGTGTATTTTTGGAATGCAATGTTATGCTCAGCAAAACAAAAATTGATTGGTGAACAAATTTTAATGACTGCTTGTCATGTTCCATACCAATCAAAGCTTGCTATTATCATTTAATTATTGAATCACTTACTAGTATAGTAAGACAAGAAGATTGCTTGAACTGACTTCTGATGGTGCGATTACATTTATCAGTCAATCAGATTTATTGAACAATCAATTTTAGTTGTGCCAAGTTTACCTACTGCATTGTGTTTGTGTATGTGTTTATAATAATATTTAAGGAATTCTCCTCAGATTTAAATTTTCTTTTAATTAATTAAATAAAATACTAGATGCTACAGGAAGACCAACAATATATAACATGTCTATGAAATAAATTTATTTCCAGAGTTATTGAGGTTTGAAAGTGTGGTTTTATTTGAATCTGGGAGGCGGGCCAGAGACGCGCTGTGATTGGCTGTGACGTCAGAACCTAGATGCTGCCGTAGAGATGGGACATCGAATGGAAAATATCGATATATCGAATCGAATCGAAAGCAAAATATCGATTCAATCGATTATCGAACCAAAAAAAATCGATTTATCGATATATCGAATCGATTTTTAGTAAGAGCTTACAGTGCAAAATTCAATAACTTTAAGGAGAAAACTGTTAATAAAATTCAAAGTTGATTATAAGTCCGTGTTTTTGTTTCTTGAACCAAAGAGCAGGCGGATGGAACGAGAGTTGAGACGTCACAGATCAGATTTATGCTTAAAAAAGGTGGCGCGAGTGCTCGAATTTGATAGAAGAACGATTTTAGTACTCTCCGATAGCTCGGAGCAGGAAAGAATCACACCCTCGGAAACATAAATACAAGATCAAAATAAAAAAAATTATCTAGTTTAAAATTTATAACTAAAAAATGCTAAAAACAATGCATTATTAACACTTTTGCGAGGTCTGTGGTTTCAATTCGATTTTTCACTGAAATGAATCGATTCAACGATATATCGAAACGAAAAAATCGATTCAAAAAATCGATATATCGATTGAAAAATATCGATATTTCAAAAAATCAAATCGAATGTCCCATCTCTAGATGCTGGGCAGTGAGGCCATCCAAGATAGGGCTAAACGAGGCATTTCCCAATGTTTATCCGGTTTGTGTTCACTTCAAATGATGCTTTTATTATAATGACATGATGTATATATTGCAATTATATCTGACAACTAGGCTTTATTATAGATAATTCTGAAAAAATTGCCATGTCTGGACATTATATTGGCGGCTAATTTTTTGATTGGAAATAAGAGTTTTTACACTTTTAAAGAGAGTGTATGACAATGTAAGTGTGCTCTTTTCTCACAATAAGTCATGGAAACAAAAACAGGAATATTTATTATTTATTAACCCATTGGCTTCTGATTTTTCAAGAAATAAAAGGGGCTAGAAATGGGAATTAATTTCAAGGTGTTCCAATGGATCACAAAAATTACAATAACTTTCCTAAACAGTGATACTTTTTCATGATTTTTTTTTAATAAAGGTGAATAAACATTAGTACAAATTAATAATTTGCTTGTGATATTTTAGGAGTTCCACTATAATTAGTAGGCCTTGAAACAAAAAGGTAAACACATAGCAACCAAAAAAATTGCGTGTGTTGTCAAAGCAACCAAACAATAAATGTTTTTTGTTTTTTTTTCTGTCAATTTCTGATCCAACCAAACACTGTTCACTTGATTTATTATCACTATCACTTTCCGAATAATTACTCTCATTAAAGTCATCAGTACACTTCACTAGTAATTGATTTATGACAACTTATAGACAACAATATTTCAGGTCGCCATCCCCACCGATGGCTGCCACCTTAGCGCGGTGGTGGGGTTTGCGTTGGCCAATGATCCATTGCAGCTACGCCGGCGAGCATATGCTCATGTGTAAGGGTTACCCATGCCGGACAGATCAGTGGTGAGGCCCAGACCAAGAGCAGCCAGGGTCGGCCAAACCATGCCCTCCCTTGAATTTACGGTCCCCTCGGGCCGGCCTCCCCCCTCGAGATGGTGATCCCCCTGAAATCGGGTTCAGCCGGCCCGAATCCTCACACCCCCCGGTCCGTCCCCGTTCCGGCCTGGCCTTCCCACTAGTGCTGGACTCCCCCGGATCGGGCCCGTTAGGTCGACCCCCTCCCCTTGCCCTCCAATTATGATCAACAAAATTAAATATAACAATTAATGTGCGCAATATAACCTCGTCGTTGACGCGCCATTAAACCCTAATAATCTAATCTAATCTAATCAGGTCGCCATTTTTCTTCTGTTCAGATACAGTGTGAGATGAGTTTCAGAGCAAATATCACTACCAACTCAATATAAAATAAGACAAAATGTGTTGATAAAGGTTCCACAAGGCCTAAGAATCAATATGCATACGCTATCTGTGACCAAAACTTGGTACTATTAGTGTAAGATGGGATTGTTTATCTGGCGAGCTCAACTCGTCAATCCACAGGCTGGCCACTTAGAATATGGCGAGTTGTGTTCGTCAAAATAAGCCAATGGGTTAATATCAATAATTAATAATATTATCCCGATAAAAACCTGTAATAGTTTAAAATTTTGCCAAATTTCCTGTAGGTACTGTAACAATGATTATTTTTATGATACTTAACAGCACTTGCGAGGTATCAGGCTCGAAGAAGGGGGGAGAGGGGATGGGGGATCACCCCCCCCCCCCCCCCCCCCCTCGAGCAGTCTGCCCCCATTCACCATACAAAATTAGGTTTAAAATAAATTGCAATTGGAAGGTTATTCACTAAAATGTATGCATTTTAGAGCATCACAACCACTTTTAAATTGATAAAATTTTAAAATATGCCCTTCGGGGCTAGAACTGAGGAGCTTCACCTCTTAGATATCTCTAACCGTATCAGTGTGTGCCTGTCTGTCTGATAGAGTTGATACAGTTGCACAGTTGATAGAGCACTCGCCCAATAAGAGAAAGCTCCCAGAATTGACTGGATATTTTTACTTAGCCCGTAACTTCACGTCAATGAATGCTATAGTTAAATGAGGGGGAAACCCAAAAGTACCAAAATTGACGTGTACCAAAATTGGCATTAAAAACGTCTCAGCTAACATAGAGGGCTGAAACTTGGCAGTTTGACTCACAACACCATAGGCTCGGCATACCCTGAAGCAAAACTCTTTACTTTTTATATTTTGAGCGCCACGATCAAATTCCGGTTACTTTTGGGTACCCCCTCTCGTATGTAGTAACGTTTTGTTTATTTTCTCACTTGTGAACGCCTTGATTCGTCACCACCATTTATGAAGAAGCTGGTCATCTCATTGAGTCATATTTGCGCCTAAAACAGATAACATTAAATAAATTACAATAAGATTTAACTTAACTTGATAATTTTATGAACTTTGACACTTAATAAAAAATAATGTTACCTGACTAAAATTGTTGTATAGCAGTTCGGCAAATCGTCGTAGCGATGTACCAACACATTCATCAAATTTAGCGTGGTCAACTGGCAGTTAGATCCTACAGCAATCGTGGTAGTATGCAGAGTGTTCATCATCAGTTTCTAGCGTTCATTCCATTTACTATAACATGTTGTGACTAGTAGGTTGAGCATCCGTGTTCACATCTTTGGCATTTTGGACCTCAGAAGAAGTATTGGATTTGAAATGGCATCGAATAAGCATAGAATGGTAGCATAGTGGAATGATCTCTGTGAAGAGTTTATGGATTTGAATGTCATGCCCAAGTATCGAGGTTTGCATCTTCAGTGGAATTGGTAAATGATTGTGCTGCAAGCTCTAGGTCTGGAGATACTATGGTTGCAGTGATCACACTTGAGTTCAGGGTAGATATGTGATTTTCTTAATTTAAATAGATTTGCATTGATTTTTTTTTAAATTTAAATCATATTTTTATTGATTTAAATTAAATTATATATTAAAATTCACAAATTTTGGATTACAAAGTAATAGTTTTGAAATATTTAAAGCCTTTACTTGATTCATACAATTTATGGTAAAAAAGTATTACAGGTACTTTTAAATGAAACAACAGTTTGTAAGAGGAATATCCGTTTCAGTAATTATACATGGCAGTACACTTTGGCACCATGTGAAGCTAAAATTACTAATTAGTAATGAAATGAACACGTCATATTTGGCATTAATTAATCACTGGATGGATACACTGTGTTTCAAAGATTGTTGAAATAACATACCTAGTAATATTTGATTAGAAATTTGAAAGTCAAACTCTTAAATAAACCAATTTTTACTTGGTAAGGGCGGTCATATATTTTACCTCGCCAACGGTCGGTTTGACCGGTTTTAGAGCGGAATACAAAATATAAATTAACATATTTGGCAAAGAGTTATGAATATTGAAAAAGCAAGCCAGAGGCCCCATATATCGAACCTTTATATATATTTTCATCGCTTACTGTCATAACTTTGCTCCTACTATATGGTTAGAATTCTTCGGGCACGAAAACGCTCCGTTGCTCGTCCTTCGCACGCACCGAGCGTTTTTGTGTCTGACAAATGCCGACCACATAGTAAGTAGGAGCAAAGTTATGACAGTAAGCGATGAAAATGTAGATAAGGTTCAAAACATGTCACCTCTGGCTTGCTTTTGGGATATTCATAACCGTTTGCCAAATATGGCAATTCATATTTTATATTTTGCTCTAAAACCGCTAAACCGACCATTGGCGAGAAAAAATATATGACCAGCCTTAATGTTTGTACCTTTATGAATTTATTTACCAGTCAATATTAGGTAGGTATACCTATACTGAAAATAGACAACGATTGATTGGAATTTGAGAGGTCCGAATTTTTATTCATAAATTCAGAAATAACAACAATTTGTATAACAAAAAATTACAATTTGTAATATATTCAAATTACAGTAAAATAAATCCACATCAAAAATTTAATTAATTATGGCGTATCATGGCTCATTATTATGCAAACAAAGTTGCTAAAAAAGGTATTTAATTTTTTTTTTAATTATTGATTTAAATGATGAATTTTGCATCAAGCTCTATTCTTTGCTTTTCATTTCTCTTTCTGCATTTAATGTTTATTGTACTGAATCACCGTTCTCTGTGCTTTCGTCCTTGACAGGAAGATTGGAGTTATTTGCAGTTAAATACATCGGATTGACAAGAGAATTATCGTCAATGTCTCGTTCCTGCTTCACACCTATGTCAACACCATATACCTCCTTACTGCTGACATTCACTCGAGATCGCCTCCGGGGAGCTTGAATTTGTCCATTGAAGCGATAAGTGGATTTTATTTCTTCAAGACTAGCAAGTACGTCATTGACGTTGGATGACTGGAAGAAATTGTTTTGCCGAAACCAGCCATTAGCCTGGTATGGCATTGGTTGAGGTTGTCTCCTAGGTACACCAAACAAACAATCATTTTTCATCCTTGGCCTCATGATCGGGCGAATGAACGGAGAGCGAGCTTGCTCATCAGCGATGTGATGAGACGGCTGAGGAATTGACGCCCCCATTCCGCTCTGGACTGGTTGATTATTCTTCCTACCAAGAAGACACGCAGGCAGGTAATCCCCAATCACAACGTTTTGCTTCTCAAAAAGTTGATGAGCCGGTTGATAATCTTGCGTCGGTTTGCCTCCATACCCGACAGCTTCCAATTTTTTCAAGTTGATGGGCTTATCCACAACAGGGAAAGAATTTGGTGGCAACAATGTGACATCAATATTCAGACTGAAGAAAGTTTTGTTAGCTACATTAGGAACAGCTTTCAAGATGTCAGTGCGCTGTGTATCATTCTTCAGCTCATCTGTCCAATGCGTGTATTTCCTTACGACTGGTTCACTTTCTTTGTCCAAGAATATTACATCATCGGCATCAGAGTCGGAGATGTCGATTGGTGCTCGATGATTGTCCTCTGGCAAATCACGAGGATAAGAAGAGTTTCTCCAATCTTTAATAAACTCAATAATGTCAATGTCATCTGGTTTCATGAAATCATTATCAAACATCCCTACAGGAACAAATGGATGAGTTTCTTCTCCCGAGAATAATATCTCGTCGGAATCAGAGTCCGAAAGACAGGTGATTTCGGTTGTTTCGGGACGTTTGCCCGCGGACAAGTCACTGGGATTCATGGGAAGCTTACGCTTCAAGGTGTTCTTCACATTCTCAATAATCGCAGTCTCAGTGACATCCACAAATTTGACATCGTCATCATCTAATTTGCTGATGCTGGGAGATCTTGACTCCAGAAATGTATCTGCATCGATGTCTAATATCAAGCAATCGGAATCATCAGAAAAATCATGAGAAGGGGTGCTTGTGAAATCGCGCTCAGGATTTAGGTACATGAAGGCACTTTTCAGATTATCCTTTTCATTATTATTGTCGACTTCAGCCATGGCGATATGATCTGTCAGTCTGGGTTTCTTTGAGGACACTGATTCTAATTCACCGGCTACACACTCAGTACCAGCCAATATGCTTCGTCTCGGCAACATCTATACCTAGAATCGCGAACAAAAAAAACATTCGGCAAGTTGAAGGGATGATTAAACTCGTCCCCATTCCGGCCTGGCCTTTCCACCAGTGCTGGACTCCCCCGGACCGGGTTTCTTAGGTAGACCTCTTTCAAAGACCTCCATTTATCATCAACAAAATTAAAAATAATTTTTAGTGTGCGCAAAATGACCTAGTTGTCGACGCGCCATTAAACTACATTAATCTAATCTACTTAAACACAAGTAACCTAAAATTATACCAAATGGCAATGTAAATAATCTAAATACACATTAGGTATAAACAATTTTGGCTATTAAATGAGTCCAGAAAACTGCATAGATTTTGTATTTTATTCTGGAAGCATTGCAATGATTTAATAACAGATAGTAAGTTAATTTAAATGAATATAAGCTGTAATTGGAAAAGTTCCATACAAAATTGTGCAGTACCTATATTACATTATTTAACGTATTACCTATCTAATAATATGTTATAATATGAGTTTAATTGCGATAAAGTAGTACAAAATAACTCAAAGATAGAATATCTTGAACAACGCATGATTTTAATGCAACCGTAAATGTGTAGTTTGAAGCAAACTACCTGGCGCTTGAATTGGCTACCTTGCGTAGCCAAGGCCCTTGCGCAAGGCTACCTTGCGGGTGCTATTATATAAAATGATAATTTTCTTGTAACGGTGACAAGCTTCTTGAGATATTCACGGCCATCTAGAGTGAGAAGAGACGCTTGTCACCGTGACAAGAAAGTTTTCATACCCCTGGTAGACAGGTGACGACGGTCAAGAAGTGACTAAATTGTGTTCTCGCGTACGGTCTTGCCTAACGGATCTCAGGAATAGCAAATTGTCAGAAAGTGAGACGAGAACTAAATGTGATTAGTTTTCGTCACTTCCCACTTGTCGCATATCTTGGGAATAGGGCTCCAGGCCCGGACTAACTTTGGTTTGAATTTTATGAAGGGATGACATCAATCTAAAACTCGACCTACTAGCCTAGTCATATTATTATATTAGGGACCTGCACATGAGGATTGACGCCTCCTCGAAATATTGTGTACTGTTGTGTATTTGTTTTCTTTACTTCCAGGAATTCTTGGTTGCTTTACCTACTCACCTTAAGTGACGATCATACAAAATCTCGACTATGTAATAGGTAGAATGTCGACATACCACGCAGATAAAGATGTTAATTTTCCGGAAAATTAAAAATCGGAAAATTTTTCGAATTTTGGGGGGTCCTACAATTGTTTTGGTAAACGATATCTTCACTTTCAACTAGGGGTGTTCAACGATTATTTTATTTAAATCGATCAAATAATCAAATTAAATTGTTTTGATGTATAACTATTAGAGATGTGAGCCGAGAATATTCTCATGAGAATATTCTCCGTGCTCGAGAATATTCTCAAAGAGATTATTCTCCGAGAATATTTGAGAATATTCTCACAAGAGGTTTGAAAATTATTATTATATATATATATATACTTTTTTTTTGAACTTTGATGATGAACTTTTTTTATATATATATATATATATATATATATATATATATAAAAAAAAAAGTTCATCCCAAATTCAATAATAAATTTGGTAATTTTCATTAAAACTGTTTTCTAAGCGATTTCAAACTCATAAAATGTCAATAAGACTGTAATTACTTGACTGATTGGGCTAAAATGACTTGCAAAATGTTACATAATGTTTGACTTGATTACCATGCAAAATGTGAACTTTTATCGAAACATTTTGATTTTCGACCAATCAGAAGGTATTATTTAAACTTAAACCAATTGGAAGATTTGGCTGAAACTTTGATAGATTTTAGTCACTGTAGGACACAATGACTTGGTAAAATTTGAAATTGATCGGATAAACCAACTGGAGGATAAATTTTTTTAAATTTCCATCAATAAAATTTTCAACCAATCAATGGATTTCAAGTAATTAGGGTCTGCAATGCCCAGAGATGGTCTGAGCATGAGTGCAAAATTTCAGCTCGATCGGAGAAACGATGCGACCTGTATAAAGGTACGGAATGAAAAAAAATTGGAGGCCAACATCTTCATGTTTGAAACCTGATTCCCGACTTGTTCTCCATAACAATATATTGTATGCAAGATGCATAAAAGTATATAATTTTTGGAATGAGTTTTTATAAGCTTAGATGCATTTTTAAGAATATGCTCGAGAAAATGCTCTTGCTCGAGAATATTCTCGAGAATATTCCCGAGAATATTCTCAAAAAGAATATGCTCGAGCATTTTACATCACTAATAACTATTATGTCATCATGCTCAATGTGGTCATCATATCATCTTTTACGGCAATATTAACCACAACAATGAAATGTGTCCGGGAAGTTATTCATTTTTAATTCAAATACGCTGTAAAGTGCCGAATTCATTCATAATATTCTATTATCACTTGGTAATGCGAATGAGAAATACGCACTGAAACTTGGGAAAATACACACAAACATGAATTTATCACTATAATATTACGCACACAAAGAAAAATGTTGACAGAATGAAGCAAGCCATTTTAGATGTTGTAAAGTGCAACCATTTTCAAGGCAGCAAATTCAAATTGATAATTTGATTATTTTTTCTAACATCGATTAATCGTTTTCAATGTCATAATCGATTAACCGATTCGATTAAATCGTAATCGTGAACACCCCTACTTTCCACTACGTATTTGATGTTATCGTACCTTTCAATAATATGATCAGTGTTGCAGTACAGCCCTTCAATTGAATACTTTAATGTTCAACATTTAGACAACATTATTATCATTGGTGAATTACTAGGAAAACGCTCAGTGTAACGCGTTGATGAGCGAGCACGGTTACGTGCAAATTCTCGAACCGGAAATGAGTACACAACGCACAGAAAATATATACATCCATATTACATTGATTATGATATCAACTTAAGTTCTTGGATGAATGTCTCCTTCTCCTCCACTGGTCGCCCAGTCTGTGGTGCATACACTTGTATAAGGTCGACCTTCAGCTTGCTCTTCATTATCAGGCTTAATTTAAGGCTTCTTTCACATTCATCCAAGAACTTAAAAACAGCATCACATCCAACACCACAATAGTGATTGGAGATTTCAATGCACAAGTTGGTGAGGACAGGACAGGATTTGAAGGAGTCATGGGCTACTATGGATGGGGAAAGAGAAATGCAGATGGAAGAAAGATGTTGGAAATGTGCGGAAGAAACGGGCTACAGTTAGGAAACAGTATGTTTCACAAGGAAAAAAAAAAGCAGATTACGCGATATGGACACGGCGAAGAGGCTACCGAGTCCGTTATAGATTTCATATGTGTGGGGAATGAGTTACGGAGATTCTTGGAGGATGTTGAGGTTATCCCTTCAGTGGCTCTAGACAGCGACCATAGACTTCTAGTGGGAAAGTTTAGCTTCAAAAAAAATAGAACAACCAAGAAGAGAAGCAAAAAGAATGGCAGAATAAGAGTGTGGAAGCTGCAACGCGGTACAGTACAACAAGAGTTTAGAGAGAAGATAGCTAGTAAAGAGAGAAGAGGAGAGGTTGGACTGGTAGAAGTGGAATGGCAAGCATTTAAGAAGGTATTTGTTGACAGTGCAGAGAAAGTTTGTGGGCGATCAAGTGGGAAAAGCAAGAAGAAGGAAACACCATGGTCGAATGAAATAGTCCGAGGAGCAGTGCATCAGAAGAGAACACCCTGGCAGACGTACGAGGCCGATAGATCTACCCTCAACAAGGCTGAATACCGAAGGTGGAAAATACTAGTAAGAGAGACAGTAGAAGAAGAAAATAAGAAGTCCATGGAGAACTCGCTGGTAAACTAGAAACGGATTTTGAAGGCAATAAAAGATGCTTTATGGCATAATAAAGGAAAAGAGGACATGAAAAGTTGGACAGGCATGCATGGTGGATGCCTGCGGAGGATTGATCAATGACCCAGTAGAAGTACAGGCACTGTGGAAGGAGTACTTCAAGGAACTACTGAATGTTAATGGAGTGGCACTGCCAGAAAGTAGTGGAATACTACAGAGTGAGAACGAGGAAGAGGAGGAGTGTGCTTTGAGAGAGGGAGAAGTGGAGAAAGCGCTAAACGAGATGAAGAATGGTCGATCACCCGGAATAGATGAGATAACGGTGGAGATGGTAAGAGCTGCTGGGCAAATTGGAAAAAGATGGTTGTTTCGAGTAATGAATGCGGCATGGAAACAGAGGACCATCCCGGACGATTGGAGAAAGGGAGTGATTGTACCAATCTACAAAAAGGGTGACAGGAAGAAGTGCAGCAACTACAGGGGAATTACTTTGATGTGTCAATGTGCCAAAAAATTCGAAAAAGTGGTGGAATTTAGACTGAAAGAAGTAGGTAGTAGAGGAAAAGCTCAGGGAGGAACAATATGGGTTCAGGCCAGGTAGATCAACCATTGATCCAATATTCACTATCCGACAAGTCATGGAGAGAAAGTGGGAGAGTGGAGAAAAACTGTACATGGTTTTTCTAGACTTGGAAAAGGCCTACGATCGCCTACCAAGGAAGAAAGTATGGGAATGTCTGAAGCAGAAGGGGGTGGGATTGGGGCTGATTGAGAGAATCAAGAGCACATATGAGAAGAACGAGAGCTGTGTACAAACAGTGGAGGGGAAGTCAGGATGGTTTGAGGTGAAGGAAGGACTTCGACAGGGCAGCGTTCTTTCCCCGACACTATTTGTCATTGTCATGGACAGGCGCGTAGGAACTTTATTTTGACAGGGGGGGTCAAAATTATAGGGGATCGATGGATGTCAGGAAAAGGTAGTTCACTGCTACAAGGGGTCTGGGGGACTCGCCTCCCAGTTGTGTGATATGCAATATTCTGTGGTAACTTAAGAAAACTTGTTTTTATAGAATTCCCAATGGCCCCGCAGGGCATTTTTTTACATCTTGATAAAAAAAATCGAATTCGAAGCTTTTTTGACATCTTTTTTAAAGAAATTTCAAATGTGTGTCCTATGCAATATTCTTGGGGATACAAGAGACAAAATAAAATTTTGTTATTTGACAAAATCCTAAATGGCCCCGCAGGGAAATACTTGAATTCTAGTGAAAGAGAATCGATTATGAATTGATTTTGGAATCGACCTTTGAAAAAGGTTGCAAGAGCAACAGGAATAAGCAATCAATAAGAAAAATCTGTATGTGTTTTGGAATCTATTAGTTTAACGTGTAATTATTTAATTTGATTCATGAGGATGATCATGTTGGACAAATGAGTAAATGAGTTGTCTCATTGGATAATACCTCTGTTCAATAGACCAATTCAGAAAATATCTGGGTGGCTCTGGTTTCTAGAAAATTTCACATGCAGTTTGGTTTTCCATATATCTATTAGTGTTTTACAACAATGGGTTACAATACGAATACACACTTGGAAAATCATACTGCATGTGAAATTCATTAGAATCCAGAGCCATCCAGATAATTTCTGAACTGGTCTATTAGTTTTGCAAAACTTGAGAAAATTTTGTGAATTCAACCTCACAATGGAGCAAATCTCTGTGCAACACTTAATCAACATTTGTGAATATCTTGATGTGTTCAGGATCTCTAGCAGGGGGGGTCAGGATCTCTGGCAGGGGGGGTCAGGCTACAGACAGGGGGGGTCCGTTCCCCCCTTTACCCCCCAATTCCTACGCGCCTGGTCATGGACGAGCTGCTGAGAAAAGTAGAACCAAGCGAAGACCAGGAAACGAATACACTGGTATATGCAGATGATATCGTAGTGTGGGGAGGAACCAGCGAATGTGTTCAAGAAAAGATTGATAGATGGAGCCAGATGACTGAAGAATACGGTATGCGAATAAGTCAGGAAAAGAGTGAGACACTAGTAATGGAGAGGAAGGCAACAAGAAATGTGAAGATCAGGCTATGGGGTTTGGAACTGGCAGAGAGAGGAAAGTTTTTAAGTATCTGGGGAGCTGGCTAACTAAGGATGGAAAAATAGGAAGAGAGATAACATCAAGAGTACAACAGGCTAACACATTTTACCAGTTAATCAAAAAACTTCTATGGAATGAGCAGTTCCCCCAGAAATGCAAGATACTCCTTTTCAAAAGCTATTTCCTGCCAATACTCACCTACGGTTCCGTAACGTGGGCGATTGGAGGAAAGGAGGAGAGCCAGTTGCAGGCAGCAGAAATGAAGTTTTTACGAAGCATACAAGGAGTAACTAAGATGGACAAGATCAGGAGTGAAAAGATTAGAGGAGACTTGAAGGTAGAGAGGTTGGCATTTAAAATGGGGAGAGAGCGGCTACGGTGGTTTGGCCACATGAAGAGAATGCAGAGGGAGAGAATACCGCGTCGGGAGTTCGAAGCTGCGAGAAGTGATAAAAGGAGAGTGGGAAGACTGAGGGAAAAGTGGAGAGAGCTAGTAGCAGAAGATGTACCAGAGAGACTGGAGAAGTGGGAAGAAGTGGAAGAAGGAAGGTGGTGGGAAGACAGGAAGAAGTGGAAAAAACTGGTAGAGAAGAAGAACAAAGAGGAAGAGCCAAGCCTGGCCAGCTAGCTTAGGAGTCCGGGCCCTAGTAAATGGTGGCCTCGCCACCCCACGACCCAACTCTTGGAACCGGGAGAAAGATTATTATTATTATCAACTTAAAAGTAGGTACCTATAGAGTCGTTCCGTATCAACTCAACCAATGATTTTTCGGCAACCTCTCTGATTCTCCTCAAAATTTGGGACAATACTAGCAAGAATAAAGCAACACACACCTCTTTCAGGATTTTTCAAAATTCTTTATACTTTTTTACTTACAGGGCGCCAAAATAGACCAAAAAACTTACTTTTTGGATAATTGAGCGTTTTACAACATTTAATATCTTTTTACTCCTTCCACCTAGAACGATGATTTTTTTTAGATCTGATAGCTCTTAAAACAGACTTTTAAAATATTTATGTCCGGGAAAAAAATTTGAAATTTTTTGACAAAATTTCTTTATTACAAATTTTTAATTGTCTCTAGACAAAAATTTGTATTTTTGTATTTTTTTAAATTTTTTCTGTAAGACCTCTGATATGTTTTTGACATGCTCAGAAAGTTTCAGGATGGGCCTCTTATCGGTCTGGACTCCTATCCAAAAAAACTTACTTATTTGATAATTGAGCGTTAGACAACATTTAATATCTTTTTACTCATTTCACCTAGAACGATGATTTTTTTTAGAGTTGATAGCTCTTGAAACAGACTTTTCAAATATGTATGTCCGAAAACAAAAATTGAAATTTTTTGACAAATTTTTTTGTAATTTTTTTTTAAATTACTTCTAGACAAAAATTATATTTTTTTATATTTTTTATTTTTTTTCTGTATGACCTCTGATATGTTTTTGACATGCTCAGAAAGTTTCAGGATGGGCCTCCTATCTGTTTGGGAAATATAAATTATTTTATCCGAATTTCGGATCTGACATTCGTAAATAATTTATTTTTCCCAAACAGATAGGAGGCCCATCCTGAAACTTTCTGAGCATGTCAAAAACATATCAGAGGTCATACAGAAAAAATATAAAAAATAACAAAATATACAATTTTTGTCTAGAGGTAATTAAAAAATTTAAGCAAAAAATTTTTGTCAAAAAATTTCAAGTTTTGTTTTCGGACATACATATTTGAAAAGTCTGTTTCAAGAGCTATCAACTCTAAAAAAAATCATCGTTCTAGGTGGAATGATTAAAAAGATATTAAATGTTGTCTAACGCTCAATTATCAAAAAAGTAAGTTTTTTTGGATAGGAGTCTAGACCGATAGGAGGCCCATCCTGAAACTTTCTGAGCATGTCAAAAGCATATCAGAGGTCTTACAGAAAAAATTTAAAAAAATACAAAAATACAAATTTTAGTCTAGAGGCAATTAAAAATTTGTAATAAAGAAATATTGTCAAAAAAATTCAAAAATTTTTCCCGGACATAAATATTTTAAAAGTCTGTTTTAAGAGCTATCAGATCTAAAAAAAATCATCGTTCTAGGTGGAAGGAGTAAAAAGATATTAAATGTTGTCTAACGCTCAATTATCCAAAAAGTAGGTTTTTTGGTCTATTTTGGCGCCCTGTAAGTAAAATAGTATAATGAATATGGAAAAATCCTGAAAGAGGTGTGTGTTGCTTTGTTCTTGTTAGAACTTCCACAAATTATTAGCAAATTTGGAGAGATGAAATTTTATTTTGGCTTTTTTTTGGTTGAGTTGGCTTGGAATGACTCTATATGCTTTTCGTCGAAACTTTAAAATACCATCTAAGCACCTGGTTCATAAAGCAAATCAGAATCAATTCAATTGGCACTGAAAAACATTCATTCCGATACTTCATTACTGACAGATATTAAAAATGTCAATACGTGCATACGTTCTTAACTGATTGGGATGAAATTTTGTAAAATAAGAGACAATATTGGTCTTAATGATCATGCAAAATATGAGTTTGATCAGAATTATCGAGGACCGTTTTCATTTTTCAGTATCAGGAGATATTTATTTCAATTTTAACCAATGGATGGATTTCAAAAAAAATTATTGTACGCAAACAGAGAAGGTTGGTTTTACATGTGTGCAAAATTTCAGCTCGATCAAAGAAAAACTCTGACCTGTATAGCCAAAATATGAGTTTGATCAGATTTATCGAAGACCAGTTTCATTTTTCAACCTACCATCAGGAGATGTTTATTTAAATTTAAGCCAAAGAATGGATTTAAAAAAAAAATGGGGTCTGCAAACAGAAACGGTTGTCTCCACATGTGTGCAAAATTTCAGCTCAATCGAAGAAAAACTCTGACCTGTATACAGTCAGGTAACAGAAAAAAAAACAAAAAAAAACAGAGGTCCATGCCAAAAGAGCCAAAAGGAGACGCTCGCTTCGCTCGCTCAATAACAAGCCTTGCCTTTGTTCAGTATTGGCGGGATATTTGAAATATGCAGTTTGTAACTTTTCTGCTGAGGTAAATATTCAAGCAAAGTCCTTCAAAGTCCTTCATGAATGCTGTGTTAACGCATTAACTACCTCTGGTAGATGAGCTCTTATTTCATTGATAATAACAAGGATTGATTGTCAAGGAACCTTACCAGCAGCCAATCCTTTTCTTTTCGAGTACCAATTTTTATTGGTTTGAGTGTACCTACCTACTACCTAGTCAAAAATTTAGAGTTAAAGGCATATCTCGTGCGCACAGCCTCCTCGCCAGTCACTTCGTTCTCTGGGTAGCTGCCTGTCGACAATAAAATGTACTACAAGTAAGGGTGTGCGAATATTCGAAAATATTTGGTTCGAATATTCGATTTAGTATTCGAAAAAAAAGTATTCGAAATTTCGAATACTTCGAATATTCGAAAAGTTTCGAATAGTTCATGTCTTTTAATTCAAAATAATCCCGCCATTTCTCATATGGGAGTGTTTTTCAATGCTGCCAACTGCTGCAAAGTCTAAAACTTCAACCGAAAATTGTCATGGCCGCCATTTTGATTTCGAGGGATATTATTTGGTTATTGTTCCCCCAGGTAGACCTTCCTCATACTCCATTTGTTCCTGTTAATTTAATTTTTTGTGATGATTATTGACAACAATATAATCCTGGCATATTACATCATATTCAGTACATTCATTTATATGGACATCTTTCATTCTGGTCACATGAAAAAGTTCGGTGTCAATTTTTTTTATTTTTATTGATATTATGTATTTTAATGTAGGTTCCAACTATTCGATATTCGATTCGATATTCGAAATATTTTTGTCAATTATTCGATATTCGTATTCGAAGTCAAAAATCACTATTCGCACACCCCTAACTACAAGGTGTCTCTTTGGTGACGGCACCTTGTAGTACATTTTATTGCCACCCCGCCGGTAGTAGCGCTTCGTCGACAGGCAGCTACCCAGAGAACAAAGTGACTGTTGTGAAGGCTGTGCTCGTGTGATAATATATTATATTATATTATCATAGCACTAAGTCTATTGTGAAGTTGTAAGTAAATGCACCTGTAATGTATTGTATTGTGTTCAATATAGATTGTGAGTAAACCTATCAAGCACAAGCAAAGTGCAGGATGTTACTTTCCAATATACTACCCTAATACATGAGGGCAATCCAATGCTTCTCAAGGGTAGGGTTGCCATAAGCCATGACTCGAAAAAGAGGACATTAGATCTCGAGAAGGAAATTGTATGTGCTTTCCAAAAACGATATTCTGGGAAAAACACTTTGCTCGCGATACCAATGGGGGGTCTGGGGGAAGGGCCCCCTAGCAGCGCCCCCTAGCAGCATGCGAGTCCGGGCCGCACAGGCCCGGGAAAAATTTGGATTTAAAAAATTTATATGAGCTATTTCTATGCGTTTTGGAATAATAATTCATTTAAATTCATTACTAATTCTTGAATGGCATTTGTGCAAATATTTAACAATTCACAATAAAAAAACCGGACATTTCGTCAAATTTCTAAAAAGCCGCCCGGACAAAAAAAGACACCCAAAAAACCGGACGAATGGCAACCCTACTCAAGGGTCATGACAAAACTGAAACTGTGCCTCGTACACTGGCGGCATTAAGTTGTTGGTAGGTACACTATCCAGAGCGAATGGAAATCACAGCCTTGTATACCTAAGATGAATAGTGTATCCACTGAACGCAAAAACGTGTAACATTTTTTGAGAATAAAATATGACCTTGAATTCTCTTTAGAACGACGCGATCCTGGCGGCATATGGGAGAACTATATAGTGTTAAGCCTTTATTATCTTATTACCCTTTGTTATTGCATTTATTAAACCAGAGTTGTTTAATTTAAATACCTAATAATATAATAATAATTCAAAATATGTTCCTAAAATGGCATTTTAAATGAGAAATTATATTAAAATTTCCTAGTTGAAACTTTGACCGCAGCGTAGACTAGCGCTGCGATCGAAAAACAATCAGACTCGCCGCCCAAAATCATCTACATTCGGCCCAATGTTAAATGCGTTCAGTGGATACACTATTCATCTTAGGTATACAAGGATGTGATTTCCATTCGCTCTGCACTATCTCTCTCTGCTCAATATAAAAACCACAGCCTATAAAAACATATGTGTCAGAGAGAGGCAGAGTGCACCGATCATATTGCCGTCACTGTAGGTTAGGTAGGTAGGTAGGTACCCTAGGAATGGGCGAAATATCAATAGGTACCTACATTCACAACGATATCTATATTATGTATCGACACACTGGACATGATATTTTGCTTGATAATATCATAGAGAATAATGATGATATACTCACTCAAGACAATTGAATTTTGATTAACAGAAGTAGGACTGCACACACGCAAATCATCACACTTCTTCTCTCTCCCTAACCCTATTAGGCTATTGGTTAGGTTATGGTGATGCAATGGTATCCTCCAATCACAATGGTCTGAATTGGCGCGTAGTTTGTATTGCCCAGGGCGCGTTCACAAAATACTACTTTGACATTAACATTAAAAAAAGAAATACAAATTTGTATTATTGTTACTTATTAAGCAGATTCTTTAAGAATGTATGTATTTTTATTCGCAGTGAAGAATAAATTATTATTATTATTATTATTATACCTATTTTAATTCTTCCGCTTCAAAAGGGGATGGGGCTCCAAAGCAGCGTTGCCAAACGTACGATAATTATCGTATTTGTACCATAATTTGGCCTTCTGTACGATGTACGATAGTGCCTGTACGATAATAGGTAAATGTACGATAATTTTGTGAAACTGAATATAGTACTATTACGTACCTCAAAACGTCTCAAAATTGGTTCTAAAGAGCCAAAAATCGTAAAAACGCCCTGCGGGGCAAGGTTTTTGAGCTTATGAAAAAGTGTGAAAAACATAAAAGGTTGAATTTGTAAACAAAATACACATCAGAACGTCTCAAAATTGGTATCTAAGTGTTGAAAAAACTTAAAAAAAAATAAAAATGCTGATAGTTCCTACATTTTGAGGACGTACGATAATTTTTGCATATTTCCATAATTTTTCACGTTCTGTACCATACTTTTACTTTTAAAAGTTGGCAACGCTGCTCCAAAGTTAAAACCGTAAATCTGGAATCACACTAGAGATGGGCACAATATGTCAGTGTATCGATATTTCTACAAAGAGATATCGCTTCATGCTGTATCGATGCGATATATCGATATTATCAAGACCGTTGTATTGATATATCAAAATATCGAAACAATTTTCCAAAAATATGTCTTTAAAAGTGACGTTTTCAAGAAATCAGACTGAAAATTTAAGGAAAAAAAGGTTTAATTAGATTTCAAAATATCGACATGGCTTGAATCGATTTCGCGATATATCGTAACATGGTGTATCGATACGAAATCTTAGATATATCGTATCCATTGTATCGATATTTTTTGCCCATCTCTAAATCACACAGGTTTCCATATTTTTTGTATTGTTTTTACCAGAGGCGGTCTGGGATGAAAAGGACTGGGATGCGATGAGGCAAAGGGCCCGGATAAATATGTGACGGGGCCCGTAAAACAAAGTAGAGATAGAAAAAAATTATGTAAAATGACTAAAAATGCTGGTTAAATATGAAAAACGACAGTAAAATTTATTTAGGGGCCCGTAATATGGGAAAAAGGGCCCTTAAACAACAGGGGCCCGGGATGCGATCGCATCCCGGCATCCCGGGCCAGACCGCCACTGGTTTTTACAATCAGATACAAATACAATGAATCACATACATTTATTCATTACAAGAATGAAATTAATTGTAAAGATCATAGAAACAATGAGGAAGCATTAATAAGTATTAATATGACATGTTTGCCACTGAATGTAATATTTTAAGCAAATAAATAAACAATACAATAACTTTTATTTGGGTAGTAGGTAGGTATAAGTAATGGACAACACATACAAGATACATTTTAGAGATGTATTTGAAATACAAGATAGTACCTACTTATACCAATCTTTAGATAGGAACTTCAAAAAATATATATTTAAAGATATTTTTTTTCTTCTCATATATCATCCAACAGTAAAACATGTAGATACCTACTTTCTAAATTAAATAGTAATTCGTTCTATTCATAAGAAAACATACATAACATTTTCTTGATCGATTCAATACAACGACGTGTATTATTTGATGCTTGTCAGCTCTCTTTGAAATTCTAGGTGCGTAAAATGAATCTATATTTCAAACCTTCAAAAAAGATACAAAATACTTCAGAAAGGGGTATTTACAATACAAGATACAGATACTTTTGGCTTATGTATTTAAAATACTAGATACAAGATACTGCTCATGTCCGAGTAAATATACTGTGTCATCGATCTTTTGCCAATTGGTCTTGCTGCGGGATCCACATCACGATTAGGGTTGCCAACCGTCAGGATTTTATCCGGACACTCCTGAATTAGACGTTGTCCAGATGCCGGAATTACTTCATACCGGACAGCATAATGTCCGGAATTGTTGAAAATATGGAAATTACACTATTTAATTCAATAATCAGTGAATAAATAAAATTATCAAAATTACCAATATCAAATCACCGAAGATTGAAGATCAGAAAGCATGAAAAGGCCCAAATGCACTATCGATAATAAAAAAATTCCCGGGCCTGTGCGTCCCGGACCCGCCTGGACAGCCCACCTGCCAACTTGATCAGGGGGGCTTGAAGTGCTTGGGCTTGGGCTTGGGGCTTGACGCCCACTTGATTTCATACAAGGTTGTCTTTTCGTCCGCAAAAGTGTTTTCCCCAAAATACTGTATTTGTGAGACCTTTGTTTACCACAAGAATTTTAGAGCTACTTTGTCCGGAATTCGATTCTTGTAAAGTTGGCAAACCTAATCACGATTCCCCCATCAATCAATTAGACAAGTCCAATGTAAAGCAGCTTGCTACACTACGAGAATCCACCATCATTGGAACAAAGAATTTCAAATGGCCCCATCGTAACTAAGCAAACTCGTAGACAAGCATGGGTAGGAGCCGCTTATCAACAGAAGAGAATTGAGATCAAGCATCCCTACGCTTTCTCCACAAAGCCCTCTCAAAGATTCCTGCTCAAACTTGCTGGAGATTGTATAAAACATTCTCCAGCTCCAGCAGATTCTACACAGCGGTTTACACTCATTCCTGGAGCGGGCAATCCGTTCTTGGAACGAGCTGAATGGAGGAGATTGACGGCCTTGGTTCCAGTCGTGGCCTCGATACTGCCTGTGACTTCTTGCCAGTCACACTTAATATTTCTAATATTTTTAATTTTACAAATTATAATTAGTGACCACTGGAAACATACGGCTTTCTATTCTGTTTTAATTTAATAAATAAAGAAACTTATGTTCTACATTTACCAAACTATTACCACAGACTTGTTACAGACTAAGCCAAAGGTTATAACAAGTCTGTGCTATTACCAAAAACCTGATTAATTTAATTTATTTTCTACTCTTAAAAGAATCGATTGATCACACTGTATTTGTAAATGTATCGATGGAAAGAAGGAACTTTACACATCATTTTAAAAGATTTCTATAATTATGGATGTTTGAACCTGCACTTTCATCTAGTAATATAATGAATGAGTTTTTTAAAAGTTCTCAAAAAAGGAACACACTCCCAGAAATATGATCTTTTGAAACTTATCTTTCCAGAACTGACTTTCTGAGATCAATGCTGTTCTTCAGGGGTAAAAGACCAGAAGTCCATTTCAATGATTCTTGACGTAGGTACTAGTAATTTTTCCTTCATCCAATCATAAATTTTGTGATGGTGACATGAGTAATTGATTAATGATTACCTACATCATTCAAAAGTGTGCAACACAAAATTGAGACAATGGACTTCCGCCCTTCTACCTAGCTGAGGTACAGAATTATACAAGTGAAAATTAACTAATTCAGCGAGCATCTCCAGTACACCCCCTGCGGCAACTTTCTCTCTGTGTGTGTGTGTGTGTGTATGTTTTTATGTTGCTCAACGTAACGATTTGAAATTTTGCACACACCTTGACTTCATACTAACCTAGACCTAAATAGTTCTTGAGAAAGATAAGTCCATTAAAAAAAACGTGTTTTCCCATATAAATAGCATTGTAGGTTCGAGGAGGTTTTTAATAGGGGTGTTCACGATTACGATTTAATCGAATCGATTAATCAATTAAGACATTGAAAACGATTAATCGATGTTAGAAAAAATAATCGAATTATCAATTTGAATTTGCTGCCTTGAAAATGGTTGCACTTTACAACATCTAAAATGGCTGGCTTCATTCTGTCAACATTTTTCTTTGTGTGCGTAATATTTTAGTGATAAATTCATGTTTGTGTGTATTTTCCCAAGTTTCAGTGTGTATTTCTCATTCGCATTACCAAGTGATGATAGAATTATGAATGAATTTGGCACTTTACAGCGTCTTTGACGTAAAAATGAATGACTTTCCGGACACATTTCATTGTTGAGGTTAATATTGCCGTATAAGATGATATGATGACCACCCTGAACATGATGACATATAGTTATATATCAAAACGATTTAATTCGATTATTTAATCGATTTAAATTACGAAAGTCGAATTATTAATCAATTAAAATAAAATAATTGTTGAACACCCCTAGTTTTTAATAAAACAATGTTTAATTACTATGTATTTACAAAATATATTCTTAATCTCCAGGCACAGCACATCGAAAGTTTTCATCAGTTTGATCCTGCAGCTTGCTGAATCTGAGATCACCAGCACTGAACAATCTTTTCATGCTGAATAGGAAGCCAAGCAGAATCGGAAGAGCGATATTCATTCAGAAGTGAAGTTGTCTGCCCAAATCTAATGAACCTTCTACACTGCATTTCACATTTAGCTGTCCGACGTGGCCCCCTAATGTTGCAAATAACAGTTTTTTTTGTCCATCCCTCAGTCGCTGTGTGCGATCGCGCAGTCTTCCGAGACCATCCCTCTCTCTCGGACAAGAGGCATTCAAAATATCTTACCGGACAGCTAAATGTGAAACGCAGTGTAGAGATTTTGAAAGTAGCCTTTACAAATTCTGAATCGGTACAGGGTGGTGCGACACCGAACTAAAGCCAAAGATTTTGTCATCCTACCCTCTTCCTTGATGACTTTCTCAGTAGCTGGAGCAGTTGCCACAGGCAGAGCATTTTTCAGCCATTAACGAGCAATTGGCCATCTTGTCTCTCATCCACGAAATGATGAAGTCAGCATGGTGGACAGAAGGTAGAGCCAGGTAACTGTGGAACAATTCTTCATTGAATCTGTTGTCGATGTCATTGATCTTGGCGGTGAGAAATGTTCGCATACGAGGTCTGTTCAAAAAGTATCCGACCTTATTTTTTTTCTCTGAAACCAGTTGGGTATAATAGTTCATAGTGGGCCATGATTGGTGGTCAACCTTACTGGGCTTGGGTGATTTTTTTCAGCCTTGCCTGATAAGTCATGCGCCGTCAGGCTACCGGTGAGCATGGTCACCTTATATACGCTCCGCGCATTTTCAAATTACATCTGCGATGACGGAACAATATGATCAGCGTTAGAGCCTTAAATTTTGTCAAAAGCTTTGTGAAACAATTTCTAGGATTAAGCAGACTTTCGGCAAAGATGCTATGGTGGTTACAGTAATTAAATAATGGTTTACCCAGTTTAAAGATGGCCGTAATTTGGTTGACAATGACCAATAGCGTTCTGATCGGCAGCCAACACAACAAGATCCGCAAATTATTAACCAATTGATGATGGATGATGATCATTGATCATCTGAGAGACTTCTAAAAGTCCTATCAAGAAGGTATCCGTTTTCTTCAAGCTGCAGTTCGGCGCAAGAGACCCGACCTGTGGTGACTGTTACACAACTGGCCACTGCTTCCACAAATCTCTGGTGCCTTCTTACCCTCTAGTCAAACAGTTTAGGCTAACTACGGGGTCAGATAGGCACCCTGGTCTACAGACATTGCTCGTAATGATTTCTGGTGGTTCCCAAGCTGATGGAGCTGGATTACGTAATCGTGCGTAAAGTGGCATTGGAAATTTGAAAATTCGACGAGCGTATGTAAGGTGACCATGCTCACCGGCTTCCTGACATCGCCTGACTTATCAGGCAAGGCTGAAAAAATCACGCATGCCCAGTAAGGTTGACTACCAAACATAGCCAACTATGAACTATCACACCCCATTGGTTTCAGAGAAAAAAAATAAAGTCGGATACTTTTTGAACACACCTCGTACATCCTAGTTTTCTTACCCCTCCTTCACAGCACCATCTTGTTTGCAGAGAATGGAGAGGAGAGAACGCTCCTTACGCTGACTTCTCGGATGCAGCATATCCAGTGATACAGCAACGGGTTTCATGACCTGTAACCAAAATAAGTGTTTTCATTCATTCTTTTTCATCAGCGACTGCTAATTCCACTCCAGTCTCTTTCATATTGAATGGCCACACAACCTTCAGATTTTAAAGTCTGTATGGCTGGAGATGAACATTTGAACCACTTTTGGACAAAATTTATGTTAAAATGTTCATTGGAAAAAGCAATATTAATTCATACAGATCGCGACAATGGAGCAGTATATTATCAACTCATCTCTTCTCCACTTTACATTGTCGTAAGTCTGTTGTTTATTTGGATGTAAAGTAAAGAGTGGACTAAATTGTATGAATAATGTGATTTATTGAAAGTACCTAATGATAGTTTACTTAAATAATAATATTTGAGAATGAACACAAAATGCAAACATGTACACTTGGCCAAACAAAACTTGAACGTTCAATAAATCTGATAGGCTGATGTAAGATCGCACCATAAGAAGTCAGTCTAAGCGATCTCATTGTCTCACTCTAGTAGGTGACCTCACATTTCAATGATAATAACAAACTTTGATTGGTTATGGGACATGACCAGCAGTCATTCAAATTTGGTCAACGTTCAAGTTTTGTTTGGCCGAGTGTACATTGAAAGAGCAAGTAACAATGATGGATAAAAAGCAAGGTACCTAAATTACAGAGAGAAAGTTAAAGAGAACAAGGAAGCTTAGATCAGGGTTGATAGAATGCAGATCAGCACCAACTTCTGTTATTATTAGACTTACAGTCTGTTTTTTTACTGTATGAACTCTCACCAGATGGAGCCACAGTCAGTTGTTCTGCTAGGCCGAGAAAGACTTCATTACGCGCTCACCTTGCATGCAATGTTGTCTTTCTCGGCCGAACAGAACAACTGACGGTGTCTCGGTCTGTAGAGAGTTCAAACTTAGGAAAAAAGAAATGTAGAAAACAATAAAGCACACCGCTGAAATCGGAAACCAATTTTCTGCAGTAATCAACTGTTTTTATTTTCAGCTTGGGTATGATTTTCATTGAGTGAACTTCACTCTAGATATAAAGTAAGTCACCACCTTATCCACAGCTGCAGTGGCGTGCCGACCTATGTAAATTTGGCGCAAATGCGCCGGAATTTTTGGGGGTGGGTGGGTGGGTACCTGACCGGGGTGGTGGTGCTGAAGGTAGTTTGGAGGATCGCAAAGGAACCAACATGAAATGCGTTTGAAGATGTTTGGATCAGAAAGAATACAGCCTAGAAGCACTTATTACAAAGGTTTATATTCCCTAAACACTGGAGTGTCCAGCAATCTAGGAATGTTCAGGTGATGGATGATGCAGCTCCCTGCTCCAACTGTTGAGGTTTAGTCATGTGAAAGTAAATAGATACAGTTATTGTAATACGTATAACACGTTGTCACCTAAATTGATGACCAAAATGCTATTTGCTGGGCGAAATTAAAAAATGCATGTGCTTATTTATCTATATTGCAAATTTCTCACACGTCCGTCAATTCATACATCAAAATCAAATTATACTTTTAAAAAATATCGCTGAGCGGCATTATTATGGTAGACATTTTCTCACAAAAAATTATTTTTGACTACGTTTTTTCATTTCTTTCAATATATTTAAAGATAATGAACATTGATTTTTATTTAATATGCACCAAAATAATTTGTAACCTCTTCAAAGGGGTCTGGAATTAAAAAATTTCGCTGCGCGGCATTATTTTCATGGCATTTGCCAAATAAAATTATTTTTTTCTGGTCTGTTTCCCGTTATTTTATACACACTAAAATTATTTTTAACCTCTCTTAAAGGTCTAAAATTCAAAAAATTTCGCTGCGCGGCATTATTGTCATGACATTTTTGTATATAAAATTAATGCTTTATGGTATGTTTCCCGTTATTTTAAACACACCAAAATAATGTTAATATCTCTTAAGAGGGTTAAAATTTAAAACTTTTCCTTGCGCGGCATTATTTTCATGTCCTTTTCCAAATAAAATTAATTTTTCTGGTCTGTTTCTTGTTATTTTATGCACACTAAAATTATTTTTAACCTCTCTTAGGGCCGGTCTTTCAATACTTTGCTAAAGACTCAATTAGCTGTTACCAGTTAGTTAGTACAAAACTCTGTCATTCAATTGGTTGTTGCCATGACAATACAGTCCTAATCAACCACTTAAATGTTAGCAGCGCGGCATTATTTTCATGACATTTTTCAACTGAAATAATTTTTTCTTGTCCTTTTCCCGTTATTTTATACATATTAAAATAATTTTTAATCTCTCCTAAGACGGCTAAAATTCAAAAATTTCGCTGCGCGGCATTATTTTCATGTCTTTTTCCAAATATAATAAATTTTTTGGTCTGTTTCTCGTTATTTTTAACACTTCTAACTCTCTTAAAGGTCTAAATTCAAAAATTTCTCTGCGCGGCATTGTTTTCGTGACATTTTCTAACTGAAATAAATGTTTTCTTGTCTTTTTCCCCTTATTTTATACATATTAAAATAATTTTTAACCTCTCCTAAGAGGGCCAAAATTCAAAAATTTCGCTGCGCGGCATTATTTTCATGTCTTTTTCCAAATAAAATAAATTTTTCTGGTCTGTTTCTCGTTATTTTTAACACTTCTAACTCTCTTAAAGGTCTAAATTCAAAAATTTCTCTGCGCGGCATTGTTTTCATGACATTTTCTAACTGAAATAAATGTTTTCTTGTCTTTTTCCCGTTATTTTATACATATTAAAATAATTTTTAACCTCTCCTAAGAGGGCCAAAATTCAAAAATTTCGCTGCGCGGCATTATTTTCGTGACTTTTTCTAAATAAAATTAATTTTTCTTGTCTGTTTCCTACTAACGAGTATTTTATAACACTACAATTAGGTACCTCTCTTAAAGGTCTAAAATTCAAAAATTTCGCTGCGCGGCTATATTTTTATGACTTTTTTCAACTAAAATTAATTTTGGCATGTCTGTTTCCCTTTATTTTGTACACAACCTCTGGCCTGAAATTCAAAAATTTCGCTGCGCACTTACTTCCCGGGGCAATACTCATTTTCTAGCACAATCCCTTGACAGGTTCAAGCCTAACGCCTGGAAGGGGTGGGTGGGTCCCTGTGAACCGAAATGCGCCAAATGTTTTGGAGGTTCGGCACGCCACTGCACAGCTGTAATCATGTTACCTACGAGGGATGCACCGAAAGTAATGCAACTTTAGCTTAGCTTTGCAATTAATTGCAATATATTTCTCAAATTGCACATAGTAATCATTAATCAACGTAAAGTACGTTACCATGGTAAAGCTATGTTACAGCTCCCCGTAGAAGCGCTGATGTTTGATGTTCGGCACTCAGTGCTGTAAGATGAACATGGTTCGGAGCAGAGGTCGGCAACCTTTTTTGGTCAAGGAGCTAATTTCCCACATATTTATAAATTAAATAAAAAAAATAAAAAAAAAATAATAATAAAATTAATAAATTATTGAATAGCCTAATTTTATTTATCTGTTTATTTTGTAGAAGCCCCCAGCTGTTGCCCCGCATGAAGTTTTTTTTAGAATTTCAACAATTTAAAAGTGATTCAGGGGCTCTAAAATGACAAACTGATCAAAACTAAACAACCTTCTAATTGTTGACCCGCAAGGTGTTTTTTTTTTTTTGAATTTTCCAATTTTTCGATTACAGATCATTTTAAAATTATATAGAGCCATTTAACAACCACTAAGGAGCCGCAGGTTGCCGACCCCTGGTTTAGAGTGTGGAGAGTTGTGTTCAACGATCGCGCAAAACGCATCTCTTGTGTCTCAGAGAATGTTTTAGAAGCATTGTATAAAGGATGAGTTCGCTACACTTCCACCAGTTGCAATTTGAACAATATATTTCAATTAATAGCAAAGTTGCATTACTTTCGGTACAGCCCTCGTACATCACCGGTTGCAGAAAAATCAGTACCGATCGCTGTAATCTGAAGACAATGGGGAAAGAAAAATCAGGAAGACATACAATTAGAAGATGCAACAATAGAGAAAATGGACAAGCAGGTTACTACCTCATTGTGGGATGGTCGAAATTCGAGTTAGGAAATTAATTGTCAATTATGTACACTCGACAATTCATAAAACGGTATTTGAAAAAAAATGTAAATGTGAAAAAAATGTGATGGCATCATCCGATGTAGTCTATGCTTACTGGTCATCTACCTCTAGTAGATGAGCTCTAATTTTATTGATAATTACAAGGATTGATTGTCAAGGAACCTGACCAGCAGCCAATCCATTTTGTTCAAATACCGTTTTATGATTTGTTGGTGGGTGTACATATATTGCCTGTGGTTTATGCCTCTAGGAAATTTTTCTTTTTGGATACTTTCGTTAAAAGTGATGAAAATTTGATAGTTTTTGTCCTGAGGAAGATTTTGATATTAAAATCGAAACTATTTACAAAAATAAATAACTTTATAAAAAAACATGACGAAATAACCCAAAAATTTGAATTGCTTTAGTATCAAAGTATTTCATTTGCTCGATTTTCTTTTTAAGTATACTTATCTACAACTACAAACTTACAATAATTATGGGCAAATTCTTTCCATTCTGTCTAAGCTTCGTTGAAGTCAGGTGCAAGCAAAGCAATAAAACAGCCACTGAAGCGATGTGATCTTCTGTTGATTCCATGTAGCTATTTGAATAACGAGACTTTACAAATGATTCAATCACCATCTGCAACAAAGCAAAGATAAATCATTAGAGTATGTAATATTTAGAAATGATTAAGGATGGGGTTTGACCAGTAAAAACTTCTTTGGTCAACTGACAATAAAATTGATTGGTACTCATATTGGTAAAAATTATAGGATCCAATAAAATCCAAAATAAGCATTTTGTCTGAGCTGGAGGTGGCAAACTGTAGTTATTGTGTCCGAGGTCGCAACATTCACATTTTACAAATTAAAACCAGAAAATTCATCATTCTCTACCAACTCTTCAGTAAATGAGGGAAAGGTTACAACTTCAACCCATTAACAATGATTTGAAAATATTATTAATAAGTCAACACTATTAATTAAGGCTCATTCACAGTGCACCACTCCACTAACGTTCTCATGAATGAAATGGAAGGTAACGATAACTTAAGAAATGTTTTTTTAATGATATCGGTCTGGCCCGGGATGTTGTTTATGGGCCCTTTTCCTTATATTACGGTCCCCTATTTACATTTTACTTTAGTTTTTCATATTTAACCAACATTTTTACTCATTTTTCATATTCTATCTCTACTTTCTTTTACATGTTTATCCGGGCCCTTTGCCTCATCGCATCCCAGTCCTTTTCTTCCTAGACTGCCCCTGGAGGCCAATTCTCGAGATTCACGTTTTCAAACCGTTTTATGTTTGCATTGTATAAAACTTAAAACAGTTGACAACTAGGTAGGTATTGGTTAGCCTTCAACTTTTTTACGTTTTAAACAATGAAACTGTGACACCGTTTCAAAACGTGAATCTCAAGAATTGGCCTCCTGAGGCCGAGGGGATAGGTTGCCTTCACAATTGCAGGACAATAACATGATAATGGGAAAGTAACCAAACTATGAACCAGGGACCCGAACCTTTATTAATAAAGGTTCGGTTCCAGTTACATAATTTTATTTTATAAAGGTTCCGTTTCTGGTTCTAAAACAAATATAATTAAAATGTTTGGTTCCGGTTCCTGCATAAAGTTGACAGGTTCCGGTTCCGGTTCTCAAATTTTAAATCAATCTACCTAGATAACTATTGTATATTCCAATATAGTTTTATTACAAGTTATTAAATACAGACGGATTTGAATTACAAATGATAACATACAAGTTACAATAAATGTTCATGACAGCTGGGTCGAAGTAATGGTCAGTCGCCAGAGCTGGTAGGCGTCCAGTCACGTCCCTGGTTGGAGACAGAGTGGCCGAGGCTGATGGCCGCTCGTAGCTGGGCAGAGAGGCGAGCTCCCTGGTGGCTGGTCGATGAACCAGTCTGACATTGACAGCTGTAAGACAGCTGTCACTGAATGACAGCTCAGTACACAACAATAACATTTCAGAATTAATGTCAAATACAAATACAATGGAATTATTGATTTGAATTTTGTCCTATAATGAAAGCACTGGTGTAGTGTCTGTGTTATATGCGTACAGAATTTACAGGATCATGCGCAGACTAAATCTCAGAGGAGACAGTTTAGTGACGACAATGTTCTTTAAGAAGACGTAAACATTCATTTTGCATGAGATACTAGGTATCATATTTCATATTGTCAGCATTGCTCATCGCAGTTGTCAGATTCAAAAATCGAAAACTCCAGCAACTTTTGAAAATGAACTATTGTCAAGAATAAATTAGTATCAAAAAATTAAAAAAAAAACTTTTTACAACCCAAGTTTCAAAAATAAAATTTTCCCAACCTGTTTTTTAATTAAAAAAGGAACCTTAAAGGTGGGCTGTCATGGTCAACAAGACGAAAACAAGTCGAAAATATTGAAGATATTGTAACCAGAAGTAGAATGACGAAAACCCGAATGCGATGCGATGTTTGGTTCAGGCGCCAGAGCCCAGCGAGGTTTGAAAAACCTGGTTGTAGTGACGTAGGTCCCACCCAACCTTTGCCGGCTTTTGCGGCTGAGTTGGGTGTGAATGATGCGTTTCCCACCCCCTATCCGTCTTCGTTGTGCTGTAACTTCGTTTAGGAATATCCTACAGACCTCTAGTTTTCGCCGTTGTGATTGCATGCCTAATGTCATCGTGTTTTTTGAATAATAAAAAAATGGGGCTCAACCGTGATAGCCCACCTTTAAAGAATAGAATATAAAGGTTCGGATGCCGGTTCCGGTTCTTGGGTAAAAAAGTATAACGGTTCCGGTTCCAAAATTATAAAGGTTCATACCGGTTCTAGGTTCCGGCTCTGGTTCAGGTCCCTGCTATGAACCTTCACGGTCCCATAAATCCTGAGATTTACCAAGTATACAAATCCACCCGAGAAGGCAAGGAATCCGAAAGAATTTGCTGTTTCCCATTTTAACCGCTCCAGTTATTTTGTTTGCATAATAATGTCTTTAGATTTTGATGAGAAGTTGTTAAACTTCTATTTGTCCGGCATATAAATGCAGCACAATTTCGCGAGTTGTGTAGGTACAGTGAGATTCAGAAGAAGGCGGTCGTAGTGCACACTGCCTGGCACAGGGGCACTACGACCGCTTTCTTCTGAATCTCACTGTACTACTTCACGTTGTCGTTGTAATGGTGAATGTGGCCTATGATCACCACACTTTACAGGGATTGGAAACTGTCTGCGCATTGTGACGTCATTCTCATAAGACCAATGTTAAATGAAGGCGGCCTTAGGTCTGGTTCTATTTTTGCACCGGTTTACTTCCGGTGCAAAGGACGCTTTTGGAGCTTTGCGCAGACGCGAAGTTGTTCAACAGTCGCCAGATTCAAAAACATTCCACTAGACTCTTGCACATTACTTGAAAGTTGAAACACAAAATTATTGAAACGTTTCCATGATATTTGATTAAATGAAGTAACTTTTAAATAATTATTACCTTCATAACTTTTTTTTTTTTTAGTTTTTGACAGATGACAATTTGACGTTTGAAATAGGCACCTTTCAAAATATCCACCACCTTCTTACGCTGCATTGAAGAGGCGGTGAGCAGGACCAATGGCCAGCTAGTCTGAGCGCTACGATCACCATACTTCACAGGGATTGGAAACGGTCTGACTAGCTGGCCATGGGTCCTCTTCCCATAGAACAAAACAAGCATAGAACAAGCGGCTGTGATGCCGCTCTCGTGACACATGTCTTTATCTACCGCCAAGAAGAGTCGACAATGCGCTATCATCACTAGCACCGGCAAGTTTGAGAAGCTCTTTCGAACTTGGCGGCAAATGGGGGAATCAAATTTGAACATCTGCACAAAACTCCAAAAGCGTACTTTTCGAAATTTCGCGGGTCACCGGCCCGAAGTAAACAGGTGCATGAAGTCATCGGGTGCAAAACGGCGAACCAGAGCCTGGGCCGCCTTCATTTAGCATTGGTCTTATGGGAGTGTCGTCACAATGCGCAGACCGTTTCCAATCCCTGTAAAGTGTGATGATCGTAGATACTGCCAAGTTCAAGTTATTGACAACGATTTCGTTTAGAGTTAGCGGTGCATTGTGGATTACCTATTAGTCAGCACCACAATTAAAATTGTTTGTTAATTTACCCATAGAAATTGACCATGGAACACAACTTGAAATGAAGATTAGCTAGGTACCTAGTACAAAAGAAAGTAGAAGTTCTATTGAAGTTTCTATAAAAGGCATGATAACAATGTAGGTAAGCAATAAATGATCCCAATTTGTACTAACAAGTTACAAGAGAAGAGTTGTCAAGTAAAGAAATTATGATTAACATAATACATTAAATACTAGTAACACGTTTTTCAGTGTTCATTTATCTCGCAAAGACAGTATACTTACTAGGTACTGTACAATAAAACATACGAAAGAGTTGACACCGACAGCACGGACACTTGGTTGCCACTGACAGTGACAGTGACAGTTGTCAGCTGACAGCTTGTACTGTACTGCCCCAGGTTTACAAGCTTGCCAACAGACAAATACATAATACCTATTTGTTTTGCATTTACATGTTGGTATGAGTTGTATATCTACATCGAAACTTGATCGAAACCACGAAACTGTTGATCAGTTATCTTGATATTTTTGTTACTTTTGTGTGTAATGGTGAGTTTTATTTGATATGTTAAAAACAAGTCTTTTAATATTCATGTGTTTTTAGTACAGGTATAGTACCAGGGTGATTTTGTGTGGATCACAATCATTAACCAAACATTGGCACATACCTAGGTACTTCATGCTTGTTAACCATGCAACCAACAAATCCGCCAAAATCGTCTCCAACCAAATGGCAAACTTTGTGGGAGGCTACCAAATATTTTAGACCTAAAATTCGTAAAAATATTCAAGATTTTGCAATATTACGTCAGTGATATGATATCTCTATAGGTCATACACTTTCTGCATAGTTTATAGTAGGTATACTTAGACCAACCATTATCCAGTTTGATGCATGTAAGCATGGAACTGAACATATCAGTAGGTACTAGGCAGAGCTGGGTAAGTTACCAAAAAAATAGGAACGCGTTAAAGTTACGTTACTTTCCGAAAAAAAGGAACTAGTTAAAGTTAAAGTTCCTCAACTAATCAGAGGAACTGGAAGTTCCTTTTCAATGAAAAGTTACTTTGAAAGTTACTTGACCATTTTATTTCCGGAATGCAGCCAATTTGCTAAAACACAAATTCAGGCTGTAATTTTTCTCTGTGGAAAACAATATTTTCAACGAAATTCCTCCCAGTAAGAAGTCTTGCATCTAATTCTACCCCCTCCCCCATGCCACGGCAGGGTTGGTCAAGTGCAAGTGAGAGGGCGAACTGGTGACGCACTAAGCATGAACGGCGTGATTGGAATGCGGTTTTGTGCAGGTGGCCTAAAATTCCTTATCAGAGAAAATCAGGTACATATTTGAGGGCGGAAATGGTGTAGTTTTGAATGTTGAGGGAAGGTACATTCTGCTCTAAAAGTAACTGCAAAAGGAACTTTTATAAATGTGAAAGTTCCACAACAAAAAGGAACTTTCCACGTTACTAAGTTACTTCTATCATAGCAGGAACGCGTTACTGTAAAAGTTACAAAAAAGTAACGCGTTACCGGTAACGCGTTACTTTCGTTAAGTTACTACCCAGCTCTGGTACTAGGTATAAATAAAATGGCATGCATTAAATTATGCTCCATGCACAATTGACGGCTGAGACATTACAAGTTAAATGTGTCCGTGTACAACTTGACACTACGGTGGGCAATGTTGAATTAGTTTTAACTTCCTTATGTCTTTTCGTTGTGTTGTCAATTGCGCATATGGTCGGTGACAGGCAAAGATGAACCCGGGCCGCCCTATACCTGGCAATGCTAAAGTGTGGGTTCATCTTTGCCTGTCACCGACCTTAGACCTTTAGTCGGGTATTTCAACCTAAGCCCGGTCGCATTCATTTAGTGACCGAGTTCCCTCTAGCTTGATGAATGTCATGGAACTTTAATCAGTATAAATAAAATGACGTGCATTAACTAGGTCAGGTAGTCAAATTAAAGTCTGGCCGGCCCCATGTGTCTAGTGATTGAGCTCCCTCTAGCTCAGGCCTGGGCAAACTACGGCCAGCGACGTACTTTGAATGGCCTGCTAGCTTTATCCATCTATCTGTAGGTATATGAATACAGTTCTAAGGAAAATACCAGAGTTGCTCTTTCAGCAGGACAGAGTCTAGTCTCGTAAATTTCCTAAATACTTACCTACTGTACGTAATTTCTCTTGAAACTGCACTAAAACAAATGGGTCTTTGCCCCCGAAACCTGTCCCTTCAGCGGTACGCTTTAATAAAATATCTAAATTTATTTCGAGATCATTACCTAATACCTATGTCAATAACATTGCATAACAAGTAATTTTTTAAGTACCTATGTAGGATTTTAAAGTTCATCAAAAAAATTTAGAATTCAAAAGGAAAATAAATATCAGTGCGAAAACAAGTAAAAGTGCACCAAATTCAATCAAGGAACATCAACATTTTTCGGAGCTATGCCCCTGATCAGCATCTTCTATGCAAACCTCTCCCCAATCTCTAAAGTCTTCGTCGAATCCGTTGACCCACGACCCCTTCTTATAATGTCTCCGGAAAAAAACATATTTTTGAGGCCCGCAAGGTGTCATATTTAAGTTCTCAATGGTGCCCTTCAGCCAAAAAGTTTGCCCAGGCCTGCTCTAACTTGATGAATGTCATAAAAATGAACCAATCAATCAAATCCGTCTGCATTTGTCTGGTGACTTCAGTTTATTATGACTTGTCTAATGTCAGTACAGCTGGGTAGCTCGATTGATAGATCTAGTACCGACGTGCAGTGAGAGGTCTCTGGTTTAAGGTCCGGTTTCGTTGGATATTTTCACTTTTCATTCCTTCATATCATCCTGACGATCTCCATTAAAACCCAACCATCCCTAACTTCAATCAACCAAAGACCGTCTCATCTTTCTGGTGGTTTGGGTTACATCAAGACGATACAAGGACCTGATTAGTAACAAAAAAATATGACATGCATTCCTAACCAACTTCTTTTCTCTATTCCCAGTCCGAGACAGGATTTTTGGAAGACCTTCCATCGTACAATAAAACTAATTTTTCCCGTCACTCCAAAACAAACTTGCGGAACACGTCGTTGTTTGTATCTACCAGAGATTATCCTACGCAAGGTAGGTATATAGTTGGGTATAACTTTACCCACCCTGTCCTACACACAATCTAACTAGGGGAGGTTAGGGTAATTAGGAACACTTTTTGCAATTTCTAACTTTGACACTCAATATCTCTGGCAATAATTAACTTTTTCTCATACTTTTTTGGCTAAGGCTAATCTTTGGAATGTTAACAACAGTATGATTATGGTAAAAATATATTTGAGTTCATCCTCCATTTTTTTTAGGCTTTTTTAAAAAACAAGTGCTTGTTCCTTTTTACCCATACGTGTGGGGGTAAAAAGGAACATTGATTACTGCTCTGCCTGGCATGAACAAAAAAAATAAGTGGGGCAATTAGGAACATAGAGTTCTTGGCCCTGAATACAATGGTTTAAAGTTTGTTAAAATATCACAACAAATGTGGAAGTTACAGGCATTTTAATTTCAAGATATGATCATAATTACTACGAAGCGTGAAAATTTTAAATTTTAAAATGTAAATAACACCTCATTGACAAAGAAAATAAAAATATACCTACATATTATATTTGTTACAGTACAGATTACATACCAAAAATTAGTGGAGGGGGAATTTGGTCACATTGGTATTGAAGGAAAAAAAATTATATGTTTGGGGTAGAAAGGAACAAGTACTTATTTTGTGTGTAAATTATTGATTAATATGAAAACAAAACATACCTAGGTACTACCTAGTAGCTACCTAATAGGTACATAATTATAATAATATATGTGGGTACATATAATAGGATAGGTTCATATTTGTCAACGCACTGCCTTCTAAACTGAACTCACAAAATCAGTCTGAAACAGCAGACTACGTTATCGACTGAGTCAAGGACATTGTAGTTAACAACCACTACATATAAAATACCCTAGAGACAGTACAATTTGATGTGTTCCCATTTACCCAAAAGAATTTGCAATGGAAGGATACATCTGTTCCTTTTTACCCCTCAACTTCCTTTTTACCCCAAATCAGTGTTCCCCTTTACCCCCAAAAATGCATGAAATTGGTTAAAACGAAAACCCATTAATTTAGATTGAGTACATAAATTATCACAAATAAAAAAAAATCTCCTAATTAGGGATAGTCTACAGTAACTTTTGCCCCCATGACATTATTTTTTTTCTCACATGGTGTCTACCTTTTTAACCATTTATGTAAAATTTTCTAGAAATGAATGCAAGTTTTAACAACAGTACATGAAAGAAATCATGATCTAAGTGCTTAAGAGTAATTTTTTGAAATAAATAAAAATACGCCTCTTAGATAATAGATTGAACTAAAGATTCCCATTGAAAGTTACAAAAAAATGTGTACCATCTTTGAGTTATGGCGCCTGTTCCCAATTACCCCATGTTCCCAATTACCCTAACCTCCCCTAAGATACCTACCCTTTTCGGAGATTTGCTTAATGAGAATGGATAAGCAATATTTGGAAATAAATTATATTCTGAAAACATACTTAGTACTAACTACATCTACTTTTGATATTACCTTATTTATGAACTTACGTATTCATCAATAACACAGTCGTTAGAAAGTTATTTCAATATTTAGCATGTTTGCAATAGTTTTGACTATTACCTACCTATAATTACAAATGTTTCAATCATTTTCTTCAGCTTTACTAATGTAACAAAACCTTCATGCATTTATATTTCAACGTTTAGTTGACATAAACTTAGTCACAACTAGGGGGCTGTGCATAAAGGACGTCACGCTTCAGGGGGGGAGGGGGGGTCCACCAGTATGGGACACAGTGTGACAGGGGGGAGGGGGGGTACTGGAGGTAGTAGGATGTCACATTTTGATATAGATATTTTCAAACATTTTAAATTTCAGTTGATATGTCGGGACCGGAAATTTCGCTAGAAACGATAAATTCTGATACATTCTACAGTAAAAAATATTCTATTTTAGAGGGGTAGCGACAGATTTGTGACGTCCTTTTGGGGGGGGGGGGGTCTCGAAAAGTGTGACACAGCGTGACAGGGGGGAGGGGGGGGTGTCAAAATATCCCATTTTTAGCGTGACGTCCTTTATGCACAGCCCCTAGGTAAAATAATGAGTAAGTACCTAGGTAGTTACTATTGAAAAACAATGGATATCGTCCGATGATAATATAATTTTATTTTAAGCGACCAAGTAATGAAGATAAAGTAACGAACAGGCAATCTGTGGATTAGATTGGAAGAGTTATTTTATTCAGCTGTCCCTTACTTTACCTCACGGTGGAGTACACCGTGCTTTACCTGCATGCGCACAATGCCATTATGTTACACCGAGCTGTTTCTTAGGTTCAGCTCACTAAAGGGTTCCCAAAATACTGGTTTTACAAGAAATGTCTAATCCACCGATCGCTTGTTGGTTACTTTAGGTCGGTAGCAGTGACTTCTTGATAATAAATATGGTTTTTTACAATTAGACATCAGAAATAATGATAACTGTCTGATGTTAACTCTGATCTGTATGCTTATGAAATATATATGGTAAGCGTACTAAATAATACATTGTTAACCTATTACAAAATCATTTTACCACCTGTATCATAGAAAAAAACAAAATATGGACCCAAACATTACTATAGAAAATTTTACTTGTATGGCTGGGCGATTCATGTAAAAAAATTAAAAAAATACAAGAATTTGATTCGATTTAATCAATTTGTAGGTACTCGGATGACCAAATCCATAAACCTCATTTACTCTTTGGCGTTTGTGTCCGACACAGTCGCAACATAGCGGCCTTGAGCTCGGAGTGGTTGCTGCTGCATGCAATGTCTGAATGCCGAAATTGAAAATATAATTTTGAGAGATATTCAACAGCACTCTTCCTCACATATTGTGCCAAGAGGCTGTTGAGTGGAACTGTCCCACCCAAGCTTCCACCCTCCTTGGCTCCACCTTTCATTTAATTCAAATTTAGTGGGTAAAGGGAGCAAAAGATATCAACTTAAAATAATTGATCCAGCGATTCATCGAAAAGTAAATAGGTAGTTGATTATTGCAAAAATCTAATCGCCCATCTCAAGGAACTTGAAATATTTATCTAGGAAGATTCAAGTAGTATAATCTTAGATAAATATGTTTGAAGTCCCTTTCTACAATATCCTTAAAAGATCAGACATAGATTTAATTTAAATTAAATTAAATTAAATTATAAGTAATTTAATCCCCCAAGGGGGATCGCAAGAAATGCAGCAATTATAGGGGAGTGACATTACTATGCCAGTGTGCAAAGGTGTTTGAAAAAATAGTGGAGTGTAGATTGAAGAATTGCGTGGAAGAGGGATTGAGAGAGGGGCAGTATGGATTTAGGAGAGGGCGGTCTACAATTGACGCAATTTTCACTGTGCGTCAGGTGATGGAGCAGCAGTGGGAAAAGGGTCAAACTATGCATATGGCCTTCTTGGACTTGGAGAAGGCATATGATAGGTTGCCAAGGGAAAGAGTGTGGGAGTGTCTGGTAAAGAGAGGAATAGGCAAGGAGTTGGTTGAGCGGATCAAAAGTATGTACCGGAACAGTGTGAGTTGTGTGCAGTCGGGAGTGGGGAGATCGGAATGGTTTAGTATTAGTGAAGGGCTTCGGCAAGGGAGTGTGTTGTCACCAACACTGTTCATCATTGTAATAGATGAGTTACTGAAGAAAGTGGAGCCAAATGAGGGGGATGATAAACGAACACTAATTTATGCGGATGATGTGGTGGTGTGGGGAGAAACTAGGGAGGAAGTGCAGTTAAAGATTGATAAGTGGAGTGAAGAGACAGAGAAGATGGGTTTGAGAATAAGCGAAGAGAAGAGTGAAGTAATGACAATGGAACGGAAGAAGATAAGACAAGGACATGCCAGAATCAAGATGAGAGATGGATGGTTGAAGGAAGTAGAGGAATTTAAGTACCTGGGGAGCCTGCTCACCAACAAGGCAAAAGTAGATAGAGAAGTACAGGAAAGAAGAAGGAAAGCGGAGTGTTTCTATCAGGCAGTGAGGAAGTTGCTTTGGCACGAGAAGTTTCCAAAAGTGTGTAAAATGATAATGTATAAAATGTATTTCCTGCCAATTCTAACATACGGGGCAGTGACGTGGTCAGCGGGAGGACAGGAAATGGATCAGCTTCAGGCAGCGGAGATGAAGTTCTTGAGGAGTGTGAAGGGAGTCACAAGAATGGACAAGATCCGAAGTAAGAAGATAAGAAGTGAGCTGGTGGTAGAGAGATTGGGGTTTAAATTGGGCAGAGAGAGGCTTCGGTGGTTTGGCCACATGAAAAGGATGGGAACAGGGCGAGTGCCACGGCGGGTATTTGAGTCGGCTACTACGGGACCACGTAGAGTAGGAAGACCAAGAGAGAGGTGGATTGGAGTTATCAAGGACGATGTTTTGGAGAGAGGGGGAAGTTGGAGTGAGTTGGAGGCTGAGAGACAGTGGGAGGACAGAACAAGGTGGAGGCAATTTGTGGAACAATTGGAAGCGGAGGAAGAAGAAGAAGACGAGGAGGAGATGCCAGGCGTGGCCAGCCGGTCTCCAGTAGTCCTGCGGCCCTAGTGTTGGTGGGAACACCCACCCCCTGACCCATTAAATTGGAACCAGCGGATAGATTATTATTATTTATAAGTATTATTATTATTGTCAATATTTTAAGTAAATAATAAATATATTGTAACCCAGCGAAAGAGCTGAAAACAATAAAATAAATAAAATACAAAAAAATACATTGCCTTAACTTTCAATTTAACCTGACAATAACATTCTTGGAAACTATATTTTACTTCTGAATCGTAATAACATAATTTTGTTTTCAGATATTGAATCTGACAGAAGGAATATACTTCTACGGTACATGGCGCTACTAGAAAAGGTAAATTACAAACGAGTCGGACACAGCATTCTTTAATGTTACCATTCCTTTTTCAAAACAAATTGAAAATTGATTTGCAATTGATTCTTGGTTAACATGCAATGCAATATTTTGGTTTTAGGTAGGTAGGTTACAGTTTCTTTGCCAGTAGTTTCAGATTAGGTGTGGAATCATTGACTTCCGCTCTATATGGGATTTGCGAGACTGTCATCGATGTCTTGTGACAAAGAATACCAACCCCGTCTTACGTATGTACAGACCAAGGTCAAACGCGGCCGGCTAAGATTGTCTTACATTTGAATCGATTGTAGGGAAACCTGACACAGTACAACAATATGCTTAATAGGGATGGGAATTTTCCGGAAAAATATTTTTTCGGAAATTTCCAGAAAAATTTCCGGAAAAATATGGAAATATTTCCAATTTTAGGAAAAATAACCAAAAACATTGGATTACATACGTTCTTCGAAAATTTTCCGCAGTAGTCTAGATAAATTGAAGGGCCATGTGAAATATCTGGCTGGACCAGGGCTTGAACCCAGGAGCTCTCAGTTGAAAGGCAAGGGCTCTACCACCGTGTATATCGGAATGTAACCGTCTTTGTAGCTCGGGTGGTGAAATCCTCGCCCGGCAAATGATAGGAGGTTCGAGTTCCAGTCCAACGAGTATTTTATTTTTCACATCTTGCATCCTCCTTCAATTTGATACATGCGAACAGCATTTTTCGGTTATGTTGCCAATCGCATTACAACGGACTATGAAGAATACTAGATAGCACGTAGTTATGCAAATTATTACGCTCTCAAAAAGCTATTAATTGTAATCCACACGTGAAAGCTGGCTATCTTCATTGATCAGATTGTACACACTTCTTATAGTTGTCAAACAGAGTGTGTTTCATTATCAAAATTAAATTTTAATTAAAACTACAATTAGAGTAAGAAATTTCAATTTTTCCACTTTTATGGAAAAATATGGGTAAGTCTGGGAAATTTCCATATGTTTCTTTCCATGGAACATCCCTAATGCTTAATATGAATGTCTGTAATAAATATGAAGACAGGGCGTAGTATTAAAGAAAATTAGTAGTTTGTCTTTATATTGCCAGATCTGGTAAGGCAGTGCACCCTCCGACATCGGCGAAAGCATTCAGTGCTGCAGCTATAGCAGTCACAAATCCCATATAGAGCGGAAAGCCCAATTGTTTCCGAAGTATTTTTTGTTTCAATATTTTTATTCTTGTAGTACTTCCAGTCTTTGTTGAGGAGACTAGTTTTTTCCAACACAATAGTCACTCATTTGTTACAATACTTGCATTCAGAGCACAACCATGGACCCATTTAGCGATAAAGTGGTGTAAGTGATCATTTACAAAGTATGCAAGTGATATACCTTACCTACTACCAAGTAATTGATTCTTAGTTGAATTGCAATTTTCTGCCATTTTAAACTACCTACCTGTATGATGTGTCAATCAAAGTTGGTGACGCTATAACACTTTTAAATTAAATTCTTGATTCAGATATGACACCAGGGCATGTTAAAAGTTCCTAGAAAGGAGATTTCCCTTCTTCGCTTGAGAGGGGTGTACTATAGTAGACAGCAGGCAATCTGTGGATTAATTTCACTTTTAAAACCAGTATTTAATGAACTCTTAGTTCATAGTTACTCCTTAGAGTCTGGAACTAATAATAGAGATGATTCTAACAATGGAAATGATTCTGTTCTATCCTAGTTGAGCTAACTCAGGTGTTCGTAAAATAACGGTTTTCAAATAAAATCCAATCCACAGATCGCCTACTGCCTACTTTAGTTGATTTTGTGCCTACGTAATAGAATAAGTAATGAGGGGCGTAGAAGCAAACTCGCCTTCTCCATGTTGTTCAGAGAATGACAGGAAAAACAGTTGTATTTTCAGTAACAAGAGCCAGATGCGGGAGTTATCAATCCAAGTTTTGAAAATAATTTTTGAGAGTTACGTTGCATACAGTTGGCCTGAAGTAAAAATAGTGTTTGAATGAAACGGATTGGCTGCTGGTCAGGCTCCGTGACAATCAATCATTATTATTATTAATGAAATCAGAGCTCACCAACTAGAGTTCTGATGTGTTAGCATTGACTTCATGATCAGATCATGCCGTCAAATCTTGATCTTGAAATCTTCATTGACTTCATCAGATCATGCCATCAAATCTTGATCTTGAATCTTGAAATCTTGATCAGCCAGTCCATTTCTTTAGAACACCGTTTTTACTTTGGTCAACAAGTGTACAATATGGATGGTCCAATTCTCAGCATTGCATAATTTTTTCATCAATCATTAAGCAAGTAAACCCTTAAGTCCACCTACCAGAAGTTCAGCATCAATTTTTTTTTCTTTTCCGCTCTCCTTCGCAGCTTCTTTGACTCTTTCAGGAGACCACGTTAGTACTGTCCAGAAAATGTGATACTTTATTCTTGTAATCGATTATCAGGATACCCTCCATCAGTGGCGGTTTGTGCATGAGGCAAGGGAGGCTGTGCCTCCCTAAATATTAGAGAAGAAGAAAGGGATTGCATCGTATTTCACAACTCTTAACTTCATATATAATTGTGTATATCATTTTAATTTTAAATTATATAAATATTAGTATTTTACTTTGACTGATTGGTTTAATTCGCCACGCCTATCCCCGACAATGAGTGCGCGCGCTGCTGAATACACGTTAGCTGTATACGCGGACTGCAAGGGAGGCAGAGCTGCTTACAGCCTCGTGTAGCCTCTGATTTCTACAGGCGAGGGGCGAGTGCGGGGTAAGCGCGACGCATGCAGAGCTATGATGCCGTCAGGGAGGCGGCGAACATGCCCGAGAGGCTCCGAGCGAACGACGAAGCTTTCTGCCCGCGCCGCTCTGCCCGCGCGTTCACTGTAGTATTTTATAATTACGTTTAATATATAAAACGTATTTATAAAATATTTTTCTGCCTCCCCACATTTCAAACCCACAAACCGCCACTGCCCTCCATATCCCAAATAACAGAAGTCATGATTATCCATCCGATTGTGACAGCTTGAAGAATTTCCAGATTTATTGATTAGTATGCATAGTCTATGTCCGTCCCGTCCCACCCACGGACTATAGGGTGGTCCAAGTCCCACCCTAACGTAGCAGTGGAATCTATTCGAGAACCATCTACAGCACTTGAAACTGTCCTTCCTATCCATAATCCAAGTCAAACAACGAATCTACATCTCAGCAATATTGGAATTATACTTTAAATGTAATCAAAGTAAAACAATATCATTCTACTGCCACGCTAGGATGAAATGGACTGTACTGGATTCCATCCATAAGATTATTACACTGTCTTGTGGTATTTTGGACTGACATCCGCAAATATCTACATGAATGCTACTCCTTTTAAGCATGAGGCTGTTAAGAGTTGACTTGCTTATTCGTTTTCTGAAAAAAATAATTATGGAATTATGGGACCAGTTACACACTAATAATACTTAAGCCCCTTTCACATAACACGCGTTTTGCGTTTTTTTTTTATTAACCCATCAAAATCACCGAAAATTTCGCCGCATGCGTTTTATTTTTAAGCCACCTTATCTCGATTGTCGGGAGGTATTTTCAGTACCGCGCGTGGCGAAAATGACGTCACTATACATAAACTATAAAATAAACTATAAAATAACTGCAAAATAAGACTACAATGTTAATAATTTCTTACCTGTGCATATTATTCCATCTAATCATATCTAATAACACCCAAATTGTTACTAACAAGAATAATAAATGTATATCAACATTCTGTTTTCGACGGCCTCTTCTAGGCGTTATAAAAAAATAAAAAACGCAAAACGCGCTTTATGTAAAACGGGCTTTAGTCACTCAATCAATCTATGTATTAGTTTGTTTTATGTGTATTAGTTATATCATTGGTTATATTAGTTATGTGTATTAGTTATGTGTATTACTATGTGTATTATTAGGTGTACCACCTTTCTGAAGGAGGAGGGGTTATCTCTATTCGAGCAACTTTTTGACTGCAATAACTTTTCAGCTTGCTGACTGTATTCTGAGTTTGTTATCCTATTGTCATGATAAGTTTTAATGAAACTCCTCAGGGTTTTGTTGTGTATTTTTTCCCATGAAGTAGTACACCGTTATCTTCTTCACACTACCTGTCACCTGATGTACTTGAAACTTCCACAATTATTTTAGATTTTAGCCCAGACCAACATGAAAACATCCAAGTGCACTTTCACAGTTAAATACGCAAGTTTCAGTTTGTGCAGACAGTAAAGAACGCTATAAATTGGGGTTTTACCAATTGAACATGATTTTGTTGCAATCCGAAAAAGTCGGTGCATTTCATTACTAGCCTAGACAAGTTAAAAAACATGGAATATTCAAAACATATCAATACATTTGTATTATTAATACTATTGCCTTTAAATTAAATGTTTCAGAATGTTTAACTAATAATAATATATAATGTATATTCCACTCTATAAAGAGTTCACGAAAGGGCCATAGCTTTTTTACCTTTTGCGTTAATATTTTCTACCAATAAGTCAGCCGTGAGGGGTTCCTGGACTTGTGCTTGGTTACAAGTAGAATTGGGACTATTTCAACGAGTGAGATTCGATTTCAGGGGGTCACCATCTCGAGGGGGGAGGCCAGCCCGAGGGACCCGCGAATTTGGGGAGAGCATGGGCTAGGTCGACCCTTAACTGCACTTAGTTAAGACCAAATCATAATCATAATTAGGTGGCGGTTAACGCTCTGAACTTGTATTCTGGAGGCCCGGGTTCGATTCCCGCGGCCGTCCTTCCTGACTGGGGTTTTTTCGTGGTTTTCCCTCAGTCGACAGGCAAATGTTGGGAAGGTACCCTACTAATAGGCCACGACCGCCTCCTTCCCACCTTCCATCCTTACCTACTCTTCAACATCAACTCCCAATCATCATCATAATCATTCATCCGTCGCCATTAGCCTCGCTGCAGAACAGTGCGACGTTAAGCCCCAGACAAAAAAAAAAAAAAATTATGTGGCCCCTTAAGCCCCACCACCGCGTCAAGGTAGCAGTGCATTGGTGAGGCCCAAGTTAGAAGAAAGATAAGATGCTCTATGTCAGCGGTTGCCAACCTTTTGGACCTCGCGGACCACATAACACAATTTAATATCTCGCGGACCACTCAGGCCTGTAAAATACGTATGACGGGAAACACGATTGCCTAGGGAGACAAAAGGGGGGTCGGGGGGAAGGCCCCCCCCAACAGCAAGCGGGTTCGGGGCGCTTAATCCCCGGAAAATTTTTGTTTTTAGAAATTCATTTGGTGCGTTTCTACGCAATTTCTAGCCAACTTATTTCGAGAAATATTGTTTAAAATGACTCTGTATCAAGAAAAAATATTCGGAAACTGATATTGTTTTATTAATTGATAGAAAAACATAGTGAATAGTGAATACACAAATATTTAGGAAAAGGCTGGCATTGAAAGCTAAACTTCCAAATTCCTCTGCGGACCACCAAAATATCCTCGCGGACCACCGGTTGGCGACTGCTGCTCTATGTGAATGGCCCTCTAGACTCTCTGTATTTGAAATAAGGTCTAACAAAAGACAAAACGTATTTTACAGAAAGCGAAGTGGTGCTCAACGGACTCCATCGACTCCAATGACTCCGCGAGGGATTCGATGGATGAAATGATCGATGAAGCTATCGAAAAAGCTAAAAGGATGGAGATGGATTCGTTGGATCCATCAGACGTGGATTCAGATTCAACGATGGACACAGACTCCCTAGATCCAGTAGAAGAGATAGATCTGGACTCCCTAGAGGATGTAGATGATGACTTGCTGGAAGAGCCAAACAGGGACCCTCTTGAGAATATGGACATACTATTCTGTATACAGGAAGGAGAGCCAATCAATCCACGTCAGTAACTTTGAACATCTCAAAAACATGATATTTGTTTTTAATCTAGGCTATAGCCTTATATTTTACGAAACAAGTTAATTTTAAGATATGTTATAGTCATGTCAAAAACTGATGGGTTTGATAGGCTATAAACTCAAAAATATTTATTTTAGAATCACGTGCTCCCCATTACCATGTCCCGTAATTATTATGAATACCTAAAACAGTAATCTACAGTAACTACAGTGGGGTCTTCGTTATTAGATTAATATAAATTGCTTATTACTACTGAATAAACTTTAAAACAAAATGCAGTAGCTTCAATCGGAATCTAATAAATTATAATGTAAAAAATGATCTCATATACATAGGTACACATACAATACAAATATCTCTGTAAACCCAATTCTTTAAGACATTTCACGCATGCTGCTACTGTGAAAATATCGATTTTTTAATGTGAAATGACTATACTGTCATTTACAATAGTAAGTACTTAATTACTAGGTACTTAATCATAATAAATAAATGTTATAAAAAGTATTGTTCTTTCTTTCTGCCACTGACACTGCCAGGACCCAGTCTTGAGCTTTCGTTGGTACATCTTCCATCATCTTGTTGATGCACAACAAGAAATAACTGAGATATGAGATTAATAAATTATAATGTAAAAAATGATCTCATATACATAGGTACACATACAATACAAATATCTCTGTAAACCCAATTCTTTAAGACATTTCACGCATGCTTCTACTGTGAAAATATCGATTTTTTAATGTGAAATGACTATACTGTCATTTACAATAGTAAGTACTTAATTACTAGGTACTTAATCATAATAAATAAATGTTATAAAAAGTATTGTTCTTTCTTTCTGCCACTGACACTACCAGGACCCAGTCTTGAGCTTTCGTTGGTACATCCATCTTGTTGATGCACAACAAGAAATAACTGAGATAGAGTCTTTTGCAAAAGTGATCTCAATCCTAGCTGCTTATGTTGGCGATTCATTTACTTTTATTTAATGTTTGGGCTAAGCCAATGGTTTTAACAACACCACATACTAGTTCAGAGTAATTTCTGGTTTGTTGCCGGTAGACTGACAATATCCTCATAAGAGTGGTGACGCCAAAGACCATTTCGATTGCAAATTTTGGGGGCAAAGCTGCAAGGTTTTCTGACATTTCACTGAAAAGAGCAACCTAAAGGTAGGAACAAGTATTGTAATTAATCTGTCACTCCCATAAATAACAATATGTCTATTATATATGTATTTGGATAGAACGTGTATGAAAGAGTGTAATGGATTGAATTTAAATTATACTCATTGCTCAAGTAATTGGGGTCCCACTGCTAGAGTGCAGGGAGGATACTCTCCCCTAGATATCTACCTTTCTATTAAAGGTATTAAAGGATATCTTCTATTAAAGGATATCTATTTGATAGGATGTTCTCTTAATCGGTCTTATTGCATTTCACAAGTACCTTGGTGTTAATGTTAGAGGAGGCACGGAGCTATAAAATGTTCAGTATGTGCGTTTCTCTCCGACAGATTTTTCTTATTGCATAAATGGATCCATATTACAGCCTTTTCCCACTAGGTGGGGTTCGACATGGCACAGTCTCTTCCAACGGGCATGATTCTGACAGTCTCCAACTGAGAGGTTGAGTCCCGCATGTCTTCCTTTACTTTCTTTTCCAGAGTGTTTGATGGTCTGCCTCTCCTTATCTTGCCTTGCAACTCCAGTCTCAAAATTGTACGCCACATGTAATCTTCCTTCCGCCTTCGCACATGTTTTCCCGAAGTTTCAAAACATTTGTGCAGTCCTCATTCTTACTCTTGATTACTTCATTCCAAATCCTATCCGTTTGGGTAACTGCATGGGACTACCGTAACATCCTCATTTCCGTCACATATAACAAGGTATCTTCCTTCTTCTTTAGAGTTCAGTACTCCGAACCATACATCATGCAGGGACGCACAACCTGATTATATACTCTTGAGTTCAGCTTCAAAGTTCAAAGACGTCCTTTTGAAAAGTACCCAGTAATGACCCAGGGTCAGGAATGACACAGTCATTCCTCCACTTGGCCCAACCGGCTTGAACTCGAGCTCTCACATCTGCTCCAATTACAGCGTCCGACTGGAGGGTCGCCCGAGGTACCTTAACTTGTCGACTTGCTTATACTGATGCACACTGTTCATCATACCACAAGCAGATATGTGCCAAATTCTGCCAGTTGCCATCACTTACTTCAATATTTATGGTTTACGTTCCATCCTTACCTATTCTTCATCATCATCGTCCCCATCTTCATCTTGTTGTTGCCCATCTTGATAGCAGTTGTCACCATTAAAACAAGACTAGTCAAAATTAAGTGCCCTCAAGATTGTTTACAGAATCAGTTTAATTTTTAATTTTCACGAGTATGTTCCTAAACTGTATATGTACGTAGGGATCTATATTTAAATAAAATTTTAATTCATTTTTATAAGGTATCTACCTAATTACAAGAATTAAATTTAACTTTGTATATTTGTAACTATGTTGAAGAATGAAGAGTATGATTACATATATTATGCTTAATAATAACTCCCGCCATGAAACTCAAAAGTCAGTTAACGTGAAATGCTTACATCGAACTGGGAACACCTTTGCACGAGTGGCTCGCTGTAGTCCGAACCTCGGCCATGGCAGATGGGAGATGTCGACCATCCTCGCGACACGGCAGAATGCATCTCGTAATGAACGGGAAGGACTCCTCGCCTTCGAGTAGTGCAGCACCCATCAATCTGTAAAACAAAACTGAATTAATATCCCTTTCATAAGTTGTAGTCTGTGCTCTTAAATGTTTATTAGGTACCCATAAGGGCATTTACTTATGCTTGAGTTTTAAAGCATTCAATTGTTCAATGATATTACTGAGAGGTATGCACTATGGTCGGTGACAGGAAAAGATGAACCCGCTCTAGCAAGGGCCGCCCTATACCTGGCAATGCTAAACTGGGTTCATCTTTGCCCGTCCCCGACCGTAATACTTCGTACCTACCAAATTCTCTAACGCGAAGGAGATAATTTTAATTATTTTTTTATTATAAACCTATTTTATTAATTTAATATACATACACACATAAAGTTCATTCACGATTAGAATTGCAAGCCGTAATGGCGGCGTGTACTACCGTAGTCAAGTGAACATATTCCTAAACATGTAAATATCAATATAATAATAAAAAAAATGTGTATAATACGGCTGTAGATAAAAATAAATCAATTTATTGAATTTTTATAATATTTACTACTATTAAAAATTGTGTGTTTGACATAATTTATACAATTTCAATAATACAAAGAAGAAAGTCTTGCCATTGACAGGGCAGTGTTCAAGTGACTGACCAATGAACGACGTGATCGACTAAAACGTCAGTGATATTCTTATCGTGAACGAACTTTATTGGCATTTTCTTTTAATTATCTCTTAAATTTATCTATTATTGTTTAAAATAAACTTTGTTAACTCCTTTAAGTTCTGAAACTATGAAAGAACTAATTTTGCATCAAAAATTTTAAGATAGAAGTATTAGTTTGTTACATCAATATTGCTCGTGGAGAGATCAAGATTGTTTCTGCAGTACGCAGCAAGTAAATTAAGTCAATTGATTCAGTTCAAATGCTGTGCAGTATCATTACCAGCCCAACGGCTGGTGTGTTGGATACCTCGGTTCTCGTTAGATCACCGAGGTTAAGCAACATTGAGCGCGGTCAGCGATTGGATGGGTGACCATTCAACTCTGCCTTGCCAGGTTGCTGCCGTTGGGCCAGAGAGACTGGGGTGTTTGGGGGTTAGTGTGACGACCTCCCTCCACCTGTTATCAGTCTCTCGACGGCGCGGGTTGTGGAGGCCTGTGCTGTGAATGTTACACCGTCCTTCGGAAGGGACGTTAAGCCGTTGGTCCCCTTGGTATCTTTCGTCAGGAGTAAGCTACATGCCGGTACCGGGTTTCCTCTCCTCCCTTCTCTATATTACATTCTCACTAGTGGAGCCTCGGTTCTGTTGAGAATATAGACTTAATAATAATAATTAGCACTCATCAGAATTCCTTACGTTCATTTTACATGCCGGTAACTCCCAATCATGTGCACTCGGAATCTCTCAAATGACTATTACGCAAAACGTACTAAGAATTTGTATTTTTTATAAAATTTTTGATTACTACTTTTGGTAGATATTTTTAATTCCTGATAATCTTTCATTCCAAAAGATGATAGTTTTCAATTATTGAAACTGACTACTGCGATGAGAACTAAATTAATGAACATTTGAATATTTGAATATGATAGCTCGGCCAATATGAATGTATTGTCGTCTTTAGAGAACATTGTTGCCACCGTACTGTTGCCTCTAAGATTTTGTCTGTGCACCATCCAGTGAATTCTGTACACATATTACAGCAGACATAGGTACAGCCACAATCAATACTTCCTATACCGGTTTTCCATATACCAACATGGGGATTGACCAGCTTCTTTTAAATGTGACCCTACACCAGTGCTTTCATTTTAATAGGACAAAATACAAATCCAATCATTCCATTAAATGTGACAACATTATGACATTTTATATTCCAGTTACAGATTGATTTAAAACTTGAGAGCTGGAACCTATTATAGGAACCTGAACTGAACCACAACAATACCTTTTTTCGAATTGGAACAGAATCTTTATGAAAACAATTGTGGAACCAGAACCGAACAGTTATTAATAAAGGTCCGGGTCCTTGGAACTAGACGTAGATGATTGTGGATCTGGTGCTGTTTTTGCTCTGTATAGTGCTTGTGTTGTCTCTGAACCGGGCTGCTACCAGCGATGTTTTGCGGACTGTGCTGTCCGCATCCGCCGAGAATTCTCATCCAGAGAATTCTCGGCGTTACCATTCTGCTCTCTCTCTCTCTCGATGACGATGATGTGTCTGAAGAGTTCATGAAATTGTTACAATTCTGTAAAGGCCGGTCCTATTCACACTGTTTTATTGCAAAATTTCGCAATATTCCTATTGTCCGGCTTTATTTACCAAATATGGTGGGGTGTGAATAGACACTTCGTTGTTGAAAGAAGAGTACATAAAGTTATTATTGCTATTGCAATTCTGTATGTACCTCAAAGATAGCGGCCGAAAGTCAAAATTCTCGATTTTGCTCTGCACACTTTTGAAATGATGTTCTATCAAGTGTCATTTGACACATGCCAACAAATACAGTAAAGTTATTAAGTATTCTCTTACACAATGACTGGTGTTACTCTTACAAATATGATTGGATGAAGGCTGTGTTACGGATCATTTGGCTCATCTGAAGAATCATCGAAATTGATGATTCTTCATCAATATCATCAGTGATGGCCGATGGGTCGCCCCCCATCTCATACTGGGTCTGCTACTTCTGAGATAGGTATAGAGTTATATTGGAGTATATGGCTATGTTCTAAATACAACTCGCCCATTATGAGCATTGGGTTGTTGAAATTAATTAATGTACAAGTTAAAACAATTTTAAATCAATTGACCATTTTTCAAAACTAATTCAACACAAGCAAGGAGTGGTTTTATTCAAAAAATATATTTTTTTTCCGCACCACTTCCATGTTAGTATCACATTGGGTTCAATTTAACTTAAAGTAAGGATTAAAAGCTACAACAGAGGTAGGTAGTGAGATTTTTAAGTAATTCTATGACATTCAAAATAAATTTTAAAAGAATATGAAGTGCTCTGTAGAAATAATTCATAGAGAAAGCATTGCACACTACACATCCCTATAATATCTGGTATGAAAGGTATGAAAGCAATGATACAAACAAATCCAATTCCATTAGTTATTTATATTATTGGATATCATATTATCACAAGAAATATTAGCAACAGTTGAACCAAAAGTATTATACATTCAACTGTAATTTGCATGTACACTTGGGCAAACTAAATACGGTGTTCGAAAGAAACCTAATTGGACGATAAGAATTGATTTCATTGATAATAACAAGGATTGATTGTCAAGTAGCCTGACCGGCCAATCCGTTTTGTTCAAATACCGTTTTAACTTTGGCCAAGTGTACCTACGTGGAACTGTTACCAACAGAATCTACATGTTCAATATGAAACAACTTTTTGAGGAGCTATAGTTCATATTAGAAACTATTTTCAATCATGTCATTAGAACTACACATTACTTTTTGATATATCATCTCATTACCCATGCAATGATTCAATGAATACAAGTACCAAAGTTTTGGTGCAAAAAGGACTCAAACCACTTGACAAGAACTTCTTTTGAGCTACCGTCAATATTATCAATGCAAATATAATTTCATACCCTTGTGGCAGATATCAAATTATCCAATCAATTTGTCACAACATCATTAATACACCTAATAGTGCATTCATTTGTATGAAAACAAATAGAGGGTCCTGGGTCCCATTGTGTAAAACCCTACACTAATTTGGTCCAATTGGTATTGATGACTATATAAATAATTAATGGGTCTGAAGGCACTTAATCGATTATGAATGTGACAGGAGATAGCAGTTCAGTAGTGAGAATTGATGATTGAGTTGTTGGTGGAGCGGGGGGGGGGGGGGGGGGGGGGGGGGGAGAAACAAGTTATTACCTCAATAAAAATTGTTCGTTGGGTATTGTTATACTTCTACAAGAGTATAGAAATTTTTTTCTATCATTGTGTTGGGTAACTTCATAGCTATAATTGTAAAATTAAAAAGTCATCACTAAAAATACCGAGAAAACTCTTTGCCATCTCTTGAAAATCTATATTTTGTCTTCCATTTAATAATGGAAAATTTTGTATACACTTCATAAAACTCGTAACAAGAGGAAATTTACGCAGTTCAGAATAAAACTTATTGTATCAATTGAAACTCAAATGAAAATAGAATGAAAATAGAAATGAAAATATACGCTATATATTTTGAATCTTTCTTTACAACTAATTCTGATATCACCATCCATTAATTCCTCATTTTAAGCAAGGTTCGACTGATTTAAATACCATAAATTTACCCGTATCGTAGCTCATCATTTCAGTTGGGGGCTGTGCACCAAGGACGTCACGCTAAACATTGGATATTTTGACACCCCCTCCCCCCTGTCACGCTGTGTCACACTTTTCGAGACCCCCCCCCCAAAAAGAATGTCACAAATCTATCTCTACCCCCCCCCCCCCCTAAAATAGAATATTTTTGACTGTATAATGTATCAGAATTTCTCGTTTTTAGCGAAATTTCCGGTGGTTGAAATGCTTGAAAATATCTATATCAAAACGTGACGTCCTACTGCCTCCAGAACCCCCCCCCCCCCCCCTGTCACACTGTGTCCCATACGGTGCACCCCCCCCCCCCCCCTCCCCTGTCAAACTGTGTCCCATACGGTGCACCCCCCCCTCCCCCCTGAAGCGTGACGTCCTACTGCCTCCAGTACCCCCCCCCCCCCCCTGTCACACTGTGTCCCATACGGTGCACCCCCCTCCCCCCCCTGTCAAACTGTGTCCCATACGGTGCACCCCCCCCCCTCCCCCCTGAAGCGTGACGTCCTACTGCCTCCAGTACCCCCCCCCCCCCCCCTGTCACACTGTGTCCCATACGGTGCACCCCCCCCCCCCCCCCCCCCCTGTCAAACTGTGTCCCATACGGTGCACCCCCCCCCCTCCCCCCTGAAGCGTGACGTCCTTTATGCACAGCCCCTTGAGAAAGTCATCAAATTACTGATTTTCAAAGGAAAATTGTAATTTATATAAAACAAAACCCTTTTACCTCCTCCAGCGATTTTGTACCAGTCCAGTCTACAAAAGAAAATATAAATTAAATGTTATATTTCCAAACGCAAGAATCTGTGGTTCTCAATACTTTCCGTTCCCATGTATCAATTACCTATTTGAGTCACCTACTAATTTTCTTTTACTGCCTATAATCTGAGCCGAAATACAAATATTTATTGTATCATCTTTTATTGGAATTGCATAGGTATACATCTGTGAGGTTTCAGCTTTAATATAGTACAAAGAATAACAGTATCAATATATGCAGAAAATCAACTAAACTATTTGAAAGTGCTTTCTAATGCTTTTAGTGATTTTTTAATCCAAAAAATCCGAACAAATAATAAACAGTATTCGAAAGAAAAGCATTGCCTGATAAAGGTTTGATGGCATCATCTCATGAAGTCTGTGACTGTGTTAACGCATCATCTAACTTTATGAGCTCTGATTTCGTTGATAATAACAAGGATTGACAGTCGAGGAACATGCCAATCCGTTCATTTCAAATACCGTTTTTACTTGCTCCAAGTGAACATTTAAAAATCACCAAAACGTGTGACATTATTCAAAAATGAATTAATAGAATAGAATAGAATATAGCAATTACATAGTATTTACAACACTTTATCTAACTGACTAACAAGTTCAGTGGTTCAAACACAACCAGCATTTTACTGAAGCTCGAGAGAAATGACAGTAACAAAATGACTAATCATTCATACTCAATAATATGACTGTGTAAGTTGTAACGGTAGCCGCGACGCCTAATAAAAGTGTCCTATCCAAGTTATACAATCCGCATGCAGTAAACTCAAGTTTGTTTGTCATTAATTGTAGTGCAAAGTTGTTGAACTCTTCTCTCATTTCGGCACTAATATCATCGACCAGTAGGCATTTGTAAACCAGTAACGTTGTCTTATCTGCTTCCTCACATGTCGTATGACAAACTCCAGATATGAAAAACAGTTGCAGTATAAGAGTATTCAACCAGAGAAATACACGAAAAAAATTAAGAAAATTGTCGTTGACCATGATGTTAGGTCGGCGAAGATCTTTTTTAGTGAATTCCGCACCAAAAGAAGCCAAATGTTCGAGAAGAAGGTTGAAGTAAGCAACACAGTTGATAAGAAGATATGAAGTGTAGCATAACATTTGTAAGCTGAATGTTGAATTGATAATATTGCCGATTTTATATAGTTCATGGTTACAAACACGAAGAAGAGCAATTCGCCGCCCTCCGTCTAATTTTGGTGCATGGAAAGTTAGTTTTGGTTTAGATTTTAGTACGCTTGATCTTTTCTTACGAAGATTCTTTATGTAACCATCTAATTTTATATAAGCGTTACTGTTTAGATTAGATTTGTAAGTAATTGCATTTTCTGAGAAACCGTCTGCATCCGCCATGGTCGCCAATTCTTCGTTGATTTTAGTAAATCTTGTTCTCAAATATAAAATCAAATTACAATAGTGGAACGCAGTCACTTGTGTTAATATTGTTAGAACACTCCTACAGATAGTTAATTCTAGGACAATAAAATCAATGATACAAAAATCATATACAAGTACTGATACATTCAGAAACAAAAACAATCCAATTTCTTTGAACAGGAAACGAGTAATATTTTTGAATTTGTCCACATTTTCTCGTAGAATCTTATCAACTATATGAAATTTACAGAATACGATTGTCATGTTATTTCTCATGACTGTGGCAGACGCAGCCAGTGATGATATAGCGTTGAAGAAAAGAAGAAAGCCGACAAAAAGTCGAGGCAGGAACCAGTGCATTGGCGCTCGGCCAGTAGCGTTGATCAACGGAATAAAGAGAATGAAATAGCGATACAAAAGCACTAGTGCTAACAATAATGTCAACAGAGTTTGACACATGGCAGGTTTGTTTGCACGGAGGTCATACGTGAACGGAGCAAGGCCACACACACGACACAAGTAGAAGATAGGTTTCACTGACGACAGAAGCTTCAGGTAAACAAGAGACATTTTCACACCTGATAAGAAACACTGATCACATGTGACGTATTCTTAGTTCGAGTATTTGTTTACAGGAAAATTAAATCACAAAGAATATTATAAAATATAGACTAGGATAAGTTAGTGCGCTTAGAAATGTTGCCGAGAAATGAGTAAAGAACTGAATATTTGTCTAACATCCATTGCCTTCTTCCTTGATTATTGAATATGAAACACCATCAATATTCATCAAAGCTACGATTTGTTAGGAGATAGAAGCTTTTATTGTAATTTTATCGTATTGTTACGTGTATGATGAATGAACGTCGAATATTGACATACTTGGTTTTACATTTAAACCACCTGCACTACTCAATCCAATACTATTTCGTCTGTCAAATGGGCTGTCATTACTTAGAATGTGATTGACATCTATTGCGTTTTAAAAATCACTCGGAATGTTGAAAACTCCTGACATGAGACTGTATGTTATAAACTTCTTGCATAGCAATTAGCGTCAGATTTGCAACATTTGTTATTTCTTTATATATATATATGTTGCAATACAAATTTTACAATTTATGTGGCACGTAAAACTGCAACCATCAATCACTTCTAAATCGCAATTATAATAACACAATTCAATTACAAACTACATGAAACTTCAACATCCATCTCTTAGCAATTCCTTAAACCTCTGCACATTCTTATCTTCCAAAACAACACATTCTTATCCCAGCTATTCCAATCCTGGACCTTTCTATGAAGAAAGGAATACACCCTAAATCTATTTGTGAAAAATATTCCTTCAGCATGCCAGTATCTGTCCTTCGTCCCTTTCTCTCAATTTCACCATGTGTAGACATGTGAAGTGTAGACTTTCCATCCATAGAGGGGTTAGGTGGTTGAAACTTACGAAGAAACTTGAGTCATAAAGTCGACTGGGGTCATTCTGTGTGTGCTTGCCTTGCATCCAAGCTTACCGCGACTAGATTCTCCGCCACCACCTGGCGGCCAAGCGGTGAAGTGAACCGATCGAGGGGCGAGGGGGGGGGGGCCTGCTTTCTTGTCCTGGTGCTTGCAGCTGCTGTCACCGTCAACCCTTCAGTCTCGTTTCACACGTATATTCTATATGGTCCCGTGGCCGAGTGGTCAAGGCGCCTGCAGTACCGATCAATTGGGCAAACACGCAGGAGATCCCGGGTTCGAATCCCGGCTGGACCGATTTTTTTTTTATATCCTGGCAATATGACAGCTACTCTAGTAAGCTAATCAACCCAGAAAACATATCATTTGACAATATTGCACGTCGTTTCGTCGACGTTTACCACAATCTGATGAGGTATCAAGTTTACACTACAGGACCAGAGTGGGAGGAAGGTTTGGAACAAACTTCCAAAATGATGAAATTGACTCATTGAAAGATCTTACAATAAGTAACTGCAACTTTATATTAGGCAATTTATATGTTAATTAAACAAATTGCATTATAATGAATGCGTTAAATATGATGCATAGTTCATATTTAATATCATACTAGGAAAACGCTCAGAGAATCGCGTTGATGAGCGAGCACCGAAATGTACAACACCTAAAACCAAAAATCCACCGGCTGGCAGTCTGCCAAGCCGAAGGCTATACAATGTCTATGATTCCACCAACCAATTTCGCAACTGTTTCATCCTCCAAGCCTTTTCGAACTATAAACAATGACATAATAACCAATGCCATTCATATTTACAGAAGTTCGTGTGGCTAATTGTGCATCTTTAACATTCTTCTCAAATAAAACAATAGTAGAAAACAATAAAACATGATCAGTGCAAAGATAGGAGTGCAATGGCACATACAGTAGATTGCAGGAAAGTGTTTCATAACTTAGCTGTGAAGTTACACACACAACATATCTATACAAAATTACATGAGCTAGTAGTAAAAGAGGGAAGATTAGTACACTTAATTGTACTGCATTTCATTTCACACTAAACATGATGACAGTATAAGTAGTGACAGTGGCTGCTACACTTAGAAGCAATGACATATCGAGATTAAAAATACCACATGCAGTGAATGACACTTTATTATTCATCAATTGTTGAGAAAAGTGTTTCAACTCCTGCCTTACTTCATGGCTGATATTATCAACAAGCTGACATTGGTGCACCAACGATATCGTCTTGTTAGCTTCTTCAGAGGCTAGGTAACATGCAGTTGCTACAGCAACTAGCAGAGATATGTTGACAATCAACCAGACCAAAGAGAATACTGAATTAACTACATTAAGCTCTGTGTTCTTAATATAAAAGCCTGATGCTGAATAAATAGTCCAGTAAACGTTACTAGTAATGGCTATCAAAAGATAGGTCGTTATTGCCAACATTACGAACCCATACATTCCATTGATTATCATTACGATTTTTTGTAGAGATACTTGAATTTTACTCAGTGCCTTCAAAACTGTCAGCTGTCTTGTGAAAGGTTCAGATACCTTCACATTGATAATTCCTACCTGTTTATTCTTACCTAATCTTGTATTTCCTCCTAAATATGTATCAGAAATATCCACAATTTGTAACAAAGTCAAGTTGACAGAAATACAAACTGACCTTACAACCAATACCAGTGTTAAATACTGGCAGCATGTAAACAATATTAAAGCAAATATTAAACAAATCAAAAGCATATCTACTATGTTGACTGCATTCATGTTATAACACAAAATCATCCAGCTCATAAACATTGACCCAAAGAAAATAATCTCAACCCACACTACTTTCGAGACATGGTTCACAATATTGTAATAATTACGTACAGCATCCATATCTAACAAATGACAATAAATAATTCCAAACTTGGTTCCTGTCTTAGAAAGCGCAAGCAACAACAGAGGCGTGATCGTAGCAGCGGAGTTGCTAAGTATATAAAGCAAAGAGCTAATTAAAGCTGGCAATGGTACTAGTGTGTCTTTATACATAGTAAATGTATTGGCTATATCTATTGTGTTTGATGTTAAGATACAAATTGCAATTAAAATGCTGTAACAAGACGACCTCCAGCTTTGAACGAAATTTTTGCTGACTAGCATAATACCAACAAAGCGACAGCAATAATAGAAAATACTGAAAGATACTGGTACAGTAGGTGCTGTAGGTCTGGTACTGTGGTACTGTGGGCTCCCACTCTCCATTATCTTACTTAGAAGTGTACAGATAATAATAACAATGTTCACAATGTTTTTATCAAGTTATTGGCTCAGATTTCTATTAATCAGAATGCATAAATAAAAAGAGTGTCCTCAAGAAATAAAGAGTCTTCGTTCAACATTATTGTTTCTTCAATAATCATCAGAAATTCATTGGCACAAACAATGTTTTTTTTATTGTGAAAGCTGCAAGAGAAGCAAATTGTGAACGAAAGGCTGGATAACATCCCCAATAATTTCGAAATAAAACCAAATTTTGTATTTGATGAAACTGAAAGTTCGTGATTTACATATATCACGTAATAAAATAGTTACTTGATCAAGAGAACACACACACAAGGTCATTATTATAACAGAATCTAACACATACATGTGTAGACAAATATTAAACTCAGCATTTGACATCCAGTATCAAACATTATTGCACCAACACAAAAAACAATAAACCTAACTAAACTGAAATACAGTTTCTCTTAATCACCTATAATTTCTCGCTAGTTTTTTATATCACTAAGTTGTTGACATTCAATATTGTATTGTCAGCTTCTTCATGTGTGCAAATGTTTGTCAACTTCGAATGTTATTGTATGTACCTAATGAAATTACCCACTTAATTAGGTACATAACATGAAAGAAGCTGCCAAGCAAGCGACTATTTACGAAATTATTGATTATCGCCATATAATATAATTATGATAATTTATGATAATCAATAGAATTTAAGTATTGAGGAAAGTGATCGGTCAAACCTTCTTGACCAAAACAAAACATTTGATTGGGGATAATATTCTAAGTAGGTACCTATAATTCAATTCAGTTATCTCTGCAGAGGCACGTTAGTTTAGAAAAAAAGCAATCCACTGTAAGAATGCTGGACCTTGAAACCTACTATCAAACCATAGATATTTAACTCAATTTTGAATAGGACTGTAAAATACCTTTAGTATCTGAACATTTCTGTTCTGGATTTTAAATTCAAGAAGCACATGTTCTACATGCAATAAAAAAATTATATTATTTTCACGAAGCCGTGTTGGCCCACATTTTAGGGGCTGTTTCAGGAAAATACCTAAATTACATTAGAGCTGTTTTCGATTCACCTTTTGAGACCAATTGTTTTTGCAGAGTGGGTCCAGAAAATGTGTGCCCCACGCCACGGTATAAACGACTGGGGAAGAGTAGTACATCAACAGCAATGCCAAGGAGTGAAAATTGAAATAAAAAAACTGACGCCGGGACGTTCCTGCAGATTCCAAGACAAGGAGGAGAATCGTAAGCGAACTAGGAATATTTAGGACAGGTGTCAACCCTTTACAATATCATTGCTCAGACAAGAACGATGTTGTGCATATCTTTGCTAGAACCTATCCAAGAACACCAATGTGAAATCAGAGCAAGGACAAGAAAAGAAAATGTATCCAGAAGTTTGACATTGCAAACTTCTAAATACATTCTAAACATTTTGCCTGCAGGCAATTCTGTTCAAATGTTCAAATGTTGTTCCATTATGTTCAAATAAAAGTTTAAAAGGAAACGTACCAAGGATGATCAACGACGTAAGAGGAGGGTAATGGTAGGTACCACTTACCAGCTTGTTCAAACAATTTCAAGGTTACACATCTAGTAATTTACTTGAGAATACACTCAACAAATCATAAAACGGTATTTGAGCGAAACGGATTGGCTGTTGGTGAGGTTCCTTAACAATCAATTCTTTGTATTATCAATGAAATCAGAGCTCACTTACTAGAGTAAGATGACGAGTTACTAGTTAGCACACTCTTCATCGGAAGATGCCATCAAATCAATTCGTTTCTTTCGAATACAGTTTTATGTTTTGTTGGGTGTACCTATGTCTTCACAAAATTGCATGGGAGAGAGTAGTATAGGGTGATTCCAAAAGAAAACAATAATTTTTACAGATTTTTTTCGGCGACCATCTCCGATTTTAATGAAATTTGGTATGTTCATTCATATCATGATGGAGAGTAATTGTGATTTTTTTCAGAATTTTTCACCTCTAATTCTCGGAATTATGGCGTCAGCAAAACTCGACCCTTTTGATGGGCAAACAGGTGTAAATTTACGGTTTATTGAATAACTTCGCCCCTGTTTGAGATACAGAGCTGCAATTGGTCTTAAAATACTCGTATTGAATCCACCTTCAATATTATGGTAAACAAAAAAAATAAAAAAATTAATAAAGCAAACATTTCTTCGGTCGAATGTTGAAAAGGTCAAAGGTCATTTGACAAAAAACGTAATCACCGATTTCTTTCAAATTTTGCAGGGATGAACTACAGATATGTAGTGAGGTTCCCAGAAAATTTCAGAGTGGGCTACTTATAGACTTCGGAGAAATTAATTATTTTGCTCGGTGACGCACGAAATGACGGGTTTTTGCGCCTCCACTCCGCTAGTACGGGTGAGCGGTGCGAAGTTCAAAAGTGAAAAACACAAATACGTCATCACCGATTATATTCAAATTATTTGCACATGAACTACACATATGTAGTAAGATTTGTAGAAAATTTCAAGCTGGGTTGTCCATAGACTTCTTAGAAATTAATTGTTCTGTTCGTTGAGTATTCTGAAAAGATTTTTGTCTATTCAATCGAAGTTCACGAAGTCCAAAGTTAGATACACAATTATCCCAACACAGATTGCTTTCACATTGATGTAGGTACACCCAACATAAGATAAAACAGTGTTCGAAAGAAATGGATTGGCTGAAAAAGATTTAATGGCATTTCTGATAAAGTATGTGCTATCATGTCATCTACCTCTTGTAGATGAGCTCTGATTTCATTGATAGTAACAAGGATTGATGTCAATGAACCTTATGAGCAGCCAATATTTTTCAGTCAAATACCGTTTTATGATTTGTTGAGTGTACATATTACAACATTTTGTAAAAATAGCAGATAATTTTCAGCTGTTGTCAAAAGTTTTCGATTTTTTGTGTGCGCTATTGTTCTCATTATTGGTTATTCGAGAGTCTTTAACATTGTTAAAAAGAATTTCACTCTGTTCTAATCAAAAGTTTGTTTTCATTAAACAATATTATATTCTCTCGGAAAGTAATTCTTTGGAATGATATTCAACCCACCCCCGGCCCCACACAGGACACGTGCCACTTCACAGAGCGCCACTTCAAGCCACGTGCTTATCACTCGCATTATTTATATTTTTGATGACAACAGGAACACATGTCTTTACTCGAGCTAGCTGTTTCTGTATTTACAAGAAACAAATATCGTCATAATGTTAAAACTGATCAGTTGATCTGAGACATTCACACAGTAACATTGTGTTGATAATTTGTGTATTGAATTTCTTACGAACAAAGTTTCTTGAAGTGTGTTTTCGCTGGAAATTCGTTTTTAAGCTGAATGGGTTAATTTAAATTTATTTTATATTCTGTATTAGTAAATTGCACAGTGTATTTGTAAAGGTAATCATGTGTTCAATCGGTATGCTGTCAGGTGACGTTTGTGCTCCAGGATCAACAGTTAAAACAATTGAGGATTTTACGAAGCGGGACTTAGAGTTATTAAAGATTCGATCTTCTTGTGCCGAAATCGTCACAGTATGTAAACGTCATACAGACAAATACTTGAGGTATTACGCAATAGATCACAAGTCGGCTTGCTCTAATCCTTTAAACAATAATCCAAGTGTTTGCCACAGTAAAGGTCTACGAGAAATTACTACGGATGTTATGCACCAATACGAACAGATCACACAACTTTATCCAGGAAGAAAATTATGCACAATTTGCCGCAAGTCGCTTGCCGATCGTCTTGCTGCTCATGAAGAGAACTTTGACGTTTCTATGATTCCTGCTGCTCCTTCAAGATCATCGGTAGGTGACGAACTATTTTTGCCACCTGCTCATTTAAATGTTGCCGATTTACTTGTCGATGAATCCCCGGTAGACGCAGGGAAACTCAAACAGAAAAATTATTCAAAAAGAAAATTTAAAAAAATCAAGAAAACATTGGGACAGAACTTTCAAAAGATAGCACCTGCAGGAACAAGCATCCATGAATGTGCATTGTCGTCTGACGAGGAAGAGGAAAGGTCTAATGATGCCGATTTTAAGACAATGATTAGTCAGTTGAAAGAGAAATTTCCATCGTGTTCGAGTAGTGAACGATTTGTAATTTTATCCATTCTTCCTAAGAATTGGAGTGCCCTGAAAATTTCTACTGAATTTAACGTGTCCTATTACTTGGCAACGAAGGTAAGAAGCTGGTTGCAGAAAAAGGAATATTCGTGTCACCAAATCCCAAACCTGGACCAACATTACCGGATGAAACAATCAAACTTGTTAGTGCCTTTTATGAAGACGACGAGGTGAGCCGACTGATGCCCGGTAAGAAAGACTTCGTCTCTGTTAATGAAGGAGGAAGTCGAGTGCATCGTCAAAAGAGATTGATTCTGGCTAACTTAAAAGAAATACACCGTCATTTTAAAGAGCAGAACCCTACTATAAAAATAGGTTTTTCAAAGTTTGCGGAACTGCGTCCGAAGCACTGTATTTTACCTGGAGCAGCAGGAACTCACACAGTGTGCGTCTGCACTGTTCATCAGAACGTCAAGCTGATGATGGTGGGAGCCAAACTGCCATCCCTCACAGCCGGCAATTCCATCCACTTGCAGACCTTCTCCGACGCCCTGGAACTGACCATGTGTGAGCCGCCTCAACCCAAGTGCCACCTGGGGACCTGTGACACGTGTCCAGGAACAGAGCTCCTGCGAGACGAACTGCAGCGAGTATTCGAAGAACAATTCATTGATCAAATATGTTTCAAGCAGTGGCAAAGCACTGATCGATGCACTCTCGACACAATTCAGAAGCCGGCGGAGGAGTTTATTGAAATATTCATTGAAAAACTAGTGACTTTGCGCACACATGACTTCATCGCCAAGCAGCAATCAGAATTCTTTAAAACATCAAAATCAAACCTCAGTCCAGGTGAAGTGATAATATCTGGAGACTTTGCAGAGAATTATAGTTTTGTGCTTCAAGACGCCGCACAAGGCTATCATTGGAACAATAGTCAAGCCACCCTCCATCCTTTCGTATGCTATTATCTACAAGACAATATCCTCACACACTCCAGCTTTGTATTCATATCCGATTCTCTGTCACATGACACAGTTTCAGTGAATTCTTTCCAGAAACGTTTAATTCCTTTACTTCAAAACAAAATTCCTACCATAACTAAAATCATATACTTCTCAGACGGTTCTGCGGCCCAATATAAAAACAAGAAAAACTTCATAAATCTTTGCCTCCATAAGAAAGATTTTGACATTGCTGCTGAATGGCACTTCTTCGCGACTTCGCACGGTAAGGGGCCTTGCGATGGCGTTGGGGGTTGCGTGAAGCGGCTGGCAGCAAGAGCAAGTCTTCAGAGACCCTACGAGGATCAGATCGCGACTCCACTGGACCTCTTCACCTGGGCACAAAATACTCCAACAAACATCACAGTTCAATTCGTTTCACAGGAAGAAATTGAAACTAACCGGAATTTTCTGATTGACCGTTTCAAATATCTCAAGCCAATTGCTGGAACTAGAAGCCTGCACTCTTTCGTACCCACATCTGAAGACAGTCTTCAAGTGAAACAATATTCATCGTCATCTCAAACTGTAAACGTACGTGTGGTTCCAAGCAAATAATTGATTCATGTGGATGAACATTTCGAATCGCTGCGTAACGCCTAAACATTATCCAAAAACATTATCCATACTTCACATCTAATTTGACATTTATCGGAATACACATGCAGAGACGACATACACGTGGACACAAAACAGGGACAAGTAGGTAAGTCTTCTGTTTGAAACTAAACATCTATGTAATTATAATGTACCAATGCAATTTAAATACATTGCAAATTCAATGCACAATATAATCTTCAGTGTGGAAGGACCTTCTACTCTGCTTGTAAGATTATATTTATTATCATTGAAGTATGTACACACTACTTAAAATTTTCCGTAAGCCTAACATCATTGTGTCAATAATGTACACCAAATGTGAAAGCAATCTGTGTTGGAATAAATTGTGTGATATAACTTTGAACTTCGTGAACTTCGATTGAAAAGACGAAAAACTTTTCAGAATACTCAACGAACAGACCAATTAATTTCTAAGAAGTCTATGGACAACCCAGCTTGAAATTTTCTACAAATCTTACTACATATGTGTAGTTCATGTGAAAATAATTTGAATATAATCGGTGATGACGTATTTGTGTTTTTCACTTTTGAACTTCGCACCGCTCACCCGTACTAGCGGAGTGGAGGCGCCAAAACCCGTCATTTCGTGCATCACCGAGCAAAATAATTAATTTCTCCGAAGTCTATAAGTAGCCCACTCTGAAATTTTCTGGGAACCTCACTACATATCTGTAGTTCATCCCTGCAAAATTTGAAAGAAATCGGTGATTACGTTTTTTGTCAAATGACCTTTGACCTTTTCAACATTCGACCGAAGAAATTTTTGCTTTATTAATTTTTTTATTTTTTTTGTTTACCATAATATTGAAGGTGGATTCAATACGAGTATTTTAAGACCAATTGCAGCTCTGTATCTCAAACAGGGGCGAAGTTATTCAATAAAACGTAAATGTACACCTGTTTGCCCATCAAAAGGGTCGAGTTTTGCTGACGCCATAATTCCGAGAATTAGAGGTGAAAAATTCTGAAAAAATTCACAATTACTCTCCATCATGATATGAATAAACATACCAAATTTCATTAAAATCAGAGATGGTCGCCGAAAATGGGTTCTCTATTTCTTTTGGAATTACCCTATAGTAATTCTAACAATTGTATTTCTATTAATTTCACACAGAACATGATAAGTTGGTAACAGTGTAAGATGGTGCAAGTATAGTTTAGAATACACTTTGCACTTTGCTTCTCATACCGAGATTAAAAACACCACATGCAGTGAATGTCACTGTACTATTTATGAATGTGGAGGAAGGTGTTTAATTACTGCATTTTTGTACCAAGCTACTGTCTAGATTATAGCTGTTGTGTTAGCTAAAGATACGAATTAAAATGAAAACACAATAACAACAAGACGTCCAGTTTTAAACGAAGCGACAACTATGATAGAAAATACTGAAAATAGTGGTACGTTGATAATTATGGACATGGTTATTGATTCGGACTTATAGATATGACAAATATATGAAAATTAAACAAAGTTTCAAAGAATAAACTATGCCGGCCCGGAAAAACACATACATGATGACACGTTGTGAAAACTATTACAAAAGCACAATTGATTGATAAAATCTTGTAAATCGTGCAAATCCAGGTAAAAGTCTTGTAAAAGTCTTAGTACCTACAGAAGTTTTAAAATATTCGATCAAGATTGTTATGATATATTTTCGTAATTGTGCAACAAAAGTGGTAAGGCGTGAGCCAAGAAATTTCAAACAGTGACAAAATAATTTTTTAATATCATCGTATTCGATGGAACTTTCATTGCAAGTAGGGATGGCACTTTTACCGGTTCTGAAAAAATCGGTAAATTTACCGGTAAATTTACCGGTCAGCGGTAAATTTTGTAAAACGATAGCAGATACCAAAATATGACTATACCAAATACAAAAATGACCCTACTTTATTATTTGACCCATTTACAAAGATTATCAGTCAGGACAATAACAATACTACTTATATTCTATAATCGATGTTAATAATAATACTGCATTTTGATAAGGGATTATATAGCTGATCGAAATAACTTGCAGAAAAGCATATTGATTTGACCAATCTTGTATGCCATGTCTGACCTCTTCTCCCATACGAGGAATTGTCGACCATACCAATTTGATCAAGTTACAATCGCTATGCTGTGTCTGCTAAACAAGCAAACCTAAACAAAGATTCCGATATTGGAAGTACTAATCGTATACTAAGGAATTATCATTTTGAATGATTGAGGACAACCAAAAATCAACTTAAAATATGCCTGACTGCTAATGTTGTCACACTGAAGTTTTATTACAGTTATTACTTAAATTGTGATATCTCCATTCATACATTCGAAAGGATTAAAAAAAACTTAATTTACCATTTTTTTACCGGTAAATTAATAATCGGTAAATTTACCGGTAAATTAACCTTAATTTACCGGTAACTTTTACCGGGTGCCATCCCTAATTGCAAGTCAACCCAAAAGCTATGGAAATCAAAATGATGCAAGTTATGTTATTGAAAATCACTATTTCCCTCCTGTCACATTATTTAACACTTAACAAAATAACAGTATACGTAGTAACCGTGGCACCAACACTGAGTAACAACGTCATATCCAAATTAAAAAGCCCACACGCAGAGATAACTAGTTTGTTACAAGTCAACTGTTGGGCGAAATTGTTCAACTCATGCTTCACTTCAACGCTAATATTATCAACTAGCAGACATTGTTGCACCAAAAACGACGTCTTATTCGCTTCATCACATGTTATGTGACTTACAAAACAAATGACAACGAGTACAATGATATGCCAAAGTAGCCATATCCAGGCTGACATTTTGTTCAGTCTATCATCTACATGAAGATTATTGTTTTCCGCAAATAGAGTGTTTATAACTAAATAACTATAGCAAGTGATGATACTCAAAAGATAAGTAATCAAAGCAAGCATTCGAAATCCAAACAAATCATTTATAATTCGGAAACTCTTGTGAATTTTGATGTAATTATAACGTAACGATTGCAGCTCATATACTGAGTTTGAATGAATGTTTTTATTGGGAAACGTATCATATTTCAGAATATATATTGTGTTATTAAATGTGGGATAGATCTTGCCATGTCTCTCTTGATGAGACTTGAATGTTGCCAGTGACATATTAATTTCACGTAACACGTATCTTACTAAAATCACTGCAAATATGGATTGGAGAAATGTTAAGAAATTAACGCAGCGCATAAAGTATGTCAGGTAAAATAGTTGTGCATACTCTGCGGCAATGAATAGGAAATCCAGTATACCAATTGCAACAAGGAATCCAATTACACATACAAGCGCAAGCCAAATATGTTTGTACGTTCCAAGATACAATTTATTAAAATCAGAACAAATTTTTAAATCAACCATAAGAAGACAGAAATCCTTGACATACGTTCCAGTTCTGATAATGGCCATAAGCAAAGACGAAGCTGTGCTAAGGGAAGCTGAACTGTAAGATATAACAGGCTAGCTATTTACATCTGGTGAGCGTGATTTTGCTGTACTGTGGATTTGGTAAAGCATTAACTCTGTCATGACAATAACAATAATAAGAATTACCAAAAGTATTGAACTATAACAAGAAGCGAAGAACGATCTGGTGAAATCAGACTTCAGAGGTGCAATTCCAAAGATCTTGCTTAGGTAGAGGAGCAAACTGGCAGCCGGATACTTCATTCTTCCAGCAAATGTAAATCCTCTTGATATAATTACCTTCCTGTTAAATTATTACGAATTTGTTACGAGCTTAGAATTCAAAAACAAACTGGCATGGATTCACTGGTTCTGGCACGTTCTTGTTGATATTACTGACTATTCATTGAAACCTGCCTTGGGGAATAAAACAACATTCTGCTTCTTCACTGCACAAGTCGCTGTTGATATACTTAACAATACGTTGTCGAACGTCAATTATGATTGACAGATTGTCTTCAGTGTAAATGTTTGCAAATGGAAAGATTGACGCAATTTAATTACTTAAAAAATATTAAATGAAGAACGTGATAAACATTGTCATCGGTTTATATAAACAGGAAAATTATCATTTAGAATGATCAATAGATTAATTAAAGACTGATGTGAATGTATTTGTTTGATACAAACCCATCATTAACTAATGAATGAAATCGACTGATTTGTAGATCGCAATTCACTGAATTCCAATTGTTGTCTACAAAGTAGATTAATCGAAATACTAGTTAATACAGCATGTGGATTATGTTATAAACGAGAGTAAACGTAATTTTCTTTTGAAAAGAAAAGTAGGTACACTCGGCCAAACAAAACTAGAACGTTGACCAAATTTGAATGGCTGCTGCCTGCTGGTCATGTCCCATAACCAATCAAAGCTTGTTATTATCATTGAAATGTGAGGTCACCTACTAGAGTGAGACAATGAGATCGCTTAGACTGACTTCTGATGGTGCGATCTTACATTTATCAGCCTATCAGATTTATTGAACGTTCAATTTTTGTTTGGCCAAGTGTGCCTAGCATAATTCCAAGCCCAAGAGAAGACTGTTCTCAACTATGCTCAATAGGGAAGTGAAGTGAAGTTTAGATTTTAGAATAATAAATATTTTATGAAAGTTGAGATGTTGTTGAAGACAGATGTGGTATTATTTTTGTTGTGTGATGAATAGTTTTCAAGGAACGAATTTACAAAGTTTGGTATTTTGTAGCTGTCCATGAAACACAACATGACGTCACACGCCGAGTCGGGCCATATAGATAATGTTAGCCAGAGCCGGTTCTTGCTTCCCGTAACACAGGGAATTCGGCGTGTGACGTACAGCTTGTTTTTGCAGAGGAGTGAAATGTCGAAAACTAATAAATTAATTGTGGGAAAAACATGAAAAAATAAAAAATCACATTGCTCTTTTAGGCTATTCTGTATATAAATAAAATATAATCTCAACATTCACCTATTCCCCATTACCAATCCTGGAAGTTTTAAAATAAAGTTTTTGAACACCAAAATATAGATGTATTTTATCCAGTCACAATAAATAAGTGGTTTGTTGAACTCTTCCCTTATTTCACAGATAACAAAATCACTGTATACGTAGTAACAGTGGCAAACAGTCCCACTGTAGTAACAGTGCAAATAAAAAGTCCACAGGCAGTTACGACAAGTTTGTTACAAATCAGCTAGTCGGAGAAATTGTCCAACTCATTCTTCTTCAACGCTAATATTTTCTACGAGCAGACATTGTTGCACAAAAAACGACTTTTATTAGCTTCATCACACATTATGTGACTTACCGAAGAGATGGCAACGAGTGTAATAATATGCCAAAGCAACCACAGAGCAGTTAAAATTTATCTTATACCATTATTTTGCTGGCATACGATACTTTCCTTCCCGAAATGAAGTGCTTATAACTAAATAGCAATAGCAAATGATAACGCTCAAGAGAAAAGTATAACTACAGCAAGCATTGAAATCCAAACAAATCATTTATAATTCTGAAATTCTGGTGAACCCTGATGAAATTCTCACGTAAAGATTGGAGCTCTTCAGTGTTTGAATGATAGTAAGTATAATTAACAGAGCCGTGACTGTGGAAAGTATGCTTTGGAACATAAACGTAGTTATGAGATTTGTGCCATTCATTAAGATTTGTCTCTACTCTAGTCTTAAATATATTAAACATATTAATTTCACACAACACATATCTCAATACAATTAATGCAGTTGTGAATTGAAGACACGTTAAACATAACACAGCGTATAAAGTAGGCAACAAAAAATAGTTGAGGAAACGCAGCTCCGAGCATCTTAAAATCGAGTTTACCCATAGCAAAATGGAACACAATTAATTACACAAATAAGGCAAAGCCAATTATGTGTAATATGTTCCCAAGTAAAACTTTTTACAGTCACAACGATGTTTCAAATCGATCATTAGAAGGATAAAATCCTTGACATTTGTGCCGGTCCTAACCACAACCATAAAGAATGAAACGCTGCACAAAGGCCAGAAGCTATAAGAGGTATCATAGTAATTATAATATTATCTTGACTCTTGAGAGTTTGATTTTGCTGAAATTTGGACTTGGTAGAACGTTATCTCAATTATGAGAATAATAGGTATAATAATTAGAAAAAAGTATTAAACTATAACCAGTAGCAATGTTCGATCTATTGAAATCAGATGTCAGTGGTGAATTCCTCAGATGCTATGTTTCCTACTGCTGGCGAGGCTAAGTATGTTATCAAGTTAGCTGCCGATTAATCGATAGCGATTCAAAAACGTGAGATTATAGACACTAATTCGCATTTAGTGATGAGCAACGTACATGCATGACGTACATGAGCAACCTGCTGCCTGCTGGCGAACTTGGAGTATGGCGAACTTTCAACTACATTGGAGTACGACTGACAATACGCGTACATTTGTCTCAAACAAATCCATTTTAATCCATGGTCTGAAAGTCATATTTCCAGCTGCACTCGTGTCCATTACATAGCACATGGTAGACAATCTCTTTACATCGAACTCAAACTCTTTTGTTATTTGGCTAATAAGTTGCCCGTTATAAGTACCTACAGATAAGTACTTACTATTGCCCATTACATACAATTGAAGATAATTTATGTATAATTAAAGAGCTAAAACAATAAATAAAATATAGATGTTTAAATTACGGATATAAAATCAATTTATTATACCTAAATCAAAATAAAAAAGTTCGGCTGCGCCGGGATTCGAACCCGAGACCTCCTGCGAGTAATCAGGGCAGGCAGGCGTCATATCCACTAGACCACACAGCCATATGTATAAGCGGGCTAAAGTCAGCCTCTAGTTCAACTATTCGATAGCGGCTCAGGGGGAGACAGGTGTTCCACGGTAAGTGTACCGCCGTACCCCCACCCCTACCCCACCCCACTTGTCATCAGTCTCTGACAGCGCTAGAGCTACTAGTTTGGTTATGGAGGACCGTCGTGCCGTGCTGAAAATGTTACACCCGCCTTCAGATGGCACATCATTATGTTCCGATAGAAAGGCTACATGATTGTACCGGGTTTCCCAATCTCGTCAGGTAAGAATATATCTTAGCATTAATATTAATGATAGCAATAATCATCTTTTGGTATGTTGTTATATCAATACGTCTGGATCGCTTTTATGATAGGTCGAGCACTATGCTACGTCGTCAAAGCACTCGCTCCCTCAAGATCATTCAGATCTTTCATGATCATTCACAATGATCATTCAGATCATTCAAATCTAAAACAAGAAATAATTGAACGCCATGAACTTGAATAAAGTATCTGCGAGTAAAGGCTCCAAAATTACAAGTTGACTATTGGCTGTCAAAACCCGACAACATTTTTAAGTTTACCTATGCGAATGCGGTGTTAATTTGACGTCGAGATTGACTTATTTAGAAACTTCGAGTGTTTATCTTAAATATAAGAGACTGCCTTCGGAGATTGTATGAAAACCATAACAATTCCTCGGGCTATACTTCACGAGTGTAACTTTTGTAAGAAGGTACTTCAGTTGTGAGAAGTAAAACTATGAACTATAAATGAATAAGTGGCTTGAAGACAGTGAATCAATGTCGACTCCGATTTTCTGTTTTTGGTTGGATAATTGAAGATGGTTGAGCATCATCCACATGGACATAGAGAGCACGAATCTTGATCTCATGTAACTTGTGTCTTACAGGATATCTGCTAACTTGAAGAACGTCGTCTACTGCACAGCTGTGCGTATCGACGGACAGGTGGAATGGGACTTTGCCTGGCAGAGGTATCTCAACACCAACGTGGGCTCGGAGAAGGATCTGCTGCTCGGTGCTCTCGGTTGCAGTCGCGAGACGTGGATCCTGCACAGGTACAGATGAATCATGTGGTCCAGAGACAGGCTGGATTGCATAGAAAATGGTCAATGAATCAATGATAGGTAATTTAGATTATTAAAAATGTCCGATTGGACCTGAAAAGATTGAAAAGGTCCCAAAATCATCAAATAATATTTTTTTAAAACCTAGTTTACATGGTTCAATGTTTCATTCAATTCATTGAGTTAATTCGTTTGGTTCAACGAAACAGTGTAGACGCGAAATTGAAGCTAATGTTGACTTCAATACGATCCATTTAGAACCGTTGGTCCTACCTTTCCCTCAACTGAATTCATTGAATTGAATGAAACATTGAGCCTTGTAAATGCAAAGGTGTTTGGAAAGCACAGGCGTGCGCACGGGGGGGGGGGGGCCGGGGGGGGCCTTGGCCCCCCCTAATGGGTCAGACTCAACTAAAAAATTATAAAATGCGGTCATAATAGTGTCAAAATTTTGTTTTAAAAGGGTTTCAAACAAAAAAATCTCCCTGCGGGGCACACTGGAGTTGCTCACATTACTGGAATCAAGTACTAGGTTGATCAAAAACACAATATTATTTTGAAGAAAATACCACATAGACAATGCCTAAACAACCTTCCAAAAATACGATTTTTTCATGAATTTCCAGTTTTTCCCCTACAAATTATTTGTTTTTAATATGCCTCAAAATTGCTCTAATATGTACCTTAAGGGAAAATATATTCAGCTAATCAGCTAATTGTCTTGTTTGGAAGGTTACCTGCGAAATAAAAACGCGCACCCTGACTGGGATTCAAATCCAGGTTGGGTTGCCAATCAACTCTTGCGAAGTTGCGAGTCCGAGTATCTGACCTATACACGAGATACCTTGACTTATATAATAATGTCTTGTGATTGCAGATATCTGGATTGGGCCATCAACGACAAGTCCGGCATCAGGAAGCAAGACGTGTCCCGCGTCTTCAACTCTGTCGCCCACAATGTGATCGGGCAGCCACTTGCGTACAACTTCCTTCGCAACGAGTGGGACCGCATTCGAGCCTAGTGAGTAGCCTGGACAAATAGCATTAGAGTGTAGGTAGTCGTTAGAAACTACTCGAAACATTCTAGAAATAGTCAATACGTGATCAAATAATTAGAGGATTCAATCTGGTGCGCCCGCATTAATTAAGTTAAAATTTGAGGAGAGCGTTGTTTAATTTTTGGAGATAAACAAATATTTTACGTCTAGTCCAAGAGCTCTATTGGAGAAGCGTGAGAAGCTCGGCTGACATTTGGGAATAGACACAGTGACACTGAACGTTTCACCATTAAGATATGTACTGTTAGTGTTCAGTGTTACAAAGAACCACTTTGAGTTCAGTTATTCGGGCCTAGTGAGTATAGAAAGTAGAAACCACTATTGAGGTTTTCTGTGGTTTTAAAAAGACATTTGCATATGTATGGCTTTGGAATTGTGTGTCGATCATCCCTACGCTTATACCATCCCGCCATACAACGGAGATCGTACAGTGGTATACCAGCGCTCCGTTGTATGGCGAGATGGTATAAGCGTAGGGATGATCGACATACAATTCCAAAGCGAGATCAGTTATCTGCTCTTGGTACCTGAATAGAAGACGAATGTCAATTGCGTACGAATAGTGTGTAGAATCTCACATTTTACTTTTTCTCCTATCAACAAATTCGTAAAAATACATACATTCGTTAATGTAAAATAATTGAGTTATTAATACAAAATTGAGTAATTATGAATAGTGCATAACATACAGCTTCATCCTGTTTATAAGTGATCTACTAGCACTTACTTGTACTACTAGGTACTACTTGCCCTTGGTGTATTACCTACTACTACCTACCTGCTTAGTAGGTAGGTATTTTCCTTAGGTAGTAAGTAGTACTACCTACTATTTGTACTACTAGGTACTACGAGGTGTACTACTACCTACTACTACCTACCTGCTTAGTAGGTACCTACTAAGCAGGTAGGTATCTACTAAGCTGGTAGGTAGTAGTAGTAGTAGTAGTAGTAGTAGTAGTAGTAGTAGTAGTAGTAGTAGTAACGTAATTGCATAACATACAGCTTCATTCTGTTTATAAGTGATCTACTAGCATCTACTTGTACTACTAGGTACTACTTGGTGTATGGTACTACTTGGTGTATTACCTACTACTACCTACCTGCTTAGTAGGTAGGTATTTTCTTTAGGTAGTAAGTAGTACTACCTACTATTTGTACGACTAGGTACAACGAGGTGTACTAGTACTACTACCTACAACTACCTACCTGCTTAGTAGCTACTAAGCAGGTAGGTAGTAGTAGGTAGTAGTACACACCTCGTAGTACCTAGTAGTACAAATATCAAATACTTTTCAACCATGGGTTCAACTTAGTGTGAGATCCAAGAACACTTGTAGAGAGTAGGAACCGACAATATTCAGATTTAAAAAGGATAAATTACATTTAAAATGAATCTCACTCCTTTTTTGCCATTTAATTTTGAAAAGCTGTAGAAAGAAATCCTAGACATACGAATCTCATTTGCTTGTCTGGAATTTGTCTTACATTGTCATTCTGCTCAGTATTGTGATTCTCCCAAGTGAAATGAGTTGAGGTTCCGATATCTGAAGCAAGATCACCCCCTGCATCCCCCCTGGACCCTCGTGCTAATTGCAACCTGCTTGTTTCAGTCTCGGCTCGTCCTTGTTCACGATCAACAACATCGTCCGTGCGACGACCAAGAGAATCAACACGCAGTTCGAGCTGGATGACGTTAGTGCGGGGAATTGATCCGAGTTCAATTGCAATTGCAAATCAATCTGTTGACATTGTTTGTCGATCCATTCAGCTACATTGTATGAGGATGTGTCCAGAGGACGGGGTTCGGATACCTGAAGTATTCACATGATTTCGATAATATCGACTTTTGATTCGACATTATGACACAGGCATTTGATTAAATAGCTTTCCCTTTTGAACAGTTATATCTTGATACATTTGCTAAAGTTAATTTGAAAATATTCTTTCCACAAAGAATCATAGAGTGATAGCAGATTTGTTAAAAAAAAACACTTTGATTGCAAGATATTTTCACAGTAATAAGAATTTTCTTGTCACCCCACGGTGGGGTGAAAGAAACACATGTGAAGACCATTTATATAAGTTCGGACCAGTAAAACATGCCATCACTAAAAACATGTCAAAATATTCAAAAAAAATAGAAAAATTAAAACACCATTAAACAATAGCTTAATTATATTTGAAAGGAAACTTTTTATGGGTATGTTTCTAGTCACCCCGCAGTTAACCTAAAATAGTTTCTGGATACGTAAATTTTTTATTTTTTTTTAATTAATTTTGGGAAGTGTCAAAAATGAAAAATAATGTCCGATATTTCGACGAGCAATGATTCCAGAGCTCGACCGTGATTGCCTATTGGTTGGTTCAATTCAACCGTAGTTCTGAATATTCCCACCTTGCTGACGCAGGATCTTGTTTGCTCGTATTTGGTGGCAGATCAGTTTGTAATCTCCTCCTCCTCTTCCAGCTGTACCGCTTCGCTGTTGCTCACCGGTCGGAGCTCGGCAGCGCCACTAGGACTGTGGAGCAAGCCATCGAGCAGGCTGAGGAGAACGTCAAGTGGATGAAGAGGAACAACCGCGACATTACTCAGTGGCTGGCGAACGTGACTGCCGCGAGTTAAGCGTCCCTCAGGGATCAGTACTAGCGTCGACCCGGGCGTGCACTTCCGATATGGAATGGAAGAGAAGAGGACGTGTCAGTCTCTTCAATGTTTCACAGTGATTAAGAAATAGTTCAGTCCGGCTGGTTGCTTCGTATGGTTTATTTGAAACACTTTCTAAATCATCAGAAGGGAAATATTCTTTGGGCAAATAGCCAAGTAATTTAAAGCAAAAAAAGAGCTGAACCCACCACTAATTGCAACAGAAGGTTTCAATATATCGTCGAAAACTGACTAAAATATTACTTTTCAATGGGCGATATTTCCCAAACGATGAGATTTAGAGGAAAACGCTAAGAGAGCTATTTGTGTTCATTTAGAATGGTGAACAATTCTGCCAAGTTTCGTCAAAATCGGAGTTACATTTTTTTTTTTTTTTTTTGGAATATGGAATTAACATGGGAAATTAACTTAAAAAGTGATTAAAAAGTACTTCCGGCACTCGGATTCGATAGGATTTTGGATATGTTGTAGAGGGCATTTTTCTGAATCGATTCATGTATTGAAACCTTCTGTTGCAATTAGTGATGGGTATAATCACAAAATTACTGGACTAAAACCTGATTTGTAATATACGAGCTCGGTTCATGAGAACATCCTAAGCTTGTAAAATAAAATAAAATCTGTCTCAAATAGCTACATTAAAAGAATAATTATTACAATTTAATCAAACTATTAACAGCAACCGACGTGGCGATATTCTATTAATTCTTCACTTTGGAATTTTGACTTGATGAACATTTCCTGTTTTCCTACAAATTTGGTACCGCACGGAGGCATTGCTAGACGCTAGAGGAACCTTCATGTGACGCATTGACTCTGTAGATGCAACGACGTTCCATCTTTCAACATCTATACTCTATTCGTTGAGAGAAGTGCATTTGTGCAGTTGTGTGCAGTTTTCGTCCGATGTGTATACTTTTCATTAGGCTTTTTGTAAGTGAGGTTTTCTGAACCCGCGATTAAATTGTAAAGAAGCAAGGTTTGTGTTTAACACGACGTTTGTTTGGATCAGTATTCAGTGACATGAGCTGAATTGTAATTGGTAAGGTTGAAAGTTGAAACTTCAAATTATTGTACTTAAGCTTATGTTGCATTTTTCAATTATGTTCGATTCATGTGAGTGATAATTTGATATTATTTATAAAATTCTTATCAAATGTGCGAATTTATTTCAGATTACTATGATATTCGTTTTTCTCTAAATTTTAAGAATGTAATAATTGGTAAGAAATTGTTTCTGTTATGTAACAATATACAATATTTTAAACGCTATTCACCCGTTTCTATATTTTTCAAATACAATACTTTGAAATCCGTTCTAAAGTAGCATTTCCTTTATCCAGAGATGCAGTATTCAGTTATAATTATAAGTTATATTATCAGTTATAAGTTATAATGATAGGTTGACAGTTGAGGAACGGACAGACATTAACAAGAGTTACTCGCCAAGGATAAGCGTGCCAGAGATAAAGAACGCTATGAGAGGCATACGAATTGACACAGCTACCGGTCCAGACAAAGTCATCATGAGAGTTATAAGTTATATTATCAGTTATAATTTATAATGATAGGTTGACAGTTGAGGAACGGACAGACATTAACAAGAGTTACTCGCCAAGGATAAGCGTGCCAGAGATAAAGAACGCTATGAGAGGCATACGAATTGACACAGCTACCGGTCCAGACAAAGTCATCATGAGAGTTATAAGTTATATTATCAGTTATAATTTATAATGATAGGTTGACAGTTGAGGAACGGACAGACATTAACAAGAGTTACTCGCCAAGGATAAGCGTGCCAGAGATAAAGAACGCTATGAGAGGCATACGAATTGACACAGCTACCGGTCCAGACAAAGTCATCATGAGAGTTGTTAAATGTGATCGCGTCGCCACTATCTTATCCCATATTGGCTCCATTATGTTGAGAAATGGATGGGTTCCTCAGTGCTTTCTTAAAGCTAGGACAATTCTCATCTACAAAAAAGGGGATCCTAATGATATAAATAATTGGCGACCGATTTCGATTTGTTCCATACTTCGAAGGGTTATTGAAAGAGCTCTGGACAAGCAGCTCAGGAGTTATGTCTCTTTCAACCAACATCAGCGTGGCTTCACATCGACACCTGGCACGCTTATAAACGTTTCTATCGTTGATGCAGTATTGAGAAAGGCGAAGACTGAAAAGACTGATGTGACATTAGTATTTTTAGATACCACAAAGGCTTTTGACAGTATAGGCCATGCTCATTTATGTTCAACGTTAGATTCTTCCTCATTACCGACGAAGTTATCGTCTCTGATCCAACAACTACAGTTTGGAAACGCAATTCAAGTTGAGGTGAATAGTGAAAAAACTAAACAAATCCCGATTATGAGAGGTGTTATGCAAGGAGCCCCACTTTCCCCATCACTCTATAATATGGGAACAGACCATATTCTCGATGTATTATCAGAAGAATCTGTTGTAGAAAATTTTGGTTTTAATCTAGTGGATGGATTGGAAAGAGTCTCTGTATTGGGATTTGCAGATGACTTGGTTGTAATAGGCAAGGATAAAGCATCTGCTATTGCTTTAACAAATATAGCCAAATCGAAACTACAGGAAATTGGACTGGAACTAAATACGAGTAAATCATCCGCCATTATCATTAAGCACGGAAAACTGGAAGAGTCTGCTTTGAAGATTGATGAAAAAACCTTCATCGAAAGTATTAAGCAGGATGAATCTATCAAGTACTTAGGAGTAAACTTCAATCGGGGGATTGTCTTCAACCACGAGAAGGTGATTTCTTCGCTTCGTACCAACATAGAAGCTTTAGTGAAATCTCCACTTTTGAAAGCAGATCAGAAGTTAAATATTTTAAATATTTACGTCTGGCCTACCCTTGTTTACCCATTTCAAAACGCACCTTTAGTACAGCTTACCTCAAAAATTTTGGATGATGTTGATAAGATAATAAGAAGTGCTTTGAAGGACATCTTGTGCATTCCTGGAGACACGCCGGACAGTATGATTTACTCAGCAAATAAACACAAAGGTCTGCAATTATTTCGAGCACGATGGGAAGCATACATACAGCACTACAACGTTTGTAATGTGTTGGAAAAGTCCTGTCATAAGTATGTCGTCAGCACGAGGAATTTGACAGGAGAGCGCCAAAATTGTGCCACTAAACTTGGAATAAACATCGATTCGTTGTCAAAAGATCCGAATAAATCTTACCCTAAACCATCTGTTATTCGTGAACACTTACGAGATAGGGAGTATGAAAGATGGTGCGAACTCACACAAAAGGGTAAAGGGGTAATTTTGTTCAGCGAACATACTCCAACAAACAACTGGATAAATAAACGGAATGGTTTAACTTGCAGTGAGTGGAGAGATGCAATTAAAATGACGGCAAATGTAGCCCCAGTTCGAGTGTTACACGGCAGAAGTCAGGGCGGTATAAACCAGTGCAGACATTGCACTGAGATAGAAACCCTTGGACACGTCCTGAACTTCTGCCAGCACGGAGAACTTCTACAAATCGCGAGACATAATTCCGTCCGAACAATGATTGCCAATGCGTTTAGAGAAAAGAACAAATTCGACGTCTATGAAGAAGTTACGTGCTTTGGAGGGTCTAAACGCATTGACATTATTGTAATCGACAATCTAAAAAAACACGGCTTAATCATCGACCCAACCATTAGGTTCGAATCACATAAAAATCAACCTGAAGAAGTTGATGAAGAAAACGGAAGTATTATGAACCAACTATAGGGGAATACTCAAGAATGTATGGTTTGCTTCATGTCGACATCGTAGGACTAATGGTTGGGTCACGAGGAACAATTCCTGGATTTTTGAAAGCATTTGTAGTGAAGCACAAGTTGCATAAGACTTTGTTAAATAGTATAGTTATAGATGTAATTAGGAGATCAGTTATTATTTTGAAAAACCATTTATATCATTAATTTCATAGTTCAAATGTTTATTACCTAATTTTAGTCACATCTCATGATTTTGTTAATTTAGTTATCTTTTCATTAATGTTGTGTATTATTCTGTGTCTTTGTTGGCAACCAACAATTGTTGTTGGCAGAGTTTTAAATAAAAAATATATAATAGCAAATCCGTTTGCAATAATTAATTTTCGACAACTTCAATGAAAGACGTGGATTTGGATATTATACGTCTTGCATTTAATTATTACCGAAATTTCTTTCTTGAGAAACTCTTACAGTATACTATTTACTTATTATTTACTGTAGATCTTCAATATTTATCATACAGTGATCAATATATTGCTTTTTAATCTTCACAAACATTCATAGCACAATATTGACTCTTTATTAAGTAATAGTTTATTTAAGATTTCCTTAAAACCAATTACCGTTTTTATTTGATATTCGAGTAAATGCCATACTCATGATTCTAATCATTACAAAGGCAAAATCCAATCAAATTGCTTTATTAAACATACAACTCCTCTTAAAAAGGTGAACAGGGTGCCTCCTCAAATAAATCCTCCATTGGCCCCTGCATTCACCTGAATAGACTTTGAAATATAAAAAAATGTTCTCCATCCTTCATATCCTAATCTTCCCCCTCCCTTGCAAGTGGACTCGAACCCAGTGCTCTGGCGTTGTGCGCATGTGCCGAGTCGATGATGTATGAGACACGCATGATCGAGTCAGTAGGAATGAGAGGAGATCTTGCGATGGACCACGCTGCGAGGTTACTTGCGGCGATCGCAACATTGGCGACACTGCAACTGTCAACGGGTCAGTATTCTTTGCGATCTTTTTCAGAGGAGAAATATTTGAAATAGATTTACTCAGGATATTTTCTTTGGCAAAATATTATTTGTAATTATATATTGGTTTCGATATTATTAATTATTTTTAAGCGATAATATAGTACCTAATTGGTATAGAAGTTAGTTAAAATTTTTAGATTATTAGATAAATGTTTGTAACGGGAAGTTCATGCAATAATAATGGATTTTTTATGACATAATTCCATCCCTCCTACGTACGCCAAATTATTCCATTTGGCTAGTTTGTATCTGATTTTTTTTAGTGCACCGACACTAAATTTTTATATTGAAATGGGAAATCAGTTCAAAATGTTAGGACCTCAGTTTCATAAATAATATATTTCATAACAAAACTGTGCTTAGGTAAACTGAACATAATAACAGGTATATTACCAAAGAAAGAAAAAATAATGTAATAACTCGTTTAATTTGGAATTCACATAATAGGGAAGTCTCGTGAAGATAAGAATTCAGAATAATATTTATTTTATGAAAGTTGAGATGTTGCTGAACACAGATGTGGTATTATTTTTGTTGTTGGACGAATAGTTCTCGTGTAATTAATTTACAAAGTTTGATAGATCTCCTCTCATTTAAAAACAGGAAAATTGGCGATGACATCACAGTTTGCTATATTGCCATGGCAACAAGGGAATCCCCATGTCAACACAATGTTCAAGACTTGGAAATGACATCACAGTTCTGATTCTTGTTAAAGGCCGTTTTTCCCGCCAAAAATCATATGATATTTGAACTCGATTTTTATGAATGAAAATTTAAGATTTCACAGGTAATAAGTGTATTTGTCATTATTATTTGTGTTTATTTATAGAAATTTACTAGAATAAAATTTCATGAGATTTCCCTATTGGGTCTAGTCCTTGGATAGTAGCTAGATAGTAGGTAATCGCTTGTATTTAGGAGGAATGCTCCTCGAAATATTATAATTTTGGTGGATGGAGGGGGGGGGGGGGGGGGTTAAGAGTTTAGGATAACCGCAAAAACCATGCATACAACAGTTACACAACAGTTTCAACTAATTCAAATATGATATCGAATTAATAACAAAGGCACCAACATATTACCAACACTTACAACCATGATGAAACATAACCATGATCTAGAAAACAAGGATATGTTCTAGTGAGTATTGTCCCTCGGTACAATAATAAATAAGTTATCTTAAAAGTCAAAAATTAATTATGTTTGTTAATTATCTCATTTTTCATAAACAGTTCAAAAGTTATGACCATATTTTTGAAATCTCCAGTGTTTACCTTCGACTGTAGCCGACTAACCAAAACAATGTCAATAACTAATAACTAGCGGTCGCCTAGGATTTATATAAATAAACAGATGATGACATTTCCAAATGAATCACGGCTATTATGACTTGTATTTGTTATTGCCAGGATTGCTGCGAAGCTTGCTAGCTGGGTCTGATATCGGGGTCCATGGGCCACAGCTGCAGCTTTGCTACATTCAAGTTCGGTGCTCCGTGGGACAGCGCTCACCATTCGTGCTGCCTCAAGACCGCTCCCAGCACCACCTTCATGGCGTCGTCCACGTTCACGTCAACCTCCGCCTCCACGTCCACGTCCACGCTCAGCGACACGGCGGGCATCCCGACTCCAGGTGAGAAGTTAATTCCCGGGAATGTGCGTGCACATCTGCATAGACCCGAGGAGTACAGATGCGATGTCGTACAGATGTGAATGTCGTACTGATGTGATGTACAGATGTGATGTACACATGGTGTCGTACAGCTGTGAATGTCGTACCTACTGATGTGATGTACATATGTGGTGTCGTACAGATGTTAATGTCTTTAAGTTGTAAAGTCATACAGATGTGATTGTCGTAGATGTGAATGTCGTAAAGATGTAAAGTCGTTCAGATGTGACAGATGTGATGTCGCAGATATGTGATTGTCGTATAATGTGAAATCGTACAGATGTGATGTCGTACAGATGTGATTGTCGTGCAAGATCGTTGTCTTGATTCAGTGTGTTGTTGTAGCGTTGGGCAGTCTGTGTGACCTGCTGTCTGGAGAGCTGTGTGCGCACATCTGTATACCAGTACCGGACTCGTACAGATGTGAATGTCGTCCTGGGTTCTCTCTAATGGAGGACAACAAATCATGTCATCTAAATGACGAGGCAGCTGACAGGTTAGACATACATTCTTATAAATACTCTTTAGATCGTATTTTTATTACCTACCTATACCTTAGCCTATACCTTGTCATCGAACACATAAGTAAATCCAGGGACAGAATTTAATTAACCCCATAATCTAAGTATTGTAGCCATTTCGTTATCTGACTGAGGTGAGCTGTGTCAAGTATGTGTGTGTGTGTGTGTGTGTGTCAACTCAAGGACAAACACGCAAAGGAATATGCTTCGTTCACCTCCTACCCACAAAACTCTCTCCCATAAACGACATCGGACATTTTGTCATTATGTGACCAAGTGACTACACATCAGTACTTGCCGGACTCGTGTATTGAAATTGTTTCATTCATTCAACGCAGTTATTTTCTCATCAATTTATTTTAGTTTGTAAAAAACATTGCTAATGAAAGAATGCATTCACTGTAAGAATGACGACATTGAAAAATGATGTCAAGTCGTTTATTAGATTGCCGTCCAGCAATGACTATAGCTTCAAGGTCGTGGTTTTCACAGTGAATGTGTGTGAATAATGTTTAGATGTGCCGTGATCAACCCCGCTGTACGGAGAAGTGCGTTGACACCGGCATTGCTGTGGAGTGTTCATGTCATTCTGCCTTCATGCTTGCTGCTGACAAGGGAACTTGTAACGGTAAGGACATTATTAGTGAAGTACTCTACTCATAGAATAGAATAGAATAGAATAGAATAGAACTTTATTCACAGCTTAGTAATACACTGTACATTATTCGATTAAGTGACTACAATTCTGTACCTGAGAGGTAGAAGGGTGGAATTCCATTTTCTTGATTTGAGTTATTTTGGAATTATGTAAGTAATCAGTTCTAACAATTGCCATTTGGCTGATGTCAACAAATACAAGTTATATTGACAGTGGCCGAATTGGAAGTCGGTCCATGGGGGGTGGTGTGTTGTTAAAAAATTGCTTCAAGTTTATGGGGGGGGGGGGGGGCAAACTTGCTGGAATGCATTGTTTGCAAAAAAAAATCAGAAATAATTTTGGTGCATTTTTACGCGATTTTGACGCTATTTAAGCCTATTTTATCTCGACAAATGGTGTCTAGAGGCTAAAATTGACAAATCTTCTGGAAATATAAATAGTGTGAAGTAAATAGGTGCGTTTTTTAAATCTTTCATGGGGGATGGTAAAAAAAATACAGGCGACAAAAACAGGCGACACAGGCGACAAAAATATGTAACTAAAACTAAATTCTAGTCTACAGTAGGTAAATGATAATTCTGAGTTGCTTGTTGCTTGGTGAATAATTAATTACTAAGCAAAGTTTCGACTAGGTCCTACCAGTCTTCTCGTGGTAAGTAGGTACTACATTAAACTCGTACATTATAGTTTTTTCCCATAGGTGTTTTCCTTGATAAAGCGTTCAGTTTATCATCTTCAGTTACCTAGGATATGCTATACACGAAATATAACGTATTCTAAGTGATAAAAAGTAATCAATTTATAAGCATTTGATTCTTTAAGAGCACATACAAAATAACAAATATGAATTAATAATGAAGAAGAATACCACTCATGGGGTCAAAGAAATGCTTTGTGAAGTCTATATGCTGCAACTCTTGAAAATAATATTAATAACAATAATAAGTTTTATTGCTCTACAAATTGTATATATACAGGTGGCAGAGATACTATCAACTAAAGTTATATTAAGACAATTGAAATGACATAATTATTAATAATAAATATAAACTAAGATACATCGAGGAACAATCTCATCTCCGCGAGTGTTTCCGGTAACGTTGAAAAACTTAGTTCGTTCCACTCTTGAAATCCAATATCGGCGTGTGAGTTTCGTGCCGCATCTAATTTCACGTTTCTTCTTCTTATCTTAAATGAGTGATCTTTTCTTCCTACATAATCGGGTTTCTTAATTCTTCGAGACAGATCCTTCCATGCTTCCACTCCAGTGAAGGCTCTGTAAATGTTGCAGAGCCTTGCTTTTCTTCTCCTATCTTGAAGCGATTCCCAACCCAAGTTCTTTATCATGTCTGAAACACTCTCTGGAACTTGCCTCATGGTCAAAGTCAATTCATTTCTTCCCTTTCTACCCTTATTTGTCTTCACTACTTCCCACTTCCTTCTTCTCATCTTTCCTGTCACTCTTCTCGCAGCCTTTCTCTGAACACTTTCCACAGCCTTTACTTGTCCTATTTTGTACGGGTCCCAAATTGACCCAGCATAATCAAGAATTGGCCTTATCAATGTCTTGTAAGCCATATTCTTCACACATTGCGCTGTGCCTTGCAAATTTCTCATAACAAACGACAATTGCCGCAATCCCTTATTTGACACATGACTTATCTGCTCACCCCAATTCAACCTCTTATCAAACACTATTCCTAAATATTTACAACTCTCTTCATTCTCAATCTTTGATACATCCATCCAATAACTTTCTCTCTGTTCCTCATTCTTTCTTGAAAATCGAACAAAATTACATTTATTTGCATTAATTGCCATCTTATTCTGCCTGGCCCAATCAATAACTTTATTAACGTCACTCTGAATTAGGTCTGTCTCAACAGATGAACCGTAAATGACAACATCATCAGCAAAAAGTCGACTATTTGTTAACATGCCTCCAACTAAATCATTAATGAAAATGATGAATAGAAGTGGACCCAACACACTACCCTGTGGGACACCTGAGGTAACTTCTACTTCATTCGACAAATCAGAGCCCACTCTAACTCTTTGCGTTCTCCCCCACAGGAATGTGGCAACCCAACATACAATTCCATCACACAAACCAGATACTTTCAATTTTTCTATTAGCTTTTGATGAGGTACTTTATCAAAAGCTTTTTCAAAATCAATAAAAATACAATCTGTATCAATTCTTTTGTCTAAATTATCTAACAAATCTTGTGTGAAACCTACAAGTTGAGATTCACACGAATGCCCATGTCTAAAGCCATGCTGTTGTGGTGCAAACCATTTCGAGCCCTCCAGAAACTCTCTCATATGATTTGCCAGAACACTCTCCATTAATTTGCAGACTACAGACGTTAGACTTATTGGCCTATAATTCTTTGCTTCACTTCTTGCACCACTCTTAAAAATAGGAACAACAATTGCTTTTCTCCACTCCTGAGGTACAACATTGTTGTTAAATGAATTCCTAAACAGGTGCTCAAGAAATGGCACAACACTTCTACCCGCTAATTTCAAAATATCTGTAGTAATTCCATCAGAACCAGGTGCCTTTCCATTCTTAAGAGAAGTTAAAACTTTCCATATATGGCCATACTCTATTCCTAACTCCTCCCATTTGCCTTTGTTGCCTTCTGTATCTATTGCAGCATCTCTACTCTGAAAGACCGCTGCATATACGTCATTTAAAGCATCAGCCTTTTCTTTGTCCTCACTTGCCTCCCAGTTATCCCCTCTTAATAATGGAATTGTCCTGCTGCAACACTTTTGTTTCTTTATATGCGCATACAGTTTTCTCCAACTCCCCTTCACATCCTGTTCCTGAAACATTGCCATCATGTAATTGTCTTTAGCCTCGAGTTTAGCATTGATCAACTCAAAACGTAAATCCCTACACTTTTCTCTCCATACCCTGTCTTTCTTACCCAAATTATGAGCCTTTCTAGCTTTTCTTTTAAGTACTTTCACCTTTTTTGTGTAGTAAGATGGGTCACTATTATCCTTGAAAGTCTTAGATGGCACATACATTAGAGATCCTACTCTCAAAATATCCTTAAACTGACTCCACATAACTTCCATATCTTCTCCGCAATGTTCTTTCCATTTATCAAACTCACTATCTAGGTATTTCTGCAGTCCCTTTCTATCTCCCTTCCTATAGAACCCAACTATTCTCTCTGATTTACCTCCATATCTTTTAAATGATTCAAATTCAACATCAAGAATTGGCACTTTGTGGTCACTTATTCCATCAACCACCTCACAATGCACCCATAATTCCGGAGGTCTAACTAGAAACACATCTAAAAGATTTAATTTGTTGTTAGATTGTCTTGTACCACTCTGAACTGTCTGAACAAAACCAAAATTCATGATTTTATGTACGAGAGCTTGTACTGCAATTCCACAGTTCTCATCCCCCATATCCCATCTGATGTCTGGGAGATTAAAGTCACCGCCAATAATTATATTTTCCTTCTCATTCCAGGCATTAAGTCTGGTTACAAGCCTTTCCAACACTAAAAGTTGCCACCAGGTCTATACACTGCAACTATTTTCAACACTTGACTTACAGCTCTCACTTCAACTGACATCATTTCAACTTCATCCTCTACCCACTCCAACCTACTTCGTATGCTTTCTTTAACACCAATGAAGATTCCTCCTCCTTGCCTATTTCTATCTCTTCTATAAACCCTATAATCACAACCAAATACTTCACTGTCCAATGTGTCACCATCCAGAAATGATTCAACCCCTATTACAATATCCGGGTTATGGCATTCCAACAATGTACTGAACAGCAACTGCTTTGATAATACACTCCTACAATTAACTTGCAATAACCTTAATTTATTACCTATTATACATTCTACAATCCCACTCTCAGCCATTAGTTTTCCGATTGATTACTTGGAACTTCCTTTACTGGTTCGGAACTCCTTTCCTTCTTCAAAAGTCTATCAGCAAAACCCATGAACACATTCACAAGAATCTCATTCCCTTTGTAGTTAAGGTGAAAACCACCCTTTGCCAAACAATCAGATAGAAGCCAATTATTAGGATCAACAAACTCTACACCAAACTTAGTCACAACCCATTCGATCTCAGAATTCAGCTGATCTATAGAACGATTACTAATGTCACTCCTATGAATAATACCTGTGATGCCCAATTTTGCTAGTGGAAATTTATAACATAGGTTACTCATGAATTCCCATGTTTCACTAGCAACATTTCCTTCTCTCAACCATCCCCTGACACTATTAGTTCCCACATGAACTAATATCGGTCCAGTTGTTGAGCAATCCAGGTCACCTAAAACGTAATTCATCTGATCCATTCTAATCCCAGGAAAACAATGGGTATTCCATTCAACGTTCCTATTCCTTATTATTTTCCCAGAGTTGAAAATAAAAGAGTCGCCAATCAAATGCACTTTTGGAATAACACCATCAAACTGTTCGCCTACTACACTCTCGTCATTGTTTACCAATGTATCATACCTGATACGAACATTAGCATTCTTCATACTATGTTCCCTTTCCAGTTTCTCTCTGCAATCTTCATTTTGTTCGGTATGTCTCCTTTTCTCAATGTCAGTAGCTGGCTCACTTCTATCGTCTACTTGATTTTTCTCTCCACACTCTTCAATGTAGTTACTGCTGTCCTCATTTTGCCGCTTATCTTCATGCTGTTGGTGTTGCTGTTGAGATGGTTGACTTAGACTAAGATATTGACGATCTTTTTTTTTCTTGCTTTTGTAATCGTCGCCGCTGCCGTCGTTCTTGTTGTTTCTGCTTCTGCTGTATTTGCCATTCATCAATCATTCCCTGAACATCTTCGATTAGCTGTTTTCTCTCTTCCATTCTTAATGCACATTCTCTTTCTTGCATCTCGATCTTCTGACTATTCTCAAGATACCTTTCATTCTTCAACATGAATACCTCATCCATGATTATTTCACTCTTAACCTCGACACTCTCTTCCCATACTGCACGTTGAACGCTAATACAGGTATTTATCTTGTCATATTCTTCAATATTCCTTTTCATTCTCTCAATGCTCTCATCCATCTCCATTTCCCATAACAATCTGTCGCCAAATATGTCATACATATCCTCTTCTCCTTTCTTAACTTTGTTCTTTATCTCATTCACATCATTTCTTAACTCATTTACTTCACTAATTAACTCGTTTAGTAATGAGATAATGTTTCTCTTATCATTCCGACTCGTATTTCTACTAAATATCTGTACATGCATTTCTGTTCCATCATTTCCAGATTCGCTCTCCGTCTTTCCGTTTCTTCTTCTGCTCTTTTCCTTCTTTGAACCACTCAAAACTCTTTTCTTCTTCGATCTCAAATTCATAACCATCTCAATCCTCTAACGACCTTGCTTTTTGCCGTAAGAAAATTCCACTTGACCGTGAGAAAAATAAAAATTCTTCCTTACATTTCTTGATCCTTTCTCTCAGCAAAAATTCAAAACTTATTTGTCAATTCCAAGCAAAATTAACAGAATATTTACGAACCTTTTAGCTGTAAATACTCCTCAGCTGCTTCTTCTTTACTCAACGAGTCCTCTTTTCACTCAAACAAACTGATATTTCTCCACAAAATCGATGTTTAATTCAGACGAGCTTATTAATAACCTGCTTATGGTCAGATTTCACGGCCTCCGTGACCATACCGTATTTGCGGTATGGTAAAGTTAAAAACAAAATTATAAGAGCGTGCTGTTTGGAATCCGTCTTGTCTTAGAGAATAGATATTTGCATATATAAAGACTGCAAGAAAGCAGTCAAGTCTCTATGTAATGATTAAATTATTCGCGATCAGACAAAGACAAAAAGACCAAGACATTCACTTGACTGTTGCATCCGAAGTTTGCCTCTTATAGTTGCTTCCAATTTCCAAGAAAAACCCTACAGTAAACCAACAGGCTACAGTGTAAGCCTACAGTGATTGTCTTACAGTGAGTGCTTATCCCATGGCAATCCAGATGATGGTGTTACATTTACAACACGGTCCTTCACAACCCCCCCAATCGAGAGACAAATAACAGTTGGAGGGAGGTCGTCACACTAACCACCAAACACCCCAGTCTCTCTGGCCCAACGAGCAACTATAAGCAGGCTGGAGTTGATGGGTCACCCATCCAACTACAAACCCCGCTCAATTAGTATGCATTCCCATGTAATAATCGCGTATTATAGTCATCAACTTCATCTTGAAACCTTGTTATCTTGTATTGTATTATGTGAGATGATGTGTCTGGGTCTGATTCTCAGGATTGAAAGGCGAAGATCAGGCCGGTGGGAAATGTCCTCCAGGTTATCAGTTCAACGCCGAGTCCCAGGTCTGCGATGGTAAGTGTCGTGATGCATCTCACTTTTACAACTCCTCTGACGTCACCGAGCAAGATGGCTGCTAATTAGTGGATTTTCCATTGCTGTTTACATCTACTTTCTGAAGAAGGTCAACATCTCCAATTTGCAGAAAGATAAGGGGCTGTACTCCAGGACCCTTATTTAATATCACAAACCACTAACTAGTACGGTCATTTGAAGTCCTGGTCATAGCTATATCAATAACATTGCGGGACTAGCCTTGGACTAGGAGAACAATGCCAGTCCACACTGAAGTCAAATCCTAAATGGATATTAAATAAGGGTCCAGTGTTGTATAATACTTCAAATTGCACATGGTGGTGAAGTAAATCTTCCTCTATAAAATGGTTTGACGTAACTGTCTAAGTCTTATGATGTTCATTTGCACGATCGTTCGTTGAACCTAACTCTTCAATAATATTCGGCAAAAACATGTGGTGGTTGTGTAGTACACACCTTCTTCACAGCTCAATTAATCGTGTCCCCAAATACTGTCCTTAGTTCAACCGCAAGGTAGAAGTCGAATGTTGTAAGGTTCTGGATGTTACATGGATGGGAACAGATTGACCGGACCAATCTGCCGAACGTTTGTGTTATTGCCAAACAGTAGCACACAGGCTGAGTTTGCAGAATATTATTGGAGAGTTAGGTTCAACGATCGTTCAAACGCATCTCTTAAGACTTAGACAATGTTGTGTCATACCACCATGTGCAATTTGAGTCTCTATGTCAATTAATGAAATGAAAAGGTTATACCAAATACATTAACTTATACAGGTTATGTGTAATGTATATGTATTTGGTTATACCCACTTTTCGTTACTTTCGGTTCGGTCCTCTTACGTACACGAATGAATATCCGAGCTGGGGTGCGATCATATAAAATGACAACTTAGTTCTCGCGAGACAATTTTCTCATCTCAATGTTATTCACGGCATTCTCGGGTGCGATGAGAAGCTTGACACGCGACAACATTTTATATGATCGCACCCCTGAGTACCTTGATACTAAGCCATGAATGAATTTCCTTTCATATCACACCATTTCAAGTACCTACTACGAGATTTTGGTTTAATGAGATCAAATTAATTGCATACTTATGTGCCATAAGACACCTTCATGTTTGATTTGAGTGTTTACCCGGCAATTAAATAAAGGAAAGAGAGTAAAGGAATTTCTATCCTTCATTTCTTGTGCGCAGCTTCTAATGCGCAGCGTAGACTCTGCCTACCTCATGCGTACCTAACGACGAGTAGAACTAGAGGCGCGCTTTGCGTCGCTTACTCCAACTGGCTCTATAGTCTAGCGGCAAGACACCCAGTCAATGATATTTCTCCATGGCCATTACAGGGGGTCCCGGGTTCAAATCCCGGGCGAGCGCAATTTTTTTTCGTTTTATTTTTCTTGCAGGAAATTTTTTATTTTTCCCTCCTTGCACCTTGCATCTTTTTACCCATCCATCGAAGTAATGTTACGTGATATCAACAAGTAAAATCATGTTATTCATTTTGGCACCCCATTGGTAACTCCAAATGAGTCCCCTCCCCGTAAAAATACAAAAGAACTTAGTTGTAGAAGCTGAGATCTTACAAATAAATATAAGACTGTAATATTTTATTAAACAATTCAATACAGCGTGGTTTTCATCCAACGAAAGACATTTCGTAATCGCCTCCACTAGGAATCACACGGCAACTTCAAGCTAAGCCGACAGATCGCAGCACAAGAAGAAAATTTGTAATCCGACTTTAGGCCGAGATGGGTAACAAAATGACGTCATTTCCAAATCCAAACTGATGCACGTATGTGCGTATGTGTGTGGTACACTCCCCCAAATAATGAACGGTACTCGAAAGAAAATGAATTGACTGATTAAGGTTTGATGGCATCATCCCATGAAGTCAGTGCTAACGCATTATCTAACTCTTTTAGGCCGTGATCTACTCGCTGACAAACCGTTTTGTTCAACTCCTTCTCATACTTCAACCCAAGTTGGGCTGGAATACGAGCAATTGGAAATTAAAGTTGAAAGCTCTCTACCTACCTACCTACCTACCTACCTACCTACCTACCTAGGCCGATTCACACGGCAGTTCGAAACTTCCCAAGTTCTCAAAAGTTCCGAATCGCCGATTCAAAAACTCCCATGTGAACTACGAAACCATTTGAAATTGAATATTGAATTCAAATATTTGCACTTTCAACGCTTTCAACAAGGCTCTAAATAGAACGGACGCTCGGAACTAAAGTTCAACAAAAAGAACATAGGTACTAAAGTAAAGGAAAATGCTATTTTTTAATTGGTGCCATAAGCTTCAACATACAGCAACATCTTGGGATCCTTGGCCATTGAACGATGTAACAAAATGAGACAGTGTTTTTTTCTCCGATCTTTCAGAGTGTCTTGTTAGTTGATATATGAATGTGTGCCTTCGAAACTAATCATGTCCTTAACGAGATTTTTTGCAAGTGCTCCAGAAGCAACCTTGAACAACAATAACCTCGGGCCCATTCCAACTTATTCCACACATTTTGATCCGAAACTGTCACCGCTATCACCATAACAAATAATATAATTGTTTGCATGTGCATTCTTCAAAACCAATTTAATGAAACTGTGAGTATTGCCTCAATCCAGGCTCAACCATTATTTTCCTTTCTCATGAGCAGTGTTGGGACTTATCTAGATAATATTTTTTATCTATCTTATCTAGATAATTATATAATTTTTTCTCTTCATCTACAGTACGTTCGACACGGAATTTGCATCAACGAGAAATCTAGTTTCTGTTTGGAATATCTATATTCCACACTAATTTTGGTTATTTTTCTGGCACCACCTCCATTCCACCCAATAGCAATTAGAGGAGCAAAGACAATCCTCGTTTCTGAGATGTATACAGCATTTTATTGTCGATTGTATTTTGGTATTTGCCCTCAGGCGCTGAAAGGTCCGGTCCGAATGGAGTATAGATAAAAAATATTGTTATCTATTGACAATTATCTAGATAAAAAATACAAAAATACAATATGCATTTGTGTGTATGAACATGCACGAACCTCAAATGTCAGATGATATGAAAAAGGAAAATCATCTCCGTTTAGTCGCATTAGTTGGCTTGCTTTGACGGCCCATTTTTTACAAACTCGAGTTCCGAATTTAGGATTCGAAAATAATTAGGGAACAGTAGTATTTGGTAAAAAATTATCTATTATCTTTTACAATTATCTAGATAAATATTTTTTATCATTATCTATTTTCTAGGTGATTTCTTGGAAATGTATCTATTATCTCATCTAGATACATTTTTGGCAGGTTATCTTCATTTTTATCTAGATAAGAATAAAATTATCTAATCACAACACTGCACATGAGTGTTCAATTTTCAAAGGTGAGTTCATTGCCCCTTGCTTCCTCATTCTCTCCCCGCTTAACAGTTGATAGTTACAGCATGGAGATATAAATATCACCTAGAAAACACATTGAATTTGAACAACATAGCTGCATGGCATGCTCATCTTCTCTCAGGCAAGACTTTGCCGCGGACTATGTGTGGTGTGATGCAGGGTACCGCCTCAGATGATTTAAGTGCACGACCAACTCATCATAATAATTATAATAACAGTGATATTGTTTCATGAAATAGATCTACCTACATCTACTTGCTTCATATCGTTTTAGGAACATCTTTAACCAGATATTATTTTACTGTTATTCGTTGATTTGTTGTCATTTGTACTGTAGATGGACAGTATATTACAGTTTTCTTCTACCCTATTCCGTTTTATGTTTGTCTGTACTGTTTCTGCAGATGTTTGTGTCTTGTGTATTCCTTTTGAGAGGTTAAAATGAATTGCGGGCCATTTTACAACTAACATACTTTGCCGTAGAATTTATCATACTACCACTGGCTCTAATACCGTTGCCTCAAACCGACGAGATCCTCCCAATTCCCAAAGCTCCTTCTATCTGAAAATGAAATGAACCCGGACATACACTCATCCTCCAGAGAGCCTAACATCCTCGTCAAAAACTTTCTCCTTCATGGCTACAAATCCTCGATCACGCGGCTCGTCACTCACCCTGGCTGTGAAACCTTGAACCTAAGCCTTTAACACATTTGTTAGCCGCTAGATGGCGCTCGGTGTTCAATGAAGCGGGTAACGTTGAAATAAGCTGGTAATTCGACTTCAGGCCGAGATGGGTAACAAAAATACGTCATTTCCGGCTTTGATTTCCGGTACAAATAATAACAGCACAGAGTGTTTACATTATTAAAAATGACCCAAAAATTAACAAAAAAACAAAAACCCCCAAAAATGTACATAGTACAACGATGTAGCCTGAAGTCGTCTCTTGTTTTCATGTGAAAACAATTTACTGGGCAGAGATTAGAACGCGGCAAGATGACGAAAATTTGAAAAAACTGAAACTATGTTGGGTCAATGATGACATTTCGTTTTACAAAGATATTATGCACGTAGGACACTGTAATTTACATTTTTAAATGTACTTGAGAGTACAACAGACTACCGAAGGGTATTAATACATAAATTGATCATTTAAACTCATTAAAACTAATTTTAGTTACTACCAAAGGTGTTACCCAACCGCTGGCGCCATCCCACGGACATTTTGGTTACTAAAATAAAATGTGACCCATCTCATCTCGGCCCAACGAAGCTGCCAAATCGGGGAAACCGACGGTGAAATCGTTTAACATATCGTTAAAAATATAATATAAAAAGTGCATTCTTTTAAATGTAGACAGTTTTGAAGAGCTAATTGCATCCAAGGCTGTAATTAACATAAATTCATCGTAGGTTTAAACGCAACTTGTCCAGAATGATTCTGCTGACATTGACAATATAAACCCAAGTCCCAAGTCACCCCATTATATTTGAAAAGCACCCCCTTCTTTAAAGACATCCCGATGGCTGTCACCTTAGCGCGGGGTTGGGGTTCGTGTTGGCCAATGATCAAGTGCAGCCCATGCCGGAGACACCAGTGGTGAGACCCAGACAAAGAGTAGCCAAGGTCGACCTACCCCCATGACCCCTCCCCTTTGACCCTCCCATTGACCCCTCCCCATGACCTCCATATATCACCAACAAAACATTAAACTTAATTTGCGCAAAATGACCTCGCTGTCGACGCGCCGTAACCACTATAATACTACTACTAACTTCATACCACAATAGGGAATATGCATACATCTTGTTAAATACATCGACGATTGCAACGAGCGACACGAGTGTGACGACTCGCTCACTGTGCTCGTCATGTTACAGACATCGACGAGTGTGTCGACTCACTCACTCACTGCGCTCGTCATGTTACAGACATCGACGAGGGTAACGACTCACTCACTCTGCTCGTCATGTTACAGACATCGACGAGTGTGACGACTCGCTCACTGTGCTCGTCTTGTTACAGACATCGACGAGTGTGACGACTGACTGTGCTCGTCTTGTTACAGACATCGACGAGTGTGACGACTCACTGCTCTCGTCTTGTTACAGACATCGACGAGTGTGACGACTCACTGCTCTCGTCTTGTTACAGACATCGACGAGTGTGACGACTCACTGCTCTCGTCTTGTTACAGACATCGACGAGTGTGCCGGGCGACACGAGTGTGACGACTGACTCACTGTACTCATGTACTCATGTACCATACATGAGCAACCTGCTGGCGAACTTGTACACAACTGTGGGCTTCACGGACTTATAACAAGTTCATGATGTTACAGACGTACATGAGCAACCTGCTGGCGAACTTGTACACAACTGTGGGCTTCACGGACTTATAACAAGTTCATGATGTTACAGACATACATGAGCAACCTGCTGGGGAACTTGTACACAACTGTGGGTTTCACGGACAACGCTTCTGACGATCAACTCACCGTGTACAAGAGGATCAGCGCTCTCAGCTGGGCCTGTGTCCTTGGCCACGACGACTGCGTGAAGAACAGCGTCAAACAGTTCCAGAACTGGAGGTCGACACCGGATCCGGATTCAAACAATCCGTAAGTAGCATTAATTTCCTCAAGATCGATTTACAGAGATGTTTCAACTTACTAGTTCAGAACGGTCGTTCAATTTACTAATGTCTTGTCAAGTCGAAACTTGATTCCAACTTAATCAGGCATTTCAACTGTTGTATTTGTACATAAGGAAGTTTTAAGAAAGACGATTCGGAGCATGGGGAAACTTTGGAAGTTTGGAACGTCCTTGTCGTATACTTAATCAGTACTCATGTTCCCAATAGCAAAATTGTTCCCAATCGAACCTAGTACCTCTATACTTTACCTTATTGAGCGAGCGTAGCGAGCGTCACCACGGTACTCTTATGGCACTTTCTCTGTGTTTTTTTTTTGTTTGTTTGTTTGTTTTTTGTTGTTTTTTTTTGTCCGCACAGCCCAAGTTAAACCGCACATTCAATCGATCTGAAACTTTGCACATATGCTAACGTAATCTATGCGGTCCCTGGGATCGTTTTTGAACGGGCTCCTGTGATTGGTTCAAGTTTTAAAAAAATTATCTTTCGATTGGTTGCTCCGATCAATTTGAAATTTAGCAAAGTCATTGCAACCAACATTGTACCCAATCATAAAAAATTTCAGCCAAATCCTGCCATTGGTTAAAATTTAAAAAAATCTTTCATATGATTTTTGAAATTTAAACTAGAACCGATTGAGCGATCAACTTAAAACTTCACGTGGTCATTGGTACCAACATTATCTGTATATTTGAAAATTTTCAGACTTATCTGTGTTTAAATCCAAACGTTATTGACATTTTACGGACATTTTGCGTGTTGGCTGTCAAATTACTCAAAAATGTTGATCACGGCTACTTCGACTCTTTATAGTTCCAAGCAGAGGCGGCTTGACCATATTCAATCCGGGCCGTGGCCCCGGTAGAAAAGGGTGGTGGGTGGGTGGGTGGGTGGTCGGAAGAAGGCGGGTGGTTGGGTGGGTGGGTGGGATGAAGGTATGAAGGTATTAAACATCAAGTGAATTATAATAAAATAAAAGCTGTAAATATGTATTAATTGAATATAGTAATAGAGTTCTTTGTACATTCTAATCATTGTACATGTTCCAGACGATTGAGTGGGTTCAAATGAAAAAAAATCAGAATACGCGCTGTAGATAGATTGAAATTGCCGCCTTTATAAAGCCGGTTTCCTGTTGGTGGAAATCGTATAGCATGGGGATCTTTATTTATTGTGATAATGTTGTCGATTTCACGTAAGCCAGAAAGGACAGTAAGTATAAGATTATCAAATGCAGTTGTAGAATCAGGGCCCGGTATGGCCGACATATCCACAGCCATACCTAATGCACGCATGCAGGCTGCAGGCAGGTTAAAATACTTGTGTATTTTGAAAAAAAGGAACAAGGGGGTATCACACTTGCCACTATGGGCTGCAACCCTTAGGTGGAACCCTCGTAAGGACCAAATTATCAATTGCAAAGACTAAAATTTGTCTCTGCACATGTATAGAACGATTACGTGAGAAATACACTTGGTTCCAGCGACGAAATGCGGCCCAGTGTGATACCTCCTTTTTGGGAAGAAATTCCTTTGAACCCGCCAGTTGGTGTGATATCAGGTAAAAATTGGTTGAAAACGATTTTGAAAATGTTATTTTTACTTTGAGCACACTTCACTTCCCTTACCCCACTTGGACCCCCCATTTTAAGCCCGTCCTAAGAGCCAAAAAACTAAAAATTCGCTGCGCGGCATTTTTATGTACACTTTTTATTAATTGTCGACTCTTTTTTGTTTTCTTTCAAAAATAGTACATGTAAAATCATTTTACATCCGCTCTAATGTAACCAAAAACTAAAAATTTCGCTGCGCGGCTATTTTAGGCGTGATTTTATTGCTAATGTAAAATCCTGTTAAACCCGTCCTGGCTATAAGGTATAAAAAAAAAATCGCTGCGCGGCATTATAATGCGTAATTACTTTTTATTAATTATAGACTTTTATGTTTTCTTTCAAAAATATAGTACTACCTGTAAAATCATTTTAAACCTGCTCTAATGTACCCAAAAACAAAAAATTTCGATGCGTTGCTTTTCTATGCATAGTTTTATCACTTTAATACAGAGTAATGTAAAATCATTTTAAACCCATCCTAAGGTAGCCAAAAACCAGAAAATTCGCAGCGTGGCATTTTTATGTGTTTTTTCTATTCATTAATGACTTTTTTCTTTTCTTTCAAAAATCTAGTACCTACCTGTAAAATCATTTTGAACCCGTTCTAATGAAGCCAAAAACAAAAACTTTTCTGTTTTCCTTCAAAATTATAGTACCTGTTCCAATGCAGACGAAAACCAAAAAATCGCTTCGCGGCATTTTTATGTTGTGATTTTTATACCTGAATGACTTTCCTGCTTTCTTTCAAAAATGTCGTACCTACCTACTTGTACAATCATTTTAAACTCGTTCTGATGTAGACAAATCAAAAAAATTCGCTTCGTGGCATTTTTTGTTTGATTTTATTTCTAATATTAATTACTGACTGCTCTGTTTTTCTTCAATAATATCGCACCTGCCTGTAAATTCATTGTAATTCCGTCTAGAACCAAAATAAAAAAATTCGCTGCGCGGCATTTGTGAGGGTACAATTCCTTTAAGAATTAAATTAATTACTTCCCAATCAATTTAAATCAGTTTTAAAGTAGCTAAAACTAAAATAATTCACAATAATTAACTTTATTGCTGTGCCTTTATTACAGCAAAAAGGGTTAATTAAAATCGTTACAATGCATCAAAACGAATGACCTTGAGAAAAATTTCGTGGGGGCTTAGCCCCCAAACCCCCTTTAAAAATGGGTGGTGGGTGTATGAGAAAAAGATTGGCCCCGCATGTTTTTATGGGTTCAAGCCGCCACTGGTTCCAAGGTAGTTAGAGCAACTTTCAAACGTCTGAAACTGATATGACCGTTCAACAGATCGTCTAATATTGTGTAAGTACACACACTTATATCACATGAGTGGTCCCAGGTAAATTTTTTTATATAGATCCTATGATTTTTGAATATTAACAAGGAACATTTTAATCATAAAGGTTCAATCAATCAACCTAAAACTTTGCATGGTTATTGGGACTAATACTTCAGGAATATTTGGAGATTTTTATAGGTACAAGTCTGACGAATTTCCAGAATTATTGGCTTTTAATGATATTTTCGATAGACATAATTTCGGTTCGAGGTGTTGCGCGTGTCCGTGCTCGCTCATCAACGCGTTACACAGAGCGTTTTCCTAGTTTAAAGAAGGATCTTACTTGCCGTTACATAGTGGCCAACGTCTTTATAAAATATAGGTATACTATTTTTCTAAGAATTTGTGCATCATTTTTAATGTCCTCATGGTATCCGGTTTCCTAGTTTCTCAACCACATGCCCATTTTAATAATTTTACCAAGGGTTTGAACTCGAAAATGAATTTATCTTTCGAGAATTTGATCTCGACTGAATTTCACTGGAGAGCTAACTAGAAAATCGATCATCTACGATATCAAATTATAGTGGAATGAAATCTCTATATCTATATCATATTCATATATCATATATTCTATATCGGCACTTCCCTCCGCCACTTTCAACAACATTGGAGTATGACTGACAATACGCGTCCATTAGTCTCAATCAAATCCATTTTAATACATAATCTGAAAGTCATATTTCCAGCTGCACTCGGGTCCATTTTCCGGACCACAGCACAATGGTAGACAATCGTTCTCGAACTCAAACTCTTTTGTTATTTGGCTAATAAGTTGCCCGTTATAAGTACCTACAAATAAGTACTTACTATTGCCCATTACATACAATTGAAGATAATTTATGAATAATTAAAGAGCTAAAACAATAAATAACAATGTAGATGTTTAAATTACGGATATAAAATCAATTTATTATACCTAAATCAAAATAAAAAAGTTTGGCTGCGCCGGGATTCGAACCCGGGACCTCCTGCGGGTAATCAGGGCAGGCAGGCATCATATCCACTTGACCACACAACCATATGTAAAAGCGGGCTAAAGTCAGCCTCTAGTTCAATTATTCGATGGCGGCTCAGGGGAGACAGGTGTTCCACGGTAAGTGTACCGCCGTACCCCCACCCCTACCCCACCCCACTTGTCATCAGTCTCTTGACAGCGCTAGAGCTACTAGTTTGGTTATGGAGGACCGTCGTGCCGTGCTGAAAATGTTACACCCGCCTTCAGATGGCACATCATTATGTTCCGATAGAAAGGCTGCATGATTGTACCGGGTTTCCCAATCTCGTCAGGTAAGAATATATCTTAGCATTAATATTAATGATAGCAATAATCATCTTTTGGTATGTTGTTATATCAATACGTCTGGATCGCTTTTATGATAGGTCGAGCACTATACTACGTCGTCAAAGCACTCGCTCCCTCAAGATCATTCAGATCTTTCATGATCATTCACAATGATCATTCAGATCATTCAAATCTAAAACAAGAAATAATTGAACGCCATGAACTTGAATAAAGTATCTGCGAGTAAAGGCTCCAAAATTACAAGTTGACTATTGGCTGTCAAAACCCGACAACATTTTTAAAGTTACCTATGCGAATGCGGTGTTAATTTGACGTCAAGATTGACTTATTTAGAAACTTCGAGTTTTTATCTTAAATATAAGAGACTGCCTTCGGAGATTGTATGAAAACCATAACAATTCCTCGGGCTATACTTCACGAGTGTAACTTTTGTAAGAAGGAACTTCAGTTGTGAGAAGTAAAACTATGAACTATAAATGAATAAGTGGCTTGAAGACAGTGAATCAATGTCGACTCCGATTTTCTGTTTTTGGTTGGATAATTGAAGATGGTTGAGCATCATCCACATGGACATAGAGAGCACGAATCTTGATCTCATGTAACTTGTGTCTTACAGGATATCTGCTAACTTGAAGAACGTCGTCTACTGCACAGCTGTGCGTATCGACGGACAGGTGGAATGGGACTTTGCCTGGCAGAGGTATCTCAACACCAACGTGGGCTCGGAGAAGGATCTGCTGCTCGGTGCTCTCGGTTGCAGTCGCGAGACGTGGATCCTGCACAGGTACAGATGAATCATGTGGTCCAGAGACAGGCTGGATTGCATAGAAAATGGTCAATGAATCAATGATAGGTAATTTAGATTATTAAAAATGTCCGATTGGACCTGAAAAGATTGAAAAGGTCCCAAAATCATCAAATAATATTTTTTTAAAACCTAGTTTACATGGTTCAATGTTTCATTCAATTCATTGAGTTAATTCGTTTGGTTCAACGAAACAGTGTAGACGCGAAATTGAAGCTAATGTTGACTTCAATACGATCCATTTAGAGCCGTTGGTCCTACCTTTCCCTCAACTGAATTCATTGAATTGAATGAAACATTGAGCCTTGGAAATGCAAAGGTGTTGGGAAAGCACAGGCGTGCGCACGGGGGGGGGGGGGGGCCGGGGGGGCCTTGGCCCCCCCTAATGGGTCAGACTCAACTAAAAAATTATAAAATGCGGTCATAATAGTGTCAAAATTTTGTTTTAAAAGGGTTTCAAACAAAAAAATCTCCCTGCGGGGCACACTGGAGTTGCTCACATTACTGGAATCAAGTACTAGGTTGATCAAAAACACAATATTATTTTGAAGAAAATACCACATAGACAATGCCTAAACAACCTTCCAAAAATACGATTTTTTCATGAATTTCCAGTTTTTCCCCTACAAATTATTTGTTTTTAACATGCCTCAAAATTGCTCTAATATGTACCTTAAGGGAAAATATATTCAGCTAATCAGCTAATTGTCTTGTTTGGAAGGTAACCTGCGAAATAAAAACGCGCACCCTGACTGGGATTCAAATCCAGGTTGGGTTGCCATACAACTCTTGCGAAGTTGCGAGTCCGAGTATCTGACCTATACACGAGATACCTTGACTTATATAATAATGTCTTGTGATTGCAGATATCTGGATTGGGCCATCAACGACAAGTCCGGCATCAGGAAGCAAGACGTGTCCCGCGTCTTCAACTCTGTCGCCCACAATGTGATCGGGCAGCCGCTTGCGTACAACTTCCTTCGCAACGAGTGGGACCGCATTCGAGCCTAGTGAGTAGCCTGGACAAATAGCATTAGAGTGTAGGTAGTCGTTAGAAACTACTCGAAACATTCTAGAAATAGTCAATACGTGATCAATAAATTAGAGGATTCAATCTGGTGCGCCCGCATTAATTAAGTTAAAATTTGAGGAGAGCGTTGTTTAATTTTTGGAGATAAACAAATATTTTACGTCTAGTCCAAGAGCTCTATTGGAGAAGCGTGAGAAGCTCGGCTGACATTTGGGAATAGACACAGTGACACTGAACGTTTCACCATTAAGATATGTACTGTTAGTGTTCAGTGTTACAAAGAACCACTTTGAGTTCAGTTATTCGGGCCTAGTGAGTATAGAAAGTAGAAACCACTATTGAGGTTTTCTGTGGTTTTAAAAAGACATTTGCATATGTATGGCTTTGGAATTGTGTGTCGATCATCCCTACGCTTATACCATCCCGCCATACAACGGAGATCGTACAGTGGTATACCAGCGCTCCGTTGTATGGCGAGATGGTATAAGCGTAGGGATGATCGACATACAATTCCAAAGCGAGATCAGTTATCTGCTCTTGGTACCTGAATAGAAGACGAATGTCAATTGCGTACGAATAGTGTGTAGAATCTCACATTTTACTTTTTCTCCTATCAACAAATTCGTAAAAATACATACATTCGTTAATGTAAAATAATTGAGTTATTAATACAAAATTGAGTAATTATGAATAGTGCATAACATACAGCTTCATCCTGTTTATAAGTGATCTACTAGCACTTACTTGTACTACTAGGTACTACTTGCCCTTGGTGTATTACCTACTACTACCTACCTGCTTAGTAGGTAGGTATTTTCCTTAGGTAGTAAGTAGTACTACCTACTATTTGTACTACTAGGTACTACGAGGTGTACTACTACCTACTACTACCTACCTGCTTAGTAGGTACCTACTAAGCAGGTAGGTATCTACTAAGCTGGTAGGTAGTAGTAGTAGTAGTAGTAGTAGTAGTAGTAGTAGTAGTAGTAACGTAATTGCATAACATACAGCTTCATTCTGTTTATAAGTGATCTACTAGCATCTACTTGTACTACTAGGTACTACTTGGTGTATGGTACTACTTGGTGTATTACCTACTACTACCTACCTGCTTAGTAGGTAGGTATTTTCTTTAGGTAGTAAGTAGTACTACCTACTATTTGTACGACTAGGTACAACGAGGTGTACTAGTACTACTACCTACAACTACCTACCTGCTTAGTAGCTACTAAGCAGGTAGGTAGTAGTAGGTAGTAGTGTTAAAGGCTTACTATCGGGCTACAGTTTCCTATACGGTTTTTGGGCGTCGAATAATAATTACATCGGTATTTATATAATTATTATAGTTTAATTTCACAAGGACATTACATCTTATCAAACTTCCATTTCAAGACAACTTCCAACAATTAACTTTTCTCTCTTCTTCTGTTCTTTAAAAATTACTACAGCTTGCAAACCTAACAAACACATGAACTACTTTATCGACATACAGTCTGGCCAACATTAATAGCTAACACTCGGCCAACCTGAAATTGATCACCTCGATCAAGAAAACATGTCCAGTTTTACAAATTATGAAGTTAAACACAATAAAATAATCAAATTAATCAATAACATAATCTTTCAAATAATCTGGCTGTCTACGAACGCGCTTTTCATTTACTGGATTAGTTTCTACGTCGTCTTCTTCTTCACTTTCATTTTCTTCCTCCATACATTCATTCTTCCAAGGCTTCAACTGAGAAACATGTGCAGTTGAACTATAAAAATAGCCTGTTTTTCCTTCTTCCAAATCCGCAACTTTGTATGTATCTCCCGGCAATACTGCTGTTATCACTAGGGGTCCGCGATACTTTGCTTGCGTTTTTGTCGGTTGTCCTGTTGCTGTTGGGGCTTTCTTCATAAATACAATTTCTCCCGGTACGTACTTGATTCCTACGAAATGTCGCTTGTCATAACGATCCTTCATGTCACCTTGCATTTCAATAATTCTTGCTCGGGCTGACGTTTGTAGTTCAGCGGAACTTTGCCAGGTGTCGTACTGATCATCAGTCGTCAGGGTCCTCAGAAGCCCATCATGAAATATCGGCGAATAACCATGCAGGAGTTCAAAGGGACTCTTACCGGTGGTTTTGTTGGCGGCGGTGTTCTACAGACGTTGTCTTCTTCGAGACACAATACACTAGATGCAGTTTTCCATCAGTGCCTTCTTGAAGTAGCATCCCTCCCAAGCCATCTGCTGAAGCGTCGGTGTGAACTTCCGTTCGGGCTGCAGGGTTGTACAACATCAGAGTCGGTTTCGATACTAATGCGCTTTTTAGATCATCGAATGCTTGGTCTTGTTCAGTATTCCATACAAAAGCTTCACTTTTCCGAGTTAGTCTTGATAACGGTTCGGCTATTCGTGCGTAATGCGGAATAAAACGACGAAAGAAACCTGTCAAACCTAACCAACGCCGTATCTCGTGAACGTTCTTCGGCTTTGGAAACTCTTCAATTGCGATTAACTTACGATTGCCTGGCTTAAGGTGATTCGTCGAAATTACAAATCCCAGGTAGTCAATCTCTTCCTTTCCAAATTCACATTTTGACAATTTGCAAGTCAAACCGGCTTTTTGCAATGCGGCAAAAACAAGTGTTAAACGCTGGATCATTTCGGTCCAAGATGACGCAGGGATCAATATATCGTCCAGATAACAGAGAGCAATCGTGTTACGCAAATCTCCTAACGCTATGTTCATGGCACGTTGAAATTCACTAGGAGCATTGGTCAAACCAAACATCATGCGTTCGAACTGACCGGTTGTATCTGGCGTTACAAAGGCGGTTTTCTCCTTTGCAGAATCTGCTAACGGAATTTGCAGATATCCATGTGCGAGATCAAGTACAGCATACATCTTACTGTTCGATAGACGTTCCAACATGTCGTCTACGTTCGGAAGGGCAAATTTCATCTTGACGGTCTGGAGGTTCAAACGGCGATAGTCAACTACCATACGATATTCACCTGTTTTCTTTCGGACTAATAGAACAGGACTAGCATACGGGCAACGAGTATCGGTAACTATTCCGTTTTGCTTCCACTCCTTTACGATCTTGTTTATCTCGTCGCGTTCTTGTGCAGTAGTCTTGTACGGTCTAGAAGCTACGGGTTTACTTCCTTCTTGTTCAAGAATCTCCATTTTTACAATGTTTGTGCATCCTAGTTCATGCATGTTTGTAGCAAAACAGTCACGATACGTATTAACTAGTTCCAAAAGTTCTGATTTTTCAGTTTCAGTAATCTTCGGTCCTACTTTCAAGTCTGCAATCTTGATCGGTTCGGGAAGATCAGCGGGAAGATCATCGTCTTCACTTATCGTATAAATATCTTCTACTATGTCGGCTCGCGTCATGCATTGATCTTTGCGAACTTGTTGGTCTTCATTTGTCATGTTTACTACAGGAATAGTAGTTTTACCGTATTTCAATTCAAATAAAGCATGACTTGTGTCATACTTAGCGTTACCACAGACTATGAACGAATTATCATAATCTGATGCAGGGGCTTGTACATTGATAAAACTAACCGAGTTTCGTGGAATTAGTTCATCATTTACAGCTTTCAATGGTAATCGGTTTGACGTAATCGAAAGATTGAAGTTGCGAAACATTTCATCTTCTCGATATGCGATGACAAAATCGTTGTCGACTTTCGCATACGCAATGTGCGGCAGGTCAAGCCATGTTCGTCCAATCAGCATACTGACAGAGAGCGCTGTGTCAGGCACTACTAAAATAGTAACATTCTCTGCAGTTACACCATCAATTGTAATTTTACGTGTTACCTTTCCTAAAGGCTGCGTTGCTTTGTCAATATTTCCGAAACCATACAAAGACGATGTTGATTCTTCTAGAACCATACCACATTTCAGTGCTGTTGTTGCACGCATTATACAACTAGAAGAACCTGAATCCATAAATACCGTGATTTGATGATTATCAATGATAGCATTCTTCAAGTACTTGCTTGAAGTGTTACCATCTTGCATATTATTAACTTGGCTTACTACGTCATTAGCTGAGCTTGCGGAAGATGACGATTTAACTGATGCGCTTCCGGATGAAGTGACTTGACAGTGTTTCTGCGTGTGTCCCGTACCACGACATTTCACACAGAAAAGGGTCCTCTTGGGATCGGGACAGTCCTTACTAAAATGTCCGTACCGGTTGCAATTGAAGCAAAGCGATTCTCCTGATTGATTTTTAAGGGGTAATTGCTTTTTATCGCATTGTTTCGATTTAGTCGGTGACGGAACTTCGGTCTTTGCTCTGTCTTGAGAATCATTTTTTTGCGAAGTTTGCGGATTTTCTGTTCGCGATGGTGCTTTAAAATCTCTTGGTTTTGCAAATTTGTCATATCTGTCGTTTTCAAGTTTCTCAAATTTTTTTAGATCATGATACAATTCGTCAATATCATAATGATTACAACTCATTAGCATTGCGCTAACACTCTTAGACCACAGTCCTACTAAGATTTGGTGTTTAGATTCTTCAAAGGATAGTTCTAATTGCATACAATATTGTGATTTTTTGTGAAAATACGAAGATGAGCTTTCTCCTTTCTTTTGACTCAATTCTTGGATTTTTTTCCAAAGATCAGCTTTACTGCTAGTTGATGTTATGAATGTTTTTTGGAAACGGATTTTAAACTCTTCCCAGTTAGGAATATCAGCTTTTCGTGCATTATACCAATGCAGGGCGGATCCTGTTAAATGGCTCTTCGCATTTTCTAGTGTAAAACTTGATGGCCATTTGTGTAACATTGCAGTAGTTTCAACTGACTCTAGCCAATTCTTTGCTTTGAAACTCGTGCCCTCTTCGAAAACTTTGATATTCTTTGTAAGATCTGGCATTACATGATAGTTAGTGGATTGCGAACTTACAGTTTTGCTGAGAATGTTCATATACATTTCATCTCGTCGTCTGTTCTCTTCCAACATAATCTTGATGAAATCTGTGGCATTCATGTTGTTGTCAGGTGTATTGATGTTTTCGGTCAAATAGTTGTCGGTAGTAGTTTCATCATAGATTTCATTTACTTCTTGATCATCATCATTTTCATGTTGCAAAGCGGCTGCATTTGCCAGAATCTCCAACGATGTAGACATCGAGTTATGTCTTCTCTTGAATATCCGAATTAGATAAATTTATAATCCCACACTTCTGAATTGTTAAAGGCTTACTATCGGGCTACAGTTTCCTTTACGGTTTTTGGGCGTCGAATAATAATTACATCGGTATTTATATAATTATTATAGTTTAATTTCACAAGGACATTACATCTTATCAAACTTCCATTTCAAGACAACTTCCAACAATTAACTTTTCTCTCTTCTTCTGTTCTTTAAAAATTACTACAGCTTGCAAACCTAACAAACACATGAACTACTTTATCGACATACAGTCTGGCCAACATTAATAGCTAACAGTAGTACACACCTCGTAGTACCTAGTAGTACAAATATCAAATACTTTTCAACCATGGGTTCAACTTAGTGTGAGATCCAAGAACACTTGTAGAGAGTAGGAACCGACAATATTCAGATTTAAAAAGGATAAATTACATTTAAAATGAATCTCACTCCTTTTTTGCCATTTAATTTTGAAAAGCTGTAGAAAGAAATCCTAGACATACGAATCTCATTTGCTTGTCTGGAATTTGTCTTACATTGTCATTCTGCTCAGTATTGTGATTCTCCCAAGTGAAATGAGTTGAGGTTCCGATATCTGAAGCAAGATCACCCCCTGCATCCCCCCTGGACCCTCGTGCTAATTGCAACCTGCTTGTTTCAGTCTCGGCTCGTCCTTGTTCACGATCAACAACATCGTCCGTGCGACGACCAAGAGAATCAACACGCAGTTCGAGCTGGATGACGTAAGTGCGGGGAATTGATCCGAGTTCAATTGCAATTGCAAATCAATCTGTTGACATTGTTTGTCGATCCATTCAGCTACATTGTATGAGGATGTGTCCAGAGGACGGGGTTCGGATACCTGAAGTATTCACATGATTTCGATAATATCGACTTTTGATTCGACATTATGACACAGGCATTTGATTAAATAGCTTTCCCTTTTGAACAGTTATATCTTGATACATTTGCTAAAGTTAATTTGAAAATATTCTTTCCACAAAGAATCATAGAGTGATAGCAGATTTGTTAAAAAAAAACACTTTGATTGCAAGATATTTTCACAGTAATAAGAATATTCTTGTCACCCCACGGTGGGGTGAAAGAAACACATGTGAAGACCATTTATATAAGTTCGGACCAGTAAAACATGCCATCACTAAAAACATGTCAAAATATTCAAAAAAAATAGAAAAATTAAAACACCATTAAACAATAGCTTAATTATATTTGAAAGGAAACTTTTTATGGGTATGTTTCTAGTCACCCCGCAGTTAACCTAAAATAATTTCTGGATACGTAATTTTTTTTTTTTTTTTTTAATTAATTTTGGGAAGTGTCAAAAATGAAAAATAATGTCCGATATTTTGACGAGCAATGATTCCAGAGCTCGACCGTGATTGCCTATTGGTTGGTTCAATTCAACCGTAGTTCTGAATATTCCCACCTTGCTGACGCAGGATCTTGTTTGCTCGTATTTGGTGGCAGATCAGTTTGTAATCTCCTCCTCCTCTTCCAGCTGTACCGCTTCGCTGTTGCTCACCGGTCGGAGCTCGGCAGCGCCACTAGGACTGTGGAGCAAGCCATCGAGCAGGCTGAGGAGAACGTCAAGTGGATGAAGAGGAACAACCGCGACATCACTCAGTGGCTGGCGAACGTGACTGCCGCGAGTTAAGCGTCCCTCAGGGATCAGTACTAGCGTCGACCCGGGCGTGCACTTCCGATATGGAATGGAAGAGAAGAGGACGTGTCAGTCTCTTCAATGTTTCACAGTGATTAAGAAATAGTTCAGCTGGTTCAGCTGGCTGGTTGCTTCGTATGGTTTATTTGAAACACTTTCTAAATCATCAGAAGGGAAATATATTTTGGCCATACCTGATTTGTAATATACGAGCTTGGTTCATGAGAAAACCATCCTAAGCTTGTAAAATAAAATAAAATCTGTCTTAAATAGTTGAGGCAAACGGAAGCGAACGTGAATCGCACGGTTCGACAAAGCGTTTTTTTTTAAATTTTGTCTTCCCACTTAATAATTTTAAAAAATCAGATAGTAACGACCCATAACGGCCCAATAGACTAAATATTGCCGCACACTTGAGTTCATTATGACCTCTGGTGCGACCTCAGAGTGTTAAATACGATTATTTTACCATACATATTGCATTTAACACTTTGAGGTTGTATCAGAGGTCATAATGAACTCCCGTGTGTGGCAATATTTAGTCTATTAGGCTGTCATGGGTCGTTACTATCTGATTTTTTAAAATTATTTAGTGGAAAGACAAAATAAAAAAAAAACGATCTGACGAACCGTGCGATTCCCGTTCGCTTCCGTTTGCCTCTTAAAGGAATAATTATTACAATTTAATCAAACTATTAACAGCAACCGACGTGGCGATATTCTATTAATTCTTCACTTTGAAATTTTGACTTGATGAACAATTCCTGTTTTCCTACAAATTTGGTACCGCACGGAGGCATTGCTAGACGCTTGAGGAACCTTCATGTGACGCATTGACTCTGTAGATGCAACGACGTTCCATCTTTCAACATCTATACTCTATTCATTGAGAGAAGTGCATTTGTGCAGTTGTGTGCAGTTTTCGTCCGATGTTTATACTTTTCATAAGGCTTTTTGTAAGTGAGGTTTTCTGAACCCGCGATTAAATTGTAAAGAAGCAAGGTTTGTGTTTAACACGACGTTTGTTTGGATCAGTATTCAGTGACATGAGCTGAATTGTAATTGGTAAGGTTGAAAGTTGAAACTTCAAATTATTGTACTTATAAGCTTATGTTGCATTTTTCAATTATGTTCGATTCATGTGAGTGATAATTTGATATTATTTATAAAATTCTTATCAAATGTGCGAATTTATTTCAGATTACTATGATATTCGTTTTTCTCTAAATTTTAAGAATGTAATAATTGGTAAGAAATTGTTTCTGTTATGTAACAATATACAATATTTTAAACGCTATTCACCCGTTTCTATATTTTTCAAATACAATACTTTGAAATCCGTTCTAAAGTAGCATTTCCTTTATCTAGAGATGCAGTATTCAGTTTTCATAGCAAATCCGTTTGCAATAATTAATTTTCGACAACTTCAATGAAAGACGTGGATTTGGATATTATATGTCTTGCATTTAATTATTACCGAAATTTCTTTCTTGAGAAACTCTTACAGTCTACTATTTACTTATTATTTACTGTAGATCTTTAATATTTATCATACAGTGATCAATATATTGCATTGCTTTTTAATCTTCACAAACATTCATAGCACAATATTGACTCTTTATTTCGAGTAAATGCTCATGATTCTAATCATTCCAAAGGCAAAATCCAATCAAATTGCTTTATTAAACGTACAATTCCTCTTAAAAAGGTGAACAGGGTGCCTCCTCAAATAAATCCTCCATTGGCCCCTGCATTCACCTGAATAGACTTTAAAATATAAAAAAATATGCTCCATCCTTCATATCCTAATCTTCCCCCTCCCTTGCGAGTGGACTCGAACCCAGTGCTCTGGCGTTGTGCGCATGTGCCGAGTCGATGATGTATGAGACACGCATGATCGAGTCAGTAGGAATGAGAGGAGATCTTGCGATGGACCACGCTGCGAGGTTACTTGCGGCGATCGCAACATTGGCGACACTGCAACTGTCAACGGGTCAGTATTCTTTGCGATCTTTTTCAGAGGAGAAATTGAAATAGATTTACTCATGATATTTTCTTTGGCAAAATATTATTAGTAATTTTATATTGGTTTCGATATTATTAATTATTTTTAAGCGATAATATAGTACCTAATTGGTATAGAAGTTAGTTAAAAATTTTAGATTATTAGATAAATGTTTGTAACGGGAAGTTCATGCAATAATAATGCATTTTTTATAACATAATTCCATCCGTCCTTCGTACGCCAAATTATTCCATTTGGCTAGTTTGTATCTGATTATTTTTAGTGCACTGACACTAAATTTTTATATTGAAATGGGAAATCAGTTTAAAATGTTGGGACCTCAGTTTCATAAATAATGTATTTCATAACAAAACTGTGCTTAGGTAAGCTGAACATAATAACAGGTATATCAGTATCACCAAAGAAAGAAAAAAGAATGTAAGGACTCGTTCAATTTGGAATTCACATAATTGGGTCGAGTCCCTGGATAGTAGGAAATCGCTTGTATTTAGGAGGGATGCTCCCCGAAATATTATAATTTGGTGGGATGGTGGGGGGGGGGGGGGGGGGGGGGGGGAGTTAAGAGTTTAGGATAACTGCCAAAACCATGCATACAACATTAGTTACACAACAGTTTCAACTAATTCAAATATGATATCGAATTAATAACAAAGGCACCAACATATTACCTACACTTACAACCAGGATGAAACAGAGAAATTCAAATTTTATTGACTGCTGTCCACAATACATGGATGGTTGACTAGAGAAAATTCTCTAGAAAACAAGGAGCTGTACAAAAACAAAAACTTGTAAAAAAACTGCCAAGCACCTTCCCACTTAAAACAATTGAGATCTAAAAGAAGGGCCAAGCAACAATATATTGTTTAAACATTTTCGCACTTAAAATTCGTGAAATCATTTCGCCCAGTTACTGCCGCCAAGCACAACACTATAAACCTAACGTTGTGTCCAAATTTGAAGAATAAAATCTAAGTGCACCATCATTGTAAACTTTTAAAAAATTATAAAAATTAAAAACGACTTAAAAAATAAATTTAAAATCGAAATTAAAAAAATCAAAAATAAAGCTGTGTGCATTGTGTCAAGAAGAAGGCAACATAAGAATAAGATGACGACAAAGGAGACGACGAAAGAAAGAATATGACGATAAAGGAGCCGAAGAAAGACATAAAGTAGGAAGAAGATAGCAGAATTTACGGTCGGTGCAAATTCAATGCGCCAAGCTTTATTTTTTATTTTTTTAATTTCGGTTTTAAATTTATTTTTTAAGTCGTTTTTAATTTTTATAATTTTTTTAAAGTTTACAATGATGGTGCACTTAGATTTTATTCTTCAAATTTGGACACAACGCTAGGTTTATAGTGTTGTGCTTGGCGGCAGTAACTGGGCGCAATGATTTCACGAATTTTAAGTGCGAAAATGTTTAAACAATATATTGTTGCTTGGCCCTTCTTTTGGATCTCAATTGTTTTAAGTGGGAAGGTGCTTGGCAGTTCTTTTACAAGTTTTTGTTTTTGTACAGCATGTCATATGGGGTAAAAGTTTATAGCAGCTTTCATTGATCATTAAGTGTTGAGCTTCCAGATGCTTACAACAAATTTAAATAAAATCCGGATGGTTTTGGAATGCAAAATGCTGTGTTTCGTAAACAGAGAACCTTTCAATAGCAAAGACGAAAGCCGTCTGATTTATTGCCGCCGAGTACATACAACGCAATGTCAGATCAAATCAAGGCAACAAGGTCATCATCAGTCGGTCGGTCAGTCTACTATTTGTCAGAAGACGAGTACCTAGGTATTTGGATGGTCATATCAAAACTCTCGATCGAACCGTTTTATTTGTAGCGTTGAAAATCTAACAATTTAGTTGTTATCAACAACTTCTGTTACGATACAATTGTTTCGATTTGTTTTCAAGTGTTGTGTAAAGCAATATGTTATCTTTATTCTGCCAAAATTAAAAACTATCGATCGTTTCATTTGTACCAGCTATAAGGTAACATTTCGTCTGTAAAATGCCAACAATAACATTTTGTCAATCAAACGGTTTCGGTATTCTTCCAATAGCGTTTGTTACGAATCTATAAATAGATTGAAAACTCAAGTGTGCAGTGGACATTCGGACACAAATTTCTTTCTTGATTGGATATTTTTAATTTTTTAGCATCGCTTGTCCGAAGTATTGAATTTTGTTGCGTCACATGAGGGCTAATTGTAACTAACGCTATAGTTCCCAAGTAAGTTTGGTATTTGATATTTCATTTTGACAATTTAAAAGTTTTGAACGCCTAATTGAGCCTTTTTCTAGTTTAGTAACTGCGAGCCCCCAAAATTCTGTTTTGACCACGAATTGTTTTATTATTGCAACTTTTAACGTGTATTGTCAAATAATTATTATAATCCATATAAGTAAAATATTAAAAGTGTACCTAAAGTAAGCGTTGAATGCATATCGGATTATCATTTTGAACACTTAACCTTGAACGCCAAAATGAAGGAAGTAAATAAAAAAAATAAAAAAAATTAGCCCTTCGTGGAATCGAACTCACGACCACCAGGAATACAAACGTAGCTAGCACTTGCCTACAGTGAATGCGCTAGTGAGACGAACAATGTCTGCAGCAGCTGTGTTCTACCTCAAAGAGGAAGAGCGGAACATACATATTGATAATTTTACAACTTCCGGTGAGAAATGTTTGGTTTTTCTTGAAGTGGAGTGTCTAGCAATGTATTGTCTTTAATGTTGCCAATTTTCATAACTCTAGATGGACCCGTTTGACTTTTATAAAATTTAAAATTTAAAATTGTAATAACTTCACTTCCGGTTAAAAATTTTCATCGATTTTTGCAAAAGAGAGCATGAGGAGTTAATGTCTATGATTCTGCCAAATTTCAACTCTCGAGACTGAAAGATGCGACCTGTAGACGAGAGCAATCGTAGAGACGTGGGCAGTAACTAACTCCCTTAAAAAGTTTCTTAAAAATTAAGAAACTAACATGTCTGTTATATAATATATTTTCAAATAGGTATTAATATTAATGTAATGACTGAATTCATTAACTGACTTTAGAATTAGGTTAGTATTAGAATAATAAAACTATTTTTATGTAATATTTAGAGCTAAGAATTCCAAATACCCTAATAAAGCGTCAAGCTCACGGGTCACTGCTTGTGTGTTTACATGTACCTACATATTGTGTAACTGTATCACCTTGTGAAATGGAATAAACTGAACTGAACTGAACTGAACTAACTAGCTGAAAGTGTGATTTTTACATGATTCAGGCCCAATTTTCACCCTGAAGGGATGATCGCAGCCCTTTGAAATTTGGTAGGTGTTGTCAGGTGGCTAAATATACCCGATAACCATGGTTTTTAAGGATATTACAGCAGCTCGGCGGCGAGAGTTAGCTCGCGTCTGAGCGTGAAACCAATGTTATAAATTGCTCGTTCATGAAAAATATTCGTCATAACAAAGTTCAAATAGGTTCAAATAACGCCAAACATATTAAGGAAGACAGTGAACCTTCTAAATTGCAGATATTCATTTCCGTTTAAAAGTTACGAATTAAATTTGAAAAAGTTTAGACATAGTTTTATGGCAATACTGTTCAACATAGCGAGATGCTTTTACAAGCATAATGAAGATCATACAACCACCGAAAAAGTTACAAGAGGAAAATATTATTTTAAAAAAATCATCTGAGAAACAGCAAGCGTTTTAGTGAAAATTTCGTATTTTTGACGGAAAATTCGCTGACTGATATCGGCGCTCTGAATCGGTAGCGGTCAGATAGTGAAGTTTGAAAACCTGTAACAGCCCGGGGCATGGAGACAAGTATTGCTCGATATCTACCCCGCAATCAAAACAAATCACAATCACTCACAAATGCGGTAGTTAGGCATATTCATTAGGACCTTGTGTCGGGACGTGGATTCCCAGGACACTGTATATTTATTTTACTTTTTATTTAAATCATTATAATAATTATTTTAAATAATTCATAAAATATATCTTATTTGATAGTAATCAACGAAGTTTCTAACGTCAGCCAGTTTAATTTAGTTGAACATTAATTTGAACTATTTTAAAACTTGAATTCGAATATAATTTTATGAACTAATTTTTTTCTTTCGAATTTTATTGTCTGTCAGGTTTCACTTTGGCGTTTTCCACTGGCCGCACTATGTTTGCACTGAAATGACGTCACCATACAATACAATACTCAATACAGATTTTAAAATGGTTTGTAGTTAACTGAAAATGTGTGCATTTTTGATATAATTATTGGTAATATCCAGTAACAACGATAGATTTCCTAAAATTATATGAATTTGACATTTTCTTGAAAACATGGTGCTTTGTTTGATTAAAATATATTTACTTATTGATAAAACTTCCATAACACAAACTGTCCTTAAGGTCTGTTCACACGGACAATTGCAATCCCGCGATTGGATTGTGGAATTCAATCCTGAGATTGCAATTGTCCGTGTGAACAGACCCAAGATTGGATCGCGGCAACTGCAATTCGATTGTCGAGTTTAGAAACTAGCTCTAAACTCCCCCATTCGATTGCCGGCGATTGAGGTTTGCAACCAATCAGCGTGTAGTATTAAGTCACGTGGTAGCCCAGGAAGGCGGGAACTCAGCGCGTCGCGCGGTAGGGGTGGGTGACCTGACAGTAGTAGAAACATGGCTCCCAAAAATGTGTTGTGGAAGTACGAAAGGGAAGTACTTTTAATAGATTTTTTCCGTGCTAACCCAAAATTATGGCACCCACAACATCCCGAACACAAGTCTTATAAAAAAGCAGCCATCCTCGATGTAGTGGTGGATCTTCTCGAGAAGGTGTTTACCGGTAAGTTCTAACCAAAAATGCTACAAGTGAATCATAACCTTACCAAGTTGACTAGACCTTACTTCAAACCCCATTATTTTCCTACAGTTGAAGAGATTCTACATAGATTTGGTTCACTGCGAACCAACTTCTTCTCGAATCACAAAAAAGTAAACAAGTCAAAGGCAAGCGGGGCAGGTAGCTGTCAAGTCTATGTACCGACTTTTCAGCATTTTGATGCGTTGATGTTCCTTCGCGATACTTTAAATCCTGCTCCGTCGACATCAACACTTCAAAATGCTGATGATGGTTCCTCATCTTCGAACCACAGAGACGACCTTGCCGATAACTTGGAAGATGAGGAGGAGGAGGAGGGTGGTGACATCGAGGCGCCTTCAAGAACTTTAACATCGACTCCTAACGGCGAGAGGCGTAGGAATGTCAGCAGTATCGGCAGTGTGGCAAAGAAACCAAAGGCAGCGAATGCAGGCATGCAGGAGCTCATTGCTGAACAAACAAAGGCAGCAATAAGTTTGTTAGAGAAGGTGGCAGAGGAAGAGCCGATTATCAAGGATGACGCTCAAAATTTCGGAGACCATGTTGCCTGCCATCTTCGGGAGATGTCTCTGTGGGACCGCATGCAGGCACAATGTGCCATTGACCAAGTATTGATGCAGTTCCATCGGGATAATCCTAACAAGGGTTGATTGATCAGTGCCATATTTTTTTTTTAACTATTACAAACGACTATTAGACTATTAAACAATAGACCATTTTAAATATTATTTCGGTGGCTCTGCTTTCTTATAAAAATCATGTGCAGTTTTATTTCCAGACACCGTAGTCCCTGTTTTACCTATTGTTGAAACAGGGACTAAGGTGTCTGGAAATCAAACTGCACATGAAATTTTATTATAAAGCAGAGCCAATGAGATAATATTTAAAATGGTCTATGAGCTCCTGCATGCCTGCATTCGTTGCCTTTGGTTTCTTTTTTTACTATAAGCCACTCCGCTATTATTATTACTTTGTTCTCATGTTAGTATAATATCTATTTCCTTGTGCCTCTAATGTGTGGTGCAAATATGATGTTTTAGATGTCCACCAACATTAGCTAGACTGAAAGCAGAAAGTCAGTACTATAGGTATGTTTATTATCTACTTAAAATGGTAAAATATTCCTGTGTCTCTAATGTGTGGTGCAGGGTGCTAATATATTGTTTTTAATTTCATATTATGTTTTTGATTCCCACCAACATTAGCTAGACTGAAAGCAGAAAGTCAGTACTATAGGTATGTTTATTATCTACTTAAAATGGTAAAATATTCCTGTGTCTCTAATGTGTGGTGCAGGGTGCTAATATATTGTTTTTAATTTCATATTATGTTTTTGATTCCCACCAACATTAGCTAGACTGAAAGCAGAAAGTCAGTACTATAGGTATGTTTATTATCTACTTAAAATGGTAAAATATTCCTGTGTCTCTAATGTGTGGTGCAGGGTGCTAATATATTGTTTTTAATTTCATATTATGTTTTTGATTCCCACCAACATTAGCTAGACTGAAAGCAGAAAGTCAGTACTATAGGTATGTTTATTATCTACTTAAAATGGTAAAATATTCCTGTGTCTCTAATGTGTGGTGCAGGGTGCTAATATATTGTTTTTAATTTCATATTATGTTTTTGATTCCCACGAACATTAGCTAGACTGAAAGCAGAAAGTCAGTACTATAGGTATGTTTATTATCTACTTAAAATGGTAAAATATTCCTGTGTCTTAATGTGGTGCCAACTAATGTATTGTTTTTAATTTCATATTTGTTTTAGATGTCCACCAACATTAGCTAGACTGAATGCTGAAAGTCAGTTGGATTTTATTTAATTTGGTAAAATATTCCTTGTTAATGTGTGGTGCTAATCTTTTCTTTTTTTTCATACTAAATGTTTTTGATTCCCACCAACATTAGCTATTGAATGCAGAAAGTCAGTACGTTTTTACTGTGGTAAAATATTCCTTGTGCCTCTAATGTATGGTGATTGTTTTTAATTAGTGTGTTCAGATTTTCATTGCTTAAGAAAGTCTATACAGGATAGTTAATAGGGACCAAATCTTGTTTTATGTCTTAATTTTATTTTTGGAATAAACAGTAGATTCAGAATTTAGGCATATTTTTATGAATAGGTACATGTACATAGAAAAGTAGTACAGCGATGTTTTGTATGAATACTGCAGATACTTCCAAAATAAAATACAATTGAAACTGATATCTGTCTGTCTGCGCATGATTGAAAGGATGTAGGTACCTATTTGGGAACACCACAATAATGATCAAGTTATAAAGTACAATGAATAGAGCAATTTGCATCTTACAGGCATTTCTAATCAAGTGAGTATCTCAAAAAATTACTAAAATATTTCCTAATAACCATGCAAAGTTGATCGATCAAACGGTTCCTTGTTAATTTTCAAAACAGATGTCCGTGCCAAAAGAGCCAAGAGGAGATGCTCGCTCAAAATATTTAAAGTAACTGAGTGTACTGTCAAGTTAAAAATTTGCTAAATCATCATAAGTTGAGATCAACAATCTAAATAGTAATATAATATTTTACAAATTTGTGGTGGGAAATTTTAGCTGAGCTCAAGCGTAAAAGCAAAGTGTGAAAACCATCAATTAAATAAATGCTAAAAGTTGCGGAAACCTATTTGTCTCGTATGAAAGCAGACTTAGGGCCGGTATTACCAAAGTTAATCTGAGCCGGATTAACTAAATTTTGGACTAAATTAGCGGCACAGCCAATCAGATACCTCAAAAAGATTGAAACAGTTGAATTTAATCCAAAAGTTAGTTAATCCGGCACAATTTAACTTTGGTAATACCGGACCTTAAGTGATCATGCGGTCTTGCCACTCGCGAGCTCCAACTCCGTTGAAAAACGTGCACAGATTATCACGCATAATCTTCGCTTGATTTGCGATTCGATTTCCACCTTGATGTCCAAGTCCCAACAGTCCTGCCGGTTGTGGATCATTTCGCCACGTGCCCTGATTTATTTGTCCGGTGAGAAGGTCTTCTTGGTCAGTGTAGTCGACTGGAGTATACATCTGCCGGTGCACATTGTTCGTACGAAGCCAATTGTGTAGAGCAATTGTTGCGAGGACTAATATCTTTCCATTTTCTACCGACACACGAAGTGGAGACCGATAGATTTCGAAGCGATGGGAAAGTATGCCAAAACAGTTCTCCGATGTCCTGCGAGCTCTCGATAATCTATACATTATAAAGAGTAATTGTAAAACCTATTGCATTGTGGAGAAATTTAATAACAAACAATGAATAAATGTTTAATTGACCTGTAGTTGAATATTCGACGTGGCCACTCTCCTCTCAACCTAGCTTTGAGTGTGGTCTCATGAGGCCTAATCCTAGAGAGAAAGCCTCGTCTCCAACTATATGGTAAGGAATGTCGATGTCGGTGCCTGGAAGAGCACAGGGAGCTGGCATGTGGACCGAGTTGTTATCGAGTGCCTTCTTTAGGTCACAATTTCCCCACACCCCTCCATCACTAATTCTGCCATTCGTGCCAACATCTGCATAGATTATTCTGAAAATGTACGTTTAATTTAAGAACAGATCAGTAGTGAGAGGCTGCAGTGAGTTAAAAAATATATTTTCAAGTAGGTACCTAGCAGTGTTTCATTTTTCAAAATTTTTAATGTTGGATTTAATGATAAATTATCAGGATTGACTGAATGAGCTGATTGCAGGGTAGTAACCTGCATTGCAGATAACACATTTCAGTGAAAATACAATCGGTATATGTATTGTGAAAAATATATTTAAAAAATATAGGTAGGTACTACCTGTTTTCCAAATTTTTGTACAAAAGTAAATTGACAACCTTTCACTTGCACAAAAGTAACCATTAACTTTAGAAAGGTATTATTTTAGATATTATTTACACTTAGTTGTAGATGCACCTCTGTGTGTCTCAAAAATCCAGAAAATGGTGTTTGTATGTTTATGAAAGATAAGATACAGTAGGTAGGTAGGAATATTTAGAAACATACCTCAAATCGGCATCAACTAATGCCATCAGCACGAAACTGAATAGCCCTTTGTAGTTGTGAAAATCTGATCCAGAGCCTGGAGGTGGCTGGATTAACACATGTTTACCGTCCAGGGCACCTATACAATTTGGGTAATCCCAACGTAACCAATATTGGTCAGCAACGGCCTGTAAAAAGCCATGAATTATTGAATTATTATGAATTATTTTCATATTTATTTTAGCCCTTTGCTTTTTTCCTAAGGTCAAGGAAGCTACATTATTCAATACCTTCCACTCGTCTGCAGAGTTTGGTTGCCTGGTGTAGTTTTGTAGAGCTATAGAGATTGCTCGACAAACCTCGGGAACTATCTCTGACACGGTGCTGTGTCCAACGCAGAAAGTTGAGCTGAGGGAGTAGTAGGTTTCACCTGAAATACATAATTCAACATTATGGTCTAATAACTATAGCACTGTGCACAAATATATCATTAGTTAGTATATTATGGTTTGAATGCATAAGGGAAGAAATTAAGTTAACTCACCTGTGGCAAGGTATCGGAGAGTGATGGCTAATCGCTTTCCTGCCGGTATAGCATGGCGCATGTTGGTGTCTGCTCTCTCGATCATTGGTCTTACCAGTTCGAGAAGAGTATCGAAGGCATCAATGCTGAGCCTCAATACTCTCCTGAATCGCTCCTGATCAGTGAGTCTCCATTCGTTGTAAATCGTTTCATAACTACTTTGGTCGCCATATTTAACTAACCACTCCTTCACCCATACTCTCCTACGTCTCCTATTTAATAGTTGTAGTGCTTGATTCTGCGTAGAAAGAAGAATAAAAGCTGCAGCTGCAATTTTTAATTTTCTTTTACGAGAGCTCATTGTTTACGAACTGTCAGTGTCACTGTCACTTGGCGGGAGTAACCTAACCTCACTTTAGGTCGATCGAGCTCTCCAGTCGACTTCGACCTTGACTTCGAGGTACGATTTCATTGGTTGCTTTGATTCTCCCGCGCAACGAATTGTTGAAGGTCAAAATTCAATCACGTGTCGTGTAAACACTCAGATGCCATGATTCGGTTGTCACATTGGAATCCTACCTATCAATCGTGGCATTGCAATTGTCCGTGTGAACCCTCCTTTACATTTTCAACCAATTCATATTCAACTTATTGAGAACGTTTTTTGTTTTATTGTTTAAAATTGTATTTCAAATTATTATATGAAATTTACGAAAACTTATTTTTTAATTCGCTCATACAACAAAGCAGACAGGGGCGGATTACCCATTAGGCTAGTTAGGCTAAAGCCTAGGGGCGCAAGCTTCCAGGGGGCGCCGCAGTGTCAAATAAATGCCAAATTATGATAAAAAATATGAAATCAAAAACAAACTATCAATACAAAGTAGGTAATCTGAAAATATGGTAACTTGTGTCAAGATAATTACTGCAAAGTCTTTTTAATAGAATGGGTGATATGGAGATCTCCCCCCTTGCAAATGGTATGGTTCCTATAACTTGAGGTGACTTGGATATAAAAAGGCGCCATTTCCTCGCTCAAGATTCAATCAAAAAGTGTATACATTCTAAAAAAATACATGTGGGGCGTGTGTTGCCTTCTCAGTTCTAATGTTTTCATCCTCGCGGGTTTGATACCCCATTTTAGGCACTTTCTGTGATAACAGCGTCGTTAGGTACATGATTTTAAGAGAAAAGAGCATCAATTTAAATTCCAAGATTCATTATAAAAGTGTTCAAAAATCCAAATGAGGCCCTGCGGGGCAAGTTAAGGGCTATTGAAATAGACATTGTTGAATTGTTTCCATTTTTTTGGGGGGGGGGGGGGCATCTGGTGATTAGCCTAGGGGCGCCAAACAGTTTAATCCAGCCCTGAAAGCAGAGTTGTTTCATTATCAAGATACCCTGACAAATTGAGCAAAGCGCTTCTCATTGAGGAAGGCAGTTCAATTTTTGTCGTGATCATTTGTTCCCGATTAGGTTCCTCGGGAATATCAGCAAGTTTAGTACATTATGATGTCAATGAAATATTCTCGCACTCTTGACGCATAAGGGGCGAAACACACGGGGCGACTTTTAATCGCTCAGTCGCGCGATTTTGCGCCCTGGGGAGTTTTAGACGCGCGTCTTTTGCGCGTCTCGTGTGTGTTTGCTCCCATAAGACTCAATGCTACCTAACTGCAGCGTCTTTTTATCGCCGCGACCGAGCGACCGAAAATCGCCTCGTGTGTTTGCAGCCTAAAGCAACCAAGCTCCTACAGCATCCCAAATCCCCCTTCAACGATTCTCTCGCCATGTAAACACAATGTTTATTAAATTTTGCCCAGTTTATGGCATGTTAATAATCCAGGGAGCAGTTATACTTTATATTCAATTAATTTTAATTGTAAGACACTTGCAATAAAAAATCATTTTTCTGTTGCCAATATTAGTAAGCTAGTTCTAGTTGATTGCTTCTCTCTTGACGGCTGTGCCAATAAAAAAGTGAAGTTGTGATAAAAGTTTAAGTTGTGAAATGTATAAAAACACAAAATATGACCACGCCAAAGAAACAAAAGTAGACGCTCGCCCATTAATTAATTCATTCATTTAGTAGACACATAATTGCTATATGAATTTTTTCTGTCGTCAATAATAGTAAGTTAATTCTAAGACAGCGTACAATCTATTATTACGGTTGCGATAAAACACTTAGGCATGTTTGTTTCACACATTCATTCCTTCCTTCATTCGTCACAACACAATGATGTTGTTTGTTGTTACTACTGATTGGCAAAGGTCACGTAATTGCTCGACAGGTAGATGTTTGATGCGATAAGGCAGACGACTCACTCCACCCTACCCCTCCGCAGCCTGGGGCTAAATCCCCTACTTTTCTTGTTCAAAAGTCATGTTCATATTTCGCGGTCGAAAACGGATGTACTGCCATCTACTGAGCCAGAACGTTAGTTCTAGACCTGTCATAATATCCTTAACTTCCATTTCAAACTGCGTCTATGCGAGCCGATACCCCGAAATTACCACTTAAGCCGTTGCTGTATAAGTCTGTAAAAGTAAGCTCGCCGTTTATAAAAAGTAGACCTCGTAAAAGACGGTGCTTGGCAGCGTCGAGCTATCGCCAGACTAGATATGTTCTAGTGAGTATTGTCCCTCGGTACAATAATAAATAAGTTATCTTAAAAGTCAAAAATTAATTATGTTTGTTAATTATCTCATTTTTCATAAACAGTTCAAAAGTTATGACCATATTTTTGAATTCTCCAGTGTTTACCTTCGACTGTAGCCGACTAACCAAAACAATGTCAATAACTAGCGGTCACCTAGGATTTATATAAATGAACAGATGATTACATTTCCAAATGAATCACGGCTATTATGACTTGTATTTGTTATTGCCAGGATTGCTGCGAAGCTTGCTAGCTGGGTCTGATATCGGGGTCCATGGGCCACAGCTGCAGCTTTGCTACATTCAAGTTCGGTGCTCCGTGGGACAGCGCTTATCATTCGTGCTGCCTCAAGACCGCTCCCAGCACCACCTCCATGGCGTCGTCCACGTTCACGTCAACCTCCGCCTCAACGTCCACGTCCACGCTCAGCGACACAGCGGGCATCCCGACTCCAGGTGAGAGGTTCATGACCGGGAATGTGCGTGCACATCTGTAGACCCGAGGAGTACAGATGCGATGTCGTACAGATGTGAATGTCGTACTGATGTGATGTACAGATGTGGTGTCGTACAGATGTGATGTACACATGGTGTCGTACAGCTGTGAATGTCGTACCTACTGATGTGATGTACATATGTGGTGTCGTACAGATGTGAATGTCGTTAAGTTGTAAAGTCATACAGATGTGATTGTCGTAGATGTGAATGTCGTAAAGATGTAAAGTCGTACAGATGTGACAGATGTGATGTCGCAGATATGTGATTGTCGTACATATGTGAAATCGTACAGATGTAATGTCGTACAGATGTGATTGTCGTGCAAGATCGTTGTCTTGATTCAGTGTGTTGTTGTAGCGTTGGACAGTCTGTGTGACCTGCTGTCTGGAGAGCTGTGTGCGCACATCTGTATATCAGTACCGGACTCGTACAGATGTGAATGTCGTCCTGGGTTCTCTCTAATGGAGGACAACTAATCATGTCATCTAAATGACGAGGCAGCTGACAGGTTAGACATACATTCTTATAAATACTCTTTAGATCGTATTTTTATTACCTACCTATACCTTAGCCTATACCTTGTCATCGAACACATAAGTAAATCCAGGGACAGAATTTAATTAACCCCATAATCTAAGTATTGTAGCCATTTCGTTATCTGACTGAGGTGAGCTGTATCAAGTATGTGTGTTTGTGTGTGTCAACTCAAGGACAAACACGCAAAGGAATATGCTTCGTTCACCTCTTACCCACAAAACTCTCTCCCATAAACGACATCGGACATTATGTCATTATGTGACCAAGTGACTACACATCAGTACTTGCCGGACTCGTGTATTGAAATTGTTTCATTCATTCAACGCAGTTATTTTCTCGTCAATTTATTTTAGTTTGTAGAAAACATTGCTAATGAAAGAATGCATACACTGTAAGAATGACGACATTGAAACATGATGTCAAGTCGTTTATTAGATTGCCGTCCAGCAATGACTATATAGCTTCAAGGTCGTGGTTTTTACAGTGAATGTGTGTGAATAATGTTTAGATGTGCCGTGAACAACCCCTGCTCTCAGAAGTGCGTTGACACCGGCATTGCTGTGGAGTGTTCATGTCATTCTGCCTTCATGCTTGCTGCTGACAAGGGAACTTGTAACGGTAAGGACATTATTAGTGAAGTACTCTACTCATAGAATAGAATAGAATAGAATAGAATTTTATTCACAGCTTAGTAATACACTGTACATTATTCGATTAAGTGACTACAATTCTGTACCTGAGAGGTAGAAGGGTGGAATTCCATTTTCTTGATTTGAGTTATTTTGGAATTACGTAAGTAATCAGTTCTAACAATTGCCATTTGGCTGATGTCAACAAATACAAGTTATATTGACAGTGGTCGAATTGGAAGTCGGTCCATGGGGGGTGATGTATTGTTAAAAAAATTGCTTCAAGTTTATGGGGGGGGGGGGGGGGCCAAACTAGCTGGAATGCATTGTTTGCAAAAAAAAATCAGAAATAATTTTGGTGCATTTCTACGCGATTTTGACGCTATTTAAGCCTATTTTATCTCGACAAATGGTGTCTAGAGGCTAAAGCTGACAAATTTTCTGGAAATATAAATAGTGTGAAGTAAATAGGTGCGTTTTTTAAATCTTTCATGGGGGGATGGTAAAAAAAATACAGGCGACAAAAACAGGCGACACAGGCGACAAAAATAAGTAACTAAAACTAAATTCTAGTCTACAGTAGGTAAATGATAATTCTGAGTTGCTCGTTGCTTGGTGAATAATTAATTACTAAGCAAAGTTTCGACTAGGTCCTACCCAACGTCTATATAATATTCTCTTCTAAAGGTTGAGCCGAGCGAGGGATTTCAGTATTTGGAAGTATTCGGCTTTTCCCACTTCGTGACGTCAACACAGCCGGCAACTGCTTGATAGTCTGTATGCGCTGGCATGAGATTTAGATGGAAATGTCCTACTCCATGACGTCACAGAGTAGGACAAAGCCGAATACTTCCGAGTACTGAAATCCCTCGATCGGTTCAACCTTTAGAAGAGAGTATTGTATAGACGTTGGGTCCTACCAGTCTTCTCGTGGTATATAGGTACTACATTAAACTCGTACATTATAGTTTTTCCCCCTAGGTGTTTTCCTTGATAAAGCGTTCAGTTTATCATCTTCAGTTACCTAGGATATGCTATACACGAAATATAACGTATTCTAAGTGATAAAAAGTAATCAATTGATAAGCATTTGATTCTTCAAGAGCACATATACAAAATAACAAATATGAATTAATAATGAAGAAGAATACCACTCGTGGGGTCAAAGAAATGCTGTGTGAAGTCTATATGCTGCAACTCTTGAAAATAATATTTGCGGTATGGTAAAGTTAAAAACAAAATCATAAGAGCGAGCTGTTTGGAATCCGTCTTGTCTTAGAGAATAGATATTTACATATATATAAAGACTGCAAGAAAGCAGTCAAGTCTCTATGTAATGATTAAATTATTCGCGATCAGACACAGACAAAAAGACCAAGAAATTCACTTGACTGTTGCATCCGAAATTTGCCTCTTATAGTTGCTTCCAATTTCCAAGAAAAACCCTACAGTTAACCAACAGGCTACAGTGTAAGCCTACAGTGATTGTCTTACAGTGAGTGCTTGCAGCTTATCCCATGGCAATCCAGATGACGGTGTTACATTAACAACACGGTCCTTCACAACCCCCCCAATCGAGAGACAAATAACAGTTGGAGGGAGGTCGTCACACTAACCACCAAACACCCCAGTCTCTCTGGCCCAACGAGCAACTATAAGCAGGCTGGAGTTGATGGGTCACCCATCCAACTACTAACCCCGCTCAATTAGTATGCATTCCCATGTAATAATCGCGTATTATAGTCATCAACTTCATCTTGAAACCTTGTTATCTTGTATTGTATTATGTGAGATGATGTGTCTGTGTCTGATTCTCAGGATTGAAAGGCGAAGATCAGGCCGGTGGGAAATGTCCTCCAGGTTATCAGTTCAACGCCGAGTCCCAGGTTTGCGATGGTAAGTGTCGTGATGCATCTCACTTTTACAACTCCTCTGACGTCACCGAGCAAGATGGCTGCTAATTAGTAGATTTTCCATTGCTGTTTACATCTACTTTCTGAAGAAGGTCAACATCTCCAATTTGCAGAAAGATAAGGGGCTGTACTCCAGGACCCTTATTTAATATCACAAACCACTAGTACGGTCATTTGAAGTCCTGGTCATAGCTATATCAATAACATTGCGGGACTAGCCTTGGACTAGGAGAACAATGCTAGTCCACACTGAAGTCAAATCCTAAATGGATATTAAATAAGGGTCCAGTGTTGTATAATACTTCAAATTGCACATGGTGGTGAAGTAAATCTTCCTCTATAAAATGGTTTGACGTAACTGTCTAGTCTTATGATGTTCATTTGCACGATCGTTCGTTGAACCTAACTCTTCAATAATATTCGGCAAAAACATGTGGTGGTTGTGTAGTACACACCTTCTTCACAGCTCAATTAATCGTGTCCCCAAATACTGTCCATAGTTCAACCGCAAGGTAGAAGTCGAATGTTGTAAGGTTCTGGATGTTACATGGATGGGAACAGATTGACCGGACCAATCTGCCGAACGTTTGTGTTATTGCCAAACAGTAGCACACAGGCTGAGTTTGCAGAATATTATTGGAGAGTTAGGTTCAACGATCGTTCAAACGCATCTCTTAAGACTTAGACAATGTTGTGTCATACCACCATGTGCAATTTGAGTCTCTATGTCAATTAATGAAATGAAAAGGTTATACCAAATACATTAACTTATACAGGTTATGTGTAATGTATATGTATTTGGTTATACCCACTTTTCGTTACTTTCGGTTCGGTCCTCGTACGTACACGAATGAATATCCGAGCTGGGGTGCGATCATATAAAATGACAACTTAGTTCTCGCGAGACAATTTTCTCATCTCAATGTTATTCACGGCATTCTCGGGTGCGATGAGAAGCTTGACACGCGACAACATTTTATATGATCGCACCCCTGAGTACCTTGATACTAAGCCATGAATGAATTTCCTTTCATATCACACCATTTCAAGTACCTACTACGAGATTTTGGTTTAATGAGATCAAATTAATTGCATACTTATGTGCCATAAGACACCTTCATGTTTGATTTGAGTGTTTACCCGGCAATTGAATAAAGGAAAGAGAGTAAAGGAATTTCTATCCTTCATTTCTTGTGCGCAGCTTCTAATGCGCAGCGTAGACTCTGCCTACCTCATGCGTACCTAACGACGAGTAGAACTAGAGGCGCGCTTTGCGTCGCTTACTCCAACTGGCTCTATAGTCTAGCGGCAAGACACCCAGTCAATGATATTTCTCCATGGCCATTACAGGGGGTCCCGGGTTCAAATCCCGGGCGAGCGCAATTTTTTTTCGTTTTATTTTTCTTGCAGGAAATTTTTTATTTTTCCCTCCTTGCACCTTGCATCTTTTTACCCATCCATCGAAGTAATGTTACGAGATATCAACAAGTAAAATCATGTTATTCATTTTGGCACCCCATTGGTAACTCCAAATGAGTCCCCTCCCCGTAAAAATACAAAAGAACTTAGTTGTAGAAGCTGAGATCTTACAAATAAATATAAGACTGTAATATTTTATTAAACAATTCAATACAGCGTGGTTTTCATCCAATGAAAGACATTTCGTAATCGCCTCCACTAGGAATCACACGGCAACTTCAAGCTAAGCCGACAGATCGCAGCACAAGAAGAAAATTTGTAATCCGACTTTAGGCCGAGAAGGGTAACAAAATGACGTCATTTCCAAATCCAAACTGATGCACGTATGTGCGTATGTGTGTGGTACACTCCCCCAAATAATAAACGGTACTCAAAAGAAAATGAATTGACTGATTAAGGTTTGATGGCATCATCCCATGAAGTCAGTGCTAACGCATTATCTAACTCTTTTAGGCCGTGATCTACTCGCTGACAAACCGTTTTGTTCAACTCCTTCTCATACTTCAACCCAAGTTGGGCTGGAATACGAGCAATTGGAAATTAAAGTTGAAAGCTCTCTACCTACCTACCTACCTACCTACCTACCTACCTAGGCCGATTCACACGGCAGTTCGAAACTTCCCAAGTTCTCAAAAGTTCCGAATCGCCGATTCAAAAACTCCCATGTGAACTACGAAACCATTTGAAATTGAATATTGAATTCAAATATTTGCACTTTCAACGCTTTCAACAAGGCTCTAAATAGAACGGACGCTCGGAACTAAAGTTCAACAAAAAGAACATAGGTACTAAAGTAAAGGAAAATGCTATTTTTTAATTGGTGCCATAAGCTTCAACATACAGCAACATCTTGGGATCCTTGGCCATTGAACGATGTAACAGAATGAGACAGTGTTTTTTTCTCCGATCTTTCAGAGTGTCTTGTTAGTTGATATATGAATGTGTGCCTTCGAAACTAATCATGTCCTTAACGAGATTTTTTGCAAGTGCTCCAGAAGCAACCTTGAACAACAATAACCTCGGGCCCATTCCAACTTATTCCACACTTTTTGATCCGAAACTGTCACCGCTATCACCATAACAAATAATATAATTGTTTGCATGTGCATTCTTCAAAACCAATTTAATGAAACTGTGAGTATTGCCTCAATCCAGGCTCAACCATTATTTTCCTTTCTCATGAGCAGTGTTGGGACTTATCTAGATAATATTTTTTATCTATCTTATCTAGATAATTATATAATTTTTTCTCTTCATCTACAGTACGTTCGACACGGAATTTGCATCAACGAGAAATCTAGTTTCTGTTTGGAATATCTATTTTCCACACTAATTTTAGTTATTTTTCTGGCACCACCTCCATTCCACCCAATAGCAATTAGAGGAGCAAAGACAATCCTCGTTTCTGAGATGTATACAGCATTTTATTGTCGATTGTATTTTGGTATTTGCCCTCAAGCGCTGAAAGGTCCGGTCCGAATGGAGTATAGATAAAAAATATTGTTATCTATTGACAATTATCTAGATAAAAAATACAAAAATACAATATGCATTTGTGTGTATGAACATGCACGAACCTCAAATGTCAGATGATATGAAAAAGGAAAATCATCTCCGTTTAGTCGCATTAGTTGGCTTGCTTTGACGGCCCATTTTTTACAAACTCGAGTTCCGAATTTAGGATTCGAAAATAATTAGGGAACAGTAGTATTTGGTAAAAAATTATCTATTATCTTTTACAATTATCTAGATAAATATTTTTTATCATTATCTATTTTCTAGGTGATTTCTTGGAAATGTTTCTATTATCTCATCTAGATACATTTTTGGCAGGTTATCTTCATCTTTATCTAGATAAGAATAAAATTATCTTATCACAACACTGCACATGAGTGTTCAATTTTCAAAGGTGAGTTCATTCCCCCTTGCTTCCTCATTCTCTCCCCGCTTAACAGTTGATAGTTACAGCATGGAGATAAAAATATCACCTAGAAAACACATTGAATTTGAACAACATAGCTGCATGGCATGCTCATCTTCTCTCAGGCAAGACTTTGCCGCGGACTATGTGTGGTGTGATGCAGGGTACCGCCTCAGATGATTTAAGTGCACGACCAACTCATCATAATAATTATAATAACAGTGATATTGTTTCATGAAATAGATCTACCTACATCTACTTGCTTCATATCGTTTTAGGAACATCTTTACCCAGATATTATTTTACTGTTATTCGTTGATTTGTTGACATTTGTACTGTAGATGGACAGTATATTACAGTTTTCTTCTACCCTATTCCGTTTTATGTTTGTCTGTACTGTTTCTGCAGATGTTTGTGTCTTGTGTATTCCTTTTGAGAGGTCAAAATGAATTGTGGGCCATTTTACAACTAACATACTTTGCCGTAGAATGTATCATACTACCACTGGCTCTAATACCGTTGCCTCAAACCGACGAGATCCTCCCAATTCCCAAAGCTCCTTCTATCTGAAAATGAAATGAACCCGGACATACACTTATCCTCCGGAGAGCCTAACATCCTCGTCAAAAACTTTCTCCTTCATGGCTACAAATCCTCGATCACGCGGCTCGTCACTCACCCTGGCTGTGAAACCTTGAACCTAAGCCTTTAACACATTTGTTAGCCGCTAGATGGCGCTCGGTGTTCAATGAAGCGGGTAACGTTGAAATAAGTTGGTAATTCGACTTCAGGCCGAAATGGGTAACAAAAATACGTCATTTCCGGCTTTGATTTCCGGTACAAATAATAACAGCACAGAGTGTTTACATTATTAAAAATGACCCAAAAATTAACAAAAAAACAAAAACCCCCAAAAATGTACATAGTACAACGATGTAGCCTGAAGTCGTCTCTTGTTTTCATGTGAAAACTATTTACTGGGCAGAGATTAGAACGCGGCAAGATGACGAAAATTTGAAAAAACTGAAACTATATTGGGTCAATGATGACATTTCGTTTTACAAAGATATTATGCACGTAGGACACTGTAATTTACATTTTTAAATGTACTTGAGAGTACAACAGACTACCGAAGGGTATTAATACATGAATTGATCATTTAAACTCATTAAAACTAATTTTAGTTACTACCAAAGGTGTTACCCAACCGCTGGCGCCATCCCACGGACATTTTGGTTACTAAAAAAAAATGTGACCCATCTCATCTCGGCCCAACGAAGCTGCCAAATCGGGGAAACCGACGGTGAAATCGTTTAACATATCGTTAAAAATATAATATAAAAAATGCATTCTTTTAAATGTAGACAGTTTTGAAGAGCTAATTGCATCCAAGGCTGTAATTAACATAAATTCATCGTAGGTTTAAACGCAACTTGTCCAGAATGATTCTGCTGACATTGACAATATAAACCCAAGTCCCAAGTCACCCCATTATATTTGAAAAGCACCCCCTTCTTTAAAGACATCCCGATGGCTGTCACCTTAGCGCGGGGTTGGGGTTCGTGTTGGCCAATGATCAAGTGCAGCCCATGCCGGAGACACCAGTGGTGAGACCCAGACAAAGAGTAGCCAAGGTCGACCTACCCCCATGACCCCTCCCCTTTGACCCTCCCATTGACCCCTCCCCATGACCTCCATATATCACCAACAAAACGTTAAACTTAATTTGCGCAAAATGACCTCGCTGTCGACGCGCCGTAACCACTATAATACTACTACTAACTTCATACCACAATAGGGAATATGCATACATCTTGTTAAATACATCGACGATTGCAACGAGCGACACGAGTGTGACGACTCGCTCACTGTGCTCGTCATGTTACAGACATCGACGAGTGTGTCGACTCACTCACTCACTGCGCTCGTCATGTTACAGACATCGACGAGGGTAACGACTCACTCACTCTGCTCGTCATGTTACAGACATCGACGAGTGTGACGACTCGCTCACTGTGCTCGTCTTGTTACAGACATCGACGAGTGTGACGACTGACTGTGCTCGTCTTGTTACAGACATCGACGAGTGTGACGACTCACTGCTCTCGTCTTGTTACAGACATCGACGAGTGTGACGACTCACTGCTCTCGTCTTGTTACAGACATCGACGAGTGTGCCGGGCGACACGAGTGTGACGACTGACTCACTGTACTCATGTACTCATGTACCATACATGAGCAACCTGCTGGCGAACTTGTACACATTTGTGGGCTTCACGGACTTATAACAAGTTCATGATGTTACAGACGTACATGAGCAACCTGCTGGCGAACTTGTACACAACTGTGGGCTTCACGGACTTATAACAAGTTCATGATGTTACAGACGTACATGAGCAACCTGCTGGCGAACTTGTACACAACTGTGGGCTTCACGAACTTATAACAAGTTCATGATGTTACAGACGTACATGAGCAACCTGCTGGCGAACTTGTACACAACTGTGGGCTTCACGGACTTATAACAAGTTCATGATGTTACAGACGTACATGAGCAACCTGCTGGCGAACTTGTACACAACTGTGGGCTTCACGAACTTATAACAAGTTCATGATGTTACAGACGTACATGAGCAACCTGCTGGCGAACTTGTACACAACTGTGGGCTTCACGAACTTATAACAAGTTCATGATGTTACAGACGTACATGAGCAACCTGCTGGCGAACTTGTACACAACTGTGGGCTTCACGAACTTATAACAAGTTCATGATGTTACAGACGTACATGAGCAACCTGCTGGCGAACTTGTACACAACTGTGGGCTTCACGGACTTATAACAAGTTCATGATGTTACAGACGTACATGAGCAACCTGCTGGCGAACTTGTACACAACTGTGGGCTTCACGAACTTATAACAAGTTCATGATGTTACAGACGTACATGAGCAACCTGCTGGCGAACTTGTACACAACTGTGGGCTTCACGAACTTATAACAAGTTCATGATGTTACAGACGTACATGAGCAACCTGCTGGCGAACTTGTACACAACTGTGGGCTTCACGGACTTATAACAAGTTCATGATGTTACAGACGTACATGAGCAACCTGCTGGCGAACTTGTACACAACTGTGGGCTTCACGAACTTATAACAAGTTCATGATGTTACAGACGTACATGAGCAACCTGCTGGCGAACTTGTACACAACTGTGGGCTTCACGAACTTATAACAAGTTCATGATGTTACAGACGTACATGAGCAACCTGCTGGGGAACTTGTACACAACTGTGGGTTTCACGGACAACGCTTCTGACGATCAACTCACCGTGTACAAGAGGATCAGCGCTCTCAGCTGGGCCTGTGTCCTTGGCCACGACGACTGCGTGAAGAACAGCGTCAAACAGTTCCAGAACTGGAGGTCGACACCGGATCCGGATTCAAACAATCCGTAAGTAGCATAATTTCCTCAAGATCGATTTACAGAGATGTTTCAACTTACTAGTTCAGAACGGTCGTTCAATTTACTAATGTCTTGTCGAGTCGAAACTTGATTCCAACTTAATCAGGCATTTCAACTGTTGTATTTGTACATAAGGAAGTTTTAAGAAAGACGATTCGGAGCATGGGGAAACTTTGGAAGTTTGGAACGTCCTTGTCGTATACTTAATCAGTACTCATTTAATTTTATCGACTATCAGCAAGTTTTTAGAGATGCAACTTAGTTCCCAATAGCAGAATTGTTCCCAATCGAACCTAGTACCTCTATACTTTACCTTATTTAAAGAAGGATCTTACTTGCCGTTACATAGTGGCCAACGTCTTTATAAAATATAGGTATACTATTTTTCTAAGAATTTGTGCATCATTTTTAATGTCCTCATGGTATCCGGTTTCCCAGTTTCTCAACCACATGCCCATTTTAATAATTTTACCAAGGGTTTGAACTCGAATATGAATTTATCTTTCGAGAATTTGATCTCGACTGAATTTCACTGGAGAGCTAACTAGAAAATCGATCATCTACGATATCAAATTATAGTGGAATGAAATCTCTATATCTATATCATATTCATATATCATATATTCTATATCGGCACTTCCCTCCGCCACTTTCAACAACATTGAAGTATGACTGACAATACACGTCCATTAGTCTCAATCAAATCCATTTTAATACATAATCTGAAAGTCATATTTCCAGCTGCACTCGGGTCCATTTTCCGGACCACAGCACAATGGTGGACAATCGTTCTCGAACTCAAACTCTTTTGTTATTTGGCTAATAAGTTGCCCGTTATAAGTACCTACAAATAAGTACTTACTATTGCCCATTACATACAATTGAAGATAATTTATGAATAATTAAAGAGCTAAAACAATAAATAACAATGTAGATGTTTAAATTACGGATATAAAATCAATTTATTATACCTAAATCAAAATAAAAAAGTTTGGCTGCGCCGGGATTCGAACCCGGGACCTCCTGCGAGTAATCAGGGCAGGCAGGCGTCATATCCACTTGACCACACAACCATATGTAAAAGCGGGCTAAAGTCAGCCTCTAGTTCAATTATTCGATGGCGGCTCAGGGGAGACAGGTGTTCCACGGTAAGTGTACCGCCGTACCCCCACCCCTACCCCACCCCACTTGTCATCAGTCTCTTGACAGCGCTAGAGCTACTGTACTAGTTTGGTTATGGAGGACCGTGCCGTGCTGAAAATGTTACACCCGCCTTCGTATCGTACATCATTATGTTCCGATAGAAAGGCTACATGATTGTTCCGGGTTTCCCAATCTCAATCAGTCAGGTAAGAATATATCTTAGCATTAATATTAATGATAGCAATAATCATCTTTGGTATGTTGTTGTATCAATGCGTGGATCGCTTTTATGATAGGTCGAGCACTATGCTACGTCGTCATAGCACTCGCTCCCTCAAGATCATTCAGATCTTTCATGATCATTCACAATGATCATTCAGATCATTCAAGTCTAAAACAAGAAATAATTGATTGAACGCCATGAACTTGAATAAAGTATCTTCGAGTAAAGGCTGCAAAATTACAAGTTGACTCAAAACCAGTCAACATTTTTAAGGTTAAGGACCTATGCGGTGTTATTTTGTCGTCGAGATTGACGTATTTAGAAACTTGGGGCCTCATTCACAAAGCAGGTTTAGCTCGGATTAGCTCGTAGTCCCATATGAAATAACATTGGCCGCCCCCGGTAACACCGTCAAAATGTTTAGTGAATGAGGCCCTTGGAGTGTTTATCTTATATAAGAGCAGTGGTCGAATTGTTGGGGGGGGGGGGGGGGGGGAGACGCGGGGGGGATGGCATCCCCCCATGGGAAATATATTGATGGTTCCATCCCCCCATAGCTAATTTGTCCACCTCACCATCCCCCCATGAGAAATTAAAAAACAGCACTAAGTAATGTAATTTACTTCAAAATAATACCATTTTCAGAGAATTTGTCTACTTAGCCTTATAGACGCTATTTGTCGAGATGAAAATAGGCTTATAATTAAGCGAGCGGAGCGAGCGTCTCCACTTGACTCTTGCGGCACTTTCTCTGTGTGTGTGTTTGTTTTTTTGTTTTTTTTTGCTGGTTCAACCCAGGCCGCACCGGTCAACGTATCGATCTGAAATTTTGCACACACCTTCATCTCATACTAACTTAGACCTGTATAGTTTTTGAGAAAGATCCGTTCACAAATAAAAAAAATCGCGTTTTCCCATATAAATAGCATTGTAGGTTCGAGGAGACCGTTGCGGCCGCCCGATGCGCTCCATTCAAAACAACTCGGAAGCAAGCAGCTGTCTATATATTATTGTTTGAATACGTAACAATTATTTCTTTGCGGTTAGATAATAGTTAAAGCAATACATGCGAGGTTATACTTAGGGTTTATTTTATTATTTTTGAAGATGTAGTTAATAGGTATAGGTATTTATTGTTTATGAGAGTTTTAACATGCAGTCTTACTTCCAATCTTTTCAAAGGCTGAGCAAATTATTTGTAGACCGATGAAATGTCTGCTTGATTGTAGAAATAGATTGGTTGGTTGATAATTGAAATTATGTTTATGAAATATTTATTTCATTTGTATCAGATACAATGTGTTAGGTTTGTGTTAGGTAAGCAATGTGTTAGGTTTGTGTTAGGTAAGCAATGTGCTAGAAGAAATAAGCTCTTTTATACGGAACGGCAAGTAACTGTTTGGATAATGTTTCTTAAATTATGTTTGCTCATATTAGCACTTAGATAATGGCCTATTTTGTGGTTCGAATCTCTGTATTTTTTATTTATAATAATTCCATAATACCTACGTACACTCCCCCAAATAATAAACGGTACTTGGTACAAAACGTATTGGCTGCTGGGCCGGTTCCTTGACAATCAATCCTTGTTATTATCAATGAAATCAGAACTCACCTAAAAGAGTGAGTTCTGATGCTTTAGCACTGACTTCATGGGATGATGCCATCAAACATTAATCAGTAAATTCATTTTCTTTCGAGTACCGTTTATTATTTGGGGGAGTGTACCTAAATACTGAATTAAATACACATGAGTGTGTATCATGTTGCAATGACTTGCAATAACTGTTGCAATAACTTGCAATGAGAAGCAAATTCAGCTATTTTTTATATAATTTAGTGGATCGTGCTTCTAGATTTCAGTTGTTTTAGGTATATTATTGCCGGCTTTTAAGGAATTATGGTTCGAGGTTTTGCACGTATCCGTGCTCGCTTATCAACGCGTTACACAGAGCGTTTTCCTAGTAACTTCAAAATCGCGTAGAAACGCACCAGATTAATTTCTGAAATTATTTTTTTTCCGTAACTCTGCGCCCCGAACCAACATGGTGCTGGGGACCGTCCCCCATTGACCTCATGCAAATGCTTCTTTTTGTAATACAATTGGGTAGTATTTGTACAGTAGAGGCGGAGGGTGATAGGAGAAGGGCTTGCTTGCCCCCCCCCCCCCCCCCCCCCTAGATGTAAGAAAAAATAAAAGTTTGACTGTGTTTTAAACTGTGCATTTTGTAAACAAAATTACCTCAAAACGTCTTAAAATTGATTTTAAAGTGCCAAACTAAAAACCGCCATGCGGTAAGGGTTTTTGCAGCATGCCCTGCACACCTTATTGGAGTGAAAACTGTGAAATTAAAAAAAAATGAAAATCAAAATACACCTCAGAACGTCTCAAAATTGATTTAAAAGTGTCAAAAACCAAAAAACGCCCTGCAGGGCAACATGGGAGGCGCGCCCACAATGGCAGGTTTTGTTCTTTCACTTGCCCCCCCCCCCCCCCCCTGGCAGAAATCCTGTCAGTACATGCCATCTCACCATGGACTGATTTCAAATCGACCACTCTATAAGAGACTGCCTTAGGAGATTGTATAAAAACCAGAACAATTCCTCCTTGATGGAATGTGCTTGGATTGTGAGAAGTAAAACTATGAACTATAAATGAATAATGTGGCTTGAAGACCAGGGGCGAAGCGTCAGGGGAGACAGGGGAGACAGTGTCTCCCCTGGAAAAAGCGGACAGTGCTGTTCATATCTTTCATACCTTAAAATTTGCTGTAATTGTATTTTATTTTTATGTATCGTACTTTTATTCGATGTATTAATTGGTGTTGTAATGAAACACATTGATTGTCAGTTGAAAACCGTGCTCAATTTGGTGTCTTTACGAGCGAGCGAGTGTTGCCGCTGCGCGCGCATCTCCTATCTTATAACCCGGGAGACATAAGCTACAGTAAGCGACAGGGCAAGTTGGACCCCAGGTATAATTTCCACCCCTACTGAATCTTCCCCCACCATGCTACCACGCTGCCGAGCTGCAATCTCGCCGAACAACAAGACCTGTCAAAACAAATTGACATGGGTCGATATCCAACCACCTCATTAGTTACAAATATTATTTTAATGCGTTTTTGCTCAAAATGATTTAGTTTTTGTCAGATTATTATACTGCCTTAAAATTGAATGTCATACCTCTTTTAAATTTAAAAAATTGTCAATATTTGACTAAACTACGGAAAAAGGTGTATCACTGCAAATACAGTTGGAAATTCGATTTGTCGCCCATAATAAAGTTGCGTTTGTTTGTTTGTTTGTTTCATGTAGTTATATAAACGATCGACCAGACAGTTAATAATTGCTAGATTGTATGACGCAACTCCAATTGCATTCATTCAATATTATTGGACAAACATTGATTCTTCAAATCAATAGTTGTGCATGAATAATTCAAATTATAGTCGCAAATTTTAACAACGAATGAAGATGAATGAATCGCCGTGTTAGTCTTTCACACCAAGTCCAGGATTCTGCTTACGCAAGTTTGCATACACTGTCAAAACTAAACGACGCTCTTGGCTTGACACTGGCTTCCCTTTCGATCGAGCACTCAAATATTTGTCGGGCGATTGGTCACGAGCTTGATGGTCTGCCATGGCGAGTGAAAAACACCCACTGATGCAAATTATTGTCGATAATAATAATATCGTCCTCGAGTAGAATCTCAAGCCCCAAATTTAATGACAATCAACAAGAGTCAGCTGTACTAAAAGGTAAACATTGGTGATAATATTACCTAAATATCGCTATAAATTGAGTCAACTAATTCAAGATCCGCCGTCACATCCTCATTCCTTAGCAATGATCAGATATTAGACCATCTTGCAAGATAAAACTTTATTTACCCCAAAGAAACTAATAAATTAGCTGTCAAATTATTACGTTTCTTTGATGATGTATTTGAATATCATGATATTCAAATTGTGTATTGTAATATAAAATCATCAGACGCTGCACACAAACTGCTTGGAAACACGGCGATTCATTCATCTTCATTCGTTGTTAAAATTTGCGACTATAATTTGAATTATTCATGCACAACTATTGATTTGAAGAATCAATGTTTGTCCAATAATATTGAATGAATGCAATTAGAGTTGCGTCATACAATCTAGCAATTATTCACTGCCTTGTCGATCGTTTATATAACTTCATGAAACAAACAAACAAACAAACAAACGCAACTTTATTATGGGCTATAAACCGCGACAAATCGAATTTCCAACTGTATTTGCAGTGATACATCTTTTTCCGTAGTTTAGTCAAATATTGACCATTTTTTAAATTCAAAAGAGGTATGACATTCAATTTTAAGGCAGTATAGGCAGCGTGTTTAGACAACAGATGGCATTGTAAAAAGTACAGACAGAGCCACCTAATCTGTGGGAAGGAAGCTTACCTTTTGGCAAGGCGTCCAAGTCGCTGCAGTTATATGTTATGTTGCTGCACATATTACGCATTATCAATTCTTAAAATTTACACATGTTTATCTAATGTTTATTCGCCTACAAAATATTAATAATAAAGTGTTCACAATTTCACTGAATCTGATCACAATATTAATTTGCGCGACTTAGTTTGATTCCGAAATATTTTGAGTACATTTGTTGAAATCTGATCGGTTGCTAGGTCACGGCCAATGAGAAATAAAACAGTTGACGATCTTCCCACAAAAGTTGCTAATTTCTCTCACTCGTGGCGAACTCTCGGTGCCTATAATAATCTGACAAAAACTAAATCATTTTGAGCAAAAACGCATTAAAATAATATTTGTAACTAATGAGGTGGTTGGATATCAACCCATGTCAATTTGTTTTGACAGGTCTGATTGTTCGCCGAGACTGCAGTGAGCCGCGTGGTAGCATGGTGGGGGAAGGTTCAGTAGGGGTGGAAATTATACCTGGGGTCCAACTTGCCCTGTCGCTTACTGTACTTGTGTCCTCGCAGGCGAACGCAGAAGTATCTGCATCCTTCTTCCACTCGTTGTTCACGCATTCATATGTTTTCTCCCACTCGCACTCGCACTAACATCTGCCAGCCTATCCCTCGTATGGACATTCCATGCGATAACAGTCTTGCAAAATAGACTCCGAGGTAGACGTGTCTCCTTGGTTATTATAATGTCCCTTGACAGCAACAAGAACATATTGACTGGAATGTACACACCGCAGTGCCATGCCAGCCGCCTCGCCTACACCGTTGTGCAACACACACAACATTCGCATAAACGCACTTAGTCAGCAGTAAAACTAAAAATATCTAGAAAAATGAGTCAGACTTGAAAACAAGTCAGTTCACACATTGAAATTGCATTGATTAGACGTATTATTTCCTCAAGATATTTTAGTTCGTTAATCGTTTGTATTGTGTTTGTGTAAGTGTATTATTTAATAATTTATTAATCACTAAAATGGAAACTGACGTTGACAATGACGTTATCGATTATTTATTTATTAACAAACAGTTTTGCCGCATTTCATATTTTGCATTCATACGAATAAAAGTGTTCAATAAAATCTAAGCGGCTTACGCCTCATCTCGATATTAGCCAGAGAGATGGTAAAATAAGTCGTAACTCGTAAGTGCGTCGAATTGAGTAAATATACAAAAAATTTAGGTAAGCCAAAAAACGCTATTTTCTATTTATTTGTTGTCTTGTGTCTCCCCAATTTTTGGAGGTACGCTTCGCCACTGTTGAAGACAGTGAATCAATGTCGACTCTGATTTTCTGTTTTTGGTTGGATAATTGAAGATGGTTGAGCATCATCCACATGGACATAGAGAGCACGAATCTAGATCTCATGTAACTTGTGTCTCACAGGATATCTGCTAACTTGAAGAACGTCGTCTACTGCACAGCTGTGCGTATCGACGGACAGGTGGAGTGGGACTTCCTCCGAGGGTCTGCAACGCCCAGCGATGGTCCGTACATGTGTGCAAATTTTCAGCTCGATCGGATAAAAACTGTGACCTTTATAGCGCCAGTAACAGAAAATAACACACAAAAAACAGAGTTCCGTGCCAAAGGTAGCCAAAAGAGAGTTGTTCGCTCAATAAAAGTGCAACAAGAACAATATGAGACATGTCAACTAAATAGGTACCGCCGAAGAGTAAAATACTGATTTAGTTGAGTTGAGGTCACTTGAAAAGTCTTACAGAAACACGTCCAAGAAATTGAGTCAGACATTTCTTAACTTGTTTGTCGACCCAAACCAATTCAGCTTCAACAAATAGGAAGAGATCTGCTTTGCGTTTTCTTTTCTTGCCCTTTGGATTATTTTCTTAGAACAATAGGAAACTGTCCATGAAAAGGTGCTTGCAATAAACAGATATTGAAATTGTATTGTGTTTTCTGTTTTAACCACATCGTACACCCATTCGTTAATGTCCTACAATAACAAAAAATTAAGAAACAGCAGGACTTCAGTAATGCAATCAAAAGTATTGTAATAAGTATAAAGCTGTAATGTAATAAGTAATGTATTCTAGATTGAAAAAAGTATTCACTTCATTTAAATCAATCGTCAAACTCATCAAATCAATAAAAGAAGAGCAAAACGGATTGGCTGTTGGTCAGGTTCCTTGACAATCAATCCTTGTTATTATTAGATTAGATTAGATTAGTTTGGTTTAACGGCGCGTCAACGACGAGGTTATATTGCGCACATTAATTTTATATTTAACTTTGTTGAACATAATTGGAGGCCATGGGGAGGGGTCGACCTAGCGGGCCCGATCCGGGGGAGTCCAGAACTGGTGGGAAGGCCAGGCCGGAATGGGGACGGACCGGGGGGAGGGGGAGGCTTCGGGCCGGTGGGACTCGATTTCAGGGGGATCACCATCTCGAGGGGGGAGGCCGGCCCGAGGGGACCGCAAATTCAAGGGAGGGCATGGGACTAGGCCGACCCTGGACTGCACTTGGTTGGGACCAACTCGCTATGCGAGCCGGTCCCTTAAGCCCCACCACCGTGTCAAGGTGGCAGTCCATTGGTGGGGCTTGTTATTATCAATGAAATCAGAATCCTTGAGATGAAGCCATCAAACAATTTTCAGAAAATTCGTTTCAATTAAATCAGAATCCTTGGGATGAAGCCATCAAATATTTTTCAGAAAATTTGTTTCTTTCGATTACCGCTTTATTTTTTATTGAGTGTATCTAATCTAGGTATTAAATACCAAGAAGAATTACACAGGTACCAACCATGCAAGAATGGGTAAATTGCATAAAGAATAGGATTTGTACACAAACTAACCATCTGACCTGGGTCTGGAGAGACTTTACATTTTTAATGTTTAATTTCAAGGATGGTAGAAATCAGGAGCAATTACATGATCAATGAAGGAACATTAGAGTATTGGCAATACCAAAAATTTAAGATATCATTTAAAGCTTTACTATGTGATTAAAATAGTACAAACAACGTGTCTACACAACATTATAAGATGCAATTTGATTTCACACTAAACATGATAACTGTGTATGAAGTGACAGTAGCTGCAACACTTAGAATCAATTCCAAATATATATGAATAGGTACATTTATAGATATCTACTACAATTAATCTGAATACAAGCTAGCATTTATTATTTTACATGCATACATTATACGTGACCTCAAATACAAAGCGTAGAAAGCTCATCCCCACTCGAGCTTTTGCTTCTGGTAAGCGCAATTTTATTTTATTTCCTAATACTTGATTTAATAAAGAAATTGAATTGAATTAAAGTTCGCAGAGCAAACTATAATTGCTCATTACAATTCACAAACAATTGCCATTGAAATATATTAAAAACACGTATTTGTGCTGCAAATTATGGGTACGCCATTAAATTACACACCAAAATACAATTCCAATGATTGATGAAATTTATCCCGAAATTTCACAAATTAATTTATATCAACTGAAAAGAGTGAATGGTCTGTGAGTGAGCTGACAATATGCACACTTTCCTATCAACCATCCAGTAAAATACATCACTGCACCATGGCAAAACACCGGACTTATAAACTGAAATACTATTTAGCTTTCTTCATCTAGTATTTTATAGCTAGTTTTTAATATCTAAACATTCAATTCAATAATATTTGTCCGTATTTCTATGTGATGTAATGTTATCGAAATTAATGAAATTACTAGAAAGAATTTAAATGAAAAAAGCTCCTAAGAGACTCTATTTTGGAATTACTCCAAATTGAGAGGCGTTTTCTCTCAATATTTGGGTAAATGTAAGCATAAGTCACCGTTTTAAATATGTATTTAATATTAAATAGTAACGCTGTATAACAAAAACTATGTAACTAATCTTTTGATTTGAGATTGCAATTTTCAGTAATTTCATTCTGTTCGCGATACAAATTAAATGCTCACTTATTGGTTCAGACAACAAATTTGTATTCAACGATTTTGGTTGAAATAAATATTGTCTGCTGTTGTGTAAAGGCAATATCGAAATATTCAATGCAAGACTAACTGATCAAGCTTGGATTATGTAATACGTATATCACTTGGTAATTAGACGAAAGTCATTAAAACAATCTTGGAAATTGTAAAATAAATGCAACAGGGAATACCATTAACAATCGCTTCAAAATTGTCGAAGTAAAATCTGCGGTTTTGCTCTCTTTCAACTGAAAGAATTTCCTTTATTTCACGCTTAACAAAATTACAGTATACGTAGTAACAGTGGCAACAACACTGAGTAACAACGTCATATCCAAATTAAAAAGCCCACAAGCAGAGATAACAAGTTTGTTACAAATCAGCTGTTGGGAGAAATAGTTCAACTCATGCTTCACTTCAACGCTAATATTATCTACGAGCAGATATTGTTGCACCAAAAACGACATTTTATTAGCTTCACCACAAGTTATGTGGCACACAGAAGAGGTGGCAACGAGCACAATAATGTGCCAAAGTAACCATAAACAAGAGGAAATTGTTCGCAGTCTATCGTCTATTGGTAGAGTAGCTTTTTGCGCAAATGGAATACTTACAATAAAATAACTATAGCAAGTGATGACACTCAACAATGAAGTAACTAGAGCAAGCATTCGAAATCCAAACAAATCATTTATAATTCTGAAACTCTTGTGAACCCTGATGTAGCTCTCACGTAAAGATTGCAGCTCATCAATGCGTACTATGTTATATTTTACAAAACTATCTCCGTTAAAAGTATCATATTTCAGAACACTTACTTTGTTATTAAATATGTGATACATTTTGCGATTTCTCTCTTCTCGAGCCTTAAAGATAGACAGTGACGTATTAATTTCACACAACACATATCGCACTACAATTACTGCAATTATGAATTGAAGACATGTTACAAAATTAACACAATATACGACATAAAGTGCAACATATAGCTCCAAAAACGCTCCTCCTATTAACTGATAATCTAGTATTCCCATAGCAAAAATGAATCCAATTACACAAAAAAGGCATAGCCAAATAAGTTTGTATGTTCCCGAGTACAATTTATTATAATCACAACGATTCTTCAAATCAATCATAAGAATAAAGAAATCCTTTACGTACGTGTTTGTTTTAATCACTACCATAAGCAAAGACGACGCTGCGCTAAGTCCGGATGTGGTAACATATAATGCGCTAGTGATCATTTCTTGTGAGATTGCTTTTGCTGTGCTCTGTGCTTGGAACAATGTTACCTCAGCCACGACAAGAACACATAATGTAATCACTAAAAGTAGAATACTATAACAAGAAGCCAAGTTGGATCTGGTGAAATCAGACGTCAGTGGTGCAATTCCAAAGATCTTGCTTAGGTAGAGGAGCAAACTGGCTGCAGGATATTTCATAGTTCGAGAGTTAGATAGATCTAATTCAAATAATGTTTCCTTTTGCCACTTGGTTTCTAGTTCAGAATTCAACAAATAAGTAGTATGTACTGACGAGTAAAGAGAAAGATAAGTCCCCAAATTCGTAATTCCACTTCTGATGGTCAAATAGGTAGGACCAAATTATCAGTCGATTTACCGCTGGCGATTGAAACAAAAAAAACATGATGGTCGACACTAAACTATTTGTACAGTATTTAGTTGTGGTATGAAAAGGCAATCAGGTAAATGACTGGAAATAAATAAGTATTCTGGCAATCAAATTAGTTCCATTGTAGTTCCAAAACATTGTATGCAAAAAATATCATTATATGACAATAAAAGACCGAAGCATGATTATAGCCAATGCTTATCCAACACAAATGTACGGCCAAGCGTTAGTTTGTGGTGTAAACGTTTTTGTAAGAAGGTCATATAACAACATAACATGAAATATAATCAAATGACGGGAAATAAAATAAAATAATAGATATGTACCCAGTGGTGCTATCGAGGGTATAATCACAACACATTATTTTTTATCCGTTTGTATACATATTCTTGATTTTGAAGCATGCAATGAAATTACGAACTTCAACTACGAACAAAAAGCGTTTCAGGTAGTCTTAAAACGAATGACCTTGAGGAAAACTTTCTTCTAACCCCTTCGAATTCACTACCAATGAAAACGTCGAATGTTTTTTGTTGTTTGATGAAAATGGTGGGGTCATTAAGCATGCATTGCCACTCAAATATTTGTCCTCAAACAAATGTAACGTTGATCTGATTTATGAAAGAAATTCAGAAAATTGCGAGAGTAAATTGTATGACAGCGAAATACAAGTATAATGTGCAAAGCACTGACTATGAAATAGACTACTAGGAAAACGCTCATTGTAACGCGTTGATAAGCGAGCACTCATTTGAATCAAAGGAAAACAACCTTTTTCTTAATGGTTGGAGGCTGGCTGGTCATTAGCGGATGGGTGGAGTGGACGGGAAGTGACTTGGGTAATAAAGCTCAGCAGGGTGCCGCGCGGCAATGGGTAATAAATAAAAATAATCAACTTTTTGATTTGAATATTGCTGAAAAAACATTCCAGGTCGAAATTAATATGATATTAGTGTATGTTCAAAATTTCAGCTCGATTGGTCAATCGGTGAGGAAAATATGGTGCGAACAAAATAAAACAAAAACAAACAGAGAAAGAGGCATAAGAGTCCCGTAGTAACGCTCGCTACGATCGCTTAATTTGGTAAATTACATGTTATATACCTGAGACAAGTAGTCAGTGCTTGATAAATGTAAGGCTAAAAGAAATGGATGAGTACGAAGATATAATATAGGGCTATGTACGAGAGCTAGTCCAACTAAGTGTGATCACAAGAATTCAATTAGTAACAATTATTGTATCCTACATAATACTGACGTAAACTGTATTTGCTTGAAAAGTTAAATGAGGTTAACTGATTATTATAGAATCAATCAAGCTTGTTGGAAGGGGGAGGGGAAGGGTAGGAATGACCCCCCCCCCCCCATAAATAGTGTTATTAGGGCGGTTTATGAGAAAACAAATATTGTCTCAGAATGTTTTGTAATAATTTAAATAAGCACAAAATCGTTGCGTGGGGTGAGCCGGGGGGCGACTTTACATATACTAAATTGGCCCAGAGCACAGGGTTCATTTGGAGCATCTCATTGGCCGAAGCCAGTATTGCGCGATTTTCAAACCATTGCAAAACACTTTGATTCTATGTCATGTGAGTGTGAAGTATTAGAAAAACAATAAATGATTAATATAAATAGAAAACAATAGAAAATTTGGCAAAAGTTATCAAATAGCAAAGTTGGCCGCTGGCGCGAATGAATGCAGAGTAATTGTCATTGAAAACTCAAATAATTCGGAATCTTTTTATTCACTTTTTATTCACCCTTGATTCGAATGTCCACCTTTTTTCTCTCATTCCGCTCATAATGATTAAATGCTCATTAACAATAATTACAAATTTTTTTAAATAGAAAGATATATAAATTAGATATAAATTACATGTTTTGGGTGTTTATTTGCTTGATTTGTCTGCAAATTCTAATACTGCAGAATGTTTCAACTAAAATACAATAACTAAGTCAACCCTGACTAAATTTCAACATTGTTACACGCGTTATATTCAAATGTGAAAACTCATTAACTTTAATCCTACAAGTTAGTAAATAAAAAGTAACTACTAATATTGATTGACATGTGTTTACTTAAAATATTGTGCAAAATGTCTGCAAATTTAAATAATTTTGAACTTAATTAACTGACTCAACTTGAATCAAATTTCAAATTTGTCATGCTGCATTCCATTCTATATTTAATTCTCTTCAATTTTGATTTTGACATTTTTTACTTCAATTGCCTTAATATAGTTTTCAATATTTCAAATTTCCTGATTCAAACGACTTTGATTTTATTGGTCTCTTATGGCCTTAGGTGCCTCAAATACAAATAAAAACGATATAATTTAATGAAATAAATAATATGATGTATCTATGGCATGCTTAAGCTTGACACAAAGTTTGCTTAGATCGTCTCTACTCTCATATTTTAAACAATCAAAAGCATCTTAGATTTTTTTGCACAAATTTTTAGGGACTTTCGATATGTCATAGAGAGAATTTTTATGAATATAATGCTACCAAAAAATGTTTCAATTAGTTTTGGTTTTGGTCGATATTTGTATTAGATTGAATGAACTGCATGAAATGAGACAATTACACTTTTATTGTTTTGTGTCAGCCTGCAAATCACTTCATTAAGAATGTGCGCGCGCACTACTTGCAATTCTCACACTTCCTCAATCAAATCACATAAGCTCAAAGTGCCTTGCGATGGTTTGAATATAGGGCCATAGCGGCTTCGGCCAATAAGATGCTCCAAATGAACCCGATGCTCTGGGCCAATTTAGTATATGTAAAGTCGCAGCCGGGGGGGGGGGGGGGGGCATGGTTTCTAGACACACCTCATCCCCCCTTCCGATTGACGTTTCCCCCCATGATGAAATACCTTTCTACGCCATATCATTCTGTGCCTCAGAGGTAGAAGGGCGGAAGACCATTTCAATGATTCTTGAGGAGAGCACTAAAAACAGCAATTATAAATCTATCCAATCATATTTGTAGTAAAATTAAACCATGTCATATTGAAAGAGAATATTTAAATTTAACTGTATTTGTTGACTTTAGTAAATTGCAAGTGATTGAGATTGATTATATGATTTAAAATATGGGCAACGCAAAATCAAGTAAATTGGCATCGGGCCGGGCCTTCTGTCTCTGAGGTATAGAATTATAGAATTATTTCACACTTAATAATATTACTAGATAGGTGGTCACTGTGGCAGCTACACTAAGCAATAATGTCATATCTACATTAAAGATGCCAAAAGCAGTGAACACGAATTTATAGCTCATTAACTGGTGTGAAAAGTTGTGAAGTTCTTCTTTCACTCCAGAGTTAAGATGAATTATAAGCAGACATTTCTGCACCAACAATGATGTATGATTGGCTTCATCACAAGTCTTGTGACACATTACAGCTGTAGTAATTAACATTGTTAACCTTATCAGTAGCCAAACTAATGATGAAAATATTGTATGATCCCATTTGAAGGACTCTAGCCTCATTTTAATTACAAGCAAGTACAAGAATGTAATTATAAAAATCAGCAGGCAGTTGATAATTGTTAACAGAATAAACCCAAATGTACCATTCACCGTAACGAAAAACTCTTGTAGAAGATTCCGTGATTCACGCAAGCTTTGAATAGCCTTTACCATTTGCCTTGGTCTCTTCAATGACAAATCATGAAATTTCATATTAGAACTTACTTGGATGTAGCCCTTAATCGCATGGAATTTCTCAATATTGGTCAGAATTTCATTGATAGCAATGCATCGACTTCTTATATAGGAGACAAAATTCCAGTACTGCAGCAGAGATACAGCAAAAATCAAGAACATAAAGTAAACTGGTATTACACTAGTAGCTACCCTCAATACATTTGAAGCAGTAGATGAAGTGTACACATCAAAAATGGACATGGATACAAATATTGACAACATAATGCTCACTTCTGAAGTGATACATTTCTTAACTTCTTCATAAACTACTTCACCTTTAAACAAAATAACATCTATCCTGGCTATGGTTGCAAACAAAACTTGAAGATCTTTTGGAAATTTCAGTGTCGCCAAAATCAACGAAACAACTGCACAAATTGAACTTGACACAACTGAAAAGATTCTTAACAAAAGCTGTTGCATTGTCGATATGTTATTGTGATACAAGCCAAGGAAACGTTGTACAAGAAAGCAAGTGTAGAAAGCAATGCCTAGAGCAAGGGAAATACTGTAAAGGGAACCGAATATGTTTCGCCGAAAGTTGATGTCGAATGGCGCAAGACCACATAGACGAGATAAATAGAATAACGGTCGTATAGATTTGGACAGAAATGTCGCAAAATAGTTCGCAAATAACATTTCAGAGATATTGAACTACAGTACAGTTACAAGAACGAGTAATGCACTTCAATTCGTTATCGAATTTGTGACTGAACTTAAAAGTTGCATCAGAATAACCGATTGAATAATGACGAAAAGTAATTATGATAAGTGCAAAGAAATTGAATAGAATAGAATAGAATAGAATAATAGAATAGCAAATGCAATAGAATTCAATGTTTACTTCATTAACTGATTGGTGTAAAATTGTAAAAATTTGAGGACTGCATAGGAAATCGAATGCAATGGAAAACGTGACAGAGAAATAATGAAGTTTGTGAACTAAGTTTACAATGTACTTGATCAATATATACTTTGTTATCAAGAATGTCACCAGTTCTTTTATTTTTTCAAAATGTACATGAATATAAAGCAAACTTTAATGATTACAAATGATAATGTCAAGAGATAATAAAAATGTCTTATCCAATAAAATAAGTTCCTGAATATTCAAAATGAAAACCCCTAAATGTAATGCAGTCTGAGAAAGAGACTTTATGGAAAATGTGATATTTTCGTTTGTACGAGTCAATTTTATTGAGAACATGTTTCTGCTAATTTAAGAAAAACATTATTATCTCCAAAATGGCCAAAGTTACAATCGTTTAAATTTAATATTAAAAAACAATTATTTTGAAATAAACCACGATTAAAATAACACATACTAGCAATTTGATTTTTGTTGGTTCTCTATCTGCTGCTTTTTGTTTCACAAATACAAGTAACCAAGTTTACCGTAGGTAACAAGGGGCAATAGAAATAAACATTGTGCATTTATGTATTATTATAAGTAACCATGATATAAGCGATAACTCGGACCTACCCATCATTAGAACCCTTCTCTTAGACCGCATCACAAATAAAAAAGTGAAGCCGCTTCACCAGCAAGAATTAAAATCTAAAATGAAACGTTGCCTGTCAAAATTCCAAGCATTTGAAAATGGCAGTCTACGAGTACGGCTGGAGAGTTCCCGGTTCTTGTAAGATCACCGAAGTTACGCGACATTGAAAGCAGGAGGTACGTGAATGGGCTAGGGTTCCCAACCGTCCGGATTTTATCCCAACAATCCAGAGTTGGACAACATCGTTCGGATGCTGGAATTAACTAATTTCGGACAGCATAATGTCCAGAACGTAGTCCAGAACGCATGAAAATGCCCAATAAATTCACTTTTGAACGTCAAATTTTTCCCCAGCTGATGCGGCCCGGATTGATTGATTGATTGATTGATTTATTAAGTTACAAATTGTATTAATACAGGTGGTAACACTTAATTTTAATTTAATAATAATAATACCTATAATAATTATTATAATAATAGTGTTGATATTATTAAGCAAAAAAATATCTTGATAATGTAATTAATCTAATAGTAATTATGATATGGTCATAATTAATAATTTATGTACCTAAAATATATGTGTAACTAGTAGGTCATTAATACAAACTAAAAATCTTCTTACTATGACTAACGTATTTCAGGAAAATTCATCCATGCCTCTTCTATAATCTATCATTCTGGCCTCAGTTGGTTTATCAATCTCTCTTTAAACTCCCCTACACTCCCTGGCATTGGTTTTATTACACCTTCCTTAAGTTTATTCCATTCTTCTACTGTTCTCCTCACAAATGAATACTTTCCTATGTTAGTTCTTGATTCTATTATCTTCACCTTCTCTTCATGATCCCTTCTCCCACGGTAATCTGCTTTCCTGAGTCTTTGCCTGATCTCATCCCACGCACTACTCCCAGAGTAAGCTCTGAACATATTGCAGAGTCTCATCTCTCTTCTCCTTTCCTGCAACGATTTCCATCCGAGTCCATTAATTGTCTCAGTCACACTCTCTGGCACTCTCTTCAGTCTTATATTTATCCCTGCCCTTTTATTTTCCAGTATGATCCATTTTCTTCTCCTTAGCTTCCCGGTTACCCTCCTTGCTGCCCATCTTTGAATACTTTCTACGTTCTTGATCTGTCCCACCTTGTGGGGATCCCACACCGCTCCTGCATATTCCGCTACCGGTCTCACGAGTGACAAGTAAGCCTTTTCCTTCACTTCTTGCGCTGCCCCATCTAAACTTCTCATAACAAAATTTAAATTTTTTGTAGCCTTTGTGGTCACTGCTTCCACCTGATCCTTCCACTTTAATCTCCTGTCCAACACTACGCCTAGGTATTTGTATTTCTCTCCCGATTCCAGAATATTTCTTCCCATGTCGTAATTTGGTACTGGTATTCGGATCCCCACTGTACTGGGGGCCCTCCCCCAGACCCCCCCCCCCACCCATTGATTTGGTGCGAGACCGTCTTTTCAACGCATGAGCGTTATTCCTAAAATACCATTTTTGTGAGACCCTTTTCCTCAAGATTTTTAGAGTTGCAATGTCCGGATCTCCGGAATTAGATTTTTGTCAAGTTGGCAACCCTAGAATGGGCGAAGGATTTCCCTGCTTGTTGCGGCAAGGAGACAGAGGTGTTAGGGGTTATTAGCTAAGGAGACCCCGTCTCTCTGCGGTGGACCGAGCTGCAAACGTTACAACATCTGTCAGAAAGAACGTTTATACGTTGGCCTCTTTCAACATGAGTATAGGCAGAGGCTACATGATGGGGTTGCATGCACCTCATTTCTTCTCCATTTTAAATTCCCACTTGTGGAATCTCGGACTCAGTTGGGGATATAGAACGAAAATTCAAATTGTAATACATAATACGTATCTATAAGGTTCTATTATTTCTTACTTATTTCTTACTCAGCAACATCCAGTTGTAAACATTAAGGTGATACAAGCGCTCGGCCGTTTTAGCAAATTAAGAGAGAAAAATTGTTTCATAAATGGGTGTAACTTTGATAGGATGTTCACATGATCAGTCTGATTGTATAGCAGTACTTGTTAATTTACGCTCGGTGCCTTGTTATTTAGGCGCCGGTTATTCAAGAAAACCGCGCAAAACTTCGAAATTTCCGATACGACTGGAGAACAGACCCGTTAACCAATTGATCTCATATTTTAATCATGATTAGATAAAAGACAAACTTATGGTTATCACTTGACACATTTTCAAAATTAAATTTCATACGGCTTTCAGCGAAACAAGAAAATATTAAAATTTTCACCAAAATTTAACTCATTATTAGTTATTACAAATTAACAAAGAACACAAATTAAAAATGTACCAAGTGATAACCCGTAGTTTGTATTTTATCTAATCATGCTTAAAATATCAAATAATTTCGTCAACCCATTTTGTCTCCAATCGTATCCAAAAAAGTGTCTGCAACAAGCGGCAAAATTGCTCGCGCTTTGCTTCACCTAAATAGCTTATTAGGTTGCGTGGTAGAATATCGCATTTAGAGTTAAGAATTCCAAATACCCTAATAAAGCGTCTAGCTCAAGGGTCACTGCTTGTGTGCTTACATGTACTTTGTAACTGTATCACCTTGTGAAATGGAACAATAAACTGAAACTATGTATTCTCTTAATGTTTCCTAGATGTATTTCACCGTTGTTTTATTGACTGAAAACATATTTTAAAATGTGTTTAATGAGAGACAGCGAATTTATTGCAAAACACTGCTATAATAAAATGGATGTCTCAAGACACAGAAGGTATAACATTATATTATGAGAAATTGTAAATATACTATGATCGATTGGCTACTCAAAATGAAAACAGTAAAAATATGAGTTATGATGATGTTGATGATTATGATAATTTTCTATTAATATGAATTATAAAGATGATTGTGTAAGATTGCTATCAAGCCCTTATTTGCTAAAATACTGATATACATAAACTTATTCTTATTCTTCGTACAACATGATTTCGTCGGGTAATAGTTTATTTGTTGCATACGCCATTTCCTGATTTTACAGGGGAGCTGCCTGAAGATTAATGTAGTAATATCTCTGAACATAGTTATCTGTAGGTCGGCAGAATCTTATTATGATTGTAAAACATATCAGAGGTAATTATGGAATGGTGGTTTAGTGTCATTTGTCTCTTGTTTTCATAAATATTGCAATAAGTTTGCATATGGGACACAGTTCCGCACGATTTGCCAACTGTGACTAAATCGAGTGTCCCATCCAAGTTGTTCAGCTATAAAACCACCGTACAATGGCTATACAGTTCATTTTCTACTAATATATTATGCTGCCTGCTGTTTCTTTAATTAATAATCAAAATAAATTATAAAATAAATTATAAATAAAATAAATTATTAGCAATAGTGTTTCTGGCGTTCCTAGCCTTGCTTCGCGAGTCAAGTGACCAAATGAACACATTCGATTGGCTTGCCGAGGATATGGGACAAGCTTACAATTAAAATATATGCATTGCTGAGGATATGCAACAAATAAACATTAAGAAAACCTATTTCCTTGTAATTTTCTGCACTGTTTTCAGTGGATATAATATGACAAGTAAGTACTCAAGAATACGTGGATGCATCTAACTCCAAAAGTGAAAAAACGGATATGCAACAAATAAACAATTACACGACGATTTGAAGATTTAGATCTCTCTTGCGCCGATGAAGAGTCCAGTACCTCGAGAAACTTCATCCGTACTTGTTGATAAAATAAGGGACAGTAGGTTCGTATATGCCCTTCTCATGGTTAACTTCTTCACTTTGTCCGCCATGACATTCAAAACAAATTGTCGGGTCGATTATGAAGCTGGCAGGAACCAATGGGTGTCAATTCGACATAATCATCATATTATGTCAATACCACGATGCAGTACAAGAGGTGAGACGACGGACCTATACCGCCCATGATAAGTTTGTTCGAGTATCTATCCGGGCAACCAGACATGTTTGCAGTCACCAGACAGCAGAGCGCCCTAGCGGCCAACTCAAGAAAGTCTGCGTACTTCCTGACAAGTGTCTAGTACCGCGTTCTCCGCCAGGTCTGACTGACGGGCCATGTGGCACAGGTCCAAACGTGAAGGATAATCGACGCGCTCAGAGCTTCGTCGTCTCACCTCTTATAGTGCATCGTGGTCGATACCGAGAGCTTTCAAAATTCAGGGGAGAGCCAAGAACTATCATTCTATAAAAATATTGATGTATTGGTTCTTATAACCAAAGTTGTTGAATAATGGTTAATAATGAATAAATACATGTGTTTTTTGTGATAAATATAATGCCTGATTTTAAATGGTACCGCATTTGAGGATTTAGTAGTGACGGTACCGACTCTGAATTGTTATTTTAGCTTGAAAAGTCCCTCCTGCTATTCTATGATACAAGCAAAGTTAACATGGTCAGAGAATGTTGGTGTTGGATGAATACTTTAGAGAATAACAAGACAAATCTATTAAATCATTGACCGATTGATTCATTGATTGATTTATTAGTTCATTGACGACGTTCAAGTTCCTTCTTCATGCTTCGGCATGTCAGATCACAGTAGTATGCAACAAAACTCGTGCTATACCCATGCTAAAGCTGAGTCAGCTTTACTACTGTCATACCATACCTTCAAGTCACTTTACTGCGTTCGTCAAAAATATTTCAAACCGAGTATTGTCTTTCCCAGAAAATGGATTAAAAAATATGCCATAAAATAAGGAATATTCTATGGTCTTGCTATCACGAGTCTTGGAAAGTAATGAAATGATGTGAAGCACACATGTTAAAAATTATGAGTTGTGAATACACGTACAAATATGGACAAAAACTTGACACTACCCATACGACACTATCGAAAAAGGAAACATACACTGGGTAATTGTTATAGTTGGTTAGGATCTTATATCTTCAATGTCAGTTATCTGCAATTTAGAAGCCCACCGCCATAAATACCCAGAAGAAAATATTCTTTGATCTCGATTCTTTAGTCAAATGTTTGAACTAAGTGAACAATGTGTGAAGACAGTATCAGAGAAATGGACTTCATTCTTTCTGAAGTGATAATTGTTGTAAACTTACCTTATTATGAATCAGCAGCGCTGGCATAAACGTTTTCACCTTATTCTTCTCTTACCAACACCACAAATATGTTGCATAGTAAACAAGCAAGCTCACAATCAGCATACATTGTTCCGTCAAAAGTTTATCTGGGATCAAAATCAAATAAACAACTATTTGATGCTTCCTTCAAAGCTAGAATTTTGGTCATTTTCAATTTAACAGAAAATCCATTCAAAACCCTGTGTAGGTAGTTTATAAAATGATAGGAACCTATTGCAATATATTCCATTTCACTTTAAATTCAATTTTATATAAAATTTATATATTCAACTTAAAATTTTACATGTATTGCAACTTCAGCGAAGCCGCTAACGAAGTCTGTAGTTTTTATTCAATGATGTAGAAGGGAGGTATGTTCTACGTTTATTCGAAAGTAGAATTTGTTGACTCCTGTTAGGTGAAAAATAGTACATATATGCAAATACTTTTTAAAAATGGTTTTATTACATCAAAGGTAAGAAAAAAATCCTAGTACATGTGTAGCAAATTAAATACCATCATAGCACTGCCTTCTAAAAGCGCATATCATAAGGTGTAATCTAATTTACATTGGGTTTTTCGGCCATCTGAACCTATTGTTATTTGTAGATACAATGTTTTACATCTTAAGGTACGTTTACAGCTAGGCGTTGATGCGCTCGACGTTCGATGCTCAATGCTAGCGCTCGGCATGGCCGAGGCTCGCCCATCGCTGGCGTTCAAGGTCAAAAGATAAACTATGTTCATCTTTTAGCGCTAGCGCTAGCTTTAAGTTCCGTCCAAGTCGTGCTGTTGACATTTACATAAGAAATAAACCAATAAACTGTGAATGGAACTGCATGGGACATGTATTTTCAAATCTAACTCTATGCTTAATGTTGTTTAAGCAACATTATTTATTTCTTAATTCACAAAGTTTACTAGGAATCAATAATCATTATAAGACCTTAAAAATCTTCTTGATAGGGATATTTCATCCTGTAGGTAGTTTATATCTAGGTAATGTAAACAGTTTCGATTCTTATATTATTCTTCACCACCTTCTTCAGGACAAAACTTAACTTTTTTACAAAAGTTTATTTTTAAGTTAAGTTTTGTCCTGAAGATGGTTCAAATATATGAATCAAAACTGTTGACATTACCTAGAAATAAACTACCTACAGGTGAAATATCCATATCAAGAAGATTTTTAAGGTCTTATGATTATTGATTCCTAGAAAACTTCGTAAATTTAGAAATATATAATGTTGATTAAACAACATTAAGCATAGAGTTAGATGTGAAAATAATAAATATGCATTGAAAAATTAACTTTTTTTACAGTTAAGTTTTGTCCTGAAGAGGTTCAAATAGATTAATCGAAACTGTTAACATGACCTAGAAATAAACTACCTACAGGTGAAATATCCATATCAAAAAGATTTTAATTATTCTTATCCTGAAACTTTCAAAACTCTAATTATAAGACCTCTTCTCATACACACTTATTACCTACTTTGAATTCACACGTGCCATGCATACAGCTCATTTATTTGCGACATAGCCGCCTGCTTTTTTAACTCAACAGCACGACTTGGCCGAAACTTAAATGAAGAAAACGCAAGCGCCTTCAACTCGCTGATATAATCAACATAGTTGCTGCGCGTTGCTTCAGTCTGCGCATCATTGGTAAGATCGTCAAAGAGCTGAATGTATCGAACCTTACTTTCGAGAGTAACGTGGCGTAGTTCCATTTGCTTGGGTGGTTGACATTCACTCTCTTGATTAGCAAGCCTGCACTTGCGTACAGGCATTTCGCGCTTTAAGATCGTTTGTGCACGCTTGCACTTACGTGCAGGCATTACACGCTTTTGAATCTTCTTATTCTTAGACTTGCTCTTGCACTCAATTGGCAAAGCTTTCGACAGGTCACACACAGAAATTTTACGTTGAGGCTGAAGTCGACGTTCAGGCTGTGGCTTGACTTGGTGCTGAATTGGCACAGCTTTCGACAGGTCACACACAGAAATTTTACGTTGAGGCTGAAGTCGACGTTCAGGCTGTGGCTTGACTTGGTGCTGAATTGGCACAGCTTTCGACAGGTCACACACAGAAATTTTACGTTGAGGCTCAAGTCGACGTTCAGGCTGTGGCTTGACTTGGTGCTGAATTGGCACAGCTTTCGACAGGTCACACACAGAAATTTTACGTTGAGGCTGAAGTCGACGTTCAGGCTGTGGCTTGACTTGGTGCTGAATTGGCACAGCTTTCGACAGGTCACACACAGAAATTTTACGTTGAGGCTTAAGTCGACGTTCAGGCTGTGGCTTGACTTGGTGCTGAATTGGCACAGCTTTCGACAGGTCACACACAGAAATTTTACGTTGAGGCTCAAGTCGACGTTCAGGCTGTGGCTTGACTTGGTGCTGAATTGGCACAGCTTTCGACAGGTCACACACAGAAATTTTACGTTGAGGCTGAAGTCGACGTTCAGGCTGTGGCTTGACTTGGTGCTGAATTGGCACAGCTTTCGACAGGTCACACACAGAAATTTTACGTTGAGGCTCAAGTCGACGTTCAGGCTGTGGCTTGACTTGGTGCTGAATTGGCACAGCTTTCGACAGGTCACACACAGAAATTTTACGTTGAGGCTGAAGTCGACGTTCAGGCTGTGGCTTGACTTGGTGCTGAATTGGCACAGCTTTCGACAGGTCACACACAGAAATTTTACGTTGAGGCTGAAGTCGACGTTCAGGCTGTGGCTTGACTTGGTGCTGAATTGGCACAGCTTTCGACAGGTCACACACAGAAATTTTACGTTGAGGCTTAAGTCGACGTTCAGGCTGTGGCTTGACTTGGCGCTGAATTGGCACAGCTTGCGACAGGTCACTCACTGAACTCTTACGTTTGAGCTTAATTCGACGTTCATTTGGAAAAGCTTTCGTTGGCTTACGGACTGGCCCAGATGGGTATTTGAAGACCCTCGACGACCCATCAACTGCTTGAATCTTTACCTTAAGCATGGGCTGGCGTTCCATCGGCAACTCCTTGAATGGTGCACGATGGTGCAAGGAAGATCTAGGTTTCCTACGGGTTGGCGATTTTTTTTTCTGAAGCATAGAACGTTCTAACGCCAACTCTTTAAGTAGCCCATGGGCTACAGACATATTGTTATCAAACGCTTCATCATTGTGATTGTCGAAACCCTCTTCTTCAAAGTCACTGAGATCAGACATACATTCATCATCCGACTCTAACAGGATTGACAAAATCTCATTCTCCTTCAGTTTCTTCACCCTTCTAGACACGATCCTGATCTTCGGTATGACAGTGGATAATTTCGAAAGCATGCTTGTGACGAGCAGAAAACTTGCAGAATTACTGTATTTCCTCTTCTTCAACGGAGCAGACAGATAACAGCAGCAGTTCGCTTATTCACGATGGAAGCTCCAAACGATTCGTCTCCTTCCTAGGTTCGAAAAAAAAGTAATCAATTTGTTGAAAAATTACAGATCCTGTTTTATAATCCTGGATAAAGATTTAGGTTTTTAAAGAAAATCACAATTGTGAAGGCATAAGGTCAAAGGGGATCTAAGTCAGGACCTTACTTGCTTGCCTAAGCTCAAAAAGAAACATAGGTAAGTACCTATTGACAGAATAAAAAAATAACACATAGGACATAAAATCATGTTAAGGAGGGATCTCCGAATTTCACTTATGTATAGAAATTGTTCAAATTTCGCACATAAATAGATTTTTATATCCTGCATCATAATATGGCGAGAAAAAATGGTCAAAGTGAACATATTTTCGAGATATATCGCTTCAAAGTTACACCTTTTTTTCAGTATAACATTGCGTCTACACGGAAAAAGTCATGCTGATATTTTTAAAAGAGTATTTGGCTGCTTTCCCATGTATAGAATTTTTTTAAAAACTGCTATAGCATGTATCAGATGCAATATTTTATCATAACATTTTTAAATGTATACCATCGTGGACTTTTTACCCAGCTATGAGGGTTTTACTGATTTATTTTTACGTCTTTCCATCTGAAAAGTGCAGTTTTACATGTATAATTGTTTTGCCATGGTAAAACGGTCTTCTAGAAATTCGAAATTCTTTGCAAATTTGTAGAAATTAATGAGAAGACCGTGATTATATCACTTATCCCTCCTTTAAGCAAAAGCAACCAGCCTCGCAACAGTGCGACGTTAAGCCCCAGGAAAAAAAATCAATAGAGAGAATGTATTATTTATCGGTCAATGATTTGTCAAAAGGCAGTAGTGAACGACTACTCTGAAAGAAATATATAAAAATGATTATAGTTTGAAAGAAATAAAGAAATATTTGCATTTGTTGTCCGACTCGGAACAATTGATTTGAATAGCAGTCATGGTCGTTATATTCCGTTTGAAGCGTTGGTGATCCTAAAAAGCACCGTGGCGTGACTTTCGAAGACTTGTATTTCCTTCTTCTTCAGGCGGCGACTGTGATTTTGGTCAGTCCTGTGTCATATATGAGGTCTGTTCAAAATATATGCGGACTGTTTGAATTGCGTGGCAATGGAACGTATAGAGCAGTGCGGTTGGCAGCTTTGTTTAGCATGACTCTTCATGAGTACCGTGAAGTGGGGATACTTTGCCATTGCGGGTAACTTTGCCAAAATTTTCAAGTTTTGTTAAAAAATGTCATATCTTGAAAAGTATACACATTAGAATGTTCCCGGTTGTTCTGGTGTATTTTCTGATGTTGTGTCTGTAATACTGACTGCAAAGTTCATGTGTGATGCTACAGGGAAGTTTTTTATTCTACTTTTAATTAGTTGAAAATATTTCATCAAATTTGCACAATATAAATATTTGGTGTGTATTTCAAAAAGTTATGTGAATATTGAATTTAAACTTTCAAGGAATTATAGCTTTGGGTTTAGTAAACAGTTTAAAACTTGTTGCACGCTCCTAACTTAAAAATGACGGGAGCAATCTTGCGAGGCAATGTTGCCCCGCAGTTTTTTTAAAATTCTGGGGTAACTTTGCCATTGGTTGTCGGGGGGTGTCCTGGCCGATTTTTTTTTTATTTTATTTTATTTTATTTATGTATGGTAACCTTTATTAGTATTAATAAAAGAAAGGACAAATATGATGATGCTCTTTTCAACATTATAATCTATTTAATGACTGTAGAAAGCATAATTTACTGATAGGTGGTATATTTGCCCTTATGTAATAATAAAGTAATAAAATAATATGAAAATGTATTTTTTTCAACTGTAGAACATCTATCATGTCATGTAGACTGGCAAAGTTAACATATTGTGGGGGGTATATTTGCCTATTACCATCAATTTTACACTGTTGGCAAAGTAACCCCATGAGGGGGCAACTTTGCCACTTATTTAATCAAAAAAAATAAATAGCTAGTCATTTTTTTATGAAACATATAAATTTGGAAAAATGTTCCCAAAGGACCACTGCAAGCTCAAAAACTAAAATTTCTTATCATCACTGTTATATTTGGCAAAATGTGCAAAAACCTGGCAAAGTATCCCCACTTCACGGTACAACTGTTTTTTTAGATTCTCAATATCCTTCTTTATTGTGAAGTTACAGCTGTTATGGTGAAACAAGATTTTTGTGTTTGGCCATTTTGTGATAATTTGTGAAATTTATCAAAAAGAAGGTCTCTTCAGAGGGTCTCTTAAAATTTGGAGGTTTTGGAGACGTCTCGTATCTGGTAATGACACATTCCAAAATGTTTTTATTGTAATTTTGCTATTTCAAGAAGTTGCCGACAAACCAAAGCTCGGTGTTTTCTTTTCTCGGTCAAAAGTCTCGGAACAAACTTTTCAGCCACTAATCCATATCATCTGCAACTTTCAGTTAAAATTTGTTGACATGGTAATTCAGGAACTTCTTGAAATGGCAAATGACGAGGAAAACTTTTTGAAACGTGCCATTACCGGAGAAGAGACATCCCCCAAACCCCAAAAACTAAAGAGACACTCTGAAGAGACCTTCTTTTTGATAAATTTCACAAATTAAAGTTCGTTCACGTTAAAAATATTTCTGATGTTTTAGTCGATCACGTCGTTCATTGGTCGTTCGCATGAACACTGCCCTGTCAATGGCAAGACTTTCTTCTTTGTATTATTGAAATTGCATAAATTAAGTGAAATACACAATTTTTAATAGTAGAAAATATTAGAAATATTCAATAAAATTGATTTATTTTTATCTACAGTCGTATTATACATATTTTTGGATTATTATATTGATATTTACATGGGTAGGAATACAATTGTTCATTTGACCACAGTAGTATCTACACGGCCTTGATATTCTAAATGTGAACAAACTTTATCACAAAATCGCCAAACAGAAAAATCTTGTTTCACCATAACAGCTGTAACTTCACAATAACGAAGGTTATCGGGAATCTGAAAAAACAGTTGTACTCGGGAAGAGTTATGCTAAACAATGCTGCCAACTGCACTGTTCTCCTACGCTCCATTGCCGCGCAATTCAAACAGTCCGCGTATTTTTTAAACAGGCCTCGTATGCTCGCCCCTTAGGTAGTGTTCTACAGGCAGGTCTCTGGCCCACCAATGGGTTCACCACTCTCCCTGGTGCCGGCCAGCCTCTAGCTGGAGGACTTCGAGACCAGAGCCCTCGACTCGGTGCCTCTGAAGCCCCGCTGCTGGTACAGCAACGTCGATGACACCTTCGTCGTCTGGCAGCACGGAGCCGACACGATTCCGAGTTCAACATTGATGACACCTTCGTCGTCTGGCAGCACGGAGCCAACACGATTCCCGAGTTCCTGGCTCCCCTTATCGCCATGCACCCAAATATCCCGTTCATTCTCGAGATGGAAGTCGAGAGGAAACTTCCCTTTCTCGATTGCCTCATGCACAAGAAGTCGGACGGCATCCTCGGACACACAGACTACAGAAAACCGACTAACACCAACCCGTATCTCAACATGGTGTCATCTCCGCGCAGTTGCCAGCACCTAGGTCACCCGCTCCAATGGCATCGCCGCCGAGGCCAGAGTCCTGCAGGAGTCCTAGCGGCTAGCCCAACTGAGTCTTCCAGAAGGCAAGGAACCGAGTCTCGAAGACAGTGGAGGCCGCCACACAGGAATCCACCGGGAGGACGAGCAGCAAAGACTGATGCTGGTCTTTTGCCTTATGTCAAGGGCACAACGGACTGGATTGGCCGACTCCTGGCGAACAGCAACATCAAGAATGTCTTCTAGACCAACCGGAAGATCTCGAGAGATTCTGGGCAGCGTCGTGGACAAGATACACCTCCAGCAGATAGGGGTCTACGAGATCCCCATCTCAGACAGCAGTGGACCGCACCTACATTGGCCAGACCCGCCGGCAGATGGTAACGCGGCAGATATCAATGCGGCAGAAGGAGCGCCAGCGAGCTGTGAGAAGGATGGACAGCACATTGTCCCTCGCCCAGCATGTTGAGGACATGGGACATGTCATCAACTTCCAGGCAATGATGCCCCTCGCCGCCGCCGCCCAGCAGTGGAGCGCAACACACGTCGACAGAGCCTCCTCCAACACGTCTTCTCCGCAGCAAGGTGCACCACACACTGATCGACTAAGACAATTTTTCAGCTCTGTGATTGGCGCTCCCAATGAGCAAACAAATCCTGAGGAGCGAGCATATACGACACGAGACTGACCAAAATCACAGTTGCCACCTGAAGAAGAAGGCAGTACAGCCTTCAAAACATCACGCCACAGTCCTTTTTAGGATCATCAATGCTTCAAACAGAACATAACCGCCATAGCTGCTAATCAAGGAAATATTCGATATTCAAATGTTATAGCTGAACAGCTGAACCCACCAAACGTGGGTCAAATGTATATATTATATAGCGCTACACGTGGCTTTAGAACATGCAAAACCAAATGTAGGGAAACAGACAGAAATCTTGGCAAGCTTAACTGAAGAGAAACCAAGAAAGTGAAGAATCATCATCTCATCATCGCTTGAGAGTCATCATAATAAAGTAAATAATTTCGATCATATTCATTATTTCAGGCAGTCACATTGTGAAGTCAATCAGTGCAAGCGGTGAGCAACAAAAATAAATTGGAAAAGGAATTCTGATATAAACCTGACCCATTTTGTAAAGTACAATGTCGAATATGAACTTGTTTACGTTCATAGATCAAAAATGACCGTGAACATTTTAAAAAGATAGGTACCTACTACAATAAGGAACATCTCCTTTCAGTACCAACTGTCAATTATTCAGTGGATAATATTACTTGGCATAATTTTAGTGTTGTCCATCTACTATCTGTACCACATCGAGTAGAGGGCATAGAATACACACAAAAAGGCTCCATGTCTTAGAATATGTACCTACACTGTGTTTCACATTTAGCTGTCCGGTAGGTAAGATATTTTGAATACTCCTTGTCCAAGAGAGAGGGATGGTCTCGGAAGACCGCACGATCGCAGACAGCGATGAGGGACTGACAAAACCTGTTTATTTCAAAACAAGTAGCCACGCCGAGCGGACAGCTAAGTGTGCAGTGAAACGCAGTGTAGGTACCCATGAGTTTTTACATGTGATCAAAATTCCACATTAAAGTCATGGAACACCGTTTTGTGGAGAATAAAACCCAATAAACTGGGCAAGATATTGAGTCCCCATAGATACATACAAACAAATAATAAACGGTACCTCGAAAGAAAAGGATTGTAGCTGATAAAGGTTTGATGGCATCATCCCATGAAGTCTGTGCTAATGCATTATCTAACTCTAGTAGGTGACCTCTGATTTCATTGATAATAACAAGGATTGATTGTCAAGGAACCTGACCCGCAGCCAATCTGTTTTGTACAAAGTACCGTTTTAAATTGGTTTGAGTGTAGGTACACTTGGCCAAACAAAACTTGAACGTTCAATAAATCTGATAGGCTGATAAATGTAAGATCGCACCATCAGAAGTCAGTCTAAGCGATCTCATTGTCTCACTCTAGTAGGAAACCTCACATTTCAATGATAATAACAATCTTTGATTGGTTATGGGACAAGACCAGCAGTCCTTCAAATTTGGTCAAAGTTCAAGTTTTGTTTGGCCGAGTGTACCTATGGATTCAAATCCCGTCTATGGTATGCTACAATATTACCAAACTAAAATAAATCATCAGTAAACTAAGGGTCTTGTAAATAAGTAAGCATTGCTACTGTGAGAGGGAATAGAATCTATAAAAAAAATTAAAAAATTATATTCGTATGTCTAGACATACGAATAGTGCTACGTCCAGACTCACTCATTGGTTGAATAATGAATAGTGAAAAAATTCGGTCAGTCCAAAACCACCTTGAAATGTCAGGGGAAAACAATTGGATTTTAGTTAACTGTCACCCTACACAAAATACACAATATTAAATTATTTTCAGTGTTTAAAAAAGAATAAAAGAGTCTATGAAATAGTGAATATCAGATATATAAATAAACAAGCATTACAAGTGGGTGGCAAGCCCCCCACGCCCCCCTTAGCCCTTGGCAAATCGTGTTCAGTCTGGACATAACATTTGTATTATTCGTCTGTCTAGACGTATGAATATACACTCTGATAAAAAAAGGTTCCACTATTCGGGGAATCTATAAGTTTCAAAAGTCTGGACTTCTCAGAAATTAATTACTGTTAACATGCAAACCCCGAGAATTTCTGTATCTCAAAGGTAGAAGGCCGGAAGTCCATTACAATGATTCTTGAGGCCAGTTCAAAAACCAGTAGGTAATGCCTTCAACCAATCATATTGTAATGGTGCCACAAATCATTGTACAAGAGCATACTTCAATATAACTTTATTGTCGACATCAGAAGGGCATGATAGAGTTGGATTGCATCACTTCAAAATTGTTCAATGCAAACTCGAGAAAATGGACTTCAGGCCTTTCACCTCTGAGGTACAAATTAGATGCAGGTATACTCTATTCGTCTAGTAGAGTGCAGATAGAAGTATTTCCTATCCGAAAGTAAACCTACTGTTCCAAGCTACCATCTCCAATGAAACTTATTCGCCCGCCATTTGACTGATTCTAAAAGCCTACTCAAAGCGTCGGTATGTAGCACTTTCATAAAGCATTTCCAGGAATTCAAAGTGACCTTATTTTCTTGGAAAAGGCTAACAGGTATATAACATCATTAAAAAAAACATACATAACAAGTAGATTTTAAGTTCATGATGCTTATTTGAATGTTTAAATATTGCAAACACAGGCGAAATCATCATGGCCCCACGCGAAGCCATAGCGGGGTGGCAAGGATGCATTTCAATCAGTGTTTATTGGAGCAATCATTTAATAAAATTCCGATAAAATATTAATAATTAAACAGGAAGAATGTTATAAATAAACTTACGTAAGAAAAGATCCTGGCTGGATGACAAGGAACTAATTTGCGATTAAGTCAGCAGTCAGCAGGGTGTGAAGACGCCGATTCGAAATGGTGACGAACGAACATTGAACAAGAGAATTCCAAGAAGACAGGTCCGGAAATACGTGGAAGAGTGCGCAACAAGTGGGCGGGTGGGACGCCCGCGGCGCAGATCAGAATATTCGAATATAAACAATTTAGCATTTCCTTCTTTTCACGTCAATTCACCCAAGATTCAAGAATTACATCACCCTCTACGATTTTTGATAAAAATTGGCAGGATTAATTGGTCAAAAGACAAAAGAAGCACATACCTGTTTCTTGGTTTGTCCAATTATTTAGTACGTTTTGGGATTCAGGCCCCCAAAAAATTAGCATTTTAGGCACTAGTCCTTCACTTGAACTATTCTAACTTCTGTACCGTTTAACTTAAAAGCTTCATCTTTTTTACGTTTTGAAGCTTGGAGCATGAGCTTTATAAATAATAGATGGGCAATTCTGGGTATGGTCAATTAAAGAGAAAAAAATCACAATTTTAATTTTCAAATACCCCCCCCCCCCCCACACATTTTTTTAAGTGTAAAAAATATAGTTGTTGCCATTCTATAATACATAATCTCTAAAAATTTTGGAGTTGGCAAGCCTTTGGTTTCAATGCTATTAGTCCATCGCCTAATAAGGGTGGAACCTCACCCCTCCCCCCTCTACGGACTTGTGACTATAATATATTTTGAGGGTCATATTTGAAGTGAAAATTAACTTGTTTGCACTTTGACCCCTGATGGGTGTGATGTATATGGGGGGGGGGGGTAATTAATTAATAAATTGTGACAAAACGGTAAAACATAGAGACTTTATGAACACATATTTAGAATCGGTATATGAAACTAAACTTCGTTGTATTTTTAAAAAACCCTTTCTTATGTCAAGTCAAAATTTTGACTTTTTTCCAAAAAAATTAAAATACGTTGAAAATTAAAAAAAATAAAATCAACCAATTGTAGGTTACCTTGGAAGATAATATAAGATGATAAAAGGCACTTACGTAGCTCCCAAAAGGCCACAAAGTCATTTTTTTGGTAAATTTTCATATATATTTTTTACGATGTGATCAGAAGAAAATATTGTGTCCATTGATCACATTCGTGATGGGTGGTCATTAAGAGTACACACATTACTTTTTATATGCCCCCGAAACCCAAATTTCGATTCCTTCCACTTTTGGGGGTTTCGCAACTGTGTTGGGTGGGTGGTATCACCCCCACCCCATGGGGATTTTCAGCGACCATATATTTTTGTAGAGGGTCATATTTTAAGTGAAAATTTACTTGTCTGCACTGTGGCGCCAGGGAGAGGGGGGGGGGGGGGAGGGAGTGTTTAGGGAGGTATATTTTGTGAAAATACGATAATATATTTTATATCTCTGAATTGATATTCGTAAATGGGATTAAATATACACCCTTCTGTATATTTTCATAAAGCTTTACCCTCCCCCCCCCCCTACCGAGGTAAATTTATTTCACATAATGAAAAAGATCTCAAAACAATTAAATCATATTAAGTAATATTTCTTGGTTTTCATGCTCTACTTCATTGATTGACGATTTTTTTTTTTTTTTAATAAATCCAAAATAACACCTAAAACCACCCCCAAAGCAACCTCAACCAACCGAAAAAATTACAACTAGTTACGTTTTACTGAAGTTATAATTTTTAATAAAAAAAATAATAGTTTTCGAAACTCCGCCTGGACCCCAAGTCTTGAAATCGGCGTTTTCTTTGTTAAAAACCAAAAAAAGTTGACAACTAAGCCTTCCAGTTTTTCACGGTTTTATACAATGAAAACGCAAACGGTTTCAAAGCGCCGATTTCAAGACTTGGGACTCCTGGTGGGGGAAGTTTTTGCCCACTTGACCCGTTTTTTTTATAGTATAGGTGGGAACATCAACTTCTTAGTTCAAGGTCATACAGAAAATAATAGGAAATAAAATTATCATAGCATTAAATTCCTGCAAAGAGTGTTGAAAAATATTTATTCGTTCGTGAGTTACTCCGTTCCCAAAATTTCCCAAAATATGGCTACTTTTGCTGTTTAAGGTCACACAAAAAAATGCACCCTACAATTTTATGAGATTTTTTTTATTGTTGATTTTGGATTTGAATCCTGATTTCAGATCGTATACTTAAATCAAAAGATATTCAGGTTGTAATATTGGCGCCAAAGCCATGGCGCCACCATTCGACTACAAATTTAACGACCTTTCGAAAAAGTATTGTCTCCATAAGTCCCCAGAAGGGGGGAGGTTAGGCCACCTGAGCGATTTAAATTGAATTGATTTGAATTTGATTGATTTGATTTTTATTAATTGAATTGGCAACCGGGAAGGGTTAAAATTGCAGTTTTTATGACTTTTCAACCATTCAAGTTATAAAATATGTGAAAATAATTAGCTAATTAATTAGCTATGCTAATTGAATAGTACAAAAGAGGACGATATTTCGGAAATATTATCGCCAATATTTACTTGGAGTGTAGCCGACTCTAGTGACGTAAGTCATTGTGTTAAGAATAGGTACTTCAATATAACTGTAGGTTGACATCAGTAAAATGGCAATTCCAAAATCATTCCAAACGTATGCAACGAAAACCAAGAAAATGGACTTCCGGCCTTCTATATCTGAGGCACAGAATTGATTATTGATTACCTTACCTACAACGGCCGTCTTCTGCCTTTGCCAAAGTAAAATACGAATCAACCAATTGAAATATTCTTATCAGCTAATAGCTTTTGCCACACACTAACTAACTAGCCTGGATGAATCTCTTCAATGTGTCACCACATACATCTCCTTGTAAACTCAAAGGTGTACTAACCTCTTGTAGCGCAGACTCCGCTATCTTCACTGCTAGAGAGAAACCCAGAACTTCTCTCGCCTCTGAAGCTCCAACTCTTCAAGATTCTCGGAAAGCATCTTGATTTGATATTTTCATACGTTTTTGAAAACATTCGAAAAACATTCACTATTCGCCATGACGAAAAACCAAACCCCCCAAAGAGTGTAAATGTTGGGATATGCAACTACAGACGCGTCCAATGTGCCATGGGAAGCAAGTGCGAACTTATTCTCATCTCTGGGTGAATGGATAGTATGTATGCATAATTAACTAAGCACAGGCTGACCTGTGCCATCATCATTATTCATTGAAAAGAGACACCACATACATACTTATAGAACATTATTATGACGTTGATTACCAGCTTGCCTACCATTCTAAGTGAAGAAGAGACATTGGCCGACCAGGAGGCGTATTCTAGAACGTTTTCCCAATTCCATTCTGATGGAATCCGGTCACGGCCATAAGGTTTAACATTGCACCGAATCGGATTCCATCAGAATTTTGAATTGAAAAGTTCTAGAATACGGCCCCAGGAAAGAGGTGGAAGAACTCTTAGATGCCCAAGCAGGCTACTACACTTCTTGAAGGTTGGAAGAAGACTATGACTAACTTACTGTATACTTATTTATTATGTTCAAGCCAGGATGTTTGGGGTTGTGCTAAGTGATTTATCAGTGCATTGTGTGTTCATCCGGTCGGGTTGCTCGGATGGTAGAGCTCTCGCCCGGCAAGTGAGATGCCCGCAATACGTTTAACTTCCATCTTATTTTACGTGTATCTCAACTATAGTCAAGTACCTACAATCATTCATTATTATTATCGGTAATGTTAACCGATATTCCAGAATTCCAGATGGAATTTAAAAATAATCACGTCAATTTCAACGTGTTTGATAAAAGTACATGACTTGATATCTCCAATGACACAAACCCTGTAGATACCTTAGACACAGAAGGCTTGAAATCCATTTTCTCGATTTTGCGTTCCACACTTTTGGATCATATAATCAATTATCAAGCTCTATAAATTTCAATTTGACTGGTCAACAATTCAGAGTAATATTAAAGTATGATCTTAAACAATGACTGGCGTCACTATTACAAATGAGTTAAGATATTGGAGCTCATCTCAAGAACAATTGAAATGGACATCGGGCCTTCTACTTTTGATGTATGGAAGTAGACTAATGAAATCACGCTCTATTAACTGAAAATTAACTAAAGGCCACAAATACGTCACCATTCATTACAAATAAGATTTGATGAAGGCAGACTAGTTTGCTCACCAAAAGAATCAGAGAATCGGACTACAGTTCTTCTACCTTTAAGGTACAAAGTTATTCCACATAATTTTTCACTTGGTAATGTTTGTCTTAACGACTAGTTTACACGGTTTAATTCTTCATTCATTTCATTGAGATAGAACCGGTTCTATTTGCATTTTTAGTCACAAAGTTGGATTAGTTGAACCAAAAGGTTTAACACAATGCATTGAATGTAATATTGAACCGTATTGTATACACAAGTGTGTTCGGTGATAATTTGCTATAATAGATTTTTTGTTTTTTCAGGAATTATGGTGTCATGTACACTTGGCAAAAAAAAATCGTTGGACAAATTTGAGTGACCGCTGGTCATGTACCGTAACAATCAACTCTTGTCATTATCATTGAAATGAGAGCTCACCAACTAGAGTGAGACAAGGAGATCGCATAGACCGACTTCTGATGGTGCGATCTCATGTTTTTCAGTCAATCATATCATTTTTTGTTTTGCCGAGTGTACTCTCTGCCACAAAACACTATTGAAAACCCTTCAAGTCATCAACAACCGAATTGTATGAATGGAAACTTTGACCTTAATTATCGCAAAACCTGTATTTTGTGACACAGCTCTTTCATCACTAAGATTATTGCTGGTCAACTAAATAGAACGTTTTATAGTTGGGAGAGAGAATAAACTGATAAAGAGACAAATTAATAATGAGATGTTTAGGATGTGTCTGGTCGTCATTGAGTAAAACAGAGTAAATGAGTGTACAATCAAATGTAATATTATAGCGCTTTCCGAGTAAAGACGAGCAAAAATACATACGACTACATAATCTCATTATATCAAACTTAATTAACATGACATGCAATTCAATATCAAACCATTTCAATGTGAGAATATAATTATGTGTTATTTTACCAAATACAATTAATGTCAATAGTTGGGAACTGGTTAACAAACGGTAATGTAGTACTTGTTATTCCATGACATGGAGTAAAACGAAAAGTTCGATGAGAGATCTCGAAAACTCCATTGCCACGAAGATTGAAGATGATCAAGTCATCAACTGAAATGAAAACAATACAGAAAGTTGCGAAAAAAAACATATAATCGTGCAACTTTTTACGGTTTCATAAATTACATAAGTTACGAATTTGTGTTGAGCAAGATCTCTTTTGTAAACAAATCCAAAACGACACACGAAAAGGAAACCATGCAACATACAAGTAGCAAAAATATATGCCACTTCACCGTTACAATATGTATTCTTGCTGAAGAAAGGAAATAAATAATCAAATAAGAAAATTAGTAAAAAGTGATCAATTTACAGCAAATATCAGCTGATTTTAGCGAAGTAAAAGCGTGTTTTTTTAATGGTATGTTCTTTCAGCTGACTTCTTAAGTACAACTAATATGTATGCTTTACTTGACAACTTTTATACATTCGTAAATTTTGTATAATTTTTATTGTAATGTGGAAAAAAGGCTTATGAAATAAATAAAAAAAAAAAAAATCTTCAATCAAGAATTTGAATCATACTGTATTTGGGGCAATATGGAGCAATGGTGTTATGCTAGTTGCATGCGGTATGGTTTCATTATCACAGATTACAAATAATTCTAAACACACCCTTAGACCATTAGCTAGGGGCGCAACCCTGTATTCACTTTAATATATATTTGATGCCGATAGACAGGGCCAGTTGTTTATGGTTTCCACGATAAACGCGAAATGTTTATAAACATGAATTTTCTGTCATATCTTTACGTTTCATACACTCCTGATTCCAAATATATGTAGGTATCTTTTTCTCGCGAATTTTCGCGAAATTTGTGTTTTGACGCGATATTGACGAATTCTCGCGATTTCACGCGATTTTGTGCCAAACCTACGTGTTTTGTAATATTTCCCGATTCCGAGTATATATTTTACGAAAATTTCCTCGATCTGTGTCTCAAGTACCACGAAATAGAAAGAATCACACTATTTTCTTCTTAAGCCAGCTGTCAGTGCCAGCCAAAGAGTGTATGGGGGTGCCAGTTGGTTGGCTGCTGAGCATGGAATGACGCATCTACATGACCTTGAACAGGGGTGCGCATGCGCACGCGCCGAGTCTCGCTAGTGAGAAGTCGCTCGAGCGTCATATTTCACACTTATTTTTACAAAAATCATTTTTTTCCATTTCACCACCAATCGCGAAAATTAACATAATTATCACCACCAATTCACCACTTTCATAATGTTGAAAACGAATTTTGGCTTTTTTTAATCACCACAAACAACTGGCTCTGCCGATAGACTTTAGGAGAATCGAGGAATAAATACATTATGAAGGGTTACTCGGTTATGCCGCGAGCTAGAATTCATGTTCTGAACAGCTTTTTGAACCCCATGAAAAGCTTTAAGCTCCTTGAAAAGCTTCGTGTCTCTCAATAAAAATTTGCTTTCCCTGTACCGAATGCAACAAGTTTCATGAAACAACCTATGGTGTTGTAATGCACAATCGCCATTGATTTTGCTCTTATATCATACTGAGACAGAGCAGCTAAGTAAACTAAAGTAAAAGTAAACATCTTTTACAAGCAATACAAATTTGGTAGTCTGGCTCAAAATTTGGTAAAAAAAATTCAAACATAAAGTTATAAAAGTACCAGAGTAAAATATATACACAAAGAAAATTGCTATACTTTTTATGAATATAGTTATTAGACAAATGATTCTAGCTTCCAAATGCCTTTTCAGTGTTCCCTAATCCCTAGGATTCAATAAAAATTATATAATTGAAAAGTTTCTAGTCAAAGGTTGCTTTTCTGAAATGGCGGAATCCTTCTTTGTGTATCAATATCACCAAAGGCTTTCAAAGTTTAACAGTTGCTAAGAGCGGTCATCTAGTTATGCAATTTTGGTTGTTACATGCAACGACAGTTTTAATTTAATTTAATAGAGCATAGAAAACCGATCTAAGATATAAAATGTAAACAATCTTTTAAAATATAAACGATGAAGAGGAAGCATACCTTCGCCATGTAAATTAACAAGCTCCAGTTTCCATCATAGGCTCCGGCTCCGTCTCTTTCTGCTTGCTGATGATGAGATTTTCACCCATCACATCTTCCTGACGATGGACCTTCTCTCCAGAGACCACATCTTCTTCACTCTCATCCTCCTCATTGATGGTGCTCAAAGTAGACGCCCAGTAATTAAACTGCTTCTTCTTCTGCTGATTCTTACCGGCAACACTAGCCGAACCAAAAATAGAACTCGGCATGTCACTGGCCAGCTTCAATGCCCCGTGACCAACGATCGCGATCACTCCTCCGTCGATATTCGTACGCGCCCTCGGCGTCGAAAAGTGGATCACAGTACCATCGATCTTGATAATATTCGCCTCGTCGACATGGTGAATCTCGTACAAACGGTTCATCGTTCTACCGATCTTCTTTAACAAAATGTCGGAGCTAAACGACGGCCTTGTCACAACCACCTTCTTTTTTCTACGTGGCGTACTACCTTTAGCGAAAGCGCGAGCTTCGGCTTCGAGTTTCTTCAGCTTGTCAACGTTCATCGTCGAGGTCACGTGTGATAATGAGGTGTCTCGTGGTGTGCAGTGCTGCTGCAGTTTTATTGCAAATGGTCGTGAATAGATTGTGCGGTAACGAAACTCTCGATTGCGCAACCTGCAGACCTGGACTAGATGAATGTGGTAGTATGAATGCAATGACATTTCTTTTATTTATTACTAGTTCCATTTTACTTGTGTACACACACGATCACAAAATATCCCTTATATCCAAAAGGCTCTAGTCAATGGGGGGAAGTTATGAAAAAAAACATTAATAAGAACAAAATAAATCTAAAAAAATTAATAATATCATAATTACGTTTACATAACAACATATGTGAAGACTAATTTTGAGCAGATATTAAGATTGTCATTGTACACACTCCATTACTACACATTCTAATTTCAGTCAATTCAAAGTTGAAGTAAAACAATAATCTTCACTCCAGTTTTCTAAATCCGTTGCTTCTCTTTTGTGTAAAAGTCCGGGCTATTGTGTAAAAGTTTATAAGCTTCTATAATAATGACATTCGCGAATTCCTTTTTACTTTATGGCTCCGGCATCAGTTTTTCCTGTTGCATAGGTCACACAATTTCTCTGATCAAGCTGAAGTGTTGCATTCACGTAATGCCCACTTACTGCAGTATACCAATAGATTTTGAACAAAATCCTCCGATTGGCTGAGAGGCGAAAATGATGCGTTGAATTCATCAAATTAAAATTTTGCATCGTTATTAATTAAGTAATAACCCCCCAAAAATACAATAGAAATTGGTCCAGAACCATGGTAGAAGAATATTACACCAAGGTCCAGACCAGACTACAAGGATTTCTACACACGTAGTTTTTGTGCTAGTACTTTTGGATTGGTAAAAGCTTAGTAAAGGATAATGTGGCCTGGTAATGGATAATCCTATATTCGCCTTTCTATCAATTGAAAAAATCAGGTTTTATCACACAAGTGTTGACATTCATTAGTCATGCCGAACCAAAACGAGGAGAGACAATCTCAAGACTAGGACAGATTTAAATAAAATCCAGTCGACTTAAGTATGAGATATGTCAGAAATGACTAACTACTTAGTCAAGGCGTAATTTTACGAGTACACATGAGCAGCTACCACATCATAGGTAAAATAGAGAAAACGTTACAAAACGTTAACTATAAACTATAATTGAAAATATAATAATAATCGCAAAGTACACCACGCAGATAGATTAAAAACTGAACTATCCATAACTGGGAAAACTCACTAACCTACTCTCTCAAACATGAATAACTAATTTAATTTAATTTTTGTGAATAATTGCCGTTAGGTACACTTGGCCAAAGAAAAATTGAACGTTCAATAAATCTGATAGGCTGATAAATGTAAGATCGCACCATCAGAAGTCAATCTAAGCGATCTCATTGTCTCACTCTAGTAGGTGACCTCACATTTCAATGATAATAACAAGCTTTGATTGGTTGTGGGACATGACCAGCAGTCATTCAAATTTGGTCAACGATCAATTTTTGTTTTGGCGAGTGTACCTATATTAAAAGATATACCTTTCCATACCAGGAGCAACTCATTTTCTGGGGGAAATGCTGATAGTTGGTTGTCAAGATATTCTCATACTTCACGCGTTGATAAGCGACCACCAACATAAAACACAGCCTACCGAAATCACACAGAAAACAATAGCCCAACAGAAAGCAAAACAGGATGCAATCAATCGATTTAAAATAAATATAAACCAAAGTATGTGAAGTGATTTGTATTTCAACAAAGTACAGCAATCTATAAACCCTGGACGAAAACAAATCCCATCAATAGTGATAGTGAGGTAAATTTACTATTAGATAGAGCAATTTAGGCACCAAAATATGCTTATAATCCCAAAAAAACTCTTGAAATTCATGACAGATATGGTTGAAAATTTGAGAATTTGATAAAATGTTGGTCTCAAGTACCTACCTATACCAAGCAAAATTGTAGGTTGATCGGACAAACGGCTTATTTTCACGTTTCAAACAATCAGAGGATGCTGTTCAAAAACTCTACACGCGACTTCTGGTATGGCCTTAGTGTGTGTGCAAAATTTCAAATCGATTCCTTTGATAGGCCCGATTCTATAACTTTAAAATTCCCGTTTCTGCTGGAATCCGATTCACGGCCATAGGAAGTAACATTGCATGAAATCGGATTCCAGCAGAATTTCGAATTTTAGAGTTATGGAATAGGGCCCCTGGGCAGTGCAGGCAAAAACAAAGAAACAAGTACCTACACAGAGAAAGCTCCATCTTCCATTGACCATACATACACCCTAGTGATTATAGATTACCAAAATGATGCTCGCTACGCCTACTTAATAATGAAAATAATGAATAATTAACGATAGACATTCAAATTAGAAATTCAAATTTGACAATCTACACAGCGGTTAGGAAATCCATTAGCAATGAGATTTTGCTATAAGATTTATACAGATTGAGAATCAGGATGTTATAAAAATGCCCAAAATACTGGAAGTAATACTTACTTTGAAACAGGAACAACACCAAATAGCTGTAATAGCACCAATATTCTTTCAAATCCAAGTAAAATAAGTAATTGCAATTGATTCTATTCCAAATTATCGATATTTATGAATGATCATCAACAGAATTGTCAATTGAGAAAATCAAATAATGCGCGCTTCCAAACCAAAGAACTTCAAACAAAAAATTTGTTTGCATTGTTGCAAATCGGTGGTAAAAAAGACGTTACTTTTTTGCTGCCCTACAATTTGACAACAGTGCATATTTGGGACATCATCATTCGCCGATAGATCGCCCATCAGGAAGCATCACAAAGTAAAATGAACTCGGAAAATCAAAATGGAGTCTTCAAGACATATGTCAAACCGATTTATGAATATCGAATGCCGTCTTCCGATGTCGATGATTCCGATGGTGAATTAGGTAAGTTCAATTAGCAACAATTCTTTATTTATATAACTTTGAGTTCTTTAATAAAAGTTGTGCCAAGCATCGAATTTGCTATTGGTAGGTATGACCTAAACACCTGTAAGTTACTTGTTGCCTATCGAGTACCTAACGTTATTTATACTTACTAAATATTTACGTACTAATTGACACTTATAAAATTTCATATATTGTTCGCTGTTTTCTCCAAAATGCGTTGGCGAGATTCAATAATCTATCATAATATACAGAATGATGGAAGTATAAACAGGCTTGGTAATGAACCAACACGCATTCGGGTAGCCCAGGTTCGATCCACCAACATTGCCGAACCATTTCACTAACTTTTGCTTGTCTCGCAACAATCTTTACTGGCTTTTGGCATAAGTTTCTTCAGACAAGCAGCAATGATTAGGAAGATTTCTTACTTCTAGCGTGCAACAAGTGTCTTGATGCATTTGAGCAGGAGTATTCAACATGATTCTGATTCTATCTCAGAAACATTTCATCGTTCAAATTTGTATCTTGCCTATGAGTTGTGTAAGATCTACTCCGTATAGTTCCCAGGCCCCGTGCAGGGCCCAGGGCCGTCAAGGAGCCCCTACCGTCAGGCCCACGGGAGTGTTAATGACCATGTACTCTGTAGCTTCCAAGCCCCGTGCAGGGCCCAGGGCCGACAAGGAGCCCCTACCGTCAGGCCCACGAGAGTGTTAATGACCATGTACTCTGTAGCTTCCAAGCCCCGTGCAGGGCCCAGGGCCGACAAGGAGCCCCTACCGTCAGGCCCACGAGAGTGTTAATGACCATGTACTCTGTAGCTTCCAGGCCCCGTGCAGGGCCCAGGGCCGTCAAGGAGTCCCTACCGTCAGGCCCACAAGAGTGTTAATGACCATATACTCTGTAGATCCCAGGCCCCGTGTAGGGCCCAGGTCCGACAAGGAGCCCCTACCGTCAGGCCCACGAGAGTGTTAATGACCATGTACTCTGTAGATTCCAGGCCCCGTGCAGGGCCCAGGTCCGTAAAGGAGCCCCTACTTTCAGGCCCACGAGAGTATCTATTGTTGTGCTCTGTAGATTCCAGGCCCAGCGTAGGGACTGAGCCTAAGAATGAGGAGCCTCCACGCAATCCTCATACGTGGGACTCCGCTGACGGGCCCACTTGGTCAACGGAACCCTGGGCCCAGGACGGACCCAGCGGCAGCGTCTTCGCCATTCCTTCGATCGTCACACCCCGATTCGCGTCCGTAGCACCTACGTATGCCCAGGCAACATGGTACGAGCACCCGGATCAAGAACCATGGGCCTCTTATCAAGTGCCATGGGAAGAGGCCCCTGATCCGTCGCCGCGGCGAAGGGCACATTATAGAGTTCATTGGAGAATGGCACCTTATCGAGTGCCAAGGGAAGAGGCACCTTATCGAATGCCAAGGGAAGAGGCACCTTATCGAATGCCAAGGGAAGGGGCACCTTATCGAATGCCAAGGGAAGGGGCACCTTATCGAGTGCCATGGAAAGAGGCACCTTATCGAGTGCCATGGAAAGAGGCAGCTAATCGAGTGCCAAGGGAAGAGGCACCTTATCGAGTGCCATGGAAAGAGGCACCTTATCGAGTGCCATGGAAAGAGGCAGCTAATCGAGTGCCAAGGGAAGAGGCAGCTAATCGAGTGCCAAGGGAAGAGGCAGCTAATCGAGTGGCAAGGGGACAGGCAGCATCCAATCCAGTTACTTGGCTGACCGAAGCTTGGAAGAGACATTTATCAAAGTTTGTCGCGAGGCAGGAGAAGAGACGCGAGAGGGTCAACCGACGGGACAGACAAGGTAAGACATTTCTGCATGCAAGTTAACATTCTAGATGATCTGAAAAGAAATAAATTTTAAATTATGGTGCATAAACTCTTTGCGAAAATACTATTCAAACGTGCTGTTGAAAATGCAAGCGCATGAAATACGTTTTATGTACACTCAAACCAATAAAAATCGGTACTCGAAAAGAAAAGGATTGCAAGGAACCTTACCAGCAGCCAATCCTTTTCTTTTCTAGTACCAATTTTTATTTGGTTGAGTGTACTTCTGGCCGATTAGAGGGTGGTGAATGTCACTCTTGTATTTTCAAGATAATTCTCAAATTCCCACTCATTTAAATTTCCTTTTAGCTCGTGAACAACAAACTGTAAATGTCTCTAGGGTGCATTCCATTACATATTCTTGTTTGCTTGGCTCTCTTTAAGCGTCCGGAAGGAGTACACCGGAGAACAAGGTACTGGTGCCAATTCCACACTACGTCCTCGTCGATATCTGGAACTGCATCGAGAGCCTGGAGACAACGAAGACTTCCGTCTGGGAGAACAATGTCCTCAACTATTTATGGGATAACCTCATTGCCGGCATCACAAGGAATGACGAAGTCAAGAAGGAGCTCGAGAATGAAGATCGAGTGAAGAGGGAGCAAGCAAGGAGAGGGATAGTCAGGCAGGAGCATGGGGAGGAAGATCGAGTGAAGAGGGAGCAAGAGGAGGAAGATCGAGTGAAGAGGGAGCAAGAGGAGGAAGATCGAGTGAAGAGGGAGCATGAGGAGGCAGATCGAGTGAAGAGGGAGCATGAGGAGGAAGATCGAATGAAGAGGGAGCATGAGAAGGCAGATCGAGTGAAGAGGGAGCAAGTACGGAGAGAGATAGTCAGGAAGAAGCATGGGGAGGAAGATCGAGTGAAGAGGGAGCAAGACACGAGGGAGAAAGTCAGGAAGGAGCATAGGAAGGGAGATCTAGCTAAGAGGTTGCAAGACAAGAGGGAGCAGGCAAAGAGAGAGAGAGTCAGGAGTGGGAAGGCCAGGAACGAAGTCAAGAGACTAAACGCCCAGAAAGCCCAAGTAAAGAAACTAGTAAAGCGAATTACATTCAAGACAATTAAACAATTACAATTAAACAAATTTCAGTTCAAGAAACATGAGAAGAGAGTTGACAAGAAAGTTGGCAAGAAAGATGTCACTAAAGATGTCAAGATAGATGCCAAGAAAGACTGCAGGAATGGATTCAAGAAAGATGGGAAGACAGATGGCAATAAAGATGTCAAGAAAGATGGCACTAAAGATGTCAAGAATGATGTCAATAAACATGGCAAGACAGATGTCAATAAAGATAAGAAAGATGGCACAAAAGATGTCAAGAAAGATTGCAAGAATGATGTCAATAAACATGGCAAGACAGATGTCAATAAAGATAAGAAAGATGGCACTAAAGATGTCAAGAAAGATGGCAAGAAAGATGACAAGACAGATGTCAATAAAGATAGCAAGAAAGATGGCGTCAAGACAGATGGCAAGACAGATGACAATAAAGACGGCAAGAAAGATTGCAAGAAAGGAGTCAAGAAAGATGGCAAGACAGATGTTAATATAGATGGCAATAAAGATTGCAAGAAAGATGGCAAGACAGATGTCAAGAAAGATGGCAAGAAAGATGTCAAGAACGATGGCAAGACAGATGTCAATAAAGATGGCAAGAAAGATGTCAATAAAGATGGCAAGACAGATGTCAATAAAGATGGCAAGAAAGATGGCAATAAAGATGGCAAGACAGATGTCAATAAAGAAGGCAAAAATGATGACAAGAAAGACGTCAATGATGATGTCATAAAAGATGTTAATAAAGATGGCAAGACAGATGTCAATAAAGAAGGCAAAAATGATGACAAGAAATACGTCAATGATGATGTCATAAAAGATGTTAATAAAGATGGCAAGAAATAAGTCTAAAAAGTAGACGTAAAAGGAGAGGAAAACAAGAAAGTAGGGTACAGCTTGAAAAGGTTGTAGGTGATATAAAAGGTTAGGTGATATTATGTATTCAATCTGATAAATATTCATTCTATTCATAGTAGGCACTATTATCAAATATACTTAAAATTAAAATTAAAAAATAGTTATAGGTATACTGAATTTTGTGTCTTGTGTAGAATAACGCTTCTTGTTATGTAGAAAGGTGAACTGTGTTAATATATTGTGTTCAATCTGCTAAATATTCAATATCATCACAATTGTGTTAAATAGTAATATATAGCTATAGTAATATACCTATACAATTACAATTAAATTTAAGAATCATACCAAATCATGTATTTGTAGAACACCGTCCCTTGTTATGTAGAAAGGATACCGGTTTTAGTATATTGTGTTCAATCTAATAAATATTCAATATATTTACATGTGTTTAACAGCTACCTATTATAATTTAACTATACAATAACAAGAAATATAGAGTTATATCTAAATCGCGTAGTCTTTTGTCGAATAGTACCTACTTCTTCCTTTGCTAAAAAATATCCCATAAGTCCCAATAAAGATAATACTTATCAAAATGTAAAAATATATTCAAGCAGGCGTCACCTTTTGGTCCGGGGTCTTTGTCAAGCAATAGTCAAGTAAACAAAGCATAAAAAAATCATGATTTTATCCGAAATAGAGTAACTTAACTTACCGATAAAAATTTATAGATGGTGTTGTTCATGAAAAAATCAATTATCAGTTCCTTCTCGCCCCACTCGCAATAAAACATCATTTAAAACCCATACAAGTAGGTACCTACATCAAAATTTATAACAATCTTGTATGATTTATGAATACCTACTTTCGATAATTTAAACTTCCAAATTGGCAGCACTTTAGATTGATATATTTCACAGATCTATTAAAAACAATATGCCCACTTAAAAAATTCAATTGAATTAGACTCAGATTATAATAGGTGTAATATGTAATATTATTCAGTTTGCATAGATTTTTTCATTATTTTCTTTTATGTTGACTTATTGTATTGAGTGATTTCATAATAATTGTTAATGATATTGCAATATGTCCACTGGTGGAATATTGCACTCTGTTGGATGTATTAATTATTACAGCAACAAAAAAAAGTTCAATTCATGATTAAGGAGACAATTAATAGTTTAGCGGAATAATTTACAAAAGTTGGCTCCCTCTGGAATTATACTTCGAAATCCAAGGTTCGATTCCTGTTTGCAGTTTTATTTCTCTCAATCGAGAAGTAAATGCATCTATAATCGACGCCCACCTCCTCCCCACCGTCCATCCTTATCTGTTCTACATAATCATCATCACCTCCCAATCATATGCAAAATCATCATCGCCATTAGCCAAGCTGCAGAATGCATTGGAATCTTGTAACACCAATACCATTCTAAAATCGCATGTGTTTTAATGAAATCATTAATCAAGTAACACACAGAGGTCAATATGTAGACTGATAAGCGATGCTATGTCTGAAGTGAGTTGCGATATCACCACTGAGAGTGCAACATTGAAAATGTGGCTCGTATGTGTTAGGAGTTTGATTTCATTAGTCATTTTACTCGCGCGTTATGCAGGTAAGTTACCAATGAGATTATTTCATTTTAGTGATGTTTTACTTGAATGTGTAGTACTAACTGTGAAATGTATCTAGGCTTGGCGAAGGAGGAAAGATTGTGATTAGAGATAGGATAGTTATGCAAATGCATATATTTTTAAAATCATTAGATCATATGCAAACATTACATTTGTTTTGGTATACCCCGATTCTAAAAATAGAGGTTTCAATTAGCATATTTTGCATATTTGGGACCTTTTTTTTATGGAAAACTGCATTTTTCAGCATTTTCTTACTAATTGTGCATATTTCAGTCATTTTTTCACATTATTCTAACTATTTCTGCACTTCGTCGGCCTAGTACTTATTTGTCCTATATCCACTTTTTGAAAATTTTGAGTTAGCTATTGGTTATTGCTTACTGATACTCCTTTAATATATACATAACATAAAAATACTAATTTTCCAAAAAACCTAAATTTCTGAGCTATTTGCTTTTAGATGGAATTTTTAAAAATTTGTAAAAATGCCAAAAATTTTCTCAAATAAGGTACCTATTGATGTAGATTTAACCCATAAAAAACACTCCGTGTAAAAATACCAGCCAAGTCTCTTCAACTAAAAAAAATTATGAAATCTAAAAAATTCTGCACTGAAAAGTAGTGATATCAAAAAATGGGCCAAGTCAAAACTTTATTTGAAAATCAAAAAATACTTGGCGCATCGTGTATACATAGTATAGAAGTATAGACCAGATAGAAAGTATACATCAAATATACATAATACATATAGTATACCTATAATGCCCTAAAAAACGATGCGCCAAGTATTTTTTGATTTTCAAATAAAGTTTTGACTTGGCCCATTTTTTGATATCACTACTTTTCAGTGCAGAATTTTTTAGATTTCATAATTTTTTTTAGTTGAAGAGACTTGGCTGGTATTTTTACACGGAGTGTTTTTTATGGGGATATCACTCCTTTTTTTAGTTTATTTATAGAACTTGTGACGTCATATCGATTGAACAATTACTAAATCCATTAAAAAAGTCGACATTGACAATTTGGTTTACTAATGAAAATCTGCGTATGGTACTATATATTTGCTTTAAATGATATTTCATGAAGAATAGCAAAGGTTTCATTCCTATCAGTCAACCGAGTTCCGAGATATGGCAACACTTCGGTTTTCAAAATGGCTGCTGAACTTACTGCACTGCCACAAAGAATGTATATCTATAAATGATGTGTATCATTTTAAGTTTTCTGAATATGTATTCATTATATAGGAGAGGATTATAATAATTTTTAAATTTGAATGACGTCATTTCCGGTCTCATAAATAGGAAATTTCTAGTGTGACTGTTCCTATTTCATAGAGATGACCTTCCGAATCGTTTGGGGGTAGTTTCATACCGATCAGTCAACCAATTTTCAAGATATGACGTTACTTCCGGTTTCAAAATGGCTGCTGAAATCACTGACCCCTTGAATTATAATTTAAACATGATTACATTTTATTATAAGCTGTCTCAAATAGTATATTTATTGTCTCAAAATGTAAATTTGTGAGATTTTTAATATATGTGACGTCATTTCCGGTTTCGGTATGGGAAACTGCAAATATTATTGATGATAATACATAAAGTTGACCGTCTAAATTGTTTAGCGCTGGTTTCGTTCAAATCTATTTAGCCGTTATTAACATATGATGTCACTTCCGGTTTCAAAATGGCGGCTTCCGGTTGGTTTTATAATAAGTCAAATATGATATCAAAAGTACATACGTTACATGAATAACAAAATAATCGGATCAAATTTGTTGCCGAAATGCCAATCGATGTATTTCAAATTTCATGACGTCATTTCCGGTTTCGTTAACATAAATTTTAGTCTGTTGCTATTGATAATCCATATAGTTGACCGTCTGAATCGTTTGGCGCAAATTTCGTTCCAATCGGTCTAGCCGTTGGCGAGATATGACGTCACTTCCGGTTTCAAAATGGCGGCACAAAAAATTAATGGGGTGAAGGTTAAATCAGACGCCTAAAGTGCACACGTGGTAAAAATGTGAGATCAATCGGTTCAGCCGTTTAGGCTGTAGCCTGTTTACCGGATTTGAATTCCAGGAGACTACTACTACTACTACTACTACTGAGATTATTATTATTATTATTATTATGAAAACCGCCCTAAAACACTGTTTTCACGGCCCTCTAGCGCGCAAAGGGCGTAACCTATTGTTTTCAAATTTGATATATGTTGTAGGGTGGGCCATAGCTCGAAATTAAGATATATGGCAACAATGTGAGATTTTCCAATTTTAAGATCCAGTAGGCCGAAAATGCCACTTTGATGCTTACAGTAAAAGTGGGTTTGCTCCAGCCTTTATATGAGAGTGTGCGCGCGCCGTACGACTTGGCTGGCGTGGAGCGATCGCTCCACTAGATTCCCCCTCAAACTTAGTTCAAATATAATAGAAAATGGACATAATCTTTTGCTTCTTTACACTGCGTTTTTTTAAATTTTGAATTTTAAGAAACAAAAAATTTAAAAATTTAAATTTATAAAATTAAAATTTTTATATTTTTTTTTCTTAAAATATAATAAAAGGGTGTAACAATAATGAAAATTTGCTTAAATAATTGAAATGTACCTCCTTCTGTACAAAAACTACGTAAAAATTGGATATAGGACAAACTGCGGAACAAATATTTTGTTCCCGTGACTTTCTTTGTCCTATATCCAATCGGGGGTGCCCTTTATTGGGGTAATTAAGAGTACAGGGTAGAAAAATACTACAAACAAGTACTAAGCCGACGACTTTTCTGCATGTTTATAAATTTTTACAAAATGTTGTACCTCTCCCAAAAACCACAAAAAATCCATGTCACTCTACCTGCTTCCTGAAGAGTTTTTAAAAACGTTCTTCCATACTGCGGTCTATTTTAACACCACTAATATAGGTATGATTACCTCCCATAGCCCCATCCCTCCCAATCATCATCCATGATCAAAAAAGAAATGAGAAGAGACAGTGTATTGTGTTTGATTGTTCTTCAAGCAGTTTAAAGTTTATATAATTGAAGCATAGTAACTTTTGAAGTACATACTTTGTAAATAATTAAATATCTAGTAGTAGGTAGGTATGTAGGGCATATAAAATTAATTGCATATTTTGCATATTTGGGAAATATATTTCGAGATATTTTTTGCATAACTTTACTATCTCTAATTATGATGATAGGAAGATGATGATGAATGGGTAAGAATAGGTGGAAGGAGGCGGTCGTGACCTATTAGTAGGGAACCTTCTCAGGATTTGCTTCTGAACTGAGGAACACAACACTCGGGTCAGGAAATTCTTTAAAGAATTTCCTGTTTCGACCAGTTTCACTACATTTCTTCATCAGGTCATCAGGTACCTAATTAGGTACCTGATGAAGAAATGTAGTGAAACTGGACGAAATATTTGGATTTAACAAGTAGTAAAGAGTACCTATGTGATAAGGTTCAGTTTTTTAATACTCTGCTAAAACCAGTAATTATGTTTACACAGCCATTCTAGGAATTGCATTGGTTGTTGCAATACAGTCCTAATTACACTCTTAGAAATTTTAACTCCAGAATTGACGCCTATCGGTGTCAAACGCCGGCCAAGTCGGAAAAAGTGTGATTTTCACTCCACAAGTCCGGAGTGAGGAAAAGAACCTTGCTCGGAGTGGTTTATTCGCTCCTTTTTGAGGCGTTAATTGACTGTACCGAGTAGTTGAAAGGAGTGAACTGCTTGTCCATTCGGCGTTAGGATTTGCTTTCACCCCGCTTCGTTCACACATTTCGGTGTTACTTTTAAATCTTAATTGAGTCAAATGTACTCTGAACCACAGTTTATCATTGACCTTGCCCTTTCGAAGCTAGATTACACCAAACGGTGTTTCAATTACACTTTCTCGGCGTCATATTCACGCCAATTGGAGCTATATACGGGGCCGGGGGGTTAACTACTCATCATTTTAAACCGGTTTCACATAAAGCGCGTTTCGCGTCTTTTCCTTATTACCAATCACAAGTCTGCCGTGATCGGTTTCTGGACTTGTTATTGGTCAATCCAGAAACCGATCACGGCAGACTTGTGACTGATTGGTAAATGGTAATAAGGAAAAGACGCGAAACGCGCTTTATGTGAAACCGGCCTTAGTGTACACCTCATTTTTTTTATTTGTTATTTTTTTTTATTATTTTTTTGAAATTTTCTCACGTAACCGTTGTATGTAGGAAAACCTACATCGTCAACGTCAACGGCCACATACTTATTCTCACCATTATGAGAAATTTTGTATATTTTCTTCATGTTCACCGAACACTGACACACACACCCAAGTCGTCCGAGCCGTGATGCATAACTGACGGTGCTGACGCTATACTTCACTCCACTGTGTGGCCGCGTTCGGTGGAAAAATGTCACGCGACAATCTCTTCTATCCGAAAATCGTCAACTTACTCCCTACAACTCCGATCGGAGTATTCTGGTTGCACTTTACGGTGTTTTCTATTCAGGAAGTGTTATATGACATCATTTTGACTCCACAAATACCCCAAAGAACCCCCGTTACACCGAACTGAGTTAGTTTATGTAATTTCACTCCACAGATTTCTGACTCCGGCCACACAGGGCCGTCTGGAGTGAAATTAACGACGCATTGGTGTTAAAAATCACTCCTTTTTCTCTCACTCCGACCCGGAGTCTTGGCCATTTCTAACAGTGTAACTATTTGAAAGTTAGCATATAGTAATGAAAGACTGGCCCTAAAAATAACATAAACAAGTAAATAATTTTCTTGAAAAACTAAGAAAAAGACAATAGGGAATTCAAAAAATAGTTTTTCATTTCTGTAAATTTTTACGCGAAAATTTATTACCTGACGAATACTACCTACTGAAATATAGGAAAGACTGTAATTTACCCTTTAAGAGTTTGAGATCAAGTTCAAATGAATTTTAATTATTTTTATAAAGAGGTGCCAACTTCAGAAGAAACATCTAGGTAATCCTTCTATGCAATACGAATATAAAATACTACCAAAATTCTCAAAATGATGCTCATTCCGGATATACTGGGTTAGGTCACCGCAACCATCCTTCCCGACTGCTGTTTCCACCCCACATCCCTCAGTCGAATGGCAGAATAGTTTAAAACCGAATATCCAGGACACAATTTTCTCAAACACACTGATTTTCAGCAGTACGTAGAATCCCGACAATTGAGGACATGATTCGGTCAAATCAAAGAAAATAATTCCGAAACATTCAAGATCCAAAATTTACTTTCATTAGTCATTACATTTTGAAAATACACAAAATGTGAAAAATATGGAATGCACACTATAAATAAGTGAATGCAAGGAAATTTTCCCTTGATTTGTTGAAACTGTGCGACACAGTAATTATAAACCTACGACTACGAGAATCGTAAGCGCGCCGCACGATTTGTTCTCTTCACGCTCCCGGCCTCTCGATTGCCCTCCAGTATCAGTCGACTTCTGCAACGTATTCTTCCAGTTTCCGACGAACACGAAGAGAGTGGCGAGGCTCTGGTCTATCATGGAGTAGAGACGCAACCGCCCTCAGTACCATGGCATGCGGGCATCTACCAGCCGGTAGCTGGAGCGTACAGCTTCCTCTGCGGAGGTACCTTGATCTCGCCCGTACTAGTGGTGACAGGTGAGTCAAGGTAGCAGTAAATGTGATGAGAGATAAGGGACCTCGTGGTGCATTCGTTTAATGAGTTTGATTATTTAAAATATTTTTCTGGTCGTTTCACAAAAAAAAAGTTTTTATCTCCTAAATTGTCAAAGATGCACATTTTCAAATATATTAGGTATTGAAAAATGATAATTTTCAGATAAAAAGAGTTTAAAATGCATGATTATATTACTATATGTACTGGTTTAACTGCTGATTAGTGTTTAAGAAAAGCAAAGTACCTACCTCTTATTAAACTATGTAGGTATACAAGTATACAGAAACAAATAGTTAAGAAAAAAATATATCGTGATTTACCGCATTTTGACTTTGATTGACCACCTTATTGCTTGGGTAAAGTTTGATCGAGTTAGTCCATGTGATAGCGCACTGGACTGTCCGCAGAGAGGCATCAAAATGGAAGGTAAATGAAGGTAAATGATACAAGGTTCCAGTACCTACATACACAACAACAGTTTCTTTCCCACAAAATCCCACTATTTTACTTTTTTTGATCATCATCAGTGGCAGGTATTTGGGGTGAAAATAAATGGATAAATTCGCGATAGGTTTCCTAAAAGGTGGTGAATTAGTGGTGAAAAAACAGGGCAACGTAAAATACCATGATGATTCATCATGGTATTTTACGTTGCCCTGTTCTGCAACTTATGGTCATAGAAATATTATTATGATGATATGGAGAGGAAGGTGGCGGTTGTGGCGTATTATTAGAATTCATGAATACAGAATTCATGTGTACGTTTCATATTAAATACACCCTTCAGGGAACAGATCTCTCCTCATCTTATCAAACTTGGCTGGCTAAACATGGAAAACCGCAGAATACTACATCTTGCAACTTTTATGCATAAATTGATAAATACCAAGTCACCAGCCTATCTTTATGATAAAATTCAACTCTCTAGAGATTTACATAATCACCATACACGACAAAATAATAACCTGGTTTTCAATCATCACAACTCTGTATCCTCCTCTTCTTTTTCTATCAATGGACCGAGGATATGGAATAATTTACCATCAACCTTAAAAGATACCTCGTCCGTATTAATTTTTAAATCTGAATATAAAGCTTTATTGCTGAGAGAACAAGAGAAAAAAATAGTCCTAAAAGAGTTGCCAAAATATAAAAGACCTATCTGGCCTGTCTTATATATGTCAATTTATTTTTACTTGCTATTCTTGTTATTCATGGCATTGTATTGAATTATCGACTGACTGTTCATCATTATTAACATTATAACAATGTACATGTACTGCCTACAAATAATTAAGATATTTTTATATTTTTTACCTACTATTATTATCCATATTAGGATAATATTATATTACTTGATTCCAGTATCTCAAATTTTCTTATGTTTAGTATTTATTTAATTTTAATTTTATTTTATTTAATCTAAGTCAATTACTGAGTGCTACAAATTGTTATGTATTCATAGATATTATTATTAGGTATAGGTAAAGTAAAGGTTATATGGAAGATCAGGCCCAATGTCTGAATATCGCCTGTTTGTATTGTATTGTACCTATAATTTCAATGCAAATAAAGACACATAATAATAATAATTAGGGAATCTTTACAGAATCCTCTCGATTGAGGGAAACCACAAAAAATACTCTGTCAGGAAGGTTGGTCCTCATGGGAATTGTTGAACCCAGTGACTCTGGAGATCAAGTCCAGAGAGTTCTGCCTGCGCAAAGAAAAATTAATCGAATAATATTCGATTTGTATTAATCCTTCTTTCATAAATAGTACTATTGCAAACAAACCGTTTGAGGTTCAAAGTAAATTTTTGTTTCGATTTTTGCTTTTTGTTTTGTTAGTAATTTGAATATCATTCCTACATTTGAAATTCAAAATACACCCAAACATCACTTTGTTAATTGCTTGCTTAGTGTTAGAGCATCAGTTTTTAGATATCTTGAAGATGAAAAGTGGCTCCATCACATGATTTAGCACGCGATTTATAATTGATGAAAATAGTACCTAGGTAATAACGAACATTTACGAGGCCTCGATTCTTGAAAGCATATTTGTGAGATTTGTCTTTCACACTAACAGAATTTTAAAAAATCAGATATTTGTGACCATTTCAAGTTTACTAGACAAAACAATGCCACACTACATTATGACCTCTGGTACGACCTTAAAGTCACAATATTTATATTAAAATAATCATATTTAACTTTTTTGTGTTGAGTTTGTAGGTTTGTACCAGAGGTAATAAGGTACTCCAGTGTATGCCATTATGTTGTATAGTAAGCTTGGAATGGTCGCTAATACATGATTTTTTTAAATTCTGTTAGTGTGTACACAAAACTATAAAATTGTAGAAGGTGTGCATCCTTACTTATTCCTCTAATGTGAAATCGATCAATCTTAATATTTATCATAATCGTAACAACCCAATATTGTAGATGTTGCTTCTTCTTGCAGCTGCCCACTGCTTCTGGGACGAGAACCGCGGTCGTCCGATGCCGAACCTGACCGCCTACACCGTCGCGCTGGGCAAGTTCTACCGCGCCTGGCACCTCGACACAGCCAGCCAGGTGGTGCAGCGCGTGGGTGTGCGGCAAGTGGCGCTGCACCCCCGCTTCCGAGGCTACCGACGCAAGCTCGAGTACGATGTGGCGCTGGTGGAACTGATGTCGTCGGTGAATCTCACATCGTCAGTCGGCGTAGTTGGACTGGACTGGGACAGGCGGCTGGACAATGAAGACGAGACCAGCAGCGAGGGAGTGGTAAGTTCATCACACTGCGACACTGATTTCAGTCTTTTTACGACTAAGACAAACTAGTTAAAATTCCATCTTAGGAAACAAAGTATCACAAAGCTTCTACATACTTTAGGTTCTCAACCTTTTTTTTTTGAGTTCTGAGCCAATGATGCAAATTTGTGATTGATAATGGGCCGCATATTTATTTATATAAAGAAAATTGGTGTTCACTGATTAGGTTCAGTACTACGGTTTTCTTTCATTGTGCTGAGAAAATAAGGTGGTTGGTTGTTAGTGTAAGGGTCTCCCTTCACCTGCTATCAGCCATTCATCGTCGACTGCTGTTCAGACCCATGTGGTAAATGTTACACTTTCCTTCGGAAGAGACGTTAAGCCATTGCTCCCTTTGCATTCTTTAAGTGAAGTTCTCTCCTCCCTTCTTTATACTACATCCTTACTAGTGGAAGATGATACAGAAGTAATAATCTCTTAAGGGGAAGGAAGAGCCTATGAATGAGGACCTCGGCTGGAAAGCAGTTATCGCCCTCTCTCGTTGAAGATAGACTAGATGTTCAAGCGACAAAGTTGTAGAGAATGAATTGCAGATTGTGCAACGTTGACCACTTTTTTGAAATTTTTAATCACCTTAAAGTTATAAGTAGTTATATATTGCGAGAATAAAAAACTTAATTTTAAAAATTGGCTCAACGACGCACAAACTAGATTTATTTTCAAGCAACTTTGCTCTTGAAACTTTTTTTCTAACTTGATCGGTAGAGGCACAATTTGCTTTCTCACACCATCAATTGTAGGGTAATTTGCCTAAAACCAGGGGCACTATAATCGACTAAAGTTGCAAGTAAACATCTGGGAGTTTCAGTAACTGTGTGGAAGGGGATGATGGGAGGGTCCTAAGAGACAGCATGGAAATATAAATAGTGCACTGATAGCGAGAGTTTGTATGTCAACAATAATCATACCTTCCCCCGGCATTTACGCAATCAACGACGACTGGAGACAGACGGACCTCGGAGATGTCTTATTCATCTTACCTCATTTAGAAAAATCTTTGATGATCCTGTTATAAAGTGTATAGGTACCGTCTAAAATGATTGGAAATATCCTAAAATTAAATTTTCATTGTAAGTTGATAAAATGTAAATGAAAATTTTCAGAAACAAGTAGAATGTTGATATTCAAAACTGCCAAGTACAAATCTTTCTTATAATTTTATTTGTCGTATCAAAATTCGCTGTATTGACAAATACTTTACTTATTATTATTTTTATGCTAGATTTTACATTTTCATTTGAAGATGTAATTTTTTTTGAAGATTTAAAAATATTTCTGCGAATTGAATAATAATTGTTAAAATTGGCAACACTTTGCTAAGCATCCATAATAATTCACTGTAAATAGTAGCATCTCGGGCTATCTATTATTCTTGCGTCAATCTCGGCAAGGTTATATCGTCGGCTTGGTACTTGTTTGTCCTATATCCGCTTTTTGCTAGTCGGAGATAATGAGGTTTAAAGATTGAATTCATTCTCACGGTAAAACTACTTAATCTATGCAACAGAAAAAAATATCAATTATTCTTATGGATGTCTTGAATAATATCTAGTAGTATTTTTCTACCCTCTACTCTTAATTACCCCAATATAGGGCACCCCCGTTTGGATATAGGACAAAGAAAGTCATGGGAACGAAATATTTGTTACGCATTTTGTCCTATATCCAATTTTTATGTAGTTTTTGTACAGAAGGAGGTAAATTTTACCTTTTTAAGCATTTCTTCGTATTTGTAACACCCTTTTATTATATTTTAAGTTTAAAAAATTTTAAATTTTAAATTTTAAAAATAAATTTTTTGAAAATTTTGTGTTTCTTAAAATTTAAAATTTAAAAAAACGCCGAGTAAAGAAGCAAAAGACAATGTCTACTTTCTATCACATTTGAACTAAGTTTGAGTGGGAATTAAATCTACATCAAAAGGTACCCTGTTTGAGAAAAATTTTGGCATTTTTAGAAATTTTTAAAAATTCCACCTAGAAGCAAATAGCTCAAAAATGTAAGGTTTCTTGAAAATTTGTATTTTTATGTTATGTATGTATTAAAAGTGTATCAATGAGCAATATCCAATACCTAACTCAAAATTTTCAAAAAGTGGATATAGGACAAATAAGTACTAAGCCAACGATATGTCACGATGTGTATTTATTCTCATTGTGACAACAATGTCGAACAGGTTTGCCGTCTACAACTAGTGCAGAATAATAGATGAATTTCGACGCTCGCTAAGAGCACATCAATGTGTGTCTCTACTGTATGCACTATTTTATAATTTATAACTGAAAACTGTATGTTATAAAGGTAAAGAAATATTTTTGGTTGCAATGTGTATCATAGCAATTGAATAATAATTATACATTTTACGTGTTATTTCACACGTTAATCCCGAACACAGGTAGGTCACCGATAGCAATGATTTGTCAGACAAACGGCGAATAATTATTTCATTGTTGTATTGAACGTTATCATTACTCCAACCATTCCATTTAAAAATAATAAATTCGGTGTAGTGCCAAAGGGTTCAAAATTTAAAATGTGTGACTTTTTGTTGATTTTTTTCTACTAGTTTTCAGCAATTATTGATATGATATTATTTAAAAATTTCAACATCGTGTTACCTAATTCATTGATTTATAAATTTCACAACATTCCACTTATGGTCCGGAGAAAAGGCTGGAAATATTCATGTGTATTTTTTTACTTTATTTCGTAATTTTTCGTATTTTCTACTCTCTACTTACAAGAAGTAGACAGTAGACAGTGTCTACATTCTACTACAAGAACCACATGCACAAAAACTAAAATGACTTTCTTGCTCTGATTGCGATAGCTACATATTCTCTTAGTAAAGAACCCAGAGAGAAATGAGACTACATACCTATTCGTAAACAAATTTGTCCAATGGCCTTTACTCTCGGGTGGTGAAATAAGATCAGTGTCATATATCGCCGTTATAATGGTTGGAATAAAAATCATTAAACGGATTTGCAATCTATTAAATTTAAGGTGTTGACTGTTGAACACTTAATTGCGTGTGTGATTATTCTTGATCCACGATGATTTTGTTCGTGTTGAGAAAGTGATGCTAATTATGTCATTTGACTTGGTAACCAGTCTGGACCCAGCGATCATAACAATTAATACTCGGGGTCTCCGATCTCACTTCTGTTTACATTTTTTGCATGGGAACTACAGTCGGAAGGCAACGTTATCAAACATTGTTCCCAGCTAGACCAATCACAGTAATGACAACAAATTCGTCCCCAAATCTGGTCCCGCCTTATTTACCTTTAAAAACACCGCCTACAATAGCAATTAGGGCTGATTCTCTGGGATCAGTCAGCCGATCCTTGCCCTTAAAGATTCCAACCAGATCCCCACTCTCTGTGTAGAAGTTAGAATCCCTTCAGATTGTATTCATCTTGATTGGGATATTTCATCCTGAAGGTATTTTTATTTACATACATAGATAAAATAAAATAAAAATACCTACAGGGTGAAATATCCCAATCAAGATGAATATAATTACTGTAATCCTGAAACTTTCAGATTATCGATCTTCGTCTAAACATTCACTGTGACTTTCGCGAATTTCTGAAGTGCTCTAGTTCTGTAACTGACAATCAAAAACTCTGTGGGAACTAAAATATATTCAAAAGCAGAGATTTCGTTTGGTAGTTTACATTTTGAACAAGGCTCTATCACCTGTTCCAGCTGATTTGGAGCAGTTCTGAGCAGCCCAACAAATAGTTTTGCATGCTGCGTCCCTCTTATAATATATTTTCGTAAGTTCAATTGTAATTCCACAGAACATTTCCCATGTTTAAGGTGGCCGGTTGGGGGATCTTCGAGGGAGGTGAACCAAGTGAGATCTTGCGCTCTATCTCACTCCCTTACATCGACCACGACCTCTGCTACGAGACCCTCAGCCCTCAGTTCAGTCACCTGATGACCAGCGACAAGTTCTGTGCTGGTTTTATCAACGAGACTCGTGGACTCTGTCGCGGAGACTCAGGTGGCGGTCTGGTGTATCGTGGAGACAGCGGCGGACTGGGGATCGTGCGAGGCGTCGTCAGCGTCAACTTCAGGCCAAGCGGTTTCCAGGGGGACTGTTACGCGGAGAACTATGCTGGCTTTACAAACATCGCCGAGGCGAGGACGTTGGAATGGATTATCAAGGCTTTTCCCGCAGGTAGGTAATACTAAGTAGGTAATAGAGATGGTCACGGTCAACTGACTGGTCAAATCACCAAATCATTAGATTTGAATTGGTATGTATATCACTGATAAGGTATAGCATGCAACACGGCAAAGAGCCCGGGTAATCATGTGAAAGGGTCAGTAAAACTAAAAGAGTGCTGATAATAAAAGCACAGAAAACAGGTGGAACTAACAGTATATTGAGCAGATTCACTACAGCTAGGGCCGTTTTCCGCATCCCATCCACCATTCTTCCCGGTTGTGGCAATCTTGTTCCTGTAGATTTCGTTTCTCCAAAGTTTCTTCAATGACATCAAGTTCCATTTTCCTTGACCATTCTCTCTTTCTTCTTCTTTCTAGGTATAAACTTCCATATTTTAGAATGCAATGGTTCCTCATCATTTATAAAGTGGTCAAAAAGAGTAATGCCGCAAGACCTTCTCCAGAACGCTTCAACATAATTAATTCTATGTTTTAACCTTCGCTTCACTGTCCATACCTCGGATCCGTAGGTAATGCAGCTTTCAACAAAAGACTTTGACATATGGACTTCCGTCTTATTGCTCACATCTTACTTCACAGTACTGAATGGAGTTGCCTGATCCATAGACTCACTAACTAGTGAGTAATCACTACTCACTAGAACTAGTACGTACTCACTAACGCCAGTGAGTATGTCTGTTCCTTGGGCTATCTTGTTCAAACATTCTTTGCAATATGGCAGTAATGTGTTGAACGAGTGATTCACATAATGGGCTCGCAAACCACAAGGCCTAGTCCTTCTCCAGGCGTATTTGAGAAAGGACACTTACAAAATCAAGTTTATTGTGAAAATCGCATCTTGGTAGATAAGACACACATATTCTGAAAAATTTGTAACAATCTGAGACCTCCACGAGATAGAAATAAATTAACATACTTGTATTTATTCAAGAAATTATACTATTCCTGGAGTGTGATCATATAAAATAAAATTACAATTTTGTTTCGTTACAATTTTCTTATCTCAATGTTATTCAACAGAAGAAGCCTCCTCCAGGACTGATCGGGTGAACCCTGGAAACGTTGATTTAATCAGCGGCTAATCCTTCTAAAACCGGTGCGGACAAGTAAATCAAATCAATATTATTCACGGCCTTTTCGGGCGAGATATTCTACGTGAGAATATTTTATAAGATCACACCCCTGGACCTTCTTCTCCTCTAACTCTGAATTAGTTTATATGGACTGATGCCCTTTTCTCTAAGACTTGATTCAATTATGGTGCAGAAGCACTAACTAAATTATTAATGTAAATTAGTTCATGTTAAAAGGTAGATTTAGGAGAACTTTCAACCGGTAGAAAATTAAACTTATTTCCAGTCTAGTTATTTCGTAAACTGTTAACCCGGGCGCACGCCCGGGTCGCCCTATCGAGATTTAAGGGGCGCTACATTATCAAACTATAACATATTTTTTAGAATTTTTGTATATTTATTTCCATAGGTAATTTAAGACTTTTAGGGGAAAGTATCAAAAATTAGAAAATTACTTATTTAAACGAAAACCCCAAACATATTACTGAAGAGATTTAAACTAGAGGGGCTTTAAAGTACTCCCCAAAATGCATAAAATTGTATCAATTTTATTCCAGAAAAAAAATTTCCGTGGATATGCGCCCCGGACCCGCATGAGCTGTGCAGGCGCGTAGGAAGAGGGGATTGTGGGGGTTATCCATCCCCTTACCCCACTCGAGCAGTCTGATCCCCCCATTCACCATACAAAATTAAGTTTAGCGTCCCAGAATCACTTACAAATTGTTTAAATCCTAAAACAAAAACGCCCTGCAGGGCAACAATAAGACGTTTTTGTTGCAATTTGAGCAGTTCAGCATCCCAGAAATCACTTTAAATTGTTTACATTCGAAAAACGCCCTGCTGGGCAACAATTAGATGGTTGTTTGCATCAATATGTGCATTAGCTCAAGTATCACTTTTAAATCGTTTAAATTCTAAAAAAAACGCCCTGCTGGAGGGCTGGAGGGCTTTGCCTCAAAGTTGCGCCAAAGTTTTCTTTGCCCGAGGCATCAAAGAGTCGAGGGTCCCTGTTCCTATACTTCGGTTACCTTTCGTACAGCTAAGATTTTGATTCATTCCCACACATTTGGATTTGCGTATCCTAGAATCTAGCGCTGCGTTCTACTTCTGTCGGATCCAGCTTGTCATCCAGTGAACTTTCCAGTTTTTTCCAGTAATTTCAGGCAGCGTTCCCAAATGTCTCGACACTCTAATCGATGACTAAGTTTAAGCAATTGGCAAATTGATGACAAGTGATATGCTGTACAACAAGCACATAGATAGCATAAAACCAAAGGCTCACAAATTGTTGGGTATGTTAAAGAGGAACTGTTTTCGTGATTTTAGTAAATCAACAAATAGGCTCCTATACATTTCTCTTGTTAGACCTAAACTTGAATATGCGAGCATTGTGTGGAATCCCTTTCCATACAACAAAAATCAATGGTTGGAAAGTGTGCAAAAGAGATTTGTCAAGTTCCAATGTAATTCTCGCAACGCTCCACACCATCAGAACATGAACACAGTTTGAAATGACAATAGAGCAAATGATTATCCGAGTCTGTGCTCTGCACTTAATTTACGTACCCTATGTGCCAGGCGTACACTTATGGATGTGCTGGTTTTATTTAAAATAGTAAATGGTTCGCCACTATAAGAGCATTTAAATTTTAACATTCCGGCATGTACAACAAGGAACAATAGTATTTTTAGAAAGGCGATTTGTAGAATAGACATGTTTAAATATTGTTTCATCAAAAGGATGCAATCCACTTACATTGTTGTATCTGCCTAGAATCCGGACTTAGATATAAATTGTAATAACTGGACTATGTTCAAAGCAATTTTAGCTAGGTAGTATTGAATTGTATTGTATTTTATTATCATCCCGTGGACAAGTACATAATACATGTATGGGTATCGTCAGTGTATGGGTATCGTCAGTATGTACTGTATGAACTCAGTGTATGAAATCAGTATGAACTGATGAATTGATCTACATGTATCATGATATGCTTCTAATTAATTATTCTCTGTATTCTTGTGAGTTTATGTAATGCATTATGTTTTACTATATTTGCACTTGTGGAGTGTAAATTCTGTTGTGAATGAAGTCTTAAAATAAAAATAAATTAATACAAACCGAGATTGGGCAACAAAAGGCCAAAATCTGCATTCAACAATCAATCGAGCAACGTTTTCATTTAAACCATTAGTTGGTTAACAAAAAAATTCTTGAAGAGCAGTCAAAGCAGCTTTTATCTCTTTATATAATGGTTCCGATAACATGACTACATACAAATTCTTAGTACCTACCTACCTCAGTTGCTATGGTCGAGCCATAGTAATTTTGTTGCTACTACGTTAGCAGGAAAAAAACTGGCATTGTTAAAAATAAAGATATTTTGTCTTTTAAAATGGGTTTGTTAGACTAGTAGAGGTAATTTAAAGTTTATAACAGATGTCTTGAGTAAGTCATCTGTTCTTGAAACAATCTTATAACATAAAATGTTTAAGAATACCCTTCACATTCAAATCAAATTAATACCCGGGTGTTCACAACCCTACGTAACTATATTTGTAATATTCCCTTTTGGACATACCAGCATTCAGCAATGGTATTTAGACACATCACAAACAATTACCTACCTACTTGTAACCAGTGGCAGTCTAGCCCCGGGTGCCTGGGTGCAAGCATCCTCTGTCCTTTATGGGCCCTTTTCCCATATTACGGGCTCCTATTTACATTTTACTGTCGTTTTTCATATATAAGCAGCATTTTTACTCATTTTACATATTTTTTTTCTATCTGTACTTCGTTTTACATGTTTATCCGGGCCCTTTGCCTCATTGCATCCAGGTCCTTTTCATCCCAGAACGACCCTGCTTGTAACAATTATCTGTTCGATGAATCTCAGTAATTTCGCCGACCAGGTTGTCGGCAACTTCAGGCTGATGGTGGCGATCAGGCTACTTTTACAACTGCAAGGCAAGATCGGGCTTGAAGAGTTGGACATTGCCGAGGTTCCCTTTGAGAATTACAACAAGACCAAGTCAGGAAGGCGAGCCAACACCTTTCCATCAGACTGCGGGCAATTCGTCTCGGACAGTCCAACAGAAGCACACAACTTCGATGGCATGAAGTCCCTTTTCTTAGTTGCCCCTTAAACCTGGCAGACCATAAGAGACTGCGTCTACAAGTTGTCTAGTTCCAGCACGAAACTTCGAGTCGTGTTCAACGCCTCTTCTCCTGACGACAAAGGTGTTTCACTCAATTCTCAGCTTTTGAGTGGTCCGAAGCTTCAAGCCGAGCTTCCTGACATTCTCACATCATTTCGGACTCACGCTATCGCCATCTGTGCAGATATTAAGCAGATGTATCGGCAGATTTTGGTTCATCATCAAGACCGCCGTTTTCAACACATCTTGTGGCGATCTTCTCCGACCTCCCCGGTAATCGAGTATGAATGAAATACCGTTACCTACGGACTCTCACCCTCTGCGTCTTGGGAGAGCTGGAGAGTTGGAGTTGAACACAGATGCTGAGTAATATATCAGCTGTCCTAAAACTATCTTGCCGGGGTATCTGTAGTTTCAGGCATAAAGAAGAGTTGCGAGAAGATATTTGATTAATTTCTGGAAATGTGGATTGCTTAGCGTCAACCTGCCTACCTCACTCGGTCACTTTGTTGTACAAGTAGACTCATTACCCGCACCAGCCTAAAGATGCAGACAGCCCAGTCGGCAGCACGTCGCTGCCAGAAAGCATCATCAGATCAGAAACTGCCCAGAATCATCTTGTTTATTTATTATTTACAACTTTGAAATACCTAGGTACACATATTCGGTGGTTGAAGTACTAAGAAATAGAGTTGAGAATATGTACTATAATTTAAATTACATAGTAGGTAATGTCCACCATACAAGTTACAAAACGGATATGATTAAGAATCTCATTCAAAGCAGACAGATCATCAGGAAAGGCTTCCATCTCATCTTGGGGCAAGTCAAGCTGGATGGTCTGACCTGAGAAGAGCACCGTTCAACATCAGTTTTGTACCGGGGCACAAAGATCTTTAGTCGATGATCTCTTTGACAAAGGAATTTGGCTAGGGTGATGAGAGCGTTTACGTTGCTACAAGCAGATTGTACCCAAACAGCATTGTGGAGGCTCCGAAGGTCAGCCTGGGTTCTACGAAGTTGAAGAGGCTCCCAATGTAGGTATTAATCAAGGCGCTAACGGTGAGCCAAGGCTTCTTGGTCTCCTTGTTCCAGCGACGATGCTCATTTATGACACTGAGACGCCTTGCTTTGTATGGACTGGCTGGATACTGGCCACTGGATACTGGACTGGCAGATTTCACACAGCACTGCAGTATTCAACCAGAGGGTGTATCAAGCATTTAGATACATGGCAGCAGGCTTCCTTATGAATTCCGCATTACGAAATAAAGCTTGCGTTTGACATAGGTAACACGAGCCACTGGCTCGGAACAAAACGATATAATTTTAAACGAAGGTTTCTTGTACAAACTAACTTTTTGAGCTCTATATTATAATGTATCAGATTCCCTCTGTATAAGATGATTAAAAATATACAAGACTTGATAAGAAGCTGAAGAATTGAGACTATAAGACTATTTTATTTTAGGTTTTGTGTAGAATTCTTTGAATGTTCCCTTAGAGAAATCTTTGGAACGACATTATACGTATAAAAATTGATTCTTTAACAATCCATCATGATGCCTATGGCTAGTAGAAGAGATAATCAAGAATCTGAGTGCAAGGATCGCCGATCAGTTTACTCCAAGAAACTATTTTCGAGTATTTCAGTTGGCTTTCCATTTCATACTTCGCACATTAAGAGAAGAAATATGTGAATGTACACTAGGTAGGTATGTCAACTGCTATGATATTTTCCAAGAATTGTTGAAACTCTGTGCATTGAAGGTAGCACTTAACCATATGAGATTCATAAGCACACTAGGCGATTTTACCGGTTTTTATACCGAGCAGCGAGCACCTCCACTAACAATATATGGGAATTAAACTGAAGTTTCCAGTAGGTATGGTTATTAATCATGGGACATGTACCACAAAATAACTTAGAAGTTCAAGTAAATATGAATAAAATGCAATTGTGCTAGAAAAGTAACTGCATACCTAGGTAGGTTACCTACCTACTGGAATCGTCGAGAGGAGCTTCAACTAGTTTTAAATTGCATGTTTACAGGAGTTCAACTATATTTAAGATGAAAGGTAGGTATCATCAAAGCATTCAAAGACCAAAGAACACATATAAGTGAGTACATGTTTATTTTACTTCAATCAAAGTTGTATAGAACAACGGCATTAGACGAGTTGCTACCGAAAGTTCGGTTGTCATGATTTAGAGTGCCATTGCTTCATGTACGTACATTACTCTTCAGGCTTCAGGCCCAGGCGGTGGGTGATTTGCACGATGCTGCAAAGCCGCGAGAAGAAGGCTCGCTTCCGCTGTTGGTTCCCCACCTCGAGGCGGAGTAGGAGACGGCTGCAGCAAGTGGCTAACTATCCCGACGAGTTCCACCACCGATATGGAAGCGTCACCTGCCGCGTTACTCGCGGCTACTGTGGAAAAGATCAGATCCTCGGTGTCTTCATTTGAATCTTGATTGTCTTCGTAATCTTCATCGAAATTACCACCTGCTGGCGCAACTTGTACTGCTGGGGCACCTTGAGCTGGCACACCTTGAGCTGGGGCACCTTGTTCTCCTGGGGCACCTGGAGCTGGGCCACCTTGTTCTCCTGGGGCACCTGGAGCTGGGCCACCTTGAGCTGGGCCACCTTGAGCTGGGCCACCTTGAGCTGGGGCATCTTGTGCTGGAGCAACTTGTACTGGAGCAACTTCTACTCCTGGGGCACCTTGTGCTAGAGCAACATCCTCAGCTGGTGCAACGTGCGGTTCAGGTTCTTCGACTGAAAACTCCTGCAGAGGAGGTTCATCTTTATACTTCAAGCCCCCTGTTCCTTTATCTGCTGGAGCAACTTGAACTACTGGTTCACCTTGTGCTAGAGCAACTTCCTCAGCTGGTGCAACGTGCGGTTCAGGTTCTTCGACTGAAAACTCCTGCAGAGGAGGTTCATCTTTATACTTCAAGTCCCCTGGTCCTTTATCTGCTGGTGCAACTTGAACTACTGGTTCACCTTGTGCTAGCGCAACTTCCTCAGCTGGTGCAACGTGCGGTTCAGGTTCTTCGACTGAAAACTCCTGCAGAGGGAGTTCAACACATAACTCCACATTAAACTCCACCACCCCCATGTCCTTGGCTGCCATATTGATAATGTCAGTGTTGAACTAAATATGTTGATTACACAGGTATCAGACTAACCTACAATTTTTACAAGCGAATGTTCAAACTTGATTAGGTAGTAACTAATTATTGGATTCCACAATGCAACTAACAAAACTGCTAGGTACTTGGAAGGCGTGTTAAAAAAACACAAAATGGTTGCTGATGCTGTGAATGTGAACCGCTCTTTCCTCAGCTCGTGCGTCAAAAATTAGCGCATTCACTTCGTAGTGGCTAATGTATGAACTAAGCAATTTGTGGTTCCTTTCGGTAAGCCAATCACACGCGTTGGCGCGAAAATGATTGATTTCGAATGAGCATAGCTTCCTATTATAATAATAAGATGATAATAATAAAGGTAGTTATTTAGAGCGAAGTTAAGCCCAATGCTTTTCTTCCACTTAACTCTTTTGTTTAATACACATGCAAGAGTGATGATAACCTAAAATAATAAAGTTTAAATAATAGGTATTTACAGACATCAGCATCCTGAAATACATCAAGATTACACTTAAAAACTAAATACTTTGAACAATTTGAAAAAGAAAAATATTTGAGAACAATTTTTGAAAACAAAAAAAAGTATATTTTGATTTACGAGAGATCTTTATATTTGTTTGGCTATAAAATTGATCTATTCCGACAATGTTTTTAATACTTTAAACTGATCATTTTCATGATATTAAAGTATGTGAATTAGGATAAAAGCATAGAGTGAAAACATGTGAAATCAAGTTAGATTCACAGAAGAAAAGAAATGACGACGCTGGTCGAAAGAAATCTGGTGGAAAAAAACGTTGGCAAGAGCTCATAAAGTGCATTTGTTTCCAGTCCGCTCGTCCTCTAAGTGCCCACCACTGTCCCCTAGCGCCAACGAGGTCATCATGTGCACGCTGGGAGATGCGTCTGTCGCGTGTCAGGCGCCAGTCATGCCCGGGACAGTTGCAACAGTCACGTGTAAAGGGTCCGGTCGTGTTAACAGCCGGACCGGTCAGAGAGTGAGCAGGGAGAGATGCAAGCATGATGGCCAATGGAGCCAGCTTCACGGATCCTGCATTGCAGGTGAGCATTACTTTTACATTACACGGTTGAATAGAAAGGGGAGATTCAGATGTCCGTCGCAGACCAGCACCGACGCCGTCGTCGTCATCGTCACCAAGTGTTTGCCGAGAGGGGACGCCGTTGACTGCACGCTACCCATGATGCCGGCGTACACGAGGGCGATGATGTGTCATGATCTGTCTCAGCTCCAGCCAGGCAGTGTCCGCCGCAGACCAGCACCGACGCCGTCGTCGTCCCCAAGTGTTTGCTGAGAGGGGACGCCGTTGACTGCACGCTGCCCATGATGCCGGCGTACACGAGGGCGATGATGTGTCATGATCTCTGTCTCAGCTCCAGCCAGGCAGTGTCCGCCGCAGACCAGCACCGACGCCGTCGTCGTCACCAAGTGTTTGCTGAGAGGGGACGCCGTTGACTGCACGCTGCCCATGATGCCGGCGTACACGAGGGCGATGATGTGTCATGATCTGTCTCAGCTCCAGCCAGGCAGTGTCCGCCGCAGACCAGCACCGACGCCGTCGTCGTCACCAAGTGTCTGCTGAGAGGGGACGCCGTTGACTGCACGCTGCCCATGATGCCGGCGTACACGAGGGCGATGATGTGTCATGATCTGTCTCAGCTCCAGCCAGGCAGTGTCCGCCGCAGACCAGCACCGACGCCGTCGTCGTCACCAAGTGTCTGCTGAGAGGGGACGCCGTTGACTGCACGCTGCCCATGATGCCGGCGTACACGAGGGCGATGATGTGTCATGATCTGTCTCAGCTCCAGCCAGGCAGTGTCCGCCGCAGACCAGCACCGACGCCGTCGTCGTCACCAAGTGTCTGCTGAGAGGGGACGCCGTTGACTGCACGCTGCCCATGCCCCCGCACACGAGGGCGATCATGAGGTGCAAGACAGGCTTCTTCTCGGCGGAGGTCACCACCAAGGCAGCCACGTGTACAAAGAACGGTGAATGGACGTCGCCTATTCTCTGCACCCCAGGTAAGCAAAGTCAGAGATTATGGTTTTTGAAGTGTATAACGTCTATTTTTTCACTTAGGTATAAGAATGATGTTATACAATAAAATGAAAATCCGACCCGGCATTTTCCGTCACGCACAAAGAGTGCGTATTGACTAAAACAAAATTACATATTATTCTCTTTCATGAATCAAAACAAAAACATTCAATAATTTTTTCGGAATGAATGGGTTGTCGAAGGGCTGTTGGATTGAGTCCATCAATATATTTCAAATATCGAGGAATAGACAAGTGACCAACAGCGACGAGTCCCAACCTAGACTTACAGTTACATTTAAATATTTTGACGACGTTCAAATCTATTCTGTATGAACAGAACTCATTGCGAGTCTCTTTTAATGAGTCATATTTTTACTATTTTCACACTTGTGAAATGTAGCAAAACTTGTTGTTCCATAGAAAAAGGTCTTCCAAAAATGTTTGGGGTGGTTTTCCTTGATTGTAAGGAACTTAATGACAGCGCGATACTCAATATTGTCAAATGATACTTTTTCGGGGTTGATTTGCTAGCTGTCATATTGCCAGGATATAAAAAAAAATTCGGTCCAGCCGGGATTCGAACCCGAGATCTCCTGCGTGTTTGCCCAATTGATCGGTACTGCAGGCGCCTTGACCACTCGGCCACGGGACCATATAGAATATACGTGTGAAACGAGACTGAAGGGTTGACGGTGACAGCAGCTGCAAGCACCAGGACAAGAAAGCAGGTCCCCCCCCCCTCGATCGGTTCACTTCACCGCTTGGCCGCCAGGTGGTGGCGGAGAATCTAGTCGCGGTAAGCTTGGATTCAAGGCAAGCACACAGAATGACCCCAGTCGACTTTATGACTCAAGTTTCTTCGTAAGTTTCAACCACCTAACCCCTCTATGGATGGAAAGTCTACACTTCCACTATAATCATCATATTCCCATCATCCATTTAATTATTTACAGGCGCGAAAAGATCTATCTGTTGAATCCCTAATAAAGAACACAGACATCGTTTTTGTAACACATTATAAAGATCATTCAAATCATAATTCATTCTCACATCATCCTTAAACGTGTCCTATATTTCTGACATTATTATGAGTGAGCCAATTGAATAAGGCTTGAGATGAGCTCAAAAACTAGCATCCTATTCCTATTCAATGCTAAAACCATTTATATCTATGCTAAAACATATCTGCATTCATCCATTCTATCTTGTTTGTATTCGTGAGCAGTCAATTTGAAAGAGAATACTTCATTGTAACTGCTTGGTGGATTTCAGTATTTGAAATTGATATCGCTTCATGGCATGATTTCAAATGGGTGTAAGGTAACCATAGATATTGTATCGACAATGTCTATGGTGTAACTAAAAATCGAGAAGACAGAGATCCTTATTTACAAGTTCAAGAGTAGAAAAGAAAGATACATTCGAACCTCCCTAGTCTAGACACATGGGAACATTTCTGTCAGACGTAGTGAAGGACCAAGTTCCAGACCAAGAACTCACTTCTTGAAGTGAGCTTAAATAAAAATAATTCTGCTTTGTGACAGAATATAGATATATAGAATGCGTGATAGAATAGAGAGTAATTCTGCTACCCGTCCTACCATCCTGACTCCATGGAAGTTTCCCACAGAAACCTATGTTCTCACAATTCCATACTTTCATCAAATCATTTGTAATTGGGAAACCTGCCATTCTCTAGGAGAGCACTTTAATATCAATATATTTGTTGACTAAACTTAAATGTAAAAGTACTTCAAACATCATTCCAAAATGTGTTCAAAACAAAATAGAGAAAATGTCTTGTAAAAATGAATGGTTTTAATCAACAGATTTTGAAGAAGTAATACCGGGTGGCGCAAAACGCACAGTGTTTTTGAGAGGTCACTACATCGAAAGTATTAAAGCTAATAATCTGAAATGTTTACCCAATTTAAAACACATGCCAATATTTAATATATGCATGTTTCAAACATATTTGTGGAATAGGAAAGAGGTTAGAATTGATTAAAGATACCTACAGGTAATAAAACAGAATAAACCAAATAAATTGACCTGTGTGAAAAATGATTTGGAGCTACATCGTGGGAATTAGGTAAATTAATATTGTTTGGTCCACCATTTTCCTTGTGGACTATGCGCAAGCTGCAAAAGATGTTTCCATTGTAATATTGTTTTCTGAATCTGACAGAAATTAGTAACCACGACTTTTTCATTTCTTTTTGCAGTGCTGTTATAATGTTTTATAACACGGTATAAACAGTTTTTCAACGTCTTAATTCAAATGTCTATAACTTTTCTAATTAATTACAAATGTCTGAAAATAACACACATCAAATTTTAATGTTTTCTATACCTAGATGATGTGTGAAAGTTTCAGCTCTTTATCTTTTATAGTTCGGTTAGAGTACCACCACAGAGAACAATATACTCCTGTGGTTGCTAATACCCTGTTCACACTGAGGATTCGATTATAATCCAAAATCTCGATTGCATTCAAAAATGTGTGTGAACTGAACTCAATCGAACTCGATCGTGATCCAAATCTCGATTGAGTTGTAAGAACGCAATCGAAATCTGAATCATGATCGAACTCAAGGTCAAACATAAGAAATCATGAATTTTAAAAACGAAAACTTACAAATGCATGCTCTAATTGCATGTAACAAGCATTATAAAGTTTAACTTGAATCTTGCCTCCATTTTGATTTCGATTGTAATTGAACTGGATCATGATCGAATTCTCAGTGTGAACAGGGGTATAAGAATATTATATTAAAAATGATATTAAATATGAACTATGCATCATATTTAACGCATGCATTACCATACAATTAGTATCATTAACATATACATTGTCTAATATAAAGTTGCAGTTACCTACTTATTGAAAGATCTTTTAATGAGTCAATTTCATCATTTTGGAACTTTGTTCCAAACCTTTCCCCACTCTGGTCCTGTAGTGTAAACTTGATACCTCATCAGATTGTGGGAAACGTCGACGAAACGACGTGCAATATTGTCAAATGATATGTTTTCGGTGTTGATTAGCTTACTAGAGTAGCTGTCATATTGCCAGGAAATAAAAAAAAATTCGGTCCAGCCGGGATTCGAACCCGGGATCTCCTGCGTGTTTGCCCAATTGATCGGTACTGCAGGCGCCTTGACCACTCGGCCACGGGACCATATAGAATATACGTGTGAAACGAGACTGAAGGGTTGACGGCGACAGCAGCTGCAAGCACCAGGACAAGAAAGCAGGTCCCCCCCCCCTCACCCCTCGATCGGTTCACTCACCGCTTGGCCGCCAGGTGGTGGCGGAGAATCTAGTCGCGGTAAGCTTGGATTCAAGGCAAGCACACAGAATGACCCCAGTCGACTTTATGACTCAAGTTTCTTCGTAAGTTTCAACCACCTAACCCCTCTATGGATGGAAAGTCTACACTTCCACTATAATCATCATATTCCCATCATCCTTTTAATTATTTACAGGCGCGAAAAGACCTATCTGTTGATCGCTAATAATCGCTTTTAATCAACAGATTTGTAAGAAGTAATATTGGGTGGCGCAAAACACACAGTGTTTGAGAGGTCACTACATCGAAAGTATTAAAGCTAATAATCTGAAATGTTTTACCTAATTTAAAACACATGCCAATATTTTAATATGTGCAAGTTTCAAACATATTTGTGGAATAGGAAAAAAGTTAGAATTGATTAAAGATACAGTTAAAAAAACATAATAAACCAGATAAATTGACCTGTGTGAAGAAATTATTTGGAGCTACATCGTGGGAATTAGGTAAATTAATATTGTTTGGTCCACCATTTTCCTTGTGGACTATGCGCAAGCGATGTTTCCATTGTAATATTGTTTTCTGAATCTGATAGAAATTAGTAACCACGACTTTTTCATTTCTTTTTGCAGGGCTGTTAATAAAGTTTTATAACACGGTATAACATTTTTTCAACGTCTTAATTCAAATGTCTATAACTTTTCTTATTATTTAAAAATTTCTGAAAATTACACACATTAAATTTTCATGTGTTTTCTGTACATGATGTGTGAAAGTTTCAGCTCTTTATCTTTTATAGTTCTGTCAGAGTGACGTCTCAAACAGGGTGATTCTATTGCGCCACTCGGTACAGAGTGGGTGCTCCGGTGGTTGCTATATGGATATTAAATATGAAATATGCATCATATTTAACGCATTCATGATGCAATTTGATGCAATTTGTATCATTAACATATAAATTGTCTAATATAAAAAGTTGCAGTAACTTATTGAAAAGATCTTTCAATGAGTCAATTTAAACATTTTGGATGTTTGTTCCAAACCTTTGTAGCGTAAACTTGATACCTCATCAGATTGTGGTAAACGTCGACGCAACGACGTTCATACGATGACGATCAACGGAGAGGACGTGGAGGTCGGTGACATATTGCCGTGGCACGTGTTAGTCTACAGGAGGACGAGGGGAGGCGTTGTGGAAGAGACATGGGGAGGCACGCTCATCACGCCGTTCACTGTTGTCACAAGTAGGTTGTTTGACCTCAGATAGCTTCAACTAGCACAAAGCACAAGTATTCCATTCCAGATTGTTTTATCAAGTTTGTACTATGAGTAGCTTGTTATTTATGTTTTTTGTTGCCAAATATGTGACTGGAGAAGCGTCTAAAATTATGCAAATCTTTCGCAACTGACTAAGAATATTAATATTTTGCAGCAAGTATTGTATAACAGTGACAAAACTCCAAATCACAAATATCGAGTAATCACTTTTTCAAAGTGGGATAATTTTGTATTGGAGAGTTCGTTGTATTGATAATCCGTTTAATCATTACAATGTTGTCTCTCCAACCCAAAATTATCCCACTGATATCAAACTTTGAAAAGGTGGTTATACTCGATATTTTGTGATATGATGTAGTTGCCACTTGCCACTCTATTACAATAGGGGTGAGAAATGGAAAATACAAAATGTACGACTGACCACTCATTCATTAGACATAACAATATATAAAGTCAAGATCACAAGATCACATTACAGCAAACCATCCCCCCCCCCCCCAAAAAAAGCTACATGTACACTCGGCCAAACAAAAATTGAACGTTGACCAAATTTGAATGACTTGAGCCGATGTATTTGATATGTAAGCGTCGCATTATAAATGGCCTAGTATCAGAATAGTTTTCTTCTAGATGCCTTCATCGTGTACGATGGATGGAATGTGACAATTGATCCAACATTGTTCACTGTCGCAGCCGGCAAGTATTTCAGCTCGATGCACGTGCAAGAAGAAGGTGCTCAGGTAAAGTCAAGGTCATCATATTACACCTGGGGGCCATTTCTCGAGAATGTTGGAAATGTTCTCCATGAAGAAATGAGCCACCACTGCACAATGGGATGAAACAAAAGATTTCACTTGATTTCGCATAGTCAAACATTTTCGCATGCAGTTTTGATTCGAGAATATGGCACCCAGGGTTTGAAGAATCAAGAGTTATTTACCCACTGAGTTTTTTGTGTTGTTTTTTCCGGGTTTTCTCATTTTCTTTGTACCTACTCTTATTGAGTGTAGGGTTTTGAATCGTTACATTTAAAGTAATTTTCAATATGGCGCTACAAATATTGCTTTAAATACATCGATCCCAAGCTTCAGTGGAATGTATTCAGATAAGTTTCCCTGGTTGAATCAGAGACAAGCTCCAGTGGAATGTGTTCAGATAAGTTACCCTGGTTGAATCAGAGACAAGCTCCAGTGGAATGTGTTCAGATAAGTTTCCCTGGTTGAATCAGAGACAAGCTCCAGTGGAATGTGTTCAGATAAGTTTCCCTGGTTGAATAAGAGACAAGCTCCAGTGGAATGTGTTTAGATAAGTTTCCCTGGTTGAATCAGAGACAAGCTCCAGTGGAATGTGTTCAGATAAGTTACCCTGGTTGAATCAGAGACAAGCTCCAGTGGAATGTGTTCAGATAAGTTTCCCTGGTTGAATCAGAGACAAGCTCCAGTGGAATGTGTTCAGATAAGTTTCCCTGGTTGAATAAGAGACAAGCTCCAGTGGAATGTGTTCAGATAAGTTTCCCTGGTTGAATCAGAGACAAGCTCCAGTGGAATGTGTTCAGATAAGTTTCCCTGGTTGAATCAGAGACAAGCTCCAGTGGAATGTGTTCAGATAAGTTTCCCTGGTTGAATCAGAGACAAGCTCCAGTGGAATGTGTTCAGATAAGTTACCCTGGTTGAATCAGAGACAAGCTCCAGTGGAATGTGTTCAGATAAGTTTCCCTGGTTGAATCAGAGACAAGCTCCAGTGGAATGTGTTCAGATAAGTTTCCCTGGTTGAATCAGAGACAAGCTCCAGTGGAATGTGTTCAGATAAGTTTCCCTGGTTGAATCTGAGACTTTCTTCCATTGTTGTCAGCCGGACAGTTGCATATCTATAAGTTTCAAAAATTGAATTGTAACAGAAAATTGTTACATTACAGTGAGATATTTTTGGAGGTAAATACCAATTTTGAAGGTATTTTGAATTTTACATACAAACCGTAAAGTAATGTGTTATTGAAGTATTCATGTAATTTTTTTAACTCCTTTCGGTTTGCGGAAAATCATGCCAACAACCCCTGTATTATAAGGTGTGTGCTCGTGTGGTGTGAAAGAAGCCCCTCAGCGTTATGCAACCAATGATGCATAGCTGTATGCGGGTAGCCTATCTCGACGGCGTTCCCGTGTAGTAGAGACCAAGGACAGGACCCTTATTTAATATCACAAACCACTAGTCCGGTCATTTGAAGTCTAGGTCATAGCTATATCAATAACATTGCGGGACTAGCCTTGGACTAGGAGAACAATGCTAGTCCACCACTGAAGTCAAAGCCCAAATGGATATTAAATAAGGGTCCAGGGTCCAGAATTATTTTCCCCGGCGAAGAGGGTGGTCAGGGGAGGGGGTTGCCTATGAGTTTCACAAATCCCTCCAAGATAAACATAGAACAATGTATCTCCAATTTTTACCTTCGAGTCCAGGACCCTCATTTAATATCACAAACCACTAGTCCGGTTATTTGAAGTCCCGGTCATAGCTATATCAATAACATTGCGGGACTAGCCTTGGACTAGGAGAACAATGCTATTCCACCACTGGAGTCAAAGCCTAAATGGATATTAGGTAAGCCCCCAGCTGACTTGATTTAGATAGGTCATATTATTTATTGTAATTAAAACCTGCTCAAATGCAGGAGGCTAGTGCATAGCGTGATATACAAAAATTCCCTCTTTAGATCGGTCATAGAGTGTATAGTCAAGGAAACTAGATGGTTCATACTCTATCTCTCTCTGCTCCATATAAAAACATGTTTATGTTATGGGTCAGAGAGAGGCAGAGTATGAACCATCTAGTTTCCCTGACTGTACGGATTATATAGAAAAACAAACAGACGTACAGACAACAGATTTCATGTCCGTACACCGCAAACGTATCCTGCAGGCACGTAACGTGAGCAGAATCTTCATGCACGACCAGTACGACTATGACGCCGGCAACCAGGCCCATGACATCGCCCTCCTGCGAGTAGACACAAGGTTCACGATGTCCTGGGACGTCAACGTCGTCTGCCTTGACTGGGACAACTTGTGGAAGCCGATGGAGAGAGGCTTTGTCACAGTGAGTTTATTAGTTTGTTCTCTTTCATTTGATTCGTATTCGACAGAGAAGATAATCATTGACGCACGCTTTTATGTCAGGGGTTTGTAATGCCAAATGGGCGACGCAATGCAAGGTCACATTTCTCGCTGCGAGGGCAGATATCGTGTCACATTTTACCAAATTGCAGGGAAACCTGACACAGCAGGTAGAGCAATACGCTTTGTATGTGGTCGTAGTTTAAATATGTAAACATACATGATATAATCGTAAAAAGAATTGATAAAACCATCATAAAACCTGGTCATAACACCAGAATATGGTATTTAAAAGTGTGGTCTTCAACATACGAAAGCATCAGCGCTCCTAATACGGTCCGATCGGTAACCGGCTTGGTTAGTATACATGTTATGAAGTGGATATTATTAATACCCTCTTCGTAATCATATTGGATAATATTAATCATATTGTAATTAATCATCATATTCATATCGTAATTCCGTAATTAAAAAAGTTAAAATACTGCTCGCTTTGTGAAATTCGGTCAATGACTCACTGAAAGACATTGAAGCGGTTTCAAGTAAATTTTAGTCAGTTATGCAAACATTTCGACAAAAAATTCGGTGCACTTCAATCAATTCTCAACGTGGTTAAAACTACGAATATCGTCTGCGTTAAAATGACCTTGAAAACTGATTATTTGCACGACCCGGTAACAAGTAACAACCAATAGCAACAGGTAGATTTATAACACATGAGACACTAACAGCCAATGCTACGAAATATGGTTTTTACTGATTCCCTCAGTTAGGTGAATGTTAAAGTAATACCAACATCTTGCTCCAAATATTTTTTTTAATTTATAATCTTAGCGAACTTACTAAATTTTCCTTACAAAAAAATTGTGAAAAAATTCCTTCGCCGAGTTAGGAGCTATTTTGTAAAAGCAGCACCTGACGTCATCGTGGGCTCTACCTGTTCAACCCTCGCACCGGATGGACAGCAAGAATGCGTACGACGCGTGGCGAGACAGTCTCCTGTCACATTCCTCAGAGAGTGTTCGATTTGTGTTCTAGTTTTGATAGTGCAGCGAAGTATCTTTATGTATTAATTTTCAAGTGAATTTCTTTTTATTTTGGTATTTAGTTTTATTTTATCAACATGGTTCAACGTTAATCTGTGTATGAGTGCAATAACAATCTTTGAAAAGCAAAAGTGACACAAAAAGTGTGTCATTCCATAGACTTCCGTCATTCACAAAATCACCTCAACTGCAGCGGCAATGGTTACACTACACAAAGTCAACCGAGAAAAATTTGTGCCGAGTAAATTTACATAAGTCTGTTCTGATCATTTTAACACTGAAGATTTTGAAATTTCTAACCGCCTCAAAACAGGGTTTTTTTCCCGTAAGTAACTCATTCCCCGATTAAAATCTACAGCAGTTCCATCCGGTAATTTAGGTAAACCTGAATCAATTCAATCTAGATTAGATTAGATTAGATTTAGATTAGATTATTATGTTTTAACGGCGCATCAACGACGTGGTTATATTGCGCCGAGTTCATTTTCATTAAATCGTACAGTTTAACTTCTGATATTATTTTACGCATACATAATTATTATGTATAATGACTAGATGGTTAGTTAAATAAAATACACATCACACAAAAGTGTGGATTTGGCCCAGATGCATTCTAAATAGGTATACTTGCATCTGGGTCCTGTTAAAGGGACGAAAATCTTCATACCTGCAAAATATTGAGAAATGTAAATTATTAGATGTGATTGATTTCGCTTGCCGTCTTGCAGTAAAGAGAGTTCGAGAAAGAAGAAGCTTCCGCTCAAGACAATGCAATCATCTTAATCACTCAAAGATTCCATGTCCGTCGGCATTATTTGACAAAACACGCACCTACACTAATCACGGTTACCAGCTCTGCCGCCAAAAGTCTCTACCCTGGCTCTGTTTTCAATATTTTTTAAATTTATCTTGTGTAATTCGTCGTTTGTAGAGGTCGGTTCGAATAAGTAAGGATTTTTCGTAGACATTTTAACTTAGACGATGACACTGCTCACTCGACCGTACGTACTTTCCCAACTTATTTAAATCACGGTTGAAGTCGTCCGCCGCCACCGCCCGCCTGCTACCCTGCCTGCCTACTAGGCGGTGAGCCCACGATGACGTCAGCGTGGCCACGCGGCAAGTTTGAAATTGAATGTTAGAAATCGGGATTAGTCAGGGATAAACAGGACCAATCGAGCAAAATTTTTTTTTGGTTACTTGTGTTGATCAATTGAACAAGAAAAATATGAATTGGAGCAAGATGTTGGTATTACTTTAATAAATACCAACTGCAATATGAAAAAATTTTCACTCGAGGAAAATCTTTTCATATTGCATTGTATTTATTTATTATAAATAAAAAAAAAAAAAAAAAAAAAAAAAAACGGTCCAGCCGGGATTCGAACCCGGGATCTCCTGCTTGTATGCCCAAATGATCGGTTCTGCAGGCGCCTTGACCACTGGACCACTGGACCCGTAAACAAATGGGTGTGAAACGAGACTGTAGTGTTGACGGCGACAGCTGTCTCGATGCAAGCAGGTCCCCTCGATCGGTTCGCGGCCGCGCAATTCGATACGCGCAGTATAGCACAAGCACACGGAAGAAATGTCTGTCAAACGCAGACAGCACATTTTAAGGTTATGGTGTGGGTTTGTCGATCGGTTGTGGATGATTTGCAATCTTTGTATATATAAGTAATTACATATTTCTAGCTAATTGTCGGTATTTGTCTTGTATAAACTACAGACATGTGTGTTTTTGAAGTAAAAACTACGCGTTTCATCTTTACACCTCGTATTCACACCTAGTTCCCCCCGCCATTTCAAGGCCATCCATTCGAAAGACGACATGGCATGACTTTCATGCAGTCAGTTCCAGGAAATCCGAATCTCTGTTGGAAATGGAATAGAAGAACTTGATGTAAGTACCTACCCAACGAAAATATTTGAACATTAATCGCGAACAAGAATTACATGATATTTTTGCCCGGATTAAAATAAAGTCAGTTTAGTTCCAATTCACTCGGCTTAATCAACTGCAATCGCGGTAATAGCTTGGATGGGTGACCGTGCAAGCATGGCTATTATTTGCCGTCATTGTGGGACGAAAAATAATAAAAGAAAAGAACAAAAAAATGATCGGCTCGGCCGGGATTTGAACCCGGGACCTCCTGCGTGTAAACATGCAAAGCAGGTGTCTTACCACTGGACCACCAAGCCAGATATTAAAGTAGGCTAAAACGAACGTGTAGTTATAAAATCGATTTCAAAATAGGCCTAACATTTTTAGACATCAAATTTTCTTATTAGCAGCAGATACAATTCGAACAGCAATTCGTTTAATTCACTTTTTTGGCTTCAGCTAATAGCACCATGATTCCACGAAATGGTCAAGGTGGATCACCACCTACTATATCTTTCCCCCCTCCCTACTAGATCTTCTCTCCTCCCACAGGGAAGGAAGGGGAGGGGGGAAAGATCTTGTAGGTGGTGGTGGATATTCATTCCCGTTGCGAAATCTTGACAATTTGAAAATAGGCGGGAGAGTGATGCTATTTTTCTTTCTCTCAAGGTGGCTGGCTGGAAGAAAGGCACAAACACCTCCCTTCTCATGAGCACTCCAACGATACGGACCATTCTATCTCGAACTAGTTGTCGGGACCTGACGGCGCCTAGCCGCCGCCAATATGTGACGCCCGACAAGGTGTGCGCGACGACGGCCGTCGGAGGCGGCGTCTGCGGGGCGCCGGACGGCGCGGGCATGACGGCGACGCGACGGACGGCCAGGGGGGTGCGACACTACCTCCTCGGCGTCAGGAGTGTGATGCTAGAGGAGGGCGACAAGCGGGACGGGTGTGGGGACGCTCAGGTGGTCGGGTTCACGCAGGTTACAGTCTATCGGGACTGGATCAAGCATCGGCTTGAAGGAGGTGCACATTAGGGTCGACAGAAGGGGTGGACTACGCCTTGAATTCGCATGGCATAGCCTGTTAGGAGGTCCATTCATTCCAAATTTCGATTTGCTAGAAGAGTTTGTAGAAGGAAGTTTGTATAGACTATTTTAAGAATTAGCTAGAATTCTTTCAGCAAGAGTATCACCGCCATCTTGGATAAATAGTTAAACATTCTACTAAATATATAATACTTAATTGTCATTATAACTGTATTGCCAACCATATGTGCCAACACTGTAGGTACCTACAACCAGTAGGAACTCCTCCACCCCCTTTCCGTACGTAATAATCAACATCTACAAACTCTATGAAGGTACACTTGGCCAAACAAAAATTGAACATTCAATAAATCTGATAGGCTGATAAATGTAAGATCGCACCATCAAGTCAGTCTAAGCGATCTCATTGCCTCACTCTAGTAGGTGACCTCACATTTCAATAATAATAATAACAAGCTTTGATTGGTTATGGATGGGACATGACCAGCAGTCATTCAAATTTGGTCAACGTTCAATTTTTGTTTGGTCCAGTGTACCTACTTTTTTTAAATATATTTTAACCTAATGAATTATTTTATGGAATTAAGATAATATTTACAAAAACATTTTCTCTCCAATTTTATTACGCTAGCCTGTCTTTTTATATCATATCCTGAAACTTCAAATAAAAATGCAAGCAACTAAATTGCTATTATTGCTAGTATAATAGTATAATTTGACAATGTCTATGCTAGTAGTAATACCTAGTAATACACACTTCATTACTTCATTACTTCATTAGGTACTTTTAATGTTTTAAATGTTAAATGTCCTTAACTATCTGACATGCGTGCGTCTTAAATGTGCTCTACATACCAAATGTAAATGTGCATTATGTTTTGAACTTTGTAAAATATACAATGTGAATTGTGAACTTACAGCAATAAATACAAATAGTCTATCGAAAATGATCGTACAAGCGTTCTAATAATTCGTTGTAGGTACGCCGTACGTTCATTTAATTAGGTACCTACCTATAGGTAGGTACATATTAAAAGTGAGTCTTCGAAAAGTTATAATGTCCCACTTTTTACACGAAAGCCAAACTCAATTTGGACATTGAATTGGCCATTTGTTAAACTTTTCAAGTACAGTACGTCCAGTGAGCGTGTAGCCACTTCAGCAAATGCTGTGTAAAATTCAACAATGGGTTTAGCTTGTAATCCTGAGTGTTTTGACGCGTGTGCGGTTGTAAATATCTCTCAACGACTGCAGGTGTTCTGGAAGGGGTTGTTTTGTTGTGGTGCCAAATATCTTTCAATGCAGTTGGCTTTTAAAATTCAAGGAAAGTTGTTTAAAATGGCAACAGTGTAGGTGGAAGGGGTGGCAGGTCATAAAAAGAGTTGTATCTTGTCAGAGCTTAACGGTCGAACAAGGGTCGAACAATACTGCTCATCTTATGAAAGGAAAGGCTACAGGCTCGCTGGACGTACTATAACAACTGCACTACTTAGCTCGAGTAACTTTAGGTAGAGTATTTCAGAGCAGGTGGTGGAATCGATGGTTAGTGGAAGTTAGTGATGTGGAATTGACATATTAGAATCAATTAATATGTGGAATTAACTTCACTGATCGATTGGCTGTGTGTCCACTAATATCGGTAGTTAGCTTGAATCCAAAGCATAGGTTACGGTCCTGAAACCAATTTAGTAGTAGTTTGCTCGATGTTCTATAATGCCAAGAGTTGAACTACACCACATACTAGTTATAGCCTTACTACACCAAACATAGGAAAAACGGTCTGGAAAAATAATATACCTACACTTGGCACAACTAAAACTGATCGTTCAACTGCCAAATGTTAGATCGCAGCATCAGAATTCTGTCCAAGCGATCTCCTTACCTCACTCTAGTAGGTAGGTGACCTCTCATTTCAATGATAATAACAAGAGTTGATTGTTATGGAAGGAACATGACCAGCAGTCATTCAAATTTGTTCACCAATCATTTTTTTGTAGTGCCGAGTGTAGGTACATAAACAAGGTATTTGTACATAACTATAATAGACAGTAGGCACAACAAAACCGTAAATTTTTCAACATAATAAGAAAAATCGTAATTGAAAGGTACCTACCTACAAACAAAACGTACGTTCAAAACTTGCTCAAGAAGAAAGAGTCGTCGGAAGCACGAATCTTTTCATTCTTCTTTTCCGATCTGGCATCCAATAATTTGAGACCTTATATCGCTTCGTATCTGGGGATCACCCCTTACTAATTCATAATCAACTGCCAAATAGATGTAAAACAATTGTATAATCGAATGAGAAAATGGCAGTAACTCGAGTTGTAACAGAATATGTTTTCATATACAAGTGAAGAATCGAGAAAAAAAGAGGTTTGACGAGAATGTTTACTTCTTAAAAATAAACAAATATTTTAACAGTCTAGGACTTCCTTAAATTTCGTGCATATTGCCCCCCCCCCCCCTCCCCACCAGGGACGACGCCAGGATTTTTTGCAAAGGTGGGCAGTGAACGGCGAGAAATTGTTTAGGGGGGGCATAAAATAAATCCGCAAAAAGTGCCCATGCTCCGCAGGGCGTGTTTTGATTTCTAAATCAATAGAAACGAATTTGGAACGCTGAAATTATCACTTTTGAGGTAAATTGCGTGTTTGAAATAACAAACAAGGGTAGGGGTGGGCAGGAGATAATTTTGGGTGGGGCCGCCCACGTTCCAATTGTCTGGCGTGTAATCGTGGCACTTACCTTATCTCCACCGCTGAGATGTGTTCGTCCCAGATCTGCAACGTTGTCCTCACAGCACATCCACACACGTACTTGATAAGTCACATAACAGAGCAAAGAGCCACGTCACACGGAAGTTTCACGTTCCACTACAACTGATGGGTAAACCAGGACTGAACGCACGACATTGTGTACTGGTTTGCACTCGACACCCGCACTGCACAACGTTGATGCTTCTTCCATTCCCAGCCATGTCGATTGATTTCTGCTGCGTTGGACTTACAGAGTTCTTTTTGTACTTGAACTTTGAACACTGATACTGCAACAAAGAGAAAGGACAGATATTGAAATAAATTAACGACATTTGCATTTCTTTCTTCAACATTGCTTCTCACCCTGCTGAATATAATCTTGCCAAGATATTGGACAGATATTGTAAAAAACACAGATATTGTATACAGATACAGATATTGTAATCTTTAGTACGATATTATTGTTTCCTAAAAAATCTTAACAAGAATGAAGATCCTTGTTGGCAAGATCAAGATCTTGTTAATTTTGACAAGACTTTGCATAACAATTTTCTAAAAATTAATCAAGATCTTGCAAAATCTGGTCCAAGATCTGCTAAGTTATTACCCAAGATCTTAGCAAGATTTTTCAACAGGACGTTTCGAGATCAATAGTACCTATCAATACCAAAAATCTACCATGTACCTAACACATAGTAGGCACACTACAGTACAACATCCATTTGGTAATTTATAAGTTTTCTAGACAAATTTTTACCAAAAAGCAACAATTTTAGAACCAAATTTATATTTCTGTCTGGTTCTACACCTCCATCTTTAATATTTCCATATCTCGACGCCAAATTCATCAAATCAACGATCAAGATTAATGATCAACACAACGTGATAATCAAATTCTAAGGTTGGTGAGAAAATGATAGGAAGTTTTACGATTGGACTCTAAAGGAAGCGGTCGGGCAATGTATTGCCAAAAATTTTGTCAAGACCTTACCAAGAACTTGCAAGATCATGCCAAGCTTTCCCTGCTGAAAATTCTTGCCAAGATCTTGCAAGATCTTGCAAGATCTTGCTAAGATCTTGTATTAACCAAGATCTTGCCAAGATCTTGCTAAGATCTTATCAAGATCTTGGATTTACCAAGATCTTGACAAGATCTTGGTAAGGTCTTTGCAAGATCTTGTATTAAACAAGATCTTGCTAAGATCTTACCAAGATCTTGGTAATATCTTGATAAGATCTTATCAAGATCTTGACAAGACCTAATCAAGATCTTGCTAAGATCTTGCCAAGATCTTACCAAGATCTTGGTAATATCTTGATAAGATCTTATCAAGATCTTGACAAGACCTAATCAAGATCTTGCCAAAATCTTACCAAGATCTTGGTAAGATCTTGGTAAGATCTTGGTAATATCTTAATAAGATTTTATCAAGATCTTGACAAGACCTAATCAAGATCTTGCCAAGATCTTGCCAAGATCTTACCAAGATTTTTTCAAGATCTTGCTAAGGCCCTTAGGAAAATTTCCTATAGTATATTTTGAAGTAGGTATTCCAAAGTATTATGTAATAACGTGTAGTAAACTATAGTATGTGCTATAGTACTTGAAGTACATGCAAAAACTTACTCCATAATACCATAGATTACTGAAGTAAATTCTACAGTATCGGTGGTAAACTAAAGTATAAACTACAGTATTTTTACTACCGCTGAAATAGACTGTTTTTTACTCTGGAGTAAATATACTTGACCTACTGTAGTAATTGTTGATAAATAAATAATAATAATAATTCTAAGTATGTACTATAGTGTTTTTACTACTTGCGATATATACTGCAGTTTTCTATAGTAAAGTTATAGGGAACGTACTTCACTGTAGTAATTCGAAGTATGTAGCTAGAGTACTTTGACTACAGACAGAATAAGTTTGCTATAGTAAGTTCTATAGGTAGTATATATACTTCATTGAAAATCTATAGTATCTCATCTGTAGTAAAGAAAAGTGTAATCTACAGTATGTTTACTATAGCCGATTTATATTGTAGTTTAGTAAATTCTGAAGTATCTTCATTGACTTTTTACTACAGTATTTGTAGTAGTAAGGTGTATAAACTACAGAATTTTTACTTCATTGACTTAGAAAATTTGCACCACATCACCTAGTAAAATAAACAATAGTAATTATACTACAGAGCGTGAGCTGATATATTTTATGGGGAAATATCACAGATCAATTTACTTTATAAATAAATCTTAATATTTATCGTATCTCCTATTTTATCATGTTAATAACAATATAATGATCCACTAAATAATATAAATATGTTCACTTAAATATGAAAACTCAATATGATCACTATTAGCGCAGCTAAGTCTTGTCTGCACCGGTGGCCTACTCGGTAAGACGCTCGACTACGGACCACGAGATCGCAGGTTCAAAACACGGCGGTTCCACGGGATTTTATAATTGAAATGTGTAATCAAACCTTGTCCAAAACTTCAAAAGAGGTTTCCCGAATGCAAATGAGTATTCATAAATATAGAAAATTTTATTTTTTTATGAAATTTTAACGTTTTTTTGGCAGCAAAATGTACAAGATCTTGCTAAGATCTTGCTAAGATCTTGCTAAGATCTTGCCAAGTTCTTGCAAGATCTTGCTAAGATCTTGCAAGATCTTGTTTACAATATCTTGCTAAGATCTTGGCAAGATCTTAGCAAGATCTTGCTAAGATTTTTCAGCAGGGTTTCAACATGCGTGGCATATTAAATGCAAATCAAACGTGATTAAGACAAGTCAATTTGACTTTATACGTTACTTTCCCTTCATTTATCTCTTGTTTTTTTTTTGTCTGGGGCTTAACGTCGCACTGTTTTGCAGCGAGGCTAATGGCGACGGATGAATGATTATGATGATGATTGGTAGATGACGGTGAAGAGTAGGTAAGGATGGAAGGTGGGAAGGAGGCGGTCGTGGCCTATTAGTAGGGTACCTTCCCAGCATTTGCCTGTCGACTGAGGGAATACCACGTAAAACCCCAGTCAGGAAGGACGGCTGCGGGAATCGAACCCAGGCCTCCGAGTTCAGAGCGTTACCACTCAGCCAACCTGCTTTTTTTTACTGACTGAGGGAAAGTCACTCTTGACCAACTTGTTAAACTTGAGAAAACTGGACTGAGGGAAAGTGTGGGGAGAGTACAAAAAGAACGCACGGAGCCAGGAAGGACGTACCGAGAATCGAACCTGGGATAGGGAAATAGGGAATAGATAGGGAAATGCTATTAGCCATGCTCTTAGCCAGCTTGCTTTAGAGAGATTAGACAATCTAGGCCCTCTACTTTATACCAGTTAGTTTGCATGATATTTAAAATTTAAATAAATTGTATAACTTCACTTACGGAACAGGTTGGGTGAGTGGTTAACGCTCTCAGCTTGTATTCCGGAGGCCCGGGTTCGATTCCCGCGGCCGTCCTTCCTGACTGGGGTTTTTTCGTGATTTTCCCTCAGTCTTCAGGCAAATGCTGGGAAGGTACCCTACTAATAGGCCACGACCGCCTCCTTCCCACCTTCCATCCTAACCTACTCTTCACCATCATCTCCCAATCATCATCATAATCATCCATCCGTCGCCATTAGCCTCGCTGCAGAACAGTGCGACGTTAAGCCCCAGACAAAAAAAAAAAAAAAAAATCGCAAAAGTAATTTGGCGCACTTGATTACGAAAGAACTAGGTATCTTACGGGGCAATACGTGACTTTCTTCCTGCGAATGGAATTAGTTAGGTTTATGACCTC
>OW203763.1:33166606-33331400 GCA_934045905.1 Leuctra nigra | reverse complement strand
CAGTTGTTTCTCAGATACCTCAGCGAAGTAAAACATAATCATTTTTAGACATAAGAAATGGATTTACCTAAACTTTTTGTAATGATAGATTGGTACAAAACAAAACACAGATTTTTTTAGTAAAATGATAGAAATTTTAAAACAATATCATTGTGTGTTATGATGAACCAAATTAGGTTGTGTTTTTCCATACTTCACGTATTACATTTTCTACTTCTGAAGACAGTCGATTCCTATTTCATCATCATAAATTCAACTACCAAATTAAACACCGTAATTGGTAATTTAAATAACATTTCATTTCCTAGTTGCAATTTGGAGTACCGACGAATGCTGAAATTTTGTTGGAAAAAATCTGTTCCTTCCTTCCAAATATGAAAATGTGAAAGTTGAAACTTGTTTCTACACTACTCCATTGCATATCGTAATTGATGGAATGGAGTTTTCTTCAATTCAGTGTTCGGAGATCGACGTCTTGTGATTCTTCATGACTTATTACTTAGTCCTGCAACCATGTAGCCGTGTAAGGGCCGGTTTTTGTACCTCTTGCTAAAGTTCTTGATAGGCGATATGATAAATCGGATCGGATAAAGTTAGAAAGCACCTAATTTTATATTGATTTCATCCTCTAGCTAACACTATCAATGAGTGGAAAGACGTTTGCTAACGCTTTCAAGAACTTTATCCGGTAGCTAACTTTAGCAACAGGTTAAAAAAAGCGGCCCTAAGAAGAGGGCAAAACATCAGATTATCATGTAAAACAGTTCATTGAGTTGCTTTTGGCCTTGGCTTCTTATTTCTACTCTATACACGAAGCGAAAAGTGTTTTTGTATTTTAAAATAAAGTTTTGACATGGCCCATTTTTTGATATCACTATACTTTTCAATGCTGAATTTTTAGATTTTTTATTAGTTGAGACTTGGCTGCTCTTTTTACACGGAGTGTTTTTTCCCAGGATTAGATGTAGGTACATTACCGTATGAGTATGATCATTTCACTTATTCAATATCTTATTCTAAAAAGTAGTATCTTTTTCAATATTTGTCATTCCTCTTGCGGTTTAGGAGCAATTAAGTTCAATTTTCAGGGATAATTTCATGTCTCCATGTGTTATCTTATGGGATAAAAGTGAAAATTCAATCAAGAATAAATAATTATTTCATATGGTAAGGGACAAATATGTTTTATTAGTTGTTCGTGATATGGTTACATTGGGGTTTATTAAACAAATTCTCATTTTAGATTGATCAAGTGAGGAACTATTCATAATTTGCACGAACTTATTTTATATCTAGAATAGTAGGATGACCACTCCATGTGTGGTCCACTGTGTGGACCACTCCAATAGTACGATGACCAGGATGACCACTCCACAATAAAAAAATCATATTTTATCGGTTTTTATCGAAACTTTGTTTTAAATTGTATTGTTGAGTGGCCATCTTTGTATACCTGAGAATGAAAAACAAAAAAAGCTCATGCAAACCATGAATAGACCATTTTAAAAATGATTTAGTTAGCTCTGCTTTTTCAAAAATGTAGAAGGCAGTTTAAGTTTCCAGGCATATGTTTGTACCTATTACTACTTATTGTCAAATACATTATAGTATCTAGGTTATTAATGTATTTGCTATTGTATGAGTAAGTAACACCAAACCAATAGATATAGATATCAGGATCGTCCAACTGCATGTGAAATTTGTTGAAAAGCAGAGCCACCGAGATGACCGTCAATCTCAATGGCATGCTGTTGGATACGTACGTGACCATGTGACCTCGCTTCAATTGTTTTGTTTCATGTCGAACGGATTTTGACGTGCTGAGAGAGTAGGTTTCCTAATTACAATCCAGGTTTGTGCGATATTTTACATTCATCTATTTCCTTCTATTTCAATGTCTATATATTTATTTTTTATTTTCTATTTCCTATTTCCATCTATTTCCTATTACCATCTATATCCTTCCTTGCCTTGTCAAGCTTACAAAGTTACAAGTAGGTAGTACTCTAATGAGTCTAGGGATTATTTATTGTTCAAAATGGCAGAAACACAAGTTTCAGTTCTAGAACCGATTGAAATGATAGAACATACGTCGTGTACCTATTTACAGGAGGGCTACGACGATTGGGGAAATAAAACTTATAATTTCCATGAGGCATTAATTCTAAAATCACTAACGGTCAGTCTTTCAATACTCTGCTAACTTTTAAACGGTTGATTAGGACTGTATTGTCATGGCAACAACCAATGACAATCCTCGAATGACTTTTAGCAATTATTGGTGTGTTCGCGTATGATTTGATGTTGAAAATCATCTATTCCATGCTTGCATCATCATAGGTTGATCATTGTCTTCATTTTTTAGATCCTTTAGCAGGCCGGTCTTTCAATAGACTGCTAAACCAGTAGTTAAGTTTTAAGCAGTCATTCGAGGATTGTCATTGGTTGTTGCCATTTCAATCTACAGTCCTAATTGACTGTTTAAATGTTAGCAAGGTATTGAAAGACTGACCTAAATTGGTGTATTCGCGTATGGTTTGATGTTTAAAAATTGGCAAGGTGTGTCCTATCATTTATTCCTGGGGTCGGCAACCTGCGGCTCCGGCTCCTTGGCGGTTCTCGAGTGGCTCTCTAATTTAAATAAAGATTTGGAATCGAAAAATTTGAAAATTTGAAGAAGAAAAACACCTGCGGGGCAACAATTGGAACGTTATTTGATTCATTTTGTTAATTCTCGACTCCCATAGAATCACTTTTGAATTGTTGAAATTCTAAAAAAAAACGCCCTGAGGGGCAACAACTGGAAGATTATTTGATTCAATTCGTTCAATTTATAGACCCAGAATCACTTTTAAACTGTCGAAATTCTAAAAAAAAACGCCATGCGGAGCAACAATTGTGGGCCGCTTCGTTAAAATATCAAAATAAACTAGTTATTAATTTATTATTTTTGGTGTACTATGTTTGATTGCCTCGACTGCGGCTCCAATTATTATATCATTTAATCATTTTTGGGAAATTGGCTCCTTCACCAAAAAAGGCTGCCGACCCCTGATTTATTCCATGCTTTCATTATCATAGGTTGATTGTCAATGTCTTGATTTTATGATCATTGTCATAGTGCCATTTTGTTTACTAGTTCGAATAAAATTTCAAAGTTAATGGATCCCAATTTAAGGATTTTAATATAGCATGTTCTAAATATGATTTTCGAAATATATTCTATACCTAGGGCACTAGCCAAACTATCTCCCAATGTACTCATTAGTGTCAAAAATTTGTTTTATAAGCGTTAAAACAGAAAAAATCTCCCTGCGGGGCGGACACTGTCCACTGGAATCAAGTATCACTTGGTTCATAAAAAACACAGTATTTTAAAGATCATACATACCACGAAAAAAGTGCATTGGTAGGTACTTTCCAAAAACATTGATCTGTTGATGAATCGTTTTGATTTCATGAACAAAATACTTTCACTTTGAAAAAAGTAGCACTATATTATTTGCTGCTCAAGATACATGACCCTGTATACAGCAATCACTTTTTTACATTTGTACCAAAATATTATTTGCAAAATCAAAGGGCCATCCTATCTTCAAAACTCATAAAAATGCATCAAATCCACTCGAGGATCACAATTTTCCCCGGGGCTACGCGCCCCGGACCCGTGTCTTTTGAGTGATTTGCCCCCCCCCCCCCCCCCCCCCTAATGATTTCTCCTGCGCCCACTTATGAATTCTATTTCAATATGACGGAACAGGTTGGGTGAGTGGTTAACGCTCTGAACTTGTATTCCGGAGGCCCGGGTTCGATTCCCGCGGCCGTCCTTCCTGACTGTTTTTTTCGTGGTATTCCCTCAGTCGACAGGCAAATGCCGGGAAGGTACCCTACTGATAGGCCACGACCGCCTCCTTCCCACCTGCCATCCTTACCTACTCTTCACCATCATCTCCCAATCATCATCATAATCATTCATCCGTCGCCATTAGCCTTGCTGCAGAACAGTGCAACGTTAAGCCCCAGAAAAAAAATCAATCTGAGGCGCTACACCCTCTCAATTGTTTTTGTAAGAAACAAAATTCCATTATGCCGTGAGTCAGTTCAAGAGAGCCCTGGAAACAAAACTCAATCTGAGAGCTGTTTTCAGGTATTAATTATCTACGTAGGCTACTGATATTAAAAGGTAGGTATTTAAAGGTATTTTCCTTGCATTACCTTGCGTATCGCATTTTACTATACATTGTTTATGTGCAATAAGTAGAATATAATATGGGGGAGGGTTTATGTGTTGTAAGTATAAAAATATGACGATGTCGATGCATAGACACAAAACAAATGATGAGCGAACGACTGTCTCATGCGTTACAAATAGATTGTAAGTATTTGTCAATGTAGTACAACCCATATGAACCCAAATGAGTCAGTTCAATACAAAGTTTCAGAGCTGTTCAGAGCTGATGCATCCACACTAGAAAAGTAGCTAAAGTAGGTATAAATTTACACAAATACCCAGACCAGAGTGCAAATGGAAAGCATACAATTCTGATAGTAAATTGACTGGGTAGCACGCTCTAGATCAGAGTGTGTGAAAGTTCTTTTCAACCACCTGACAGAATTTCTGAAGAGGTAACATAACAGTGGTCAACCAGTCGTAGCATACAAGGCATACGCACCCTGACCGTATATTTGTGGTCAAGAACTGTACAAAAACAAACTTGTAAAAAGACTGTCAAGCACCTTACCACCTAAAAGTATTGAGATCTAAAAGGAAGGATTCAAATTTTGTTAAAACATGTTCGCACTTAAAATTCGTGAAATCATTAAGCTCAGATACTGCCGCCAAGCACTACACTTAACTTTGTGTCTAAATTTGGCATAATATGAGCCCCCAAATTTCAAACTTAAGGTAGTAGAAAATAAAAAACAAATAAAAAATAAAAAGTATAAATAATTTAAAAACAAAATAAAAATAAATAAAAAATAAAGCTTGTTGCATTGCATTAAAATGAGTACATCACAACTTCAAAAGAAGATAATGAATAGAAGAATAATAAAATAGAAGTTCGTGACCAGTGCAAATTCAATGCGCCGAGCTAATTCTTGCCACCTAGCTGCTGTAATAGTTCATGATCTCTCTTTGCAGATTGTGTACATCAGTCAGACCATCAGTCAGAACAATGTCGACTCTTCTGGACAAATCACCATTCAAACCTCAAGCGACGATTATTCCAAGGATCGCCATAGAGTTGGCAGATGAACTTGAGGCGTCGTCTGCTTCTTCAATTGCTTTGGTACGATTGGAAGTAAAATCATGTGCAGTACATACAATGTCCCAGGTTCTATCAAATGTCTTGGAGCTTGTGAACTTATTTAGAAATAAAGTACTCAATTAATCCATAGGTATTACTTTACTATCGGAATTTTCAAATTTTGTTAAAATTAAAGTTTCCTCCATTCTGTAACACAGAGTGGTTTGAAATCTATGATCTATCCTCAATATTAACTCTACTAAGAACTCTCTTTCAACTGATCCAGGTTGTTTCTGCCTCCAACCTGACTCTTCGAGAACCGGTGATCGGTCCGTCACTTGACCGTGTTCATCGTTGGGGTTCGGTCACCCTACATTGCGTCGTCTTTTTCTTCTCCTGGTTTCTGGCTCTGCTCCGGGTACTGGCTGTGGGTCTCAGTGTCCTCATCATTAAGGTACTTGCTGCTTGCTTTGTAATTTGGAGGGGTTATTTAAATTAGAATGTATGATTATATATTTATTGGGATTTTACTTTTCACTTCCCCTACATACACTGTGTAGGAAAAAGTTATTGGTTTAGATATTCTAATATTTTGACAATATTTTGCCACACTACATTATTTTAATCATTGTTTGTCCTACCCGAGTGCTTTTACATAAATTGAACAATTTGCTACAATTTTAAATTAAATTTGAATTAACTACAAACATTTGATGTCTTATTTTTTAGTTTTGGTTAGTCTGCTGCCGCTATTACATCTTTTTTTTAGCAAATATGTACAAGTTGATTTGGGGCCAGTTTTTCAATACTCCGTTAAAACCAGTGGCAGTAGTTACTTAGGTTTAAATGTTTATTGAAGGATTGTCATTAGTTTGCCACATGTCAATGAGTAGTCCTAGCAAACTGTTGAAAATTTAGCTGAGTATTGAAAAACATCCAATTATATATATATTATTATCCCACCTCACGATCATCAACTGAATATTTGTCCTTCACCAGAACTTGAGCTCCTTGAAGATTTCTTCAGACAAGAGTGAAACAATATGCCAGTGCAACGTATTGCAAATCCGAGTGGCTGCATTGGAAGTGGAGATAGAGCGAGTTGTTCAGGGTAAGTGCACAAGCCGATGTGACAGCACTTTTACATTTTTACTATGTTTTAAATTCAATTGAGGGTACCACATGGTATGATCAATGACAATTTACATTCAAAACTTGGGAAGGGACATTTAAACTTAATTTTTCTTCAGACACAAGCGAATCATGCCAGTGCCATGTATTGCAAATCCGAGTGGCTGCACTGGAAGTGGAGATAGAGCGAGTTGTTCAGGGTAAGTGCACAAGCCGATGTGACAGCACTTTTACATTTTTACTATGTTTTAAATTCAATTGAGGGTACCACATGGTATGATCAATGACAATTTACATTCAAAACTTGGGAAGGGACATTTAAACTTAATTTTTCTTCAGACACAAGCGAATCATGCCAGTGCCATGTATTGCAAATCCGAGTGGCTGCACTGGAAGTGGAGATAGAGCGAGTTGTTCAGGGTAAGTGCACAAGCCGATGTGACAGCACTTTTACATTATTATACGGTATGATCAATGACTTTACATTCAAAACTTGGGAAGGGACATTTCAACTAATATATTGTTAAAATGCATGTTTTAAAAAAAATAAAGACATTGTTTCAAACACACTGTAAACAAGTTATTTTGAGGATTTTTCAGTGATTCATCTTAAGAAATTTTGAACATTGTTTCATTGACATTTTGTAACTGTAGATTATAACGCAAGTCAGAGATATTTATATTTATATTTTGATATAAATACAACTTACTTTCAACTTCCCTTAGGTTTGGAGCTGGCTAAAAAACCCAAGAAAATAGAGCCCCTGCAAACACATGGGGTGACCCTGGACATACTCAAATCGGTGAAGCTACGACCATGCACCTCTCCAAAGCCTTCTTCCCCTCTGCATCACGAATAATGATTTCTCTATATTTTTAAACATTTATAACTCTGTATTATACCTGGTTTTGACTTTTTGTTCACAGGTTATTTATTGTTAATTTGTTTTAAATATTACCTATCTTTCACATTTCTATGCATTTCTCAATTAGTCAAAGCTCCTCTGAGCGCAGACTACCTTTTGGTTGACAACTTGGTTCTGCCGTTGTGCGCAGTCACTTCGGTGAAGATAAAGCGACTCGAGTCACATGCAGAATTAAGTTGCTAGTTTGGATCGGCCTGTAGATCAACATGGAACAAGATGGAAGTGGTCCATTTCCAAGTTTGCTAGAATGTATATTTTTCCACTTTTAAAGAACATGAGAAATGTATTTATTTTATTTGTTTTTCTACCTAATTTGACCTACGTATACGATTTATTTGTAAAATAACTATGTAATATTTATTCAGAAAAAACAGATTATTCTGAACATTCATAAATTCATTTCATTTATCATTTTATTAATTCCCATATACAAAGACAATTAAATTTTCAACAGCGTTTTCCAATTTGCAGTTTTACTGTTTGAAATGGTATTAAAGTTTAAAACTTTTATTGATTTGCACAATTTGCACAAAATTCATTATAGTATTTTATTTTCCTTCCCTTTCTTTACCCTCAACTATAACGTAATACTCATTTAAGTGGACCCAGGGCTCCAGCCACGGTGCTTAGAATTCGCTGTAATTCATACAAATTTCTGATGAAATAATACCTCGAACAACAGCATAAAACCATTATATCTTACCATACGCTCCAATTATTTGAAGTTCCAATTATCTATGCCAGAATAATTCATTTTTGTAGTGCAACGTTGTCAGATTTATGGTAAATTTCTTACATTATACACATTTTCTTTCTTATTTGGCCGGTGACCTATATTTTCAAACACCAGTCATATTCTAAAAATTATTATATAGGTAGTTAATTTGAGACTATTTTCAATATTTTGTCATTCCTCTTGCAGTTTTAGGAGCAATTTCAGGCCAATATTACTGGACGATTTCAAGTCCCCCTGTGTTATCTTATGGGGGAAAAGTGATCTTCAATCAAGAATATAAACGGAAGGGGTAAATAATTTAGCTAGTTGTATGTAATATGGTTGGTTCACTAACCTTTGGTATGAATTACAACAAATTCTCATTCCTATGACGTAACCCTGGATCCCCCTTAATGAAAAAGGTTCGTTTACAATTCACTAGGTGCTATGAGCTATTCTTGTATAAAGAGATTTAGCAATATTCTATTTCTAAGTTTATTTACTATTTTAACCTCTAGAGGTATCTTTTCTTCAAAATGTAGTAATTCTTACAGTATGAATTATGAAAATCACAGCAATATGAGTAATACATCTGCTGACACTCGTGTTGCAGTGATTTTCATGATGCGAGTTTTAACGTTAATATGAAAAACACAAAAATAAATCTACAAATAAATTACGAGATACTTATGCTTAAATATGAAATGAATCAAATGCAAAACATTCAAAAAGAAGCAACTGATATGTTCAGTCTAAAATGTTGGGTTATTAATCAGACTATTTCCTGACAGACCTAGAATTGCCACGATACATTTTGGAAATACAAGTAAGTATACTAGTAAACCATGTGAACAAAAGTTTATTATTTTTATTGATTCTTGATACATAAGCATTAATTAATACATATCACATGGACTTTGTTATACAGAAATCAAAAAACTGATAGTTTAAATAGGTCATCTGCCTGCATTCAACCTTATCTAAATATAACAAAACATTTTTAAAATGTCTTTGGTATTCTACCCTTCTGAAAACACCAAGGTCTTGCAGTTGCATCTCAAGAATTTAGTATAGGTAGCATCCATCAACAAGGTAAGTCACCAATAACCTCAAATAAGCAATAACGTTTACGAACGTTTAATAACGTTTAGATTAAAAATTTGATCCAAATGACTTAGTTATTTTTGGTAATGACAAACTACACAACCTTCAAACCTTTCAAACGACAAACTAAATAGAATAGGTAACTGTATTGTGAACAGAAAAAATCTCCGTAACAAACTTTCGAATCGCATGAGATATACATTTTACAACAATCAGAAATACATGGTCATTTACAAACGTAAAAACAGGAGACAATTTTTGCAACAGTATTTTTTCAAAGTGAATTTAAGAGTACAATGTGAGACCAAAATATAAACGAAAACTAATAGGGAATCAGAAAGGCAACAGTGATCGAGTTCAAATGTGTAAGGAGTAGGCTGACTACTCGAGCTTCACTGTTGATGAGATTCGAGTTTTAAAATTTATGGAAAAAATATAAAAGTGGAAATTTAAAAAAAAAATCCAGAAAGAGTGAAAAAAAATAGATTTTGACATTTCTGATAGGTAGTTTTTTGTGGGATAAATAATCCAAGTTTATTGGATAAGCCAAAGGTAAATATGTAGCAATTGGTGCCCATTTAAAAGTTCTCCACCTCCTCAGGACCTGAATATGGGAACCTCAGACACAGTACGTTAAGCCCTTAGCTCAGTGGTTGAGCGTTGACGTACCAAAGTGAAGTTCCCAGGTTCGGATTCTGAAAGCGGCAGAGCGTTGAAATGTACACTTCACTTACTTGCTGTACAAACCACAGATTTGCTATAACAAGTATGTGGTGTTACTATGTAATTAATTTCTCATCAATAACTCAGCCCTGGGATGGCTCTGCATTTTAAACAAATTACCTACAATTAATTGAGCGAGCGACTCTTTATGACTCTTTTGACACGAACATTTTTTATTTTTTTTGGCTGCTACCTGGAGCAATACAAGTTGCACCAATTCACCGATCGATCTGAAATTTTGCACACATGCTCAGACCACTTTTTATGTTTGCAGACCCTAATAATGTTGAAATAAAATTTAAATAAAAATCTCATGATAGGTTGAAAAATGAAAATGGTCTTCGATAAATCTGATCCAACTCTATGGATGTACGTACATGTTTTCTGTACGTTTGGTACGCAATTCTGGTTAGAGAATTTGCTTGTACTGTGCTCGCTCATCAATGCATTACACTGAGCGTTTTCCTAGTATTTAATAATTAACAGAAATACATTTGGTTTGCTTATCAGTTTAATAAACAGTTGCTTAACCCACTAACACACACATACAGTGAACACTAAATGCCATTACAGAAGTATTTAATACCAAAACCATTAGTCATTGCACAATTGTAACAATTTTGGAAATTCAAACTCGAAGTGTAATTTTTTCTAACTTACTATATTTTCTGGAAATTTTGTTGAAAAAAAGTTGTTTTCAATTTTTCATAAAAATTGGTACTACCTATTAGAATACTAAACTGATGAGACTGAACTGATGTGATAAAACTCCAAGCCTCCAATGAAACTCTTTAACACAAGATGCTCTGTGGCATTCTTCTAGGTACACGAATTTGTACAAAAACTGTACATCGATAGTTGAATTTTGCACTTTCACTATTTGGAGTGTTAATTTTGCTTCAATTCACATACAATAAATGTGATTCATGTTCCATAAGTCAACATGTTAAGGCCGGTCATATATTTTTTCCCGCCAACGGTCGGTTTTGAGCGGTTTTAGAGCGAAATACAAAATGCCATTTTTGGCAAACGGTTACGAGTATCGAAAAAGCAAGCCAGAGGTGACATGCATTAAACCTTTTATCTACATTTTCATTGCTTACCGTCATAGCTTTGCTCCTACTATGTGGTCAGCATTTGTCGGGCACGAAAACGCCGACCGTTCGGCCAAATGCCAAAACCGTCCGTTGGCGGGAAAAAATATGTGACCACCCTTAAGTGTAAGTCAGCTTGTCGATATATAGACGCTACATTTTCATCTTGGACAGCGGTCTTTACCTGATACAATAAGATCTTTGTCTCCTTGTTGGTTGATGTCGAGGATGCTGCAGAAGATGACATCTTCATCTCTTCCTGCTGAGACTCGGACAATGTTCATGGCCAGCGGGGACACCAGCACAACGGTGTCGCAACTCTTGGGGATTTTTCTTATTTTGCCAGCTGTTTGATTATCAAGTTGACGGCTACACATCAGCCTAGGAAGAAAAAAGCAACTCATTAGATCTCTAATTAAGGTGATACAAGTGCTGGGCTGTTGAAGCAAATTGAGAGAGAAAATTAGATTCATAAAAGGTTGTAACTTTAATAGGTAGTTCTAAGGTAGTTCACATAGTCAGACTGATTGTATGTTAGTGTCAATTTTTTATTTATGCTTCGCGCCTTGTTAAATAGGCGGCAGGTAATCACCAAACCCCTCAAAACTATAAAATTTCATAGACGATTGGAGACTAAACCCGTGAACTGATAGATCTAAAATTTTACAGGTGTGTTGTTCAAGAATGAACTTAGGCTTGTAATTTGGCACATTTTTTAAATTAAATTTTAAACGGCCCCCAGCGCGACAAGAAAATAACTAACTTTTCAACAAAAATCAGCGAATTATTACTAATTAACGAAGCAAAAAGTTAAAAATGTACCAAGTGATAACCCTAAGTAGGTATATCTTTTATCTAATCATGATTAAAATTTTAAATCATTTCGTCAAACCCATTTTGTCTCCAATCGTATCCAAAAAAGTGACTGCAACATGCTCTCATGCAACTAGGGTTGCCAACCGTCACGCTTTTGGCGGGACAATCCCTACTTTCAGACACAAGTCACGCGTCACACCTTGACATCACGCGTTTCCGGTAAAATATTGCTTTGTGTACAAAAAATTGAAAAATTAATTAGAAATAACTGTAAATCACTCAGTTTAATATTAAAATGTCCATATTCAGTTTTCAATCATTGGTACAACTGCCCATAGTCCGTCAGATATAAAGGCGATGCACATTGACTATTCGACACTAAAAGTACCTAGAGAGTGCGCTAGTAAATATAAGATGGACGCTCCCGCGAGTACAATCCCAGCGCGTGCGTACTGTTACATACAAGTCACTTAGATGTCAATCGTAACGAGTTCAGTAAAAAGTTATAAATACATCGCGAAATAACAGAAATTGATGCTTACCTCAGTGTCAACAATCAAATACAATTGGCATATTTCATTACAGCACACATTCATTCAAATTCTTGTGAAAACGAGTTGCCTATTCACCAAAAGCAGCATTTGACAGATTGCAATTGTTTGAACGAGGCGTCAAGAAAAATGTGTGTTCAGAAGGCCGTGAGAAAAACAATTTGCATCTGTCAAATGGTGATTTTTGGTGAATAGACAACTCGTTTTCACAAGAATTTGAATGAATGTGTGCTGTAATGAAATATGCCAATTGTATTTGATTGTTGACACTGAGGTAAGCATCAATTTCTGTTATTTCGCGATGTAATTATAACTTTTACTGAACTCGTTACGATTGACATCTAAGTGACTTGCCTGAACGCGCCCTGTGCGCATGTGCACAAGTACTCGTGGTATAGATGTTAACTTTTTCCGCTAGGTGGCGTTTTGCAACTTTTAGTGTCGAATACTTGTAGCACTTATGAGCATGAATTTTCAGTAGAAAATTGCCGAAATATAATAAGTCCAAAACGCATAGAAATTGATAAAATTAATTTATTAAATACATTTTTTTCCGGGCCTATGTGGCATTGCCCCCCCCCCCCCCATAATTCCAGAGGTACTTCTTATCAGGTGTCACACTATCGGATTTGAAAAAAATGGCAACCCTACATGCAACATGACTTCAATCGCTGGCGATTGCATCACCATACGAGGGCTGTACCAAAAGCTTTTGAAAGTAATGCTACATTAGGTATTAAGATATATCGTTTAAATTGCACGTGGTGATAAAACTCTTCCTCGATACAATAATTCTACTCAACGTTCTCCGAGTGACAAGATACGCGTTTGTCTGATCGTTAAACCCAACGTTACAATAATATTCAGTATTCACAAAAATCTGCATTTGAGCGGCCGTTTCGCAATAACACAGGACTTCGGCAGATTGGGCCGGTCAATGTCTTCCCATCCATGCAACATCCAGAATCATACACCTAAGGACAGTTTTTGGGGACACGATTTGATTACACAAACAAAGTTCTGTCTGTGATGAAGTAGGTACTACAACCATTGTTATCTATGTGATCCAGGTGAAGAGTGGACAGGAATGGTGACAAGTAATAATAATAATCTATCTGCTGGTTCCATCACAATGGGTCAGGGGGTGGGTGTTCCCACCAACACTAGGGCTGCAGGACTATTGGAGACCGGGTGGCCACGCCTGGCGTCTCCTTTTCTTCTTCTTCTTCCTCCACTTCCAATTGCTCCACAAATTGCCTCCACCTTGTTCTGTTCTCCCACTGTCTCTCAGCCTCCAACTCACTCCAACTTCCTCCTCTCTCCAACACATCCTCCTAACTCCAATCCACCTCCCTCTTGGTCTTCCTACTCTTCGTGGTCCCGAAGTAGCCGACTCATACACCCGCCGTGGCACTCGCCCTGTTCCCACCCTCTTCATGTGGCCGAACCACCGATGCATCTCTCTGCCCAGTTTAAACCCCTATCTCGCCACCCCCAGCTCACTTCTTATCATCTTACTTCGAATCTTGTCTATTTTTGTGACTCCCTTCACACTCCTCAAGAACTTCATCTCCGCTGCCTGAAGCTGATCCATTTCCTTTCCTTCCGCTGACCATGTCACTGCTCCGTATGTTATTTTACTGTCGTTTTTCATATTTAACCAGCATTTTTGCTCATTTTACATAATTTTTTTCTATCTCCACTTTGTATTACAGGCCCTGTCACATGTTTATCCAGGCCCTTTGCCTCATCGCATCCCGGTCCTTTTCATCCCAGACCGCCCCTGCATACAATTTCAAAAATGATTGGATAAAGATAGAGTTACTGGTTTTTGAGCTGGACTGAGAATTGGCCCTCTGAGGTACAGATACCTAGGTGTAAATAGTATACCTAATGTACTTTTGAGAAAGAGCTATGTAAATCCGAATGTATTAATATTAATATTAATCATAAATTAATATGAAAAATAGTCATACTATAGTTGACGATCAGTCAAATGGCAATTGATAGAGCTTGATAGAACTTAAAATAGAGAAAATGGACTTCCACCTACTACATCTGAGGTACAGATAACCCCCCAAAAAATCCAGCAAATATGGAATTGAAAACCTGGGCACTCTCCGTACATCTGTTTTGAAATGGCCTTGAAAATTATACACTTATTTATTCTTCACTGGAGTTCGATTGAATTAAAAGTTAGAATGTGATTTCATTATAAAACCATGTATAAACTTCACTCACTCACATTGTGATCAAGTTCTGTTGCACTATCAACAACAAAATTGACAGCATTGAATAAAGATACAATTAGGTGAATTCGAATAAATATTTCTTGGCACTCATTCACTAAAAATGTTACCTAGACAAATTGAGAATTGAATGTTGGTATGATCAATGTCTGTATTTCTACTAGGATTAACTGTCTGAGTAACCCGTTGATGAGCAAGCACTGATACGCGTAACATCTTGAACCAAAACTCAGATTATCAAAACTGTCATTAATAGCCAATAATTCTTGAATTTCGTCAGAGATTTGTATAAAAATCTTCATAAACTCATAAAATATTGGTTCCAATGACCATGCAATGTTTTTTGTTAAAGGGATTCTATGGAGGGTATGAGATTTTTTATTTTAGGACAAATATAGTAAGAAGATGTTAGTAGAGACCGATATTAAGCGCAATCACCTCATTTTGAAAAGTAAAAAAATTATCCGGGACGATCAAAATGGGTAAAATACGATTCATACGAACAGCTCCAACTGAATAACCGTTCAACATAGAGAGCTGAAACTTGGCATGAATATTCTTAATACATACCTATACGAAAAGAACAACTACCCTCTTTTGGAATTTGTATTTCAATATTTCTAAATTTAAATCGGTAAGTCCCGGATTTTTCATCGAGAAACCCCTCGTTTTGTATTGCCTGTGGCCAGGGTACAAATAAAGTTATTGAAAAATACTCATCGTCGTTTTCTTCGCCTATTCATAACGAAGACAATGAGCCCACTTGCAAGTCTCTAGAGTAATAATTGCGGTCGCTGGAGTAGTTTGAATGCAACAGCAATATTTCGTCAAAAAATTTCTGGAACCAAAATATTGGAGGCTAAAAAGGTTAAGTGGGTTGTAGAATCACTTATGGATTGAGGAAAATATCTTATCTTAGTCTTATGTGCAATAGTTTGGCCAAATTCGTGTTTTATATGTTTAGTCACGTGGTATCACTTGAATAGCCTTAATTAATCACACAGTTCCTTGTTATAGGTAGGTTATAAAAACTAGGAACTACACCAGTACTACGTCAAACAAATAAAACCTAGGCACAATATTTCGGGCAACCTTCTATCCCCGTCTTCAAATGCAAACTGACGAAACCATGAGTACGACTCATCTTCCCTGAGGCACGTCAGTCTGGTCAATGACAACAACTAAACCCATCTGTGGGTAATGTTAGCAATTAAAAACAACTCCCTCTACCTCATAACACACAAATCAAAGCTACATCAGACTAACTCCATCTGTGTGTTTTGTCAAAAATAAAACCAAACTCCATCTATCAGATAACTCAAAAAGCTAGGTAGGTATGTCATTACACATTAGATGATTTATGATGTATTTCCTTGACTGAAGATAACACCAGGTAATGTCACGACTCAGCAAAAAAGAAACTGCTCTGGCTTATAACAATGTCACCACATGCAATGAAAGCCGCTTCAATAAATTAACGTTTCTTAATATTATTTTCATTATAAAGTTTACTGGCAGCATCCCATTGAAAAGTATGACAATGTTGCCACGCATGTTCGGCAACTAATGAAGTATGAATTTTGTGATTCTTTACATTGCTCTTGCTCTTCTATTCGGATGGTTAACGGTCTGCCTGTCTCTCCTATATAAACCTCCCCACACTCACAAGGCAACGAATAAACAGCATTTTTTGAGTTTTGTCTCTCGTCAAGCGGTTTAAAGGTTCCTAGTTAATTTTCAAAAATCACTGGATGTCGTTCAAAAATATACCTACCTGGGACTAGAGAGCCTAGATATATTAGTGTGTGTACAAAGTTTCAAATCGATCTGTTGAACGTTCATGTGTTCGGTTAGAGATCACATTCGGTTCGGTTCTGAACTTCTGATTTAGGGGCACAGACTTTCTGTTTTGGGTCTAGTATTGTGATAGCAGATGCTATCTGCTTGTATGTGAGCAGATAGCTTGGTATGTGGTATCTTGGTATGTGATACCAAGAAAAAGCTCACACATGTTTAATATGTATACCTTTTGTACAGTCACTACAATCAATCAATTTTTAATTACAAACTTTTATAAATCATGTTAGATCATATGTAGATACAAAGAAATAAAGTATCTTTTCACAGGTATATTGCCAAAGCGTTCACATATCAATGTTGAGTCTGTCAGTGAATAGTTTGTTAACTTATGAAAGGCCCAATCTCTCTTTTTAGAAAGTAATAAAGACTGCACAATATTCCCTAATAGATAGTTTAAGTATTTAATATGATTAATCTTGGCAATTTGTAGATTGTAAAACAGTTGTCAGCTGTGTGTTCCACAACCACAAATGTGACATTTTAGGTCCAAGTCATCCATTGTCAGTCAGAACATAATAACACAGTGGAAAGTACACAGTCAATCTATGCCACATACATGACAATGCCTGTATTGAGTATATACTTCATCTAACCTGAGCGTATGTTCCATAATCTTGAACTTACCGTCTCCATCCTCTCTACTCGCTAGAAGTTTGTGGTTGAAGGCGCGTAGTTCGCGCAGCTCGTGGCGCATGGACTCGATCTGCTCTCGCAGTTGGCACTCGCTGGTCTCGCACTCGGTTCGGAAGCTGTCGTGCTCCTCACGTGCCTCCCGAATTAGTTGTTCCGCCTCGTCAAGCCTAGATGTCATCTGGAAACATCGGTTGAAGAGCCAGAAATAACATTGCACAGATGTTCCAGATGGTCCAGGACATTACTGCCCGAGACAACTTACTCCATACTCTATTAGGTGTCATTTAAATTGTTTTATCGTTTGGAATATTTCATACTTCTTTGAAATTGTATAAAAGTCCGACAGCTTCTTTTACCGTTTTGGAATCTTCTTTGGATAACAACAGATCGATTGCAGTTTCCTAGTGCAGTAGTAGAGAGGGTATGAATAGCCATGGTCTTTTGGTTACAGGTAGGTACCTTACCTACCTACATAATACCAAAAACAGGTTTGGTTAAGTAAGAAATTACATAATGTAATATGTAGCAATGTTTTTCAGATGTAAGCAAATATTTTGTCTACCGATCTAAATGCAAGGGTAAACATTTTATTGGGCAAATTAAATATGATATTAATGTTGTGTCTACACAGTTGGAGTAGTCCACACAGAGTAAGAGGGAAAGGCAGAGATAGACAGCATGTGGCAGTGTACAACAGCTCTGTTTACAAACATCCACCTTGGATTTAGTGGAAAAAAGCTTGGTATGAACTAGAGACACAGATCTACTCTTTATCTATAACCTGTGAAAATTTGAAGACAATCGGTAAAGCCGTTTAGAAAAAAGTAGGGGCCGCCTTTTTGTGCTTCATAAAACATGGATTTCATCAAGTATCGTAGACTCTTAAGAGGAGCCAGGGACAATGTCAGACTTCTGGTCAATATACACTACAACATACCACATTTCTGCATACACCTATTGACATGAATACTAGAGACTGAAACAAATACTAATTTCTTAAGTGTTGGTTGCATTCAGACACAATTTCAGTCAATATACAGGTTAGATACCTAGGTAAGACTGTACCTATGTTATTAATAATCACAATGTTAGTTATAGATAATGAAATATTCTTTATTCAATTTATCCAATAATTATATGTAGTACCTACATTCAAACATAAAACAGCATAGAGTTGCAATAAGGGAACTGACTTAACAGGGGTCCATGTTCCGCTCAATCTAACTCATATCAATGGTAAATCAGCGTACGGTGGTAACCCCGTTTCGAAAAAATACAATTTTTGGGATAATCAAAAAATACACATGTTATATAAGCAAACTTAAAATTTCGAAATGCCATGTCTCCAATTATGGCTTGGAAGATTTGATAAAGAAAAAAATTCAAGATTTAAACTACCTACTAATATAGGCTTGGTTTGCAAACAGTTCAGGATCAAGAATCTTGAATCGAGATGCTAAAAGTTACACAAACCATCGTTAAACTTATACCCTCAGCATGGTATTAAGTCGGTTTTGACCTTTGCTCATTTACCATTTGACACTACACTAATCTAACAAGCACCATTAACAGTCAGATATAGTTAAAATACTTTGGAAGCCACTGCTCATAAGTCATCAATCGAGATTATCACCACACAACTTATTCCAACAATTATAAATAGTTAAACGATATACATATATGTAACTGGAACATATTTTTGCTTTGTAATATTGACATCAGTCCAACGTTTCAGCAAAAGCCCAATCAGATTTAAAAAAAAAAATATTTAAAAGATCAAGGGCTTCTTTCAAATTACTTATCAATATCAATCAAAGAATAAAAAATGAGAGAATGAAGAATAAATGAAATACATTTATTTAAAAATGTATTAAATACAATGCATAGAGCAGAAGACAATCATCCTTGTGATCTTGTGTTATCTCACAATATTGATGCAGCACAGTGCGTATTGAATAAGGACATTGTTTTCTTTTGTCTCAGGAATCCATTTTTCTCTGATGTAATCAGCTTTTGCAAGAAACGAAACGTCGTAATGAAGTTAAAATTACATAACAAAACAATACGAGAAAGATTCTCTTAACTTACCTATTGATTACGTACTTATCATCAGTATTACCAGAGTCAACATAAACAAATCAATACTATACCTGGAACCTCTTTAACATGCATTTCGATAAAATCCTGTAATACCTGAAGAACATTATACCGGGTGGCGCAAAAAAAATCCCCCTGATTGAGAGGCCACTTTATCGCAACAATTATAGATAGGATTCTGAAATTTGTACACATATTAGAAAACATACCAAAATTTAATATGTGCAAGTTTCAAAAACATTTCTACTGGAGGAAAAAAGTTACAGCTGTTCAAATTTGGTTGTCAAAAAATTGATTAAACGGAGCTCAAATAGCGCGCGTCGAGAAAACTTCCAATGGCCGGGACGCTGTTTCTTCAAAACTACTTTCGATATCAAACTGAAAATTCCAAATTATATTGAAAATATATTAAGATCGATTGTGTAAAAATTTCAGTCAAAATGAATGGAATGAACATTATGGAATCTTGAAGTTGAGTGTAAAATCAGAAAATGAAGATTATTTCTGAACTTTTATTACACACGTTATAAAAGTGATTATTTACCCACTATTCTGTTTTCAAGCTCAACTTCACGATTCCATAATTTTCGTTCCATTCATTCAAATTGATTGAAATTTTTACAGAATCGATCTTAATCTATTTTGAATATAATTTGAAATTTTCAGCTTGATATCGTACGTTGTTTTAAAGAAACAGCGTCCCGGCCATTGGAAGTTTTCTCGACGCGCGCTATTTGAGCTCCGTTTAATCAATTTTTTGACAACCAAATTTGAACAGCTGTAACTTTTTTCCTACAGGAGTTATGTTTTTGAAACTTGCCCATATTAAATTTTGGTATGTTTTCTAATATGTGTACAAATTTCAGAATCCTATCTATAATTGTTTCGATATAGTGACCTCTCAATCAGGGGGATTTTTTTTGCGCCACCCGGTATTATGCCAATAACACCAGGGTCAAACCGTATTCACAAATACTGAGGTTCCACCATTTTGTTAAATGACAATTTTAGCGAATAAGAATCATTAAATTTGAATAGTACCTACATTAATTTTCAAAATAATAGAGATTTTCAAAAGTATACGTATTCAGTAAATGAATACCTATGTGTAAAAACAATGTGAGAATACATCAATACACAGAACACAAACGTGTTCAAAAATGTTCATCCAACTGGTACTTCTGTTGCGGCTTGGAGACTTAGGCATATTTAACCAACAACTCAATACGGTGATAAACGGTAAACCCAACCATTCCCACTATTACGTTTGCCCCCCCCCCCCCCCCCCCTCCAACCCTCTATTGATTTTGTAATCAAATATGTTTCTCCTGACAATTGCCGAGCGTCCGCTCACTCATTATTTTACAAATTAACCACTGCTTGTGCTTAATAATAACATATATCAAATCAACCTGAACATTGTTTAGGAACATGTGACAACTGACTAGAGAAACTTTGCAGCCTCTATGTTAATTTAGAGAATGGCACATGTCTGACGAAAACGTAAGTAAAGTTTGAAAGGGTTCATGTGAATCCTGCATTAGACGTAGGAATAACGGTTCGATGATGTTTGTTATTCACTCGGTAGGTAGCATCTGTGTCGAACAGATGAATGACTTTGTTGTTGTTGCACACTTCACAGATGAATCCCTTCTGACTTCAGAGCCAGCAGGTGAGTACGTGGCAAAGCTGACCACACGAGCAAGCAGCTGCGCTAGCGCTCCCAACGGGATCTGAAGCAAGTCCTGGACAACACGAAACAAACACTTTAGATATGATTCCTGGTAAAACAGGCACAAATAAGATGATATTTGATTCTTTTGCCAAATACTACCTATGAAAGAGGAAATGTACCTTCGACTTGAGACAAATTTATAGTTTTTCTAAGCAATGTGGCTTTCCAAACTCGTGCGCCGTCGAGAACAATAATGGAGTTATTCCTTTAAATTAGTTAAGCGATTATCAATGTTGCCAGCATCACGTGGTTTGGAGCAATTTCAGAGGGAAATACAAAATATTAATGTCTATACGTCGACCGGGTGGAGCAAAAAAATCCCCCTGATTGAGAGGTCACTATATCGAAACTACCTATTATATATGATTCTGAAATTTGTACACATTAGAAAACATAACAAAATGTAATACATATGTGAAAGTTTCAAACATATTCATTCATTAGGAAAAAAGTAACAAATGATTGAAGTTACAGTTGAAAAAACAGATTAAACCAGACGAAATTAACGTGTTTGATGAATTGATTTGGAAGTCCTCAAAATACACTTGATCCATTTTGCTTGACAATTCAGATATAATAGCAAGTAGGTAGGAAGTATTGAGTAGCTGTAAACTAGATGTGTCACATGCACAAAGATTCACAATTATCCAACTTGCTTGGCTAACATGATACTCAAGAAAGTTGGAAGTGTTTTTGTAACCTTATTTATTGATAGTGATAGCTAAGGTGATAGTCACACTTCTATAGTCACGTATGCAATGAAAGACAAGGTATTCCTGCTGAAAAGTCATGGCAAGATCTTTCAATTTTACTCGATTTTCATCAGATTTATTACCTACATTAAGCGAAGACTATGCTAGTACGTAGGTAGCTTATTAGTTATTTGCAAGTTTGCGAGAGCAGCACAGTGGCATAGCAGTTCTGACACCAAACGTGTGAGGCCAGCATGTAGGGGCCAGCCGAGGGGGAGATCTGGTATCTTGCTACGACATTCAGCAGGGATATCCAAATGGAAAATGGCAAATAATGGGTAGGTAATACATACCAAATCATCCTTGAAATGTCTTGAAACCTCTGCTTGAAGTCTCGGATGTCTTGAAATCTCTGCTTGAAGTCTCGGATGTCTTGAAACCTCTGCTTGAAGTCTCGGAGGTCTTGAAACCTCTGCTTGAAGTCTCGGATGTCTTGAAACCTCTGCTTGAAGTCTCGGAGGTCCGGAGTCTTCACATAAGACCCAGGTACAAGGTTGTAGCTTTCGACAAGAGTAGCTCTGGAAGTCAGACGGACTCCTCACTGTTGTCAGGACTGGTGTCTCCATGGCTGGGTGGGGCGTATCACTGGTCGGAAGTTCATCAAACGATGACGACCACCCAAGTCGGCCAGTCAAAGATTTGCAGAGACTTATACAAGGAATGCTGTTCTCTTCTTTGCTTGTTTCATGTGTCCGCAATGCCAGACCGGACACTCCTGGAATGTCCGTAGGACGGGTAGATTCCAGGATTGGTGGCGGTTGAGAGACGGGAGTGATTTTCAACGCTTCATCTTCATCGAGGCATAGAGACGAGCCGATATATGATAGTGATGAGTCCTTCACAGCAATTGGCAACTGATCGGGTATCAGAGTGCTGGCAACGTCAACGTCCGATGTGACGGGACAAGTTCCCAAACGAGGTGTCCACAAGCCCGCTAGCAGAAGTGGTTGATTGGTCCATGTATTGAGCAAGCTTGAGTTGTCAACTCCCTCAATAAGTCGTTTGCTATGTCTAATAATTCAGTATCTCTAAGAAATGCTCTACACTGGTAGTACATATGGCTTGAGAGCTGCAATCGCTCCCCTCATAGCAGAATAACTTGACAGTAAGCCATCATTAAGAGAAAGACGTATCCATGCTCGAGATCGACCAACATCTGTGCTTACTAGAAATAATACTTGTTTGATATCACTTGTCCCAATTGCTTGACTCACTCGGTTTATAAATGTATCTTTCAACCCATGTACCTATAAAGATTGCTTCGAGAACACTGCACAACGAACTTGTCACATCATCGGTGCCTAATAGTTCACTTTTATCATCACAAGTCCTATCATCTTTTTCTGTCACAAGTCCTTCACGCCCAATTAGTCCCGCTGTCACGTTACGAAGAAATGAGTTCATGACAATTTACAGTCTTGGGACTGATTATGGCTAGTGCTAGAAGAATTGATGTTTGGCACGCAATTAGCATCAACAAACGATTGCCTCAAATTAAACGACTCGAGAACTTTCTTTGTGTTATCGAGGGCCGAACCATCTCGCAGAATCTCATAAACGCCCACAACTGTCAAATCTACGACAGTTGACCCAGAGCGGAAGTTTCCTAAATTACCTCCGTCAAACACTCCATCAAGTTGTGGCCAAATATCCTGAAATTCTTGCGTTTGCAAGCAACTCGGTTCATTACTACGATTAGCACTTGTCAATGCGAGTGGCGATTCAAGCAAATTCGCAACCTCCTGTATGAAGGAGTGGTAAGGAATTCTTATTCCTACCTTCTTCGTGGTGGGATTGAGGGACGGATTTAGTCTTGTCGTTCTATTCAGAACTATTGTAACCGGGCCAGGAAGAAGAGCCGACAGGAGACCAGCTGGCAAATTATCAATGTATCCCCAAAGGCTAATATCGTCAATATTACCCACACATATTGCAAGGGGCTTCATACCAGCTCGCCCTTTTATCTTGTAGAGTTTCTCAACTGCTACAACATCCTGAGCAAGGCAAGCCAGACCGTAGACTGTATCAGTCGGCACAGCAATTACTTTACCGTAATTCAATAGACGGGCTGCTTTACGCTTGTCGCTGGTACTGGTCCCAAATACTGACATCGAACCAAAGTTGTTAATTCGTGGTAGGATTAAGCTAGACCACTGTTACCATTTCGTTTAGGTACTACCTACTCCAATCAGTAAGCACCATGCCAGGTGTCACTTCCATATCACATTGATAAAGCAGTATGGCAGACAGAAGGTTATGATAAGTACTACATAGGTAGGTAGGTACCTTGGTAGTAGGCTTACCCCTAGGAGTAGGGTTGATTTACATTAATGTTTATATTTACGTAAGTAGGTAGGTAGTATACAATACGGTGATCGCTAAATTGAAGACGATTTCGAAAAACAACGATTGCAGCAAGATGAAAAAAGAAAAATACCGCCCTTGCTATTTTCTTTTAAAACGTTCCAAAACCATGAACACACTCAAAACAAACACACACACAAATATAATGCACACCACACAGACACAACAGTCACAGGCAGGCACACCAACACAACACAACACAACCAGTCTTGCCAATCATTGCGCGGTTCATTCAAAATGAATGAGTATGAGGAATCCAAAAATCAATGGCACCAACCTGAGTAATTAATACTTTCTGCGTAATTAGCATAATTAGCATAATTAATAAACATAGATAAAATAATATATAATTATATAATATGGTCTTTATAGGTATCCATCGAAAGATCGTCATGTCTACAATCTATAAATCATAAACAGTTATTTTTTTCATTCACATATTTAATTAATACCGTATAATTAATTATTTTATAAAAATCGCCATCCAACAGAAAGTTCAAAATGACCCTCTTTAGTTTTAATAAAACTTGGTAGGATTGGTCACAAGTCCAAAGTAAAACATACATATTTTTTGGTTTGTCCATTTATTGAGTACTTTTGGATTTCCAGGCCTCAAATAATCAAAATGTTGGTTTCCATTCCTTCACTTGAACTGTTCTAACTTTTAAACCGTTCAACTCAGAAGCTTCGTCTTTTTCAAATTGTGTGAAACTTATTGTTAGGGACTAAGTAGTATGTACATATCAGGGGGAAAAAGTCAAAATTTTGACTTCTAAAAAGCCTATATTCACAAAAACGTATTTCTTCTACTTTTCAATGCATTTTGATGAAATACGGGTTAAATGTACACAAGAAAGGATTTGTTATCGATGGCCAATGGGTACTTAATGGGTACCAGTGGCGGTTTGTGCATGAGGCAAGGGAGGCTGTGCCTCCCTAAATATTAGAGAAGAAGAAAGGGATTGCATCGTATTTCACAACTCTTAACTTCATATATAATTGTGTATATCATTTTAATTTTAAATTATATAAATATTAGTATTTTACTTTGACTGATTGGTTTAATTCGCCACGCCTATCCCCGACAATGAGTGCGCGCGCTGCTGAATACACGTTAGCCGTATACGCGGACTGCAAGGGAGGCTGAGCTGCTTACAGCCTCGTGTAGCCTCTGATTTCTACAGGCGAGGGGCAAGCGCGGGAGTGCGGGGTAAGCGCGACGCATGCAGAGCTATGATGACGTCAGGGAGGCGGCGAACATGCCCGAGAGGCTCCGAGCGAACGACGAAGCTTTCTGCCCGCGCCGCTCTGCCCGCGCGTTTACTGTAGTATTTTATAATTACGTTTAATATATAAAACGTATTTATAAAATATTTTTCTGCCTCCCCACATTTCAAACCCACAAACCGCCACTGATGGGTACTGTTTTAAGGAAGGGGGGGGGGGGGGGGCAATGATAAATTCACTCATTTCTTTAGGGGGGAGAGGACGAATTTCCCAAATATTCAGGGTTATTATTTGTAGGCTGACCAAATATCAATTATATTATGTGTATCTTAGAAATTACAATCGAGAGAAACAAATAAACTTGCCCCCCCCCCCCTGGCAGAAATATGAGGAGGAATTATAGTTTTCATCATTTTTATTTTGTAAAGATATTATCCGTTGTCATGACCTGCTGTAGCATTACCATTGACTTGGGTACCAAATACTGTTCAATGGCATTACCGCATTATTACCCCAAGTTAGCAAACCATATAATAACAGTGACTCGGCCAGGGCATAGTATACCGACCTAATTGTTGAGAATGACAGTATAGATTTTAGTTTATACAAATGAAATGAACAAGAACGCAAACGGTTGCACTTGCAAAGGGCATCAATTTCAGGCTTCCAAGAGAAATGTCTATCTATTAGAAGTTAGAACGCCAAGATATACCTACATGACTACAAACAATGTCAATCTCCTCTGAACACGTGTTCATGGAACTCCATATTCATGGGGAGTTATTCTTAATTCACTTGTCGTCTAGTATCAATTGATACGGCGTCACTACCATGTTAAATAGATAGCATAGTGAGACCGTATCAAGTGAAACGAGACGACAAAGGAATTTAGAATAACCCCCATGGAGTGTAGACAAGAAAAGGAGTGAAAGATCAGCTTTACCGGAGTGTCAATATTTTTGTTATAAGGTGAGCAAATATGCATCAGTTTTGTCTTGCCCGAATTTATAACAAATAAATCTAGTCAGACTTTTTACAAACTATTATTTTATTTCAATCAATATTTCATCCACCCTTCTGTGGACTTCTTCAGGAAGAAAACTGAACAAACAGCAAAATATGAAAGGAAACAGAAATGAACAACACGAGCAACATAATATGAACAACATTATGTTCTGTTCCAACATGAGGAACAGAAGAGCAAATCTGGTTGATCACCAAGTCAAGTCATTACTTGTTGATCACGCATTTGAAAATCACCACAACATTGAATGGGAGAAGATAGGCAAGTTTTGGAAGGAAGAGCAGTGGGGAAGAAGAAGGTTTAAGGAGGCAGGAACCATGGCAGTATTAAACAAAGAAGGCATCAATGTTCTAAGTCAACCCAGTTTCGATTTTGACAAAATTTGGTTGGAGAAAATTTAAGTTTTGAAACAATAAGTACAATTTGTATTGTAACAATCAAAATAACTTTTTTAGGGTGTTTGGAAATTACATTGATTTGGTACAATGTATATAAATTGTTTATAGTAATGATAAGAATAAATATGTATTATAATTGTTAGGAACTTAGCTTAACGAATATTTAAGATACATGGAAATCATATTTAGAAATCTTAAAGAACAAGCTCTCGTATAGCTATGTCGTTATAGTGTATGCAGTCAAACTGCATCATTGCATCGAATAAGAGCATCGTTTTGTTTCTCAAATGGAAGATATCCGCAAGTCAAATGTAGTTTTGAGATATTCGACGTTGAATGGAAATTCATAATGGTTTTATGAATATAATTCACAATTTTTGAGTGAACGTCTCCATTCTGCACTTTTGGACACTTTCTCTGTTCTTTTTTGTTTGGCCCGACGCCACAGGCCACAGTTTTTTTCCGATAGAGCTGAAATTTTGCATACATTCTAATATCATCATTCTAACTTACTCGTGTATAGATTTTGAGAAATGATCTCCGATTGGTTCAAAAATGAAAATATAGATCTCACGATTGGTCGAAAATCAAAATGCTGCGATTAAGTTCAAATTCAGCATGGACATTAAGAGTCTACGATACTTGATGAAATCCATGTTTTATGAAGCACAAAAAGGCGGCCCCTACTTTTTTCTAAACGGCTTTACCGATTGTCTTCAAATTTTCACAGATTATAGATAAATAATAAATCTGTGCCTCTAGTGAGCCAAAAGTGTAATTTTTTGTTTAGAATTTTCAGGGCAGTGGTGCCAAAAAGACTAATATATTGCACATGTTAGCACTTCCTCAAAACGAGAAAAAACATTTTTTATATTTTTTTTGATCACTAGAGGCACAGATTTACTCTTTATCTCTATGCTGTTAAATTTTGAAAACAATCGGTCAAGCCGTTAAGAAAAAAGTAGGGCCGCCTTTTTATGGTTTTTTGTGGTTTTCAATATTTGAATTAAAATAACTTACTTCACAGCAGTATATGCAACATGCAACACAATGATTAAATGTCACAAATGTCACGTACAACCCAGAGCTAATGCATTTTCATGCATTTCTAAGATTTTTTTCACATCGGAATCGAAATTTTCTGCGAGTCCTGTCGACTCTTAAGACTACCATTTTCGATTTTTTTACAAGTTTTAAGCAAAATCATTAGATAACTTGTGCTGTGCACTTATTGACATTTTCTATGTTTGAAACTGTCAGAATAGATGGTATCGGGAAATTCCACTGCTTTCTGGATTGTTTTATGTAGGTACCAAAGTGTATAGATGGCTATTCTCAGTTTCAATGAAAAACATATTCTTGTTGATTGTGTGGATTTAATTTTAATTCATAAGGGATGTATATTATTTATATGTATAACTACATATCTAGGTATCAATTATTTTTTTTGAATATGGATCGTGTTTCACAGTTATGTTAGAAGCAACGTTTCGACTAGATAGCACATGTAACATCTCATATTTTACACATTTCCAGCCTAATCGGTCAAGAATTTACAGACTTACTGCTATTTTAAGTGTTTTGACTTTTGAATATCTGTTCACAGAGATTGATGGAGAAGTATCAAATTCATGGTACATTGATCTGTTATTCAATTTTTCCAGAACGTTCATGGAAAGTTGCGATGAAAATCAGTAATGAATAATAATGTACAGTTAGTTAGTTATCTTCGATTATTAATGGATCGTGCTCGATTGGCGATGTTGCGCGTGTTGGTGCGCGCTCATCAATACGTTACACAGAGCGTTTTCCTAGTATTTAATAATTATTTCTTCTAAAAGATCGTACCTACTATTTGAATTTAGTAAACATTGCTCTTAAATTAGGGATTTTTTACACTGCAGCATATTCTCTGCTTTAGTTAATGTAGTTAGCTAATATAGTCAAAACTTGATGCCTTAGTACTTAGGTTTTTCTCTCTCAGATACCAAACAGTCGAAGATAAAAAAATTAAGTAAAGAGTCAGACAAAACTGAAAATATATTTAATATTAACTGCATTTTAACATAGTATGCATGAGTATATCTTTAAATCCCAATTAAATAAAACAACAAAATTAATGAGAATAATAATTAAGAATAATTAACAATAATATTTAAGGGCGGTCATATATTTTTTCCCGCCAAAAGCGATTTGGAGCGGTTTTCGAGCGAAATACAAACTATAAATAGTAAATACCTATATTTAACAAACGGTTATGAATATCGAAAAAGCACGTGCCCGACACATACTGACCACATAGTAGGAGCAAAGTTATGACAGTAAGCAATGAAAATGTAGATAAAGGTTCAATACATGTCACCTCGGTCTTGCTTTTTCGATATTCATAACCGTTTGTTAAATATAGTCGTTTATATTTTGTATTTCGCTCGAAAACCGCTTCAAATCGCTTTTGGCGGGAAAAAATATATGACCGGCCTTAATGAACAATAATAACGACAAAAAGGAAAGAATAAAGGAAAATTATCAAATAGAGTCGGGTGTCGCCAGTTCAGGTATCTGAAATAGAAATAAAAATAAAATATGAAGCTGCACCATTCATGGAGATTATACACAGCTGAAATTTAGTGATAAACACCTTTATATAGTGCACCGTGAGGGAAACTGAGTTAGTGTACATGTATTGTAATTATTTTGCATTAAAATTATGTCACACAATGCCAATGGAGTTTATTATTACTTTCTCTTTGTATTGTAAAAAAGTAACAATATCTAAGAGAGAAATGTTTTCAAAATATTACCCATTGCTCTAGCTGAAACGACATTTTAGACCTTCATTTTTCATGCAAAAGTGAGCGCACTCAAAGTTCTCAGCAAATGATATTGTTTTTTAGCTCGGTCTCCTTGCATTTTCATCTGCATTTTAAACAAACACCAAAAAAAAATATTCTCTCCAAACTTACAGGATCAGAGCCATGCCTTACCATTCTACAATTCGGAAGAGATTAAGTTAAAACTTAAAAGTATAAAAAATATCAAAAATGAATATCAAAAATATCACAAATATAAATATTTAATATTGATATTTTTTATATATTTGATATTTGATATTTTTGATATTTTTTTGAAATTTAATATCAAAAATAAAATATCATTCAGGTTACAAAGAGGACAGAAAAGTCCCAGAGAAGACTGGCAGCTAGCGCGGGGACCGAGGCAGTGTGATGTTATGCGCAGTAAAGTGCGCAAAAGGGACCGCCAAATTCAAACAGGTGGAAATCTTAGTTTTGGTTGGCTGCTTAAGAATGTTAGAATACAGTGTAATGTTTATGTGCAGACGGCAAATCCATGGCATCTTCTTTCCAAGGCGACCAGCAAGTGTTATACTGATCCATATCAACAGGATAGTATAACTGGGACATCTGACGAAGGAGAATTGAAATAAGACACTGACAAATGTAAATTAAACATATTTATTGATGTAACGTTCCATCTAAGTTTACAAACCTTCCCCTCATTATACTATATCCGAAATACCTCGACTGGACTCCAGGAGTGTTGTCCATATACGAATATATTTGCTCAAAAGTACGTACATGCTGATAAGGAGAAGGGCGATGATTATAAGCAAGACAATTATTAAGTATATCAACATGGAGACCATTAACATAAGCAAAAGTTGCAATTTTAATTCTTTCTGTATCTTCTTCTTCTTCTTTTCCTTCAGCCTTTTCCCACTAGGTGGGGTCGGCGACATGGCACAATCTTCTCCAACTGACAGGTCTAGTTCCCGCATGTCCTCCTCAACTTTCTTCTCTAGAGTCTTAGATGGTCTTCCTCTCCTTCTCTTTCCTTGCACCTCCCGCTTCAAAACTCTATGACACATGTGCTCCTCTTCCTGCCGTTGTACATGTCCCCACCAACGTAGTCTATTTTCACGTAGCTTTGAAACAATTGGTGCAGTCTTCATTTTTCCTCTGATCAGCTCATTCCTAATCCTGTCTTTACGGGTAACTCCAAGGGACCACCGCAGCATTCTCATTTCCGTCACATGTAACAATGTTTCTTCCTTCTTCTTAAGGGCCCAGCACTCCGAACCGTACATCATGCAGGGACGCACAACCTGATTGTAGATCCTTGACTTAAACTTCAAAGGCATTCTTTTGTCGCATAGTACGCCTGTCATGTCCCTCCACTTAGCCCATCCGGCTTGAACTCTGGCCCTCACATCCGCTCCAATTCCACCGTCTGCCTGGAGGGTCGACCCTAAGTACCTAAACTTGTCGACCTGCTTAAGCTCAAAGTCTCCGATTTTCAAACTTTCTCCCGGATCATCAAAACAGGGCATATACTCAGTTTTGGTTCTGTTGATCTTTAAACCATGCCGTTCAAGTGCTGTGGTCCAGTTATTGAAGTCTTCCTGAACTTGAGTTCTATTGTGGTCACAAAGAAGGATATCATCCGCAAATAGGATGTTTTGCGGAGTATCTCGTTGGATGTTCCTAGATACCGTGTCCATAACCAGAATGAAAAGAAATGGGCTTAGAGCCGACCCTTGATGAAGCCCCACTCTGACAGGGAACTTGGCACTAACTCCAGCTGCGCTGCGTACATACGACTCGCTTCCCGTATACATGTTCTGGATCAGACTCACATATGGCTTTGCTGCATGCTTCTTCCACAGGCTGTACCAAACCAAATCCCGTGGTACCCGGTCGTATGCTTTCTCCAAGTCTATGAAAGTACAGTGGAGCGGTCTTTGGTGTTCTCTACATCTTTCCAGCATTATCCTTGCAGCAAAAATAGCATCCATGGTGCCTCTTCCCTTCATGAAACCTCTTTGGTTGTCGCTTATGTCCCCCTCCAAACAACGACGTAGGCGCCCGTCAATCACCCTCTCCAACCATTTCATACAGTGACTCATAAGCTTAATTGGCCGGTAGTTACTGCAGTCTTGTACGTCTCCCTTCCGCTTATAAATAGGAACTATGCAACTCGTCCTCCAAGCGTCCGGTATTTGCGCCTCTCCCATGACTCGATTGAAGAACCAAGTCATGTACTTAATGCCAGCTCGGCCAAGCGATTTAAAGGCATCAATCAGAATCCCATCAGGCCCTGTTGCTTTACCCAGTTTCATTTTACGTATGGCCTCACTCACTTCTCTTTCAGACAACGGATCTACTACATCGTCGTTTTCCTCTGTGATGTCAAGTTCTTCCCTTGGGTTCTCCTCATTCATCAGCCCCTCAAAATACTCTTTCCACCTTCGACTTATTTCTGAAGCACCCATGACCACATTGCCTGCACTATCCTTCATGCATGTGACCGACCCAATGTCCTGCCTCTTTGCTGCCCTTCCTTTCGCTATCTTGAATATTGCCTGCTCCCCTTCCCTCGTGTTCAAATCCGCGTAGAGCTGCTCCACCGCTTGTGTCTTCCCAATTGCCACCTCTTTTTTCGCGTTCCTCTTCGCCTCACGAAATCTTTCTCTGCTTTCCTCCGTCGGATCTTTACATTTCTGTTTAAATGCCTTCTTCTTTTCCTTCAACGCATCCTGAAAGCTGTCATTCCACCACCAAGTATCTCTCTCTACAACTTGCCCACCTTTCGATTTTCCCAAGACCTGCTCTCCAATTTCTAAGATCTTACAGCTTAAACCACTCCAGATTTCTTCGACTGAGCTGTCTTCTCCTTGTCGCATGCTCTGTATCTCTTCCTCCATTTTACCAACCCAATGCCTTCGTACTTGAACATCCTTGAGCTTTCACCACTTTATTCTTGGATCAAACTTCCTTGTTCTCTGCTTGGCCCCTTTTACTTTCATATCACACACAAGCAACCTATGTTGTTCAAAGGCGCTTTCTCCCGGAATAACCTTACAGTCAAGACACATATTCCTCTCCTGCCTTCTCATTAAAATGTAGTCTATTTGAGATTTATTGCCACCACTCTTGTAAGTTATGACATGTTCATCTCTCTTCTGAAAGTAGGTGTTCATGACGGAAATCTGGTGTGCAACTGCCCAGTCCAATGCTCTTTCCCCACCAGTGTTCCTCTGACCAAATCCAAAGCCTCCATGTATTACTTCGTAATCTGTCCTCTCCCTTCCGACGTGACCAATCAAATCCGCACCAATAACCAAACTCTCTTGCTGTGGTATTCCATTCACAATATCGTCCAAATCTAAATAAAACTGGTCTTTTTCGTCATCCCCACAACCACTTTGGGGGGCATAACCACTTATAATATTCATGATGTTTTCATTCGTCAGATTTATCTTAATTCTAATCAGCCGGTCACTCTTCCTCTCCACCTCAATGACGGAATTCTTGAGCTCATTACTAATTATTATTCCAACGCCGTTCCTGGTGTTCGTGACTCCATAGTAAAATATCTTGTATCCTTCCCCAAGTTCCCTGCTCCGATCACCTTTCCACTTCGTTTCTTGCACACACAGTATGTCAATGTGGCGTCGCTCCATTAAATCCACAACTTCTCTACTCTTGCCATTCAATGTTCCGACATTAACCGTGGCGATTCTGACCGTTGTCTCCCTTTATTCTCTTATATTCTTATACTTTGACCCTCGGGTTCTGGTCCCAGCAACCGGGCGTCGCTGCTGGGCGTCGCTTCTGGGGGACGCCCTAATTATTACATCATTCGTCATAGATATACTACCATATACTTGCAGCCCTTGGGTTCTGGTCCCAGCAGTCGGGCGGAGCTGCTGGGCGTCGCTTAAGGGGGACGCCCTAGTCCTGGTATCATTGTAATAATTTGTTGTATGTGCCATGTTGGTTTTTGTTTAGCCACTTTTACAGCCGGTTGGCCAGACCTGACGCCTTGGTTTATTTCAGAGGTCCTTCTCTTATGATGGTTGCCTTACCAGGCTAACGGGTCCATCCTACCCGGGGGCACATATTTAATGGCGGTGCTGCTCGCCATGTCCCGAAACCGTCATTGGGCACATGAGGCTTTTGCATGGGAGGTGTTCCCAGGACCTCCCACCACGCCCTGCTGGTCCCGGCGCTGCATTGTCAGCGACTGCTTATTCGTATGCTAAGAAACATAGCATCTTATTTCGCAGCTAACCCTCATATCTGAGGGCCGTTCCACTCTCCGCAACCCTGTGGACGCTTCTGGTAGCCTGCAGCTAGGCCGAATTCTTTCTGTATAATTAGGATTAACTTTAAAAAATAACTGTACAATAAAGTTAGGCCAAAGACCTTTATCACCAATAATGTCTTGTACAAGTAGCTACGGGTTGTTTTGAATTTGTTGAAAACTAATCATGAATGTAGAGCATTCTTCCGAACTGGGAAAACGAAATCACCTGTTTGAAATTGGCGGTCCCTTTTGCGCACTTTACTGCGCATAACGTCACACTGCCTCGGTCGCCGCGCTAGCTGCTAGTCAGAGAAGTCCCAAGCACAGAGGTCCCAATTATTCTACAAAATACAAGTCAAATTGAGTGAAATAACATATTGGACCGATTCATTAGGTACTCTCTTTGTCGGGGAAGAGCTTTACCTAAATGAATGCTTTGTGGATAATGATAAAGGATAGAATGGATCGAGGTGGTTAGTTTGTAGCTTTAAAGCATTTTCTTTTTGATTGAGAAAATCCACGAAATTGTCTCAGCCATGAAAGTAGACCGCAGGAAACGAACCCGGGTCCTGGGCAAGACCAAAGACTAAAGAGTTACCACATGAGCCAAACTGTCCTGAGACCTTAGCTTGAAAAATAATTATGTACGTAAATAGAAAATGATAAGAACCAGATTATAACTCCATTGTAAGAGATTTATTTTTTTCCATTTAGGTGAGAAGGTCCTTGGCAGTATTCTTTTATGTAGATGTTTGTATCTCAGTGTTGACTGTTGTGAAGTTGTTAAGTAGCATGATGCAAAATAACATGTTACTGGTAACATGCTACTTTTGCCAGTAAAAGTAACTGTATACATAATGTGTTACTTTAAAAATGAAGTAATTGTAATTTATCCAGTTACTACTTTCTTTATTGAAAAAGTATCTGCAACTTTTTTCCCATTACAATTTTGAATAACTTAACTGTTCACAACTATTCACAAAATATATCCAAAAAAATAATTCTTTGCCTACTGCTGCATCACATCGTTGAGCTTTGGCTTTCCTAGCATTTTATTATTTATTACAGTAGTTGAAATGTGTGATAAAAATGTGATGAGAGTAGGTACACTCGACAATTCATAAAACGGTATTTGAACGAAACAGATTGGCTGCTGATCAGGTTAATTGACAATCAATCCTTGTTATTATCAATGAAATCAGAGCTCACCTACTAGAGGTAGATGACGAGTAAGTATAGACTTCATCAGATGATGCCATCACATTTTTTTCAGACAATCCATTTCTTTCAAATACCATTTTATGAATTGTCGAGTGTACCAGAAAAGTTGTCACTTTTTAACATTTTAATTTGGTATTTTTATTGGTCAAATAATACGAAGAATAAAGTTCGTTCACGATTAGAATAGCAAGCCCGTGTACTACTGTAGTCAAGCGAGCATTTGTAAACCTATACATGTAAATATCAATTATCAAAGAATATGTACAAGACAACTGTAGATAAAGATAAATCAATTTTATTGAAGTTTCTAATATTTTCTACTATTAAAAAGTGTGTATTTCACATACTTTATACAATTTCAATAATACACAGAAGAAAGACTTGCCATTGACAGGGCAGTGTTCATGTGACCGACCAATGAACGACGTGATAGACTTGCTATTCTAATCGTGAATGAACTTTATCAAAATGGTAATTAGTTACAAAATAAAAAATAAAAAAATCATTGAAAGACTAATTACAAAGTATTAAAATGTGAAGTTGTCAGCTATCATGTCTCGAACTTGAATTAAATATGATAGAATGTATTCATTTGATGGGGCAGCCATTTCTTATTGCCTACTAGCATTATGGGAAATTTGACGCATTAAAGCAAATTATTGGTAGTTTCAAGGTTAAATTAAAAAATAACAAAAAACTTAATAAAGATTTCTTCAATAGTAGATGTAATAAATACACACAAAAATAAACAAAATGCTTTAACAGAACAAATCCAATGTTGGATGCCCCAAAGTTGAATTGAAAACTTGAACAATGATTTAAGCCTCAACATCTGCATTTCAAATAGTTTACCTACGAATAATAAGACTGTGTACTTATAAGCACTTTTAATGAAAATAACCTGGTATGAATACAGCAAAAAATTATGTGTGAAAGCGAGCACATTGTAAATATGTATTGAGAAATGCCCGTGTAGCGAGCGCATGTGGAGCGAGAGAACTACTGGCTGGAGCAGGTAAACAGCTGGTGAAGCGCGCACGGCCAGCAGAGGTTGGGTGGGACCTACGTCACAACAACCAGGTATTCAAACTTCGCGGGGCTCGAGCGTCTGAACCAAACATCGCATTGAGTTCGCGTTTGCAACATTCTATTTCTGGTACCAATATACACAAAATTTTCTTCTTGTTGGCCATGACAGCCCACCTTTAAGGTGGCGCGATCACTCGAGGCATAGTTTCGGATCTTCATTGATTTTTGTGTACTTATTGATAATCATGCCATACATAATCCTTGAAAAAATTAAACACTTCTCGTGTCTAGTTCCTGAGATAATTTGAGTTTTCTTCCCCATGTTATCTTATGGCAGCCAAGTGAAATTGTGTCATTTTTAAGCTAATATGAAGTTCTAATTTTTTTGTACCGTTAGATTTTAACAAAATACTTTTTTTCTCGTAGACCTACGGACATTCTATCAGGGAAAAAATTGAAAACGATACCAACGTGTGCTATTTTAAAAGTTATACACCAAATTCGAAATGATTTTCCTATACCTCCCACATTAAAGTTTTGTACATTCTCAAAAAACGTAAAATTGAAAACTCATTATTGGGCGGGAGTTGCAAACGATAGGACATTAAATGAGACTTTAATACTTAAATATAGTTGAACTGTTGTAAAAGGTATTTTGAAATGGTAATTTCAAAAATAAATAAAAATGTACTATATCGAGTGATCGCGACACGTTAAGAAGATTTCGACTTTCTTTTCTGGAGTAACATCATTGGTGGTGAAGAACAGCTCAAAACTTTCAGCTTGTACTCCAAAATCTTAATTGGCAGGGTCAAATTCGCTATTTTTCCAAAATACGACATGTTTGCAAACTTTAACTGTGGGTCCACGGCGCACGGTTTGGCGAAAAAATTTAATTTCTGATGTACATTTAAAGCATCTACTCCTTTCTTTAATAAACTAATATTTATCTCCATAAATGCCCTCCGTGCGCCGTGGACTCGCATGGTGCTGGGGGGGGGGGGGGGGACCACCCATTTGTTTCTCTTGATCGCAATTTCTAGGACACAAATAATTGCTATTTGGTCACCCTACAAATAACCCTGATATTTGGGAAATTCGCCCTCCCCCCCTAAAGAAATGAGCCTGGATTTATCATTGCCCCCCCCCCCCCTCCTCACCTTACAGGCTTACAACAGAAAAGTGTTCTGGCATTTAGCACCCATTAGCCATTGACATTTAAACTTGTGTACATTTAACCCATATTAAATCATAATGCATTGAAAATTAGAAGATATAATTTTTGTGAATAGGCCTGTGAATAGGCCTTTTTAAAATCAAAATTTTAACTCCCCCCCCCCCCCTCCCCCTTAAATGATCATATTAATTAGTCCCCAGTAATAAGTTTAAAAAAATTTGAAAAAGACAAAGCTTCTGGAGCTGAACGGTGTAAAAGTTAGAACAATTGAAATGAAGGAATGGAAACCAAAATTTTGATTTATTGAGGAACTTCAAAAGTACTCAATTAATGGACAAACAAAAAAATAGTATGTGTTACTAAAACTTTGGGCTTGTGGCCAATCCTACCAAATTTTATCAAAATTGGGGAGGGTCATTTTAAGCTTTCCGATGAATGTCGATTTTTGTAAAATAATTAATTATACGGTTAGATAGTACATAACTCTGTGAATGATAATATTGAACTTTTTATTTTATATGCATTGTGGACATGACGAGCTTTCGATGGATACCCATAAAATATTATAAAATGAAATATATTATTTTATCTATTTTTATTATCGATTATGCTAATTATGCTAATTACTCCGAAAGTATTAATGATTCAGCTTGGTGCCATCGATTCGATTGATTTCTCATATTCAATTCGGTAAGAGTACCAAATTTCATGTTAGTATCACTAAATGCACTAATTTTAGAAATCTTGACTCCACTAATAGGAAGAGTTACTCAATTACCAAATGCAATTTTAAGATTATCATTATCCACATTATCATGCGACAGCAGGATTTTATTAATGCATAGGTAGTTGTCTATTTGCTTTGAATGCATAATGTGTATGTTACTTTGCCATTATAGGCACCTACTATTATACTATTATATCTTAATTTTAATTTTAACTATAGGCTAGAACTTTTTTCTTCTTACAGGTTATATGGAAGAACAGACGCATGTGTCTGAATATCGCCTCTTTTGTAATGTATTCTTCGTGCAAAATAAAGACATAATAATAAGATGTATTTCAATTTAACAGCAAAGTATGTCCAAAGTTGCATTACTTTCGGTACACTCCTCCTATATACGTAATTGAACTATAGTCGATTCTAGACGCAGAAACACTCGTTGTTCTCGTTTATAATGTATCAGTAAAATCATTTGGTCTCATTGTATCCTCGACCATTTATTGCCCATCCCTTGTTCGAGGTCGTTTACAACCTTGTAGCTATTAGCTCGCTAAGGGTTATAAAGATTAGATCCGAAAAAATGGACCTCGAGTGGGTGAAAACGTAGACACATTTGATGATCTATTGGCTCTGCGGCAGAGTTGATACAGAGAGCTTTCCACAGCTAAGGTATGTTTTCACACTTTTAGGTTTTTATGATAGGGTCAGTTCCATTGTTAGTGAGAACAATGATGTATCAGAAGATAGAACAGACTATAGAGATGGGTTGATTCCAATTTGCTACGGTTCATATTCCATTATCGATTCCTCGAAACAATTCTTGCATTCCGATTCTTGACCGATTCCGATTATTCAGGATTTATTTATTTAGTTATTATGTACTATTTAGTATTTATCTATAGTAACAATTAATAATTTAAATAAATTATTGTCATTTCACACTCTGCCTTTATAGGAAAATTTATTTTTAACAGAATAAATCAAACAATACTTTTTTAACTGACTAACAACAGCCATTTTATTTTCCCTCAAGTGTGTAAAGTAGGTACTCAACACCAATCAAGCAGATACCAGCTTATTGATTTGTAAATTCACATTTCAAACCAATTAAAAAGTATCAACAAAATTGCTTGAAATATGAAAATATTCTACATTGCTAGATATGGGGAATATATTGCCATCCAAATATTAGTAATATTCCCCAAAATTTTGAAAATTACAAATTTTGTATTTTTGAGATAGGTATTTTTATAGATTGAAATGAATATTTTACCCCATACAATGTGCCCACATATCATGGGACCTCATCTTAATCACAAATCTAGGTAGCCCAAAACGCCATTAAGAATTATTAAATCATTAGTTTACATAATAAAAATTGACCCAATGGCACAAAGTTTAAACCACATCCCTCCAGTATTTGTAAACTTGGTTGCATCAAACAGACCAGTTATGGACATACTAGTCATCAGGTTAAGAGTTAATTTCCTGACACTCATTTTGATTGGTTTTTCTTGGAGTACATGATAAACATGTTCTAATTATTCAACAATAAAGACAACTATCTTTCCAAAGCCTATTGGAGACAGGCAAGGGGCTGTGCATAAAGGACGTCACGCTTCAGGGGGGGAGGGGGGGTGCACCAGTATGGGACACAGTGTGACAGGGGGGAGGGGGGGTACTGGAGGCAGTAGGACGTCACAATTTGATATAGATATTTTCAAACATTTTAAATTTCAGTTGATATGTCGGGACCGGAAATTTCGCTAAAAATTATAAGTTCAGATACATTTTACAGTAAAAAATATTCTATTTAAGGGGGGGTAGAGACAGATTTGTGACGTCCTTTTAGGGGGGGGGGGGGTCTCGAAAAGTGTGACACAGTGTGACAGGGGGGAGGGGGGGTGTCAAAATATCCCATTTTTAGCGTGACGTCCTTTATGCACAGCCCCCAAGATAGTTAGATGAAAACACAGCCGTCTGTAAACTTGTCGTTCGTTCCTCCTCTCCTGTGAGCTGCCTGTCTTCCGAGTAAAAATTGTAGTTCCTCAATTGCCGTCCCGGGAAGGGGCCGCCACCGTCGCCTCGGCTATTTAAATGCGCGACGGTGGCGGCCCCTTCCCGGGACGGCAAGTGAGGAACTACAATTTTTACTCAGAAGACAGGCAGCTCACAGGAGGAGGAGGAACGAACGACAAGTTTACAGACGGCTGTGGATGAAAATCATAAAACCAGGAATGTCATTGGTTGTTGCCATGACAATACAATCCTAATCGGTTTAAAAGAGGATTGAAAAACCGGCCCATAGTCTCATACATACTCCGCCCCCATGTAATAGACAATTGCTAACAGGAATTCTACTATATAGAGGTAATAAATAAGTAGACATAAATAAGACTGGTCTATAAGAATGCACTATGGTCTAGTTATCCGTTTTGAATGGACTATGAATAGCATACCAATTGTGTCAGAGTCCTCCAAGCCATCCTTTACAGCGTCCTCCAGAACGTCTACCACGGAGTACTCCACAACGTCCACGTACATTTGCAGGGCGCTGAAAAGGAAGAAAATAATTTAGAATAATAAATTATTTACTTACAATACAAGAATAGGTAGGATTGTTTACTTAATTGACACGAGAGAGAGATGGAGCGGGGGGGGGGGGGGAGAGACTGCATTACGAGACTGTGGCAAGAAAACCCTTAACCAGAGCGCTGCTTGCTGCAGGGCTTCAGTCGGAATGACCTTCAGGCGCCTCCAGGTCTCTGTACCGCGTGAGAAAACTGAGATTGCAGAAAGATCTTGAAAACAGCTAAATTCCATTCCAGATAAGATCATTAAAACTCCAAAATTTCAAGTCAGGGAACAATTTAAAATATGAATTTCTTGATCATAAAATATCTGTAATATAATTCTGGTTCCGACAATGTTGTCAGATCAGACAGTGGGAGCTCCCACTGGGTCAAGGGCCTCGGATCTCTTCCAAACCGGCTGGCCAGGCCTGACGTTTCATCCTCCTCCTCCTCTTCTTCATCCTCGTCACCTTCCTCCAACTTCTCCACCAGCTCCCTCCAGATCCTCCTGTCCTTCCACCACTTATCTGCTTCCACTTCCTGCCACCTTTGCTGCCTGTCCTCCACGTCCTCTCTGATAAGACCACTCCACTTCTCTCTTAATCTCCCTTCTATTCTTCTTCCCACCACTGTTTCTTCTTCTAACTCCTGTCTTGGGATTCTCTTGAGACCCATTCTTTTCATGTGTCCAAACCAACGCAATCTCTCTCTACCCATCTTGAACCCCAAACTTTCCACTCCCAGCTCCTTCCTAATACAACAGCTTCTCAACCTGTCCATCTTTGTCACTCCCTTCACACTTCGTAGGAATTTCATCTCCGCTGCCTCCAGCTGGCTGCGTTCCTTATCTCCAATCCGAAAGATAGAAAAGAAATTATTTTGCTATTGAATTTCAGAACTGTTCATAATTTTATAATACCATTCAAACCACCGGAACTATTACAACCACCGGAATTGTGACAAATAGTACTATGTAAACACATGTAATGATGTCATATTATTTTCCTAAGTTGTTCAATAAAAATTCATTCATTCATTCTTAAATTATTATTGAGCGAGCGACTCCTTTTGGCTCTTTTAGCAGTTAGCACGGACCTCTGTTTTTTTCTGTTACTGAGGCTATACAGAGGTCAAAGTTTTTCTTCGATCAAGCTGAAATTTTGCACACATGTACAGTATGGAACATTTCTGGGCGTTACAAACACTAATTTTTTTGAAATCTGCTGATTGGTTCAAATTTAAAAAAAATTAACTTTCGATTGGTTGGTCCGCTCAATTTGAAATTTTGACAAGTCATTACGACCAATATTGTCCCCAATCTTACAAAGTTTCCGTGCTCGCAAGTCCGTGCTCGCTCATCAATGTGTTACACAGAGCGTTTTCCTAGTTATTCAAAATCTCTAAGAAGATAGTTGTTGCTAACTTCACTTTGTTGCAATACCAACTCAACTTGCTTGCGCTAGCAACTGACTGTTGTTTAATGTTGGCTGTTTTTAATGTTTAAAATTGGAAGTAGGTTAGAAGTAACCTTACAGGGAACAGAGTTTAACAACTGGCTTGGATGAACCTTCGGTATGTAGCGTTGAATGATGCCAAGACTGCAAAATGCAGACGGATTGCAAAGAATGTGAGCCTTTGCATAACAGACAGAGGTTGGACGACTGAAGCGAGGTGGTTCCCACAGCTTGTGGCTTGGAATCCAAAAAGAGCAGAGACATCATCTTCCGTGGCGACTGCCTCTTACTGGGACTGATGTTGGAATGGTCCGGGCAACACAACACAAGTATCCTAGAAGTATCATCCATGAACATGATGTGCTTTTTTTGTTACATATGTAATTATCCATCCCTGGTTCAAATTCAATGGGTCAGGGGGTGGGTATTCCCACCAACACTAGGGCCACAGGACTCCTGGAAACCGGCTGGCCACGCCTGGCGTCTCCTCCTCATCTTCCTCCTCTTCTTCTTCCGCTTCTAATTGTTCAACAAATTCCTTCCACCGTGTTCTGTCCTCCCACTGTCTCTCAGCCTCCAACTCACTCCACCTTCCTCCTCTCTCCAGCACATCCTCCTTGATCAGTCCAATCCACCTGTATCTTGGTCGCCCAACTCTCCAAGTTCCCATTGTAGCAGCTTCAAACACCCGCCTTGGCACTCGATCGGTTTCCATCCTCTTCATGTGGCCGAACCACCTAAGCCTATCTTTCCCAGCTTGAACCCCAATCTTTCAACCCAATTATGGATCATTTTTATTTCTGCATATTCTAATAAATATATAGGTAGTGCAAGAAAAAATCTCTTTCTCTTTCAGTTACAACTCAATATTTTTGCATAATGCGCCACACGTTCAACGCATGGATGTTGATGCTCCATATGTCGTAAAATGCTGGGTATAGGATACTTGAAAGATCACCTCCTAGATTACGCACATATGTCGAACACAGCTGGTGTTGATAATGATGGAAGTTTTAGTGAATCTTCTCACTTGGTAGGTGTTTGGAAGGTAACCTGCGAAATAAAAACACGTACCCCGACTAGGAATCAAACCCAGATCCTTCGCGTTACCGGCCCTAAGCTTTAACCATTACGCTACCGGGGCGCATTCTTAATCAGCAGGTTGGGTTGCCATACAACTCTTACGAGTCTGAGAACCTGACCTTTACAGCTGGCGTACAGCTGGCGTACAGCTGGTGTATTGGATACCACGGTTCTCGAAAGATAACCGAGGTTACGCAACATTGAGCGTGGTAAGTAGTTGGATGGGTGACCATTCAACACTGGCCTGCCTGCTAGTTGCTGCCATTGTGTCAAATATACTGGGGTAACAGACATTGTGGGTAAATACTAGTACATCAGGATTCAGGAATTTGGATTCAGATTGCTCAGGATTTAATGGAGATCAAATATTGATGTTTAGTGGGGAAAACTGGAAACTATTCAGATCAAACCTTAACACTTCACAATATAACTTGCTTTTACATATTTTATTAGGTACCTAATTAATGTAATTTTCAATTCAGCTATACTTATAAATATATCAGAAGTGAAACAATCGCACTGGCAATAGTGTTTAAAGGGGCTGTGGATATTTATAGTATTTCAGAGAGCCTTGATCTCCGTTGGATTTTAACTCCGCAATTAAAGGTGTTTTATTTGAAGAGTTTTGTTCCCAGTCACACTGATATTTAATCAAGATCAAGTGCTTTACAGAACTCAACTTTTTAGGTGTGAAGAGGGTATGAGCAGTGTTAGTTATTGGCGCCGACACTGAGGGTGGCCGGGGACCATAGCACCCACAAGACGATTTTATGTGGTAAGGAACACCCACATAAAACTGCTCCCATAAAATATAAATAACCAATAGGAATCCTGCTCGTGACGTCACAGTGGTAGAAAAATGGAGGCTGCTATGGTAGGGGAAATGTGTCAAAGCTCTAAATAATAGCAATAAATCATATTTATCAGATGAATATTTAACTTGAACATGTGTAAAGATAAATATTGCGTATTATTATTAGCTTGTACTTACTTAAATATCTTTCTTTCACAAGTAATCACTCAAAATATGAGATTTGGATTGCCGCTGTCAGATTTGTTTTTCCCTATACTTTTGTATAGGTTACTATGGCAACCTTTTCTCACGCAGGATGCCTATACAAAATACCTACGTGGAACTTATTTCAAAATAATATATATTTGTGTGGAAAACTTAGTCCAAAACTCATAGAATTGGCTCCAATTCATTTTTCAAATTATTATTTTTTTCCGGACCTAGGCAACCAGGACCCGCATGAGGCGTTGTAGTTTGGAGGGAGGGACCTCTGTCTTGTCATCACCAGTCACCCTATTGGGCAACAACTTCGCAATCCTCTTTTAATGTAAATTATTGAGCAAAGTAATTAAAAAATATTATTAAAACTAAGTTTCCATATTTGTGATGATGAAGAAAGAGGTGATCAAAATAGTAGCTCAAAATAGGGAATTCTCCTCAATTGTTATTAAATTTTTAATAGATCCCCAGTTCTAAAGAAATACAACAATATTTATTTTATTTTTTTAGGTCTACTTGTTATGGAGTTATGTTAGTTCAAACTTTTGCTGTCTGCATGGAGATTTGAAACGACCATGCGCCATTTTTCCAAGCTGTGATGTCAGAAACTAGATAGCCAAGTTTCCTGCATGCAATTCTAATTCGGTTCTAATGAATTTGAAGCATGGATTTGATGGAACTAATGCATTTGAAGTGAACACAAACTGGATAAACACAGGGAAATGCCTCGTTTAGCGCTATCTTGGATGGTCTCACTGCCTAGCTACTAGGTTCTGACGTCATCCAATCAAAGATCGCTGGGAGGCATTCATAGCCCGCCAAATAAAATCTCACTTTGAAACCTCAATAACTCTTGAAATACATTTATTTCAGAGACCTGTTATATATTGTTGGTCTTCCTGTAATTCTAGTATTGTATTTAATTACCTAATTAAAAGTTTTAAAATCTGAGGAGAATTCCCTATTATAGTCCAATATTATAGTTTTAACACATTAAAATGGCACGAGTTAAGTTTCGAAAGTCATAATTGTCCCAGGGCAATGCGGCCTGGACCCGCATTTGACTGGCGGGCCCAGCCATAGACTAGAGACTACAGTTTATTCCTAGGGCAGACACACTCATTGTTCTCGTTTTATAATGTATTAGAGACACTTACAATGGACCTGACCCTATCGTAAAAACCTAAAAGTGTCTAAACATCTAAAAGCTACAAGGTTGTAAACGACCTCGAACAAGGGCTGGGCCATAAATGGTCAAGGATACAATGAGAGCAAATGATTTTATGATACATTATAAACCGAGAACAATGTGTGTGTCTGCCCTAGGAATAAACTGTAGACACTTCAATATATTCATAACAATAGTTGTGTTGGACAACCACAATCACTTACAAAAGTCGGCGCCTCTGGTATTGGTTAGTAGGTAGTACCTACCTAAGTATACTGAACCTAGATACATTTTTAGTACCTATACTATGTGTACACTTAACAGTAGAAAAACAGCATTTCAAAGTTAAATGGATTGGTTGGATAACATTGTAGGCACCAACTGAAGTAGGTAGACTATGTTATGTAGCTCGCCTTCTAACTCTAGTAGGTGAGCTCTGATTTTAATGATAATAAATAATTAATAATTAGGATTGATTATCAAGTAACTTACCAGATGCCAATACATTCCATTCGAATACCGATTTTCTTTTAAGGTTGCTGGAGCAGATGAGATTTTAAAACCCAAAAGTGTCTGAAATTTGGACTTTCACAATTATTTGTAGTTGAACCTGAAGACTCACGGCAATGTCACCTAGTCAAGTCACACCGGGCATTATCGGGCTATTTTATGATATTTAATTGAGTTCTATCAATTTGCTCTAATTAGACGTGAGTTGTGAATGGCGAGCACACTTTTATGAAAACTTGCATTTTCTTTCATTAATCACAACTCACACAGAAGACGGATGAATATAAAAATTCGGAATTTTTTGTGCACATGCGAAATTATTATAATTTGTGACTTGACTATGTTACAATTTAACGTAATTATTATTTAATTAGGAAAAAAATAAATACTGAAATTCAAATAATTGTCCAGTTTGTGTCGGTATAAGTCTGCACACTTGGGATGCAGTCGAAGACTCACACAGCTGCTTTGGTCTTTTGTTCGTCTCGGTCTCGATCTCGGTCTGGGTCATAAACTTTACACCCCCTCATATAATTTGGATCTGAAGGTTTCAACCATAAATTTACCTGGACAGTTATTGAAATCTCAGACACAGACACGGTACGATCAAATGTAATCATGTTGATGATCGTTGTTGACAGATAGGTAATCATTATCAGTGGCTACTTGATAATAGAAAATTATAATTTAGGCAAAAGCAGTGAAATGTCTATTAGATAGACACTATTGTTATTACTTTCAACGAGAATGTGGAGTGTTCAGGTTAGTAAAAATTTATGTGGCTATTATACTTGGATACATTTTATTCAGTACCTAATAGATATTTATTATTTACAACATGAATATTTACCTGAAAAACTCGTTACAATATGATAATTATTTCAAACCAATGCGCGAGTGCTTCGTTATTGAAAACCGATTTTCAAATAATACTAAACTTTCGATTTATAAAAGTAACCTGAAATATTGCGGATTATTACTTACTTTATATCGATATTCTCGTCTGATAGGTAATTGTGACTGGTGAGGACTAAAGATGATTGAAGTGCACTACAGTGTTAGAGAATAACTGAGACTGAATCTACAACATTGGTAAATTGGTCACAACATTGGTAAAGCATTGGTCGTGGATGCTTTAGCATTAGTTTGTCGTGGCCTAAGCTAAGGGAACCATCCCATCATTTGCTATATAAACTGAGGAAAACCACGACGAAAACCTCAGTATGATCGTATGATGGTTACAAGTTGTGAACTCAAAACAGATACACAACATTGGTACAGCATTGGTCGTGGATGCTTTAGCATGAATTTGTCGTGGACTAAGCTAAGGGAACCATCCCATCATTCCCATCATTCCCACCATCCCATGAAGAGGGGCAAAGGGGGGCAAAAAATAAATTGTATAATTTTTAAATAGTAGTAATTTAAAAATTTAAATTGTCAAATCATGGTCAAATCGACCAATATTTGTGTTTAAATCGCGTTAAAATGCATTAAATTCATATTGAAATTCAAAAATTTTCCGGGCCTACGCAGCCCACACCCGCGTATTATATTCTAATGCCCTCCCCTGACTCCAATTGGACCTGAGGTTATATTGTTTTACGTTCTACTATTACCTGATTTACTAGCACCTGATTTACTAGCACTTCATTTAGTAAATAAAACAAATTTTCACTATCATTCCAGTCATATTAAAACGATTGAAAATAGCATTTCAAAGCCATTTCAACCTCTAATTTTCCAAAATTTTCGCCGCCGGCGGCTGGGGCTCTCGCCCCAGACCCCTTCTTGTTGACGAGAATTTCTTTTCTGGCGTGACCTCCTTTGAAAACGTTGCTACGCCACTGATCCTACATACTGTGGTATGTTACATTTCAATTATCGGAAATTATCAGAATCAGATCATTTGAAATTATCAGCTTTATATCGTACGTAGTTTTAGTGTTGAAATGTTTTGAAATAGCGTCCCGGCCATTGGAAGTTTTCTGGATGCACGCTATTTGAGCTCCGTAAAATCAATTTTTTGACGAACAAATTTGAACAGCTGTTACTTTTTTTTCTACTAAAGTAATGTTTTTGAAACTTGCACACATCACACCGTAGTATGTTTTTTATTATGTTAAATTTTCAGCCTGATGTGTGCAGTAGTTATCACAATAAATCTCAATCACAATAAATATTTGATACTTTTAAGTAATATCAGAATTATACGAACATCATTATCATCACTTGTCAATCATACACAAATCAATTAGACTTGAAACAATTTCAAATACAGTAAGTCGGCACTGAAGTTCAATGATTGTTTTGGTTTATTATTGTACGAATGTAACTTATATTCTTATAATTGACGGGTTAATTATTTTACTTGTAGTTGTAGGGCGAACTTGGTGCAATTTTCGTCAATTTGCTCCAAATTTTACAAATAAAAAAAAACTATTTGAACTACTTTTGATTAGGATTTTTGTCTGTGTAATCAACATAGAAATTGTATTTGATCAATGAGCACAAAGAATTAATAAAAGGGATTATTGTTCATTTGTTGTTACGCGCTGCGGTTCAGTCAGGTATGACCACCCTTCATGGACGACGATTCTCGTCGCAGAGTTGTAAAATGTAAAATGTAAGGCAGCGTAGGGTCGAGGCCCTCGTTAGCCTCGGTAGGGTCCGCTTGATGATGAACACCTCGATGCCGAAAACTAAAATTCTACCTACGTCAGGGTTCGGTTAGCCTTAATGAGTGTACCCAAGGGCTCAGTATTGATTATGTCCTTGAAGACTTTTTAACTCGATTGTATCAATATCTGGGATAATTTACAAATGTATTCTTATAAAATATGGCGTCTTAGGCATGTTAAGAACTGATCAATCTAAATAATGCCACAAATTGAAAGAGATTTTGACCTTTTGCTTGACCTACAGATGTTGAGTGCATGAAAATCGGTAAAAAATATGGCACTGAATAATGTAGATAATAATGTAAAACTAATAAATCAATCCAATATATGAAATTGAACTCAATGATCAATTCTGAAGATGTGTGTGTTAGCCTTAAATTTTATATACAATTAATGTAAGATATATTGGTTCATTGGCTCAAAGTACAAGATATTGGACCCATTCCAAAAGAAATCAACGAAGACATATTTGGTGACCTCCTCCGATCTTGATGAAATTTGGTACACATACTAACACTATGGCATGGTGTATTTGTAATTTTTTTCAGAATTTTATTGTTCGTATTCTCCGAGATACGGGGTCACTAAATTTTGACCCTCGGAGGGGTCAAACAGGTCGCGCTAGACGTTTTCGCTAATAATTTGGCTTCTAATTAAGTGACAGAGCTGCAAGTGGTCTCATTTTACAGGTTTTAAAATTATCTATCCATAGATGCCACATGAGTGAACATTAAAAGTATTTATCTTGTAGATACAGAGGGTCAAATGTTGGCGAGGTCAAAGGTCATTTGCCAAAATACCTATTTTTTTAAAATTTTGAAACTTGGTGTGAATTTTCTACATACATGTAGGTACAATGTCAGAAAAAATTGAGGTGGTATCTCCACAGGTTTCTGAAAAAATAATTATTGTATTTGCAATTACATATAAGATAGCGTATTTGCTGCATCCAGGGCCTGTAAAAGATTGGTTAAAATTGGAATTTTGGTCAATCTTGTGAAAATGGCATATAACTTTAAATCCTATGTATTATTGTACTTCATTATGTACCTGCTTTAAGTGTTCAAAAGTGTTTTGGTTGCTTTTGCACTGTCAGCCGCTCTCAGTTTGTATGTTCGACCACCTTGACCTCTATAATGGAACTAGTAGAGGGCCAAGTGGTTTTACGTACGATCGTCATGAATGGAAATTGCCAACTATCTCACTAAATACATAATACATAGATAGATACAAAGCTTAAAAAAATTTGTGCCCCCCCCCCCCCCCCCCCCTCCCCCTGTCAGGGGCTGGGGGCTAAAGTTATTCATTCCTGTAGCCGAACCGAAAAGACATAGAGGACTATTTTTTATTTAAGACATCAAATCTTCTTGCCTTATTGTGAAGAAAAATAATTTAACAAAATTTTGGCCGTCATATTGAAAAAATAATTTTAAAATCTAAGAATTTATCTATACACTGAAAACGGTAATTTGACGAACTACAAATGTCTCAAACAAAAATTGAAGTACTCATGAAATACAATAACTTTGTAATTACTAATTCATCATTTTGTCTACCACCAATACTTTATGAGTAAGAGACGATTTAGGGCAGGAGCTTTATTCTATATCTTTTTTTGATCTCGTCCCGGCCGCCTTCATTTCGGGTAATGCTATCTTAATGGCAGTGAAATGAAGGCGGCCGCGACGAAATCAAAAAAAGATATAGAATCGGCAACCTCTTTTGGTGGAGAAAAACCTTTTACCTTTTTTTACACCTTTTTTGGTGGGAAATTGGCTCAATTTCCCAAAAAAATAAAATTAGGAGCCGCAGTTGAGGCAATCAAACACCGAAATACACCGAAAATAATGCATTGAATTAGGTACCTACTAGTTTATTTTTGATATTTTGACGAAGCCCCTTAGTTGGGGGGAAGGCCCTGGGGGACCAACTTAATCAAATAATCGTCCAATTGTGCCCCGCCGGGCGTTTTTTCTTTGAATATTCAAATTTTTTCGATTCCAGATCTATATTTAAATTATAAAGAGCTATTCAAGAACAACCAAAGAGCCGCAGGTTGCCGATCCCTGATTTAGGGCATTTTTTCTGAGTGGGATAGGGACTGCGCAATGTTAATTGCTCTCGGGGGGCCTTGAACGGCGTGAATTTTACCACTTTTTTTATTAGGTACATCGTAGCGCCGAAACCGTTCATCCGACCTAAAAATCTTAAAGGCATATGAAAGGTACATTCTATGTGTTAACTTTCCTGATTTTGCAACAATGTGCATTATTTCAATTTTGGAGAAAAAAAATCTTGCATGAAATCGAACATATTTTTAAGTCGTTATTCAGGAGGAGAATGTACAATCAGAACACTTTTGAACACTTAAAGCAGGTACATAACGAAGTACAATAATACATAGGATTTAAAGTTATATGCCATTTTCACAAGATTGACCAAAATTCCAATTTTAACCAATCTTTTACAGGCCCTGGATGCAGCAAATACGCTATCTTATATGTAATTGCAAATACAATAATTATTTTTTCAGAAACCTGTGGAGATACCACCTCAATTTTTTCTGACATTGTACCTACATGTATGTAGAAAATTCACACCAAGTTTCAAAATTTTAAAAAAATAGGTATTTTGGCAAATGACCTTTGACCTCGCTAACATTTGACCCTCTGTATCTACAAGATAAATACTTTTAATGTTCACTTATGTGGCATCTATGGATAGATAATTTTATTACCTGTAAAATGAGACCACTTGCAGCTCTGTCACTTAATTAGAAGCCAAATTATTAGCGAAAACGTCTAGCGCGACCTGTTTGACCCCTCCGAGGGTCAAAATTTAGTGACCCCGTATCTCGGAGAATACGAACAATGAAATTCTGAAAAAAATTACAAATACACCATGCCATAGTGTTAGTATGTGTACCAAATTTCATTCAAATCGGAGTAGGTCACCAAAAATTTTATTTTATTTTTCGTTGAATTGTTTTGGAATGACCCATTGATAAGAATCGATGAAAAAAAAAACTCTTCCAAGGATATCAATACCCAGCCATCAAGTACCTCCATTTGATCAAGTACCAATGATCAAGAAGTTCAATGATCAAGTAACATTGTTTAACGGTGCGTCGACAACAAGTCAATGATACTTAATAACAAGATACTAACATTATTACATTTTTGGAAAAAAAATAAAATCTTGGGTAAGCAAACATGAAACGCACTGTTCTTCCAAGTTTTTTTTAAATTTTGTCTTCCCACTAAAGAATTTAAAAAATCAAACAGTAGCGACCCATTACAGTTTAATAAAATAAATATTGCCACAAACTGGAGTACTTACGGCCTCTGGTACGACCTTAAAGGCCTTGGCCAGGTTGCTTCAGCTTTTACATAATAATGTGACAAGAATGATTTTATCCAATATTCCAAAAAATCAAATCGATCCGACAATCACAACGCTCACAATGTGACAATTAAACTCTTGCCGCAACCCGCCACACACTGAACGCAAGCCCGCAACCCATGGAGCAGTGACGTCAGTGAGAGGGACCGCTTTGCAAGCCAGCCCGCGGCCGGCCGCGTGCACTTACGCTGCAGCAACTACTAACTCTATGCCGACACATGATGTCAAATGTCAAATAAGTCAATGTCCCCTGGTTTTAACGTGGTTTACCAAGATATTTTTCCCGATAATTATTCCAAACTCGTCCACTTGGCAGTGGTTTCTTAGATACCTACAATCTGATTTCCAGACAGATTTCGGCGATGCATTCAGTAATTCGCACACGGAAGTAATTCGCACTTAAGTCTATTTGCAATATCATAATCAGTCTCTGTAAAGTGGTTTGAACAAACTAGTGATGATTTAGTGGGAATAAAATTGTTTCTGTACATTTTATGAAGCCACTGTTTATATCTGTTTGCTGATGACTGACTAGGAAATCGATGAAAAGAGAGTTTAATTCCATCCGCGCCTACACATTTTGAAGTAGTGTTACATTTATATACACATCATTCTTTAACCATTATTACGGGTTTTCAGACGCAAGTAAAAAATTTAAACTAAAACTTACATTATTCACTTTTATTTATTCACTGTCATAGTCACTAATGTAAACGCTTTTATAATCACTATTTCAATTGTCTATAATAATGTATGCCTACTAATTACTATTATGAAATAAAAGCACTATATATCCGAAGTAATTTACTTGCTAGTCTTGCTACTGTCCAGCCTTTCTCGCATAAAATAAAAACACACTGAAATACACCACCTATTCATGAAACCACAAAAATCAACTGAAGCAGTCAACGCGCTGCATCCTGCTGTCTTGACGCCGAGCGATCCCTCGCACTGACGTCAGTGCCCCATCCGTGACCGGAAACTAAGAAGGGGTGAAATTCTGCTCATGGGCCGAAAACAACATTTTTTTTGACGCCTCAGCTCTTCCGACATCAACTACCATCCATTGAAACACATACCTTAGGAAGTCGTACTGGGGCTTTAAATTGTTTAATACAATATTGATGGTAAAATAATCGTATCAAAGTGTTAATACGATTATTTTACCATCAATATCATATTAAACACTTTAAGGTCGTACCAGAGGACATAAAGTACTCCAATGTGTGAAAATATTTAGTTTATACTACTATCCGATTTCTTAAAATTATGTTAGTGTGAAGACAAACTTAAAAAAAAAAGCTCTGACGAACCGTGCGATTCTTGTTCGCTTAACCAGGCCTCTTAAGAAGTCCTACTGTGGCAGCCCCAAATGCTGAGATCAGTTGCCTGGAGCTTATAGCTCTGAAGATCACCTTACAATGCATTGCCAACTAACCTGTGATGCAGCTTCGATCCCCGTTGGACCCTGCTGTCCGAGATCAAACTCCGAATCGTGATGAGCAAGTAGAGCCTCGTCCTGGGGGTGGGAGACGGAGATCTCGTTCTCGACCATCAGCCTCCTGCTGTGCTCCTCTAGCATCGATATCCGAGCCCTGCGCACATCCCGACAATGAATCACTTAGCAGAATTATCGCTCATTATGGCGACTACCAGTTCATATTTTATGGCAACACAGAATTCGTTTAAAAAATATTGGTACCTAGTATTTTTCTCTGCGAACGTGATGGGTAGGTGGGTGGAGGATTGATGGAGGGGATGCAGGCAAGATATACCTTGTGTTCAACCTTCCATTGTATGGACGTTGTGTATCTCTCCCCAATGACACGGATAGGGCGGTAGGCTCAGTGCAAAAAAATTCAAAGCATTTTCCCCAATTTTTTTTTTTTTTTTTAGTTAAGTATTTTTTACTTGGGTAATTACCCGGGTAATTAAAGCGGGTACCCGGGTACAACTCATTACCCGAATCTGACCTCTAATCGAGTATATATTTCATCTAACCTGAGCGTATGCTCCATAATCTTGAACTTGACGTCTCCATCCTCTCTACTCGCTAGAAGTATGTGGTTGAAGGCGCGTAGTTCGCGCAGCTCGTGGCGCATGGACTCGATCTGCTCTCGCAGTTGGCACTCGCTGGTCTCGCACTCGGTTCGGAAGCTGTCGTGCTCCTCACGTGCCTCCCGAATTAGTTGTTCCGCCTCGTCAAGCCTAGATGTCATCTGGAAACATCGGTTGAAGAGCCAGAAATAACATTGCACAGATGTTCCAGATGGTCCAGGACATTACTGCCCGAGACAACTTACTCCATACTATTAGGATACCTACATTTGAATTGTTTAAGGTGGTGCAAGCGCGAGCGATTTTGCCGTTTATTGCAGACACTTTTTTGAATACAATTGGAGACAAAATGGGTGGATGAAATGATTTGAAATTTTAATCATGAGTAGATAAATACAAACTTAGGGTTATCACATGGTACATTAAGGCCCGGTCTTTCAATACTCTGCTAAAGTCTCAATTAGTTCTTAACAGTTAAAAACCATTGAAAGACCGGCTCTTATAATTATTTGCATTGTTACATATTAATTAGGTAGTTGATTTTTGCCTTTCGGTAAAAAAAATTTCTATTTTCTTTTTTCTTGTCTCAATGGGTGCCGAATGAAAGTAAATTTTAAAAATGTGCCAAGTGATAACCCTAAGATTGTGTTTTATCTAATCATGATTAAAATTTGAGATCAATTGGTTAAAAACGAGTTTGGTCTCCAATCGTTTCGGAAATTTCATAGTTTTGAGCGGTTTTGTTGAATAACCGGCGCCAAATTAACAATGCACGAAGCAAAAATGAAAAAGTGCTACTGATATACATTCAGACTGATCATTTGAACATCCTGTCAAAGTTACTCCCACTTATGAAACAAATTTTCTCTCTCAATTTGCAAAAACGGCCGAGCGCTTGTACCACCTTAATTGTTTGGAAATTTCATACTACTTTGAAATTGTAGTAAAGTCTGACTTCTTTTACCGTTTTGGAATCTTCTTTGGATAGTAATCTTGGAATCAAAAAGCACTGTATTATATTAAACAATAAACCAAGAATCAGTATTGGGATTCTAAGAATCGAATTTGAGAGACTATCATAGTTTTTTTACAAATGCAAACAATTCGTCTCCTCACAATAGAAGTGAAAATGCATCATTATGAATGTGCATTCACAATGAGCCAAAGATGGTAATTTGAAGCAGCACATAACCAGTACCTACAAGCAAAAGTTTGTGGTTGAGGGCGCGTAGTTCGCGCAGCTCGTGGTGCATGGACTGAATCTGCTCTCGCAGCTCGCACTCGCTGGTCTCGCACTCGGCTCGGAAGCTGTCGTGCTCCTCACGTGTCACCCGAATTAGTTGTTCCACCTCGTCCAGCTTAGACGTCACCTGGAAACATTTACTTCATTTACCTATAGGAATATTTATGTACAAAAGGAAACGTAATGCTAAGTAACAGGAATAATGTAAATGGAATGTGCATTCACAATGAGCCAAAGATAGTAATTTGAAGCAGCACATAACCTGTAGGTACAAGCAAAATCTTCAGCAAGACTCTAATAGAGTACGCATTTCTGAGGACCCAGTTGCAGAGGAACAAAGTGTTCATAATGACAAGAAAGATAAAAAAGGATAAAGATAAAACACGAGAGTTAAGGTACGTTTACAGCTAGACGCGTCGAAGCGCCGACCTTGAAAGATCAACATGGTTTATGTTTCAAGGTCGGCGCTTCGGTGTCCGAGCTGAGCCACCTGATTGGCTAGCGTCAAAGCGTCGAGCGCTTGTTGCCGAGCTGTAAACTTACCTTAAAGATTAATAAATAGGACGCATGCAAAGTTGAAAACATTTACCCAAAGTGACCTGCACTGCGATAGTATAACCATGGAGCTGGTATAACTTTGCTCGACAAACGATGGACAACTCTTACGAGGGATTAGCATTGACTCGACTTTGTAATCGATCAACTATGCCGTGTCAATGTTATTCTCTCATAAGAGTTGTCAATCGACTGTTGACAAAAGTTACACAATCCCCGAGCATAAAGGCGATCTGTGGATTGTAAAAGAGTCATTTTATTTTGCAGTTCCATAGCTAATATACCTGTGTGTCATGCCGAGCCGAGCCTTCTCTTGGGATAAGCGTAAAGGGGTTTGCAAAATATGTACTGAATTTTCAAGAAAAGTTAAATTTGCATCCAATCCATAGAACGGTTGCAGTTTCCTAGCCATGGTTTATGGTTAGATCACCTTACCTACTTAAGTTTGGTAAAGTAAGAAATTATATTGTGTAATATTTTACCTTACATTTACCTACGCCAAATATACCCAAAGATACTATTATAACACACAAAAACTTTCTTTCAGATGTGACTGACATATTTGCTGACATGTTGATTGTTGGGATGTAATGATGGGGAGTCGGAATGTGCTAAGCTAAGTGGTGCCACCTGTGACTATCTTATGAAGTAATGGGCGCTAAGTTTTCAAAATTCAAACAATCCAGCTGGACTCAACAGAGTGGAGTGGTGTTATAATAATCTTACAAGTTTGAAGACCTGTCTTTTTTGAGTTGGGAGTTATTAACAAGGGATAATATTTTAATAATTCTGGATAATTCCTGGCTCATGTAGCATAAGAAACGAGTAGGAAGAATTCAGGACCCTATCAAAGGAACTCTATTCTAGAAAATTACATAATTCTACATAATTAATTATGTAAACACGGATTCCTATATCTAGGTACTCCATGCTATCTACAAATAAAAAACTGCCTTGACTTTGGTTCAATGTTTATTGAAATATTTAATAAACAAACTGATCCATTGCATTGCTTTGAACAGACTTTATTTCCAAACTTTCATTTTTCAAGATATGTGTCTACCTACTTACTTCTTCTTTCATCGTTGACTCTGCAGTAGTTACTAAATTTGTCCATTGCTATCGAATTAATACCTGTGGACTTGTGTCGATGTTCCCCCGCTTGAATCTGCTTCTCTGTTATTCACTTCTCTGCTTCTCTCCTCTGTGTGAATCCGGTGTGATATGCGGCCAATCAGGTTGCACGCATCAGGTAGACAGCGCTCGACATTGCGCTACGTCGTCGAGCATCCATGAAGATAGGTGTACATTCCAAAGACTTTCAATACTTATAATATTCTGTGTTTGTGTATCTATCTTTCACCCAATCCCAGCTTAAATAGTTTTGTGATCGACGTCTTTGTGTTTTCTTAGGATGCACAGGTGTCCTGTGCACAGGTGCACAGGCCCTCCTTCACAAGCTGGAGCTCTGTGGCATAACGGGTTTGGCCAATCGACTGATATCCTCTTTCCTAACCAACCGCTAGCAGACAGTGATCATCCCTTCCAACAAGCCGCGCTCCCAATCTCTCATCACCTCCTCCTCTAAACTAATTCGCTGCGGTGTCCCTCAAGGTTCCGTTCTTGCTCCAACACTCTTCCTCGTCTATGTGAACGACCTCCCTGACCTCATCACCTACGGCAACCTCTTTCAGTTCGCTGATGATACGAACCACCTCCTTACAGCTCCTAAATCCAAATCATTCCTTTCCCTCATCGAGACAGCCAATGAGCAGGCAGCAATCATGTCATCTTACTGCTCGAACAATAAGCTCGCTCTCCAACCCTCCAAAACAACCTTCATCAACTTCCACACCCAATCTCACAAGCCGTCTATCTCTCCCCTAATCCGCATCAATGACCACATTATTCCGAGCACCCCATCCATAAAATTCCTGGGCATCCATCTAACTGCTACCCTCAATTGGTCTACGCACATCCAACACACGGTCTCCAAAATCCAGAGTAGCTGCTTCCTACTACGCCGACTCAAGCCCATAGTTAACGCCCATTCCCTCAAACTGGTCTACCACGCTCATTTCCATTCCCATCTCTCCTATGGACTCCTCTTCTGGGGCACCTCTCCCGGTGCCAACCGCATTTTCATCCTGCAGAAACAGGCAGTCCGCATTATTGCCGGCATCTCTCGCCGCAAGTCTGCCAAACCCGAGTTCATTAAGTTACACATCCTGACTCTCACCTGCACTCTCATCCGTATTGCCAGCTCCTTTGCTCGTGAGCACCCAACCCTCTTCCCCCTAAACTCGTCAGTTCATCAATATGGCACTCGAGGGGGAAACTCCATACGTATCCCCACTCACTCTCACTCCTCATTCACTAGCAGCCCCCACTATATATGCACAATTATCTATAATAAGCTACCACAGCACATCACCACCTCTCCCACCTGGGCCAGCTTCCAATCCAGTCTCAATGCCTACCTCCTCCTAAACCCATTCTACAGCCTGCAGGAATTTCTAGACTCATAACTGTACCAGCACTTCAGTGTCAATCATCTTAACCTCAAGCACTCTCGTTCCATTGTTCTTCCTATTCAACTATCGGCCACGTACTACACGGCATTGTCTTAGCCGAGGCGATTTATTCATTTATTTATATTTATTCTACATGTAATCATTTTTATTATTATTTTTCTTAGGTATAAATATTACTATTATTAGTTTTATTATTTACTGTACATATAACTGTCATTGTAAACATTGTGACTTGTAAATATTTCTGACTCTGTCATAACTTGTACATACATTCTTGACGATACCCATACATGTATTATGTACTTGTCCACGGGATGATAATAAAATACAATACAATACAATACAAAATTACCTTGTATAAATCTTGATGCAAAATAAGCTTTATTAAACTTTCAAATTACTTACATTTGATAATCATGAATCAAAACCACATAATCGGTTCATTCATCTACTTAAATTCAAGAATGTTCTATTTGATTACCTACATCTTTATTTACTTCCAAAGAGATACCTATCAAATTTATATAAATGTATGTACAGGTAGGTATATATAATATTATTTATATATTTATTATATTCCCATGATAGGCATAAAGGACTCTTTTAGACAGGGTACCTAACCATTTTTTCTTAGGTACCTTGAGATTGAATTGAAAAATGTATTTATTTTATAGAATTGATTTCGTCACAAATGAATTGCCGATAAATAATTGGTTTTGTCAAAAACAGAATCTAGATAAATCATCCCTTATCTAGACAAATCATCCCTTATCTAGACAGTTTACATATCAATTTTACTCCCATTCTCAGAAAAAAGATTTTGCCAACATTGAAACTAAACATTGCCAGCTTTATATACATAAATGTTGGTAAAACACACTATTTTCACTCAAAATTGTAAATTTTCGTTCATAAGTACGATCATCAATAGCATGTGCCATACCTATGCTGATGATACCCAACTTGACTACTCCTTTTACCCTAAAGATACTCTTCAAGCCACGGTCAAAATCAATGAAGACTTGATAGCAATCTCCTGTTAGGCAATGGATGATAGAGCACTCATAGTACTGAATCCAGTCAAATCAACTGTGCTCCTTCTTGGTACTCCCCATCTTCATGATCATTCACTACAACATGACCTTCAGATAAAAATTGATAATATCACCATTCCAATTATGACAGCGCTAAGAATCTGGGTCTTGTGGTGGGTAGTAATTTAAAGTTCATGCAACACTTAAAATTGCTGAAAAGATCATTATATGGCAAATTGAAATTACTGAACAGATTCAAATCCCTTCTCCCACCATTTGCTAAACTAGCGTTGACTAATGCACTGGTTCTCTCGCAAATCGAGTACTGTGGGCTGTGACGTAGTCTATGGCCCTTGCCTCACAACACAGCTCATGATGTTGCAGAAGATACAATTACAAAACTCATGTGCCAGATTTGCTTACAATATAAAGAGATCAGACAGTTACCCTATCTATTAGAAAAGCCAGGGGATTAAAAATTATTGACAGAAGACAACTATATCTACAGTGCATCACACACAAGATTCTCCATTCCGATAAACAGGCATAGGTATCTTCGATCCAAGCTCGAAAGAAGAGGTGATGCATACTCAGTCAAGATCAGACACGGAGGGTGATTAAGCATTCGAGCGCATCTACGTTAAGTTCAAATCAGCATTCTCATACACGGCCGCTGCGTCCTACAACGTAGTTCCGGAGGAGTTGTACACCGTACGTCCAGCCACATTCAAGAGATGCCTCAAGACACTAGACTTGCAGAAATCTTAGCTCTAGATCTACCTCAAAACCACACTATCATTTTATTTATCCCATTTAATTCTATGTCATACTTATACTTTATCTAATTATATATATATATATATATATATATATATATATAGTTAGTGTATATAGTTAGTTAGTGGTTAGAGCACTGGACCGGCAATTCAGGGACGTGGGTTCGATCCCCACAATAGGCAAATCTTTTCAATTTGCAGTTGACCTCCATCTAATATGGTTGTATGGAAGATCATTATGTACTTATTGTATACCAATAATGAATGCCGCCTATTTTGTATTTTTTCAAAATAAAGATATTTTGAATTTAAATTTGACATTTAAAGTAGGTAAGTGGATAATTTGGTGGGAAAACAGTATTCCCGACATAGCTTTACAAGTGATGTCATTTTTTAATGTAACCATGGCAACATTATTGTTTGTTCATAGAAAATACATCACTTGTTGTTAGGAAATGTCAGAAATACCATTTTCCCGACAAAATGTAAACTGAATTTTAATGTAATTTTATGAATAAAAATTTACACTGTTGAGTGTGAATATAGTGTATTTTACCAACAAATATGATATTATATTGAAATATTGTTTCAATAAATTGATGAATAAGTTAATAACAATGAATTTGATCCCTCAAATCTCTCTTATATAGGGATTTGAGGACCAGTATGAGGAAATCTAAAAAAAATAAAAAAGGTTTGATTACGTACCTACAAGAGTTTCTGCAGAAAATATAACTTTTACATATTCCTGTCATTTTGACTAATCGAAGCTAGTACGAAGAGAAACTAGTTACCTTTTCTGCAAAACCTCTTGTAGGTAATCAAACATTTTTAATTTTTTTAGTTTTCCTCATACTGGTCGCGTAGTTCCTTGAGAGCCTGCTGCATCTCGGCTTCAAAACGCTGTGTAAGATGTTCACCGATCTGCCTGACCTCCACCTGAAACACACCGACAATGAAACCACAAACCAGACAATCCAACGCAGTTAGGGTTGCCATTCGTCCGGTTTTACCCGGACATGTCCACTTTTTTGGGTGTCTTTTTTTGTCCGGGCGGCTTTTTAGGAATTTGACGAAATGTCCGGGTTTTTGAATTGTTGTTGATTATTTGTAAAAAAAATGCAATTTAGTAATTCGTAATGAATTAAAAAATGAATTATTTTCTCCGAATTTTATAGTCCAAAACGCATAGAAATTACTCAAATTCAAGTTTGAAATTCAAAAATTTCCCGGGCCTGTCCTGTGCGGCCCCAGACCCGCATGTTGCTGAGGGGCCCAAAGTTATAGAAATTTAGTTATATAATTCACTTCTAGATGCTGTTAGAAAATGTCCATTATTGTGGAAATACCAGTTTTACGTTATCAAAATCTCTGAAAATTATTATTCCAAAACGCGTAGAAGTAGCTCAAATTAATTTTTTAAATCCAAAATTTTCCCGGGCCTGTGCGGCCCGGACCCGCATGCTGCTGGGGGGCCCTCCCCCAGACCCCCCATTGATGTCGTGAACAAAGTGTTTTCCCCAGAATATCGTTTTTGGATAGCACATATACAATTTCCTTCTCTAGATATGATGTCCTCTTTTTCGAGTCATGGCTTATGGCAACTCTAAACGCAGTCAACACACACAATTACGTGACACAATTACATTTGTCCAGCTATTAAAATCCCAAAGTATCGACATCGTATCAACGATCACCACACTTTACAGGGATTGGAAATGGTCTGCGCATTGTCACATCACTTCGCCGTTTGCACCCGATGACGTCCTGCACCCGTTTACTTCCGGCTGGTGACCCGCGAACTTTCAAAAAAGGACGCTTTTGGAGCTTTGCGCAGATGTTCACAAGCGTCTAGCGCCAGCTATGTTATAGTATAACCACGCCCCTTTCGTTCACAGAATCTAAGTCCGTGATTGAAGATGAAGGAAAATCTTATTTTGCTGGCAAAAATTTTAGCTGGGCAACCTAAAAAAATAACTCTATGGTTAGACAAATTCCAACTTGTGACAATTCCAAATAAAAAAAACTCGCAAGTGACGGAAATCGAACCCCGGCCTGCCGCATGGAATGCTAGTACGTTACCATGGCGCTACAGTGGCGATACCAAATCTCGCCGTTTTTAGTCTACATGACTCAACGGTAGGGATGGCACCCGGTAAATTAAGGTAAATTTACCGGTAAATTTACCGATTATTAATTTACCGGTAAAAAAAATGGTAAATTTTGTTTTTTTGATCCTCTCCAATGTATGAATAGAGATATCAAATTTTAAGTAAAAACTATAAGGAAACATCAGTGTGACAACATTAGCAGTTAGGCATATTTTACGTTGATTTTTGGTTGTCCTCAATCATTCAGAATGATAACTCCATCCATATACGATTACTTCCAATGTCGGATCTCTCTTCAGGTTTGCTTGTTTAGCAGACACAGATTGTAACTTGATCAAATTGGTGGTCGACAATTCCTCTTATGGGAGGATAGCACAGGCAACATGGCATAGCCTACACTAGATTGGTCAAATCAACGCTATTCGGCTATATCATCCCTTATCAATATGGAGTATTGTCATTATTAACATTGATTATAGATGTAGGTATTGTTATTGTCCTGACTGCGGTAATCTTTGTAAATGGGTCAAATAATAAAGTGGGGTCATTTTTGTATTTGGTATAGTCATGAATTGGCATCTGCCATCATTTTTCAAAATTTACCGCTGACCGGTAAATTTACCGATTTTTTCAGACCCGGTAAAAGTGCCATCCCTACTCAACGGTCTATGTATATTAGATGCGTGCGCATACCAACCCAACCTCAGCCAACCAGAGGCTTACAACATAGATTAGATTATTGTGGTTTAACGGCGCGTCAACGACGAGGTTATATTGCGCACATAAATTTTTGCATTTTTGCATTTAACTTTGTTGATATAGGTGGTGGACATGGGGAGGGGTCGTCCTAACGGGCCCGGTCCGGGGGAGTCCAACACTGGTGGGGAGGCCAGGCCGGAATGGGGACGGACCGGGGGTGTGAGGATTCGGGCCGGCGGAACCCGATTTCAGGGGGATCACCATCTCGAGGGGGAAGGCCGGCCCGAGGGGAGGGGAGGGGGCCGCAAATTCAAGGGAGGACATGGTTAGGCCAACCCTGGCTGCTCTTTGTCTGGACCTCACCACTGATCTGTCCGGCATGGGTAACCCTTACACATGAGCATATGCTCGCCGGCGTAGCTGCAATGGATCATTGGCCAACGCAAACCCCACCACCGCGCTAAGGTGGCAGCCATCGGTGGGGTACAACATAGCTGTCATTAGACGCTTTAAGATGTTCAAATATGATTCACACAATTGCCACCAGGTTTGAAAGAGTTTCTAAAACTTGAAGCTGCTTGTGATGATAGCGCATTTTCGATCGTTTGAATTCTCTTTTTGGCGGGAGATAAAGACATGTGTCACGAGAGCGACATCACAGCCGTTTGTTCTATGATTGTTTTGTTCTATGGGACCAGACCCATGGCCAGCTAGTCAGACCGTTTCCAATCCCTATAAAGTGTGGTGAACGTAGATCGTAAGTTCGCTCTAACGAGAAGCCATACCTGTCGACGATGACGCTCCTCGGCCAGTTCATTAGCGTGAACTTGTGCCTGGAAGTTCAGCTCTTCTTTCTTCGTCAGCATGTGGTTTTCAAAGTCCACACGGAGCAGACTTTCGTCCTCCAGAAATTTGCGCAGTTCGCAGCACTTATTGCGCATTTTCTCCAGTTCGTGTTCAGCAACCTGGGCTCGATCCTCAGCTTTCTTGCGTTCCGAGACTGCCTTTCTGGTCAACTCAGTCACTTGTGACTCCAGGAGGCTGAGTTCGCACTCCATCGCCGTCGCCGCCGCCGTCTTCTTGGAAAGTCTAGTCAGAACCAACAAGCAGTACATTCAAAACACATTCTTTCCTCCCCTCTCTCCTTACACTCAGAAAAAAACATTGTTCTCGGGCACTTATTTAATCCTCTTCAGACAGAATGCAGTAAGTAGTACCTATTCAGATTAATATGGGTTCAGATGAATAGAACAAATGGATATTGGATGTACAATTATCTATAATTTGATGATCCAGTTCAAATTGATGAAGTCATAAGATTGTACGCTGGCCACACTAATTTCTCGAAGCTTGTACTATGCGCCGAAAGCAGTGGCTTATTTGGGCGTAAGCCTGTCTTAAGAGGCAAACGGAAGCGAGCGGGAATCGCACGGTTTGTCAGAGCGTTCTTTTGAAATTTTGTCTTCCCACAAAATAATTTTAAAAAATCAGATAGTAACGACCCATTACAGTCTAATAGACTAAATAATGCCGCACACTGGAGGTTATTATGACCTCTGGTACGACCTCAAAGTGTTAAATACGATATTTTTAGTAAAATAATAAAAAATTATCTTATTTAATGATAAATAAGATACCTACTTAGGCCTTGCCTTGCAGAAACTCTTTTGCAAAATCTTGGCAATATATTTTCTCAGCAGGGTTTGACATAGCGCTATAATCCTATAGGTTTGACTCTCTTTTTTAGAAAGATGCGATGAGAGTTCTTGTTAAAATTAACAAGATCTTGCTAGGTACTCTTGGCAAGATTTCATCATCAATCAAAAATGTCCTGTATGTATTCTTTTCTATAATTAGCTCTAATAACTTCCAAAATACCCTAATAATAAGAGCATCTTATGTGGCTACGCAGAATAAATGTATTACCTTGTATTACTTATGTATTGATTTGTAATGTAGGTAATTGGAAATAAACTTGACAACTTGTACCCCTGGTGAGATTGTAGGTACAAGCATGAAATCAATAATTTTACACCGAAATGCTTGTAATACAACCACGAATCTTGTAGGTATAGGTATAGGTAGGTACATACTTACCTAGGAGGTAATTGTCTTATTACCTCTATGCTAGTACCTACCTTAGACGCAAGACGTAATTGATTAACTACTGCGGGATGGCGGGAGGGAGGGTATCATATTACTAATATCATATTATTCTAGTTATGATTGCTGCGAGATTTTACCTGAAGGTAAGATCGATGACTTCCTCCGCTCTGCGTGACACGTCCATTTCTAGCTTTGCTTTTTCCTTCGACGTGAGATTCAACAGGGCCCTTGCTGAATCCAGCTCCTCATCGTAGATTGCCTTCAGCGTCGCTCTTTGGCTTGCAATGGTTTCACGAGTCGTTTCAACATCTCGTTGCAAACCACTGTTTTCCGACGCAAATTGCTGCACGCGACGAGTTATGTACGTCGCCAAACGATCAAACATGGTCAACATGGTCGACATGGTCGATACTTATTCTTATTTAAAAGTAGGAGCAAATACACATAGATAAAGTAGGTAATGACTACCCAACGCTTCTTCTTCTTCTTCTTCTCGTGTTTTCAATGGCCTTGGACGTGTTCGTATAGCGGCCAGCTGTAGTATTGAGCGGGAGATCTTTTCGCGCTGTTATGGTTTGAAAGAGTAGGTTTTAATACTGGGACACAGGGATCTACTCGCTAGCGACCCACCTTCGCTTTTACATTTTACTCGTACAGACCGGGTCATTAGGTTCCCCCACGAACCAGGAACCCTGGAAAGTTGATTTGTTTAAATATGTATTATGTGTGTTTTGTGTATTATGTGAATTGATTGTGTGCTGGTGATTGTTCTATTTTGATTTTATATTTTTTTATTGGATTTGTTGAGGAATTGAATTATGATGCTATTGATTTTCTCAGATTCAACCGATAGCAAACTAACAATGCTGCTAGGACTCTGTATCTTCATTCTTCTTAGTTCTGATTCCAATTCTAGTCGAGGTGTGGTGTAGTTTGGTTGATTGCAGCTAAATAAAATATGATTGAGTGTTTCCCCACCACGCTGTCACCACACGCTGCAGAACCAACACGGCCGGGTCTATCCGCACGAAAATTTTCGTGAATACACGAAAATTTTCGTGAAACTGTCATCCTGACAGCTGTCACCCTTACAGCTGTTCACGAATATTTTCGTACTTTACAGCTGATCACGAGTATTTTCGTGCAATAGTCACTATGACAGCTCTTAAATAACAGCTGTTCACGATAATTTTCGTGCTTTACAGGTGATCACAATTATTTTCATAGAGGTTCTGGCATAGCGGTGATATTTAATTTGAAAAAAAAACGCTTTCTACGGTTATGTGAAAGCTGCTTTAGCTAGTCACCAAGCCTTGCACTTATCTATCAGGACACATTGACCTATCAAATGAAGACAAATAATTTATATAATAACTTCCATCAGGGAGTGATCCTATCACTTAAAACAAAGCGTCCCAACGATCTCGAATGTCTCGTGGACAAGACGTGTTGATGTCAAAGATATTTACTTTATCGAACTTTGTGAAACTTGCACTGCTTTATCAACTGATTATTACTCTTCGACAGCTTGGGCAGCTCTTGTGCCAACTTCAGAACTACTTGTCTGATTACTAATAAATGAAGCTCTTACTTAGTATTGTGAAGTCAATGATGAGGATACAGGAACGGAATGATTTGGGATTCCAACCGACAACGCGACCTTTCCCTTAACTATTGTTTATTAACTACAAACACTCAGTGGCGTGCACTCAATGGAAGCAAGGGAAGCATTGCTTCCCCTTCCTTTTCCATTCCAACAATATTAAAATATAATAATTATATGTATAATAATTTAATCTTTTTACAAAAATATTCATCACTTAATACTACTTATAGAATTCTTATTACGAACACAAATGTCACCACTTTCGCTCTGATTTCAAAGTAAACGCGGTTTCTAAGACAGGAGGTGGGCAAGGCGCGTGCGCACGCATACACTTGCCTCGGCTCGGCAGTCGGCCGGCTCCAAGGGATTCACTTTTCGAATTGCTTCCAATCCCTCGCTCTATATACGGGAGTTACGCATGCATTAGGTGATTTGCCTACAATCAAATATGTTAATCTGCAGCCACCTGAAAGTATTGTCAATAATAAAAACTTATTTTGCCATGATAATAACATTATTTGCCGGTCTAAACACAAAGCATTTCTGTGTAAAATGCGTCTATTTCTGCAGGCGTATTCTAGCCAAGGGAAGCAAATCGGCGAGTTGCATCCACAGTCCGAACGCAGCCGAACTACTCCCGAGTTGACACGATTGGAACGAACATGTGATCGGTCGGTGACAGTGCTCAAGAGCGGTTGAATGTCTAAACTTGTAATATCTACAAAATATTGCAGTTTCGGATTCTCAGTTCAGTTTACGCATTTCTACAAAGTTTTTGTATATCTGTATTTGCCCTCGTATTTGCCTTCAAAAAACTAATGATTAAAATATAAAAAATTAGTCTGAAAATCCTCCTTTGACCATTTCTTAAATTCAAGTAATCTTCCAAAAAGGTACTTTCAAAATCGTTTTTAACCATCTAAAATTAGTCAAATTTTAAAAAATTCCCTGCGGGGCTAAGCTGGGGGGCAAGCCCCCCAGACCCCCCTCCGGGTCAGGGCAAATTTCTTTCCTGGCAATTTGCTTCCCTCACTTCAAATGTCACGGCACGCCACTGCAAGCACTATTACACTTACAATTCTCTCAGATTATCCTAATCTCCTTGATGTGTCGTCGCTTCTTATACTCTGAACTGAACACTTGGACCGAGTACTGTTACCAGCACTTCAGGGTTGTGAACTCCTCGGAGTATACACCTATTAAACCTTTGGGTCGTACTTTCCACTCGAGTAACTAAGTTAACAGGACTTCAGAGTAAAGCACGGCTTCGGGGATAAAAAGCTCCCTAGGCCATACTACAGGATTTACAATGGATTCCTCGAGACAAGATTCCTAGAGTGAAGGCCGATGCACAATTGACGCGGACGGACGACGCAGACGTAATACCAAAACATCGTACCCGTCTCTGTCGTCCGTCCGCGTCGTACGTCTGCGTCAATTGTGCATCGCTTTGAGGCCTGTAGCTGGTGCCGACCAACTGACCTACCTACCTGGGTATTTATATGTTTTGAACTGATTACTCATGCATATAAAAGTACTTCAGACTATTAATTGATAGCCCACGTAGAATACTCTGACTCGGCAATCCTTGACACTTCAATTAAAGTTTAGAAATATCTAGGAAATGGCACAGGAATTAGAATCGTGCTTTGATTGAGTGACTGCCTCACTCCTACCATACTCCTGCCTAGTCAAAGATACCAAAAGATAGTAAGTAGATTGTTATCTTTTACCTAAAACAATGTGCCGAATTTATGGAACATTTGCACCTTTATCGTAGTCACGAATATTTCGTTGCTGTCAGTTAATCTGTCAGCTGTCATAAACAGCTGATGCCCGAATACGAAAATTTTCGTAAATGCGAGCTGTCACTAACAGCTGACGTACGAATATTTTCGTGAGCGCACGAAAATTTTCGTGTGGATAGCCACTTCGAACCAACACTGTCAACTGTCAGCGTCACCTGGTAACCGGCCAGTGTTACCAGATTTGAAAATATAAATTTCCCTATTCCTCTATCAAAAATTCCCTATCCTCGCAGAATATTTCCCTACTGGCCCCTCCTTATTTTTAAAAACATGCACCGCTTTTTACTAGCAGTGTTTATATATATTTTTTTAAATTAATGAAATGATGTTGGATCCAAGGTAGGTTGACAGTAATAAAAAATGAGGAAAAACGCTTTTTAAAAAGTTAAAAATTGGTTACAATTACTTAAATTAGTAACACTTCCATCTAGGATGATTTTCCATGTTTTGCTCTTCACCCATAGCTGCACGAATTAAATTACAGAATATAACAAACAGGGAAACCAACTAGTGGATATATATATTTTTTTATACAGGCCTAAGTTACGTTTTTCACTTAGTTTTTTGATGCATCCAATTTATTTTCTGGAAAGAGCAAAAGTCCCTACATTCTGTCACTTTCATGATAAAACTCCCTCTCTCCCTACCATTCCATTATTTTTGGCCAAAATGAGTGTTGGGCTATTTCATGATTATTTTTTTTACATTTCATCGAAATATTTCATTGTTGTGAATTATTCGAAATTAAGCTGATTATCAGTGATTTTGCAGTATTTATTGCGTGTTTTCATGTATTATTATTAGTACCTACCTAATGATGTCATAATTACGGAACAAGAAATAAAACTGGGGGCAGAGACAGGCCACAGGGTAGAGTTGCCAACCGTCCTGATTTTATCCGGACACTCCGGAATTGATCAACATTGTCCGGATGCAGACATGGGCAGTATCTAGATACTTGTATCTTAAGATACGTATCTTAGATACATTTGTATCTTGTATCTAGTATTTTAAATACATGAGCCAAATGTATCTGTATCTTGTATTTTAAATACCCATTTCTAAAGTATTTTGTATCTTTTTTGAAGATTTAAAATACAAGATACATTTTTATGCGCCTAGAATTTCAAAGATAGCTTGATCTCTTACTTGATTTCAAACAAGCATCAAATAATACACGTTGCCGTATTGAATCGATCAAGAAAATGTTAAGTATGTTGCCTTACAAATAGAACAAATTAAAATTTAATTTAGAAAGTAAGTCCCTACATTTTTTACTGTTGGATGATATGTATGAGAATAAAAAAAGGATCTTTAAATGTATCTTTTTTTAAGTATCTAAAGATACTATCTTGTATCTTGTATTTTAAATACATCTCTAAAATGTATCTTGTATCTTGTATTTTAGATACCCAAATTAAATGTATCAGTATCTTGTATTCCAAATACATTGAAACAGAGTATTTTGCCCATGTCTGTCCGGATGCCAGAATTACCTCGTTACCTCAAATAAAAATGTCGGCAAAGAAGTTCAAAACATAATCATATTTTATAATTTATCTTTCGTCTTTATTTAATCTATATAGGAACTTAATGACTTAATGATATACCTTTACCTACAGGTTATTGCAAATCCAGCACCGTTTTGGTAACCGTTTTGGTAACAGTTTTGGTAACAAATTTTAATTTGGTTGAAAAATTTTTATAGGAAATTATTAATTAATGAAAGTGTGGCTCAGTAAGGTTTGTTCAGAGAAGAGCAGAAACAAATCTACCACTGATATTTAAATAAATCATTCCAAATGGAAATAATACAACTCGCAGGAACTTTGAATCCGTAGTCTGTCGCCTAGTTTCACATCTTCTGACCGAGACTCTTCTCACTTAAGGCGAGCTAAAGCTGCGAGGACACGTCCTCTTGCTGCGCCGTGCCGTTCGACGTGGTGCCGCTCGACATGGTGCCGCTCGACGCGATGCCGTCTTGCATCTGAGAGTTGTCGGAGTCTTGCCAGTTTATGTTGAAGCGAGTGACACGTGGTCGCGAGGCTAGGGTGTTTCGCCTAACCTGCGAGGAAGCAAATCATGAGTTGAAGTCAAGCAGAATATGAAAATGATTGTGATGGCCTAGAGACAAACCTCGATTACAGCAATCAAGAGTGTTCCTTGTGTCATGTGAAGGAGGGGTGAGGGGGTGGGGAATCATAAGTGGCCGCAGGATTTCTGCTGGGTGGGCGGGGGCAAGTTGTCTAGGGTTGGGCGAACCTCATATTTTTTAACCGAACATCGAACCGAACTTTAAATATTTGACCGAACGGAACCGAACCTGGTCAATTTTACCTGCAGTGGCTTTATTACTTACACAAAAAATATCAAACATTGTTTGGCATAGTTTGTACTTAAAATTTTGCTTTATGACCATATTTTTAGAGCATTTTATTTTTGATAAAATTAATTTACGTCATTGAATTTATGCACGAAGAAAAGGTAAGAAGAGTAAAATTAAATTAAAATTGTTAATGAACTGCAACAATTTGCATTATTTCTTCTTTGGCTTCTTTGTCACACAGATTTATATCTAGAACACGACACTGGAACGAAACGTTGTCAGAAAATGTCACATGCCGCAGCGAGGGAGATTCGGTTCGGATATTTCTTAAGGTTTGGTCCGCGAACATCTAACGCCGGTACGATTATCGAACCGGTTCGCCTAACCCTAAAGTTGATAAATTGTTCAATGGAGGGTCAGGGGAAAGGCTTCCCAAAACATGTGAGTCTGGGATGCCCCGGGAAGTTTTTTGGAAATTATTTATAACTGAAGAGCATTTGGTTCCGTTTTAGAACAGAAAAAAGACTAAATGTAAAAATTATGTTTTCTTCCGATTTGAGTAGTAGTAACATAGAAAGGGGTAATTGCATTTACTTTTCTCCGAAAAAATCAACAAAATATATGGTACACAACAAATCATAAAACGGTGTTTAAACGAAACGAATTAGCTGCTGACCACGTAACTTGACAATCAATCCTTGTTAATATCAATGAAATCAGAGCTCAACTACTAGAGGTAATGACGAGTTAGCATAGACTTCATCGGATGATGACTTCACATTTTTTTCAGCCAATCCATTTTTCAAATACCGTTTTATCAGTTTAGTATACATATATTTTTCGAGTAAGTATCATCCTTATTTTTCAGTCTGTGGGGGATTCCCACGGGGGGGGGGGGGAGGGGGGGGGGCCATGACTGAACTCCATATTTAGGTAGAACCGGAAATGGAATCGGGGAATTTTCCCGTCCATTATTGGGAATATTCCCCTAAATCTTGAATACCTATTATTACATTTGCTTTAATTTTGAAGATATTTTTATAGTCCCAATATGTTTCTTACCCTATCATAAAATGTGTCAACATATCATGGGACCTATTATTAGTTTTTATTAATTACCGTTTTGTGTCTCCATAGCTGGGGGCTGAAGATACAATATTCACAAATATGTCTTAAACGTCATAGCAATTCTATTAACTGTTAAAAATTCAAGCCAAATGCCCATTTTGGGGAATATAAAATAAATGTTGGGAATCTGAACATCCCACCATAGAGGTAAGAGTTAAGTTCTAAACAGTGGATAAAAAAATAAATTAAATAATAGTCTGAATTGGCAGGAACCGAATGGAACCCAAATAATAGATGGAACCAGACACATTATTTTTAAATCTGGATCCTTAATCGGAATTAATTAAAGTACCTACCAGTTTCTGGTCTAAAATGAATGTTTGATGCACTGTTGTTAAGGATTGCTGAGTCAGGGCTATCAATATTTGAATATATTATTGTCTGAATACTTTTACGCAAGGTAAGCAGATCTGCAATAGCGGAATCAATGAGTGAATCTACTAAGTCTTTTAGTCATGAGTAATCAGTTTCAAAATGTATAAATACCATTAGAAATATGACAAATATGTTAGTCAGTTGTATGCAGCAACTGCCGGGTGATTCCGACAACTCTAGTATGAAGAAGTTTGAAGAAGTTGGTAGTAGTTGAGCCGACGTAACTACCATTTAAGGTCACTGAGAGAACTTATGTTTTGCGGTCTCGACTGACGTATAGAAAAACGCTCGGCGTCTGAAAGTAGTGTAAGCGAGTGACGACAGCGTCAAGGTCAGGTTAGGAGTGTCCGAGTCTATACGAGTGTAAATTGTAAGTGTACGTTAAATTAATAAAATTGAAACATAGTTTAAGGGAAAGGTTGCGTTATCTGTTAGAATCCTTAAGGCCTGTTATATATTTTTTTTTTACGAAAACGCTCCATGCGAGCGACGGACGAGCGACATTTGAGCGACGGACGAGCAATTAAGCGACGGAGCGTTTTCATGCCCGACAAATGTTGACCACATAGTAGGAGCAAAGTTATGACCGTAAGCAATGAAAATGTAGATAAAGGTTCAATTCATGTCACCTTTGGCTTGCTTTTTTGATATTCATAACCATTTGCCAAAGATGGCAATTTATATTTTGTATTTCGCTCTAAAACCGCTCGAAACCGACCGTTGGCGGGAAAAAATATATAGGGTGGGGAGGGGTTGGGGGGGTAATTTCAAATTTCAGGTTTTATCACTGCTCTCTGCTTCCCAATAAAGTGTCCCGAGAGCATCCCCCACTGTCCCTAGTAGTTCCTAGCGCCCCTCCCTAGTTCCTACTTGCTAGATCTTTAAGAGGGCTTGGTAGTGAGCGTGGCCTTGACGAGTTTTTTAATCGATTTTTATCAATATCTTTTTCCAGGGTAATTGTTAACAAAATAGGGCTATGGAAGTGAATTCAGAACAGTTCAATGAAAACAATTTCATAGTTTGGAATAAGCTATTAGTTTTATTGTGTCCAACAGGTGTTTAGAAACACCTGTTGGACAGGTTAGAACAGGTGTTCTAAACACCTGTTGGACAAAATAAAACTAATAACTTATTCCAAACTATGAAATTGTTTTCATTGAACTGTTCTGAATTCACGTCCATAGCCCTATTTTGTTAACAATTACACTGGAAAAAGATATTGATAAAAATCGATGAAAAAAACTCTTCAAGGTCAAACTCACTACCCAGCCGTCTTAAGCGGAGTGCCCAGAATGTTTAAGTAACCAACCCTCTTTGTATGGAAACTAGAGTTTACGAAACATTATCAAATTCTGCACACCTTATCAAACTGCGGTTGCGTTGGCGGATTATCTCGAAGTTTCGGTTCCGTGTATTCATTATTTATGAAATAGCCGATGCGGATGAACTCTTGGCCACGATACGAACATGTCAACAGAATAACGGTCACACCGAGAGCATCTGCTACCGGGATCTTGGCCACATCGGGTGGGTCAGCCTGAAATGAAACATCGTTTATCATACAGATCATCCCGGCTTTAGGAAGTAAAGACTTATCGCAGCTGACTTCAAGGCGTTACAACTCACTTGAAAGACAAACATATGCTTTCCCTTTTGTATCGGACCGACATAAATTGACTCCAAGGTTTGGTCATGTGCCTCACTTTCTGCCGAGCCTACGTAAATCATCTTCCATTCCAAATCTAAGAAGAAAGAACATAGTGCTGTACACAAATATATAGGATTTGGTGGCAGAATTAAAATATTTGCCATGCAGATTCACTGGTCAAGTCCGTTAATTATCTCTATACCTCGTTAATTTTCTTTCTCCGTTCGGCAAACGCAATATCCAGTGACAATTGCCATTCATCCATTGTCAATGGCTCAAGAACAAGACATTTACAAAAGCTCCCAGCCGTGTTGTATCTAGTAAGCTTGGCGAAGCCTACTAGAAACTCTTTGCTTCTAGCCCCTGACATGATACCTGGCTCAACTCTAACTTTATAACCTGCCAACACACACACTTGCTGATTGTCAAGCTCCATTGTGCAAATTCCGAGTTGAAATCAATGAAAAACTGGCAAAGAGAGAATCGACGGACTTAACCTAGGTTTCTTTAAGTATCCTTATCAGTTCCAAGCCACCCTCAAGGAAGAAACGTACCCTCTTTTAAATCCTCGTAACATTCAAATATAAACTCAAATTGGAAAGGATTCAAAAATGGCGAAGGATTGTCCAATACCATCACATTACAGAGTTGCACCTTGGCCATTGCGTAAATCTGTGGATGATAAAACGTTATTAATCTAAGAAACAGAGGGCAATCAACTTTGGTGATTTTGGTGAATGCTTCTTTTCGGAAAGTAATGATTTCAACACAGTCGAATTATATTTAATGACTCACCAATAAATGTAATGAACTCGAAGAGGATTTATTACAATATAAACTTGCTTGCTGTTGCTACCTACCTAGGTCGTCGGTCCTCGACGTTCACGTTTCTACGTTAATTCGACGAAAATCGAATTGAATCGCGCCCTCGTTTTCCATCGGCTGCTCCATAGCGCTCCAGCTCGCGCCGGTAGCAGCCCAGAGCGCAAAATGACATCATTTCCACTTTCGCGCCATCTGCCCTGCCGCTGCAATCAGAAATGAACGAGAAGTAGGGCCGAGAAAGATGACATTTAATTCGTTTTACACTAATAGTATGTTCTTAGGACTCTGTAATTAGATTTGAATGTTGTTTTTAGTTAGAATATATGCTATTCTGCATTACAGTTATTACTACATCTTCCATCACCTTCAATATTCACAAATACATCACTTATTCTCAGTTGTATAAAATACCAACTTAAGTAATATCCTTTGATATTCTGTTGTCCTCTCAATTACCTATAAAAAATGTAAATTGCTGTGTCTAGGTGCATAATATCGACAAAACGAAATTTCATCAACAATAACCGCTGATTAGTACTCGTTGCGCTACCTGTTTTAGTTATTGAAAGACATGACTTCTCTATAGGGACTAGACCAGTGGTACTCAACCTTTTTGACTTGCAGGCCAATAATACAAATTTGCTTTTGTTGGCGGGCCGCACTTTTTAAAATAGTACAATAATGCTCACGTGATCAGGTAAGGTAGGTTCATTGCAGGTGCAGGTGCGTAGAAACTACTCTTATCCTTCAGCCTTAGCCCCGCAGGGCGTTTTTAAGAATGTAACAATTTAAAATTGATTCTGGGTCTATAGAATACAAAAACTGAAGTAAGAACTGGGGCAATAACGCCCGCAGGGCGTTATTTTTTAGAATTTGAAGCAATTATTTGGGACGCTAAACTTCATTTTGTATGGAGAGTGGGGGATCAGTCAGTTAGCACCCTACTAGCACCCTGCAGTCTGCTTCCTACGTGCAGGAAACGAATCGAACGATATTTCACACGCCAAAACAAAACACTATTTACAATGTTTGGAATTTGTAAAAGGATTAATTTTCGGTGCAACAAGTATGAAGTTCCATTTAGCTTTCGACGCATTTTCAGCCTGATGCGTGGATAATAACATGACAACTCTCAAATTTCTCTCAAATGAAATGAGAAATAATTATTTGTTTAATTATTTTAACAGTGATTAAACCCGGTGCAATTACCTTGGCCCGGTGCTACCTATCTTAATAATCCGTAGTAGCACCGACCTTGAACTCAGCACCATCGTAGCACCAACATTTCGCGATATTAGGTAAGGGTACCGGAGTCTGAGGCCCCATATCGCAAGTGGCGGCCTTGGCCACCCCCCGACCCAACTATGGAACCTATGTTCAGAGTAAGATAACCATTTATAATTGAAATTCACCTAAGTTTAGACGTTGGTTTAGATTATGTTATTTATAGATATCTCCATGGTTATATGGAAGACCATTGCGTATTAGGATAAATAATATAAAACAATGAATACCGACATTTTTGTTAATTTGTAAGTTGACAAAATAAAGATACTTGAACAAATGTTTTTATCAAATCAAGCTATTTAAATTTGCCACCCAACCTTCTTTTTGATGTGGGAAATGACGTGATAATATTAACACTAATTATGCACTAATTGGATCAGTCGTTTATTTTTGACATTTCAAAAAGGGAGTGCCCACGGAACAGGTTGGCTGAGTGGTAGCGCTCTGAACTTGTATTACGGAGGCCCTGGTTCGATTCCCGCGGCCGTCCTTCCTGACTGGGGTTTTTTCGTGGTTTTCCCTCAGTCGACAGTTAAATGCTGGGAAGGTACCCTACTAATAGGCCACGACCGCCTCCTTCGGCCTTCCCACCTTCCATCCTTACCTACTCTTCACCATCATCTCCCAATCATCATCATAATCATTCATCCGTCGCCATTGGCCTCGCTGCAGAACAGTGCGACGTTAAGCCTCAGACAAAAAAAGTTTTTTCCTATAACTTTCCAAGGGTTGAAGCACCAATTCTGGATTCAACGGCACTAATTGGCACTAATTATTAAGCACTAATTGGATCAATCTTTTGTTTTTTTTAAACTTGGTCATGAGGGTGCTCCGTACCTGTGATACACTAATGCCTTCTAATACCCTGTTCACACTGAGGATTCGATTGCGATCCAGTTCGATCGCGATTCAGATTTCGATTGTGTTCTTACAACTCAATCGAATTGATGTCGTGCCGTGTACGTTATCCCCAGGGATTTCAGCAGCTCTCAAAGCCACGAAAACATACGTAACTCGTAAATGTGAACAGTTTGCAACATGATCGGTCGGGGAAACGGTGCGATCTGTATTTCCCCCAACGACCTCCTATGCGTCGTTGATTTCCTCAGATAAAGACAAAAAAACATAGGTCCGTGTCAAAAGTCTCAATAGGAGTCGCTTGCTCAAATGATATCTCTTGTTTCTAAGTTTGTTTCGCGTTTTCGACTGGTCTATTCAAAAAAATTTTATTCTATATGGAATCCGGTCACGGCCATAAGGATTAACATTGCACGGAATTGAATTCTTAGGAATTTAAAAGCTTAGAATAGGGCCCCTGAGGGGTGGGGGTGGCACAAGGTTTGCACTCCGTTTGAAACTTGCATGAGATTTGTATGGCGACGTCATTTCAATGCAAACCAAGTGCAGACCTAGGGTGCATACCGTATTTGGATCCAAACGTCCAGTTTCCCTATCCTTTTAACATTGTGACGTAATCACCTAGGCGAATCTAGTCGAATTAATGAAAATACAGTCATCCATGTTGGATCAGAAAGCCCGACCTCTTGAGTTTGGGCATTCTGGGCTCTGGTTTGAGCTCGTTCGTTGACGCGGCAAGTTTGATTTAACCCGTAAATCCTATGGTGACGTCACACGCCCAACTCGCTCCATTGTGGAATTCACCCCCCAGTGTGGCCAGTCGAAAACGGCATTATTCAGCTAAGGAGCAAGTTGGCTCAGTAACAATCGGGGTTTGCTCTTCAGTGTACAGACAACGCATAAAGTCCTGTTAATTCTTCACCCTTACAGAATATCATGATACCACCACTCGTACAGCGAAGCTCGTAAAGTTGCCTATAGCAAACCCATAGTTATTTGTCAACAGAGGGATGACTGCATTACTGGGTTGTGTTCATCAGCCCCAGATAGATCACACAGATAAGGAAGTCAATGTTGTTATGTCGATCGAACTAATATGACGTAGGAACAACAATCAGTTTTTCGTTTATCGGAACTAATAATTAACTTTCAGTTAAAACAAATATAGTTGGTTGGTGCATTTGGATTTCATTGGTATTGATTATATCACGATTGTTATAATACATTTTGGAGTTTAAACTATTTAATTTAAATACTCCAAAATTATATAATTATTAGGTATTTTAAATTATTTAATCTAAAAATTAATTTATATTAAAATGAAGTTAAGATATAGTCTATATTTATGTAATTTGTAATTAATAAATCTTCCAAATGGAATAAATCGGTTAATTGAATGAATCCTGGTGTCAAGGCTGGCAACATAATTTGATCTATTATCAATCAGTGTGTGAATCATTGATCAGAAAATATTTGATTGTTATTGTAAACACTCAAACAGCTCCTATAACCATCAAACCTTAGATAAATTCATTTGTAACAGAAAGCGGAAAGTAACTGAGAATCACAGTCACAACGTCACCCTAAAACACCACTCAACTCTAAAGACTCTAAATCTTAACTCAACGCCAACTCTAATCTTCTAGAGATCTCTAGTCTTTAGAGTCGTCAACTCTAAAACACTCTCTTCTTCTCTTTTATTCCTCTAAAAAATCTATAAGAAAAAGTATTTCTTAATTTTTTAAAAATACGATCATCATGCAAACACGCTAGGATTGATATCAAAATCCTGAGATCTGTCGAATAAACGAAAATCTTTATACTTGAATTGTCTAATTAGCATTTGTTCAATGACGGTCTACTCAGATTTAAACAATGTGTTACAGAAGTATTAAGTAGTTTGGGAAATCACACAGCTCATAGGAAATTACAGTCGGTATTGTTATTTTTGTGATTGAATCGCATCGAGTAGATATTTGTGTGGATGGACGTTGTTGACAGACAAAACCAGTTTTTCAAGTCATCCCTCTGTTGACAAATAACTATGGGTTTGCTGTAGGCAACTTATCGAGCTTCGCTGTACGAGTGGTGGTATCGTGATATTCTGTAAGGGTGAAGAATTAACAGGACTTTATGCGTTGTCTGTACTCGGACACACCGTATTCTTGCGTAGGTAAGTATTTCTTAGTTATTTATTCGTGGTTTTGTTGACAAGATAAAAATGCTGGGAAGATCATACTAATAGGCCACGACCGCCTCCTACCATCCATCCTTAACTCTCCTTTATCATTATCGGTAACATCATCGTTATCCGTCGCCATTAGCTACAGTTGCAGCACAGTGCAACGTTAAACACAACTAAAATAAATTTTAATAATTAATAAATAATACAATAATTATTGAGAAAATCCTGGAAAGTTCCAATAACATATTTGCCTGTTAGGAAGGAATCTCAAAGAGATATAAAAATAATATGAGTTTTGCAATGTGATTACCTCGTTCTTTAGCACCACATATAATCTATTTCATAGTATACTATACATATTGTTTGAGTTTCGGAGCAGAAACTCGATGTAAGGAATTGGCTAATTAATTAAAACATAATACAGCCCATCACTATACAATCAAGTACATTTGGCAAGCTGTATTTACGCGTATATAAAATTAACAAAAAAATAATCACACAAATCTTTTTAAAAAATTACCATTAAAAATATTACAAAAAAATGAAAAAATAGAAATCTTAAAAAAAATCAAATAATAATAAAAAAATTAAGTTACCCAAAAATAAAAATGTATGTATACTAGAATGAAAAGTTTTAACGTACCAATAGGAAATTTTCACAAAAATAATTATTTGCCTACTGGTATCTCACTGTCGAGCTTTGGCATTTTAGGCATTTGTAACTATCCCAGCATTTTATTAATTATTAATGTAGTTGAATTGTAAGGTAAAAATGGCATGAGAGTATGTAGCATCTGCATAGCAAATAAAACAGCTGTAATTTTCAAGATTAAATTTAGTGTTTTTATTGGTCAAATAATATGAAGAATATCAAAATGGTAATTTGGGATAAAATTTAAAAAAAATCATTAAAAGCCTAATTACAAAGCATTACATTATAAAGTTGTCAGCTATCATGTCTTGAACTTGAATTAAATATGATAGAAGGTGTTCGATCTATACGGTGTAGCCATTACTTATAAGTAGCATATGAGAGATTTGACGCATTTTAGCAAATTATTGGTAGTTTCAAGGTTAAATTAAAAAATGACGATTAAACTTAATTGAAATTTCTTCAATAGATGTAATAAATACACAAAAAAACAACAAAAAACTTCAACCGAACATAATTATTTATAACCCTTTGGCCCAAAAGAAACCATAAATTTGCAATTTGCGCCCATTTTGAAAAATTGGTTAAATAAATGTATTTAAATCTGTTGGTAATAAAAAGTAATGTTAGTGAATAATTATATGTAATAAATGTGTGCAAACTGGTAAAAGATGTATTTGCATTTATGAATAAAATATTTGCATAAAAATTTGCATATTCTACATAAAAAATAATAATATCATAACCATGAATCTGTGGATTCATAACTTTTTATAATGTTCATCAGACACACAAGAAATATGAAGGTACCTATACGTATTGTATATCTTCACAATGCAGTTACATCATGGTTATTTATCAATTATCCTTTAGTTCCAAAAATTAAAATGGAATCGACAAAATTTTAAATTTTTTAAAAAATTGCACTGTTCATTAAATTGATTTGATTCAATTGGAAAAATTTAACGATAATGTATAATTATTTGTGAAGCAATTTAGCTTACTGAACAATGAAAATACGCAATATACATAATTAACATAATTATAAAATGGCGATCACTTTTTGTTAGTTACATTTTATATTGTTGTTTTGGCGTACAGAAAGTGTGTTATGTACGAATGTACATACAATATTTAACTTCTAAACATGCACCTACCTAAAATTATAGATGAATGGTAGTCAATTAAATATAGGCTGTTAATGCACATTTAATCAAGGTTGCCAAATTTTGAGGTTTTAGTCGATTTTTTGTCGTTTTCTTAATTTTCGGAAAACGTTTGATTTTTTGTAGCCGAATAGTGCAAGATAATTACAATCTGCTTTCATAATAAGATTTAGTGTGGCACTTTGAAATGTATCAATAATTTGGAGTAAAGACAAACCCCTTACATCAAAATTTGGAGAAATGTGAAAATAGGAGGATTACTCGAAATTGGTTTCATGGTAGTTAATTGATTCGTATTGAAAAGTAGTTAAAGAACATTTAATTTAATTTGTGTAAATTTCTGTTTCAAACTCATGAAAATAGTAGCATATTTTAAATCCAAAAATTAACAAAATTTGGATACGCTTATTTTATGGTGAGATATAAGAAAGAACTAATAGCTCTACATAGCTTAAAATTTCACTTGGGAATAGGCTGGTGATAAACAACCACGAAATGAATGATTATGATGTAACCGAAGAGTAGGGAACCTTCCCCTCATTTGCCTCTCGAATGAGGGAATCCACGATGAACTTTGTCAGAAAGAACGACAGTGGAAATCGAACCCGCGGGACCCCGGATCGGATTGCAAATCCAGTGTCACTGTATTCACCAAAATGTCCGCTACAGCCTACCAGTAAAATACCATTAGAACTTTTCAATCGTTCAAATTGTGAAAAAATATAAACATAATGACAGTAAAGTTCATTCACGTTTAGAATAGCAAGACGATCACGTCGTTCATTGGTCGGTCACATGAACACTGCCCTGTCAATGGCAAGACTTTCTTCTTTTATTATTGAAATTGTATAAAGTATGTGAAATACACACTTTTTAATAGTAGAAAATATTAGAAAACTTCAATAAAATTGATTTATATTTATCTACAGTCGTCTTGTACATATTCTTTGATAATTGATATTTACATGTGTAGGTTTACAAATGCTTGCTTGACTACAGTAGCACACGGGCTTGCTATTCTAATCGTGAACGAACTAGGTAATTGTCGCACCGATCTTGCAATATAAACAGCAACTCATAGATGGGTGATTCGAAGCAAACAGGCATATTTGAACAAAAATCACGTTTTTTATACTAAATATCAATTTAAAAATCAGAGAAAAAAATACATTGGTTATACGTTGAGTTCAGACATTCTGAATGGTACTTGAACGATCTCGAAAATAGGTCCCCAGGAGAATGACAAAATTGACTGTTTTTATTTATTATCAAATCATTTTTAAACATGATGATAACATGATAACATTGTAAAAGGGCAGAAATATGTACACTCGACAATTCATTAAAACGGTATTTGAACGAAACACATTGGCTGCTGGTCAAGTTCATTGACAATCAATCCTTGTTATTATCAATGAAATCAGAGCTCACCTACTAGAGGTAGATGACGAGTAAGTATAGACTTCATCAGATGATGCCATCACATTTTTTTCAGACAATCCATTTCTTTCAAATACCGTTTTATGAATTGTCGAGTGTACCAACCAAAACAAAAAATTAAATCGGACTTATGGTTCAGGAGATATGAGCCAGGGACATGAATTTACTTAGAATTACCCAGATACAATAATTGTGTCCAAGCTTGCATCGAAGTAAAATAGACCCACTTTTTCAACTTTCGAGTTTTGGCACGAATATTGTATTTATCAGTTTATGTTTAATTATATTGCTGTGGTCGAATACAAAATTAGCTACGTTAATTATTTTACACGCTTATGATAAATTGAATGATTCAAAAGTTATGGCGATATTTAGCCATAACTTACATTTGCACTTACATTTGAGTGCAGCCGAATTTCAATATTTTCAAAATAATACAAACGCCTTACCACATTAATCAGTGCTAAATGTTTTCTACAGACTATTGGCCGAGTGTTCATAATATCTTTGCACGAACACTTCAACCCTCTACAACACTCAGTTTACTTTCTACTGAACGGATGATTGACATTTACAACCAGACGCTACATACCTGATGTCTTCGTCTGCTGTCGGTCTCTCTGAAAGGTCTCTGACCCCTCCGCCCCTCCGTCGCAAAAAGAAGACATGCCGCTCGTTAATCCTACCGATTTCTTGGAAGAGTATCACCTGACAAAATCAGTTTGCGAAATGAAAAGAGATTTAGGAGAGGACTTCCTGTAGCCCCCCTCCCCCCTACCCATTTATTCTTTTACAACCTGGCAGAGGCACTTTGAAAACTTTGACAAGATGTGCTCAAGTTTTCTGAGAGAAATGGCAAATGTAAAAGGTAAACATCGGAGACAATAATTCCTCCCTTTTGAACCATTCAAACTATGACAAATGAAAAAACTAATTAGTGTGGCTATTTTTTTAGTCGATCTTAGCAATATAAACACTAGCATAAAGACAATATTGTGCTAAGCTAGTCTGAAAAAACTAGTCCGAAGAAATAGAGAATGTTAGATTTTCCAGGAGTTTGGGCACGAATATTGTGTTTATAAGATAAGGTTGACTAAAAATTAACCACACCACACTAATTAGTTTTCACATTTGTTTTATCATAACTTGAATGGTTCAAAACTTAGGAGCGATATTTAGGAAATATTATCTCCAATGCTTTCCTTAATATCAATTGATATAAATAGAATTTTGTTTATTTTAATAAACGCTGTTGATGAGAGAGCTATTTTGTAATGGTCTAGATATGCCTGCTAGTTGCAGACACATTTTTGAGAACTATTGGAGACGAAATGAGCGAACGAAAAGAATTCAGAGTTAGTTTTATGATGCTCTAACCTAAATCACAATACAATAAGGCCAATACAATAATGATAATAAACTGTACAGCAATTTCTCACAAAATAAATATTTGATACCACGCAAGTTCCAGTGGATAACAACTCATAGTTCTATAATCACAAGTTGTACGTCAACCCTCGCTTCTCAATATTCCTATCTCAATCCATCTCAATACTAGTGTCTCAATGTACAATACCTTACAGCTGTTCGGAAACCGCAGTGCATATTATCTTCAAGACACTGCACATGCTAATACACAATTTGTACGTTGCGTAGAAAAACCTAAGCTCCAGATGACACACATCTACCTGCATCTAACAACTCGTCCCTCCAAATAATGAATCATCTCCCTGCCGCAAGGTCGAGGCTAGAGGTCGCTAGAGAACGGGTGGAGGGGAGGGGGGGTAAAACTACTAATTTCCCACTGATGAGAGGACGGTGGTGGAAGGGGGGGGGGGGAGGGGGAACTGGCTAGAACATTGTGACAGAGAGATCAAGTTGTCAGCGGTCGGTACGGGGCGGGGGGGGGGAGGGGGGGGGGTTACAATTTTTGGATTTGACACCTGGATTCCTGGAATAATACTTAGTTTTTTGCGTAGATTTCGAATCTGAATACGGCAATTTGATATCTCTTTCTGGGGTATCACCAAAACTGTCTAAATATCGAAGATTTTTCCAAATAATCGATGTTTTCTCAATAGACCCTGACTAATCTAAGCGAATATTTTCCAAAAAATCGATTGTTATTCAATAGAAATTGGCTAATAATCGAAGACTTTCAGATAGATTCGAAGATCCTATAATCGAACTTGAATCCATACAAAACGAAGAATTGAACAAAGATCGCCGTGTTTTCGATCGAATTGTGTAATAATCGAAGACTTTCCCATAGAAAATAAAGTTTTTGAATTGAAGCTGTCTAATAATGAAACATGTTTCCACAAAGTCGATTGTTATCCATGTGATGCTAATAATCGCGATGATTTTAACAAAGATTTGAAGTATTTCCAATAGCTACCTAATAATCGAACTTTTATCCATGTAAGCTGCCTACAAATCAAAGTGTTTGCCACGTAATAGAGTTACACATTTGAATATTTAATCATTTCAAAGGTTACACCCAGTTGCAGCCATAGTTAGAGTCTGCTAACTCTAGGTTCCAGCGTTCGGCTACTAACGTCGGTTACAGCCAGTTAGAGCCTGCTATGCCTAGGCTTTAGTCACTAACAGCTAACACCAGCTACTGCTATTTAGAGTTACACTCAGTTACAGCCAGTTAGAGCCTGCTAGTATGTCTAGGCTCTCCAGTCACTAACAGCTAACACCAGTTACTGCTATTTAGAGTTACACTCAGTTACACTCAGTTACAGCCAGTTTGAGCCTGCTATGCCTAGGCTCCAGTCACTAACAGCTAACACCAGCTACTGCTAGTTAGAGTTACACTCAGTTACACTCAGTTACAGCCAGTTTGAGCCTGCTATGTCTAGGCTCCAGTCACTAACAGCTAACACCAGTTACTGCTATTTAGAGTTACACTCAGTTACAGACAGTTAGAGCCTGCTAGTATGTCTAGGCTCTCCAGTCACTAACAGCTAACACCAGTTACTGCTATTTAGAGATACACTCAGTTACACTCAGTTACAGCCAGTTTGAGCCTGCTATGTCTAGGCTCCAGTCACTAACAGCTAACACCAGTTACTGCTATTTAGAGTTACACTCAGTTACATACAGTTAGAGCCTGCTAGTATGTCTAGGCTCTCCAGTCACTAACAGCTAACACCAGTTACTGCTATTTAGAGATACACTCAGTTACACTCAGTTACAGCCAGTTTGAGCCTGCTATGTCTAGGCTCCAGTCACTAACAGCTAACACCAGTTACTGCTATTTAGACTTACACTCAGTTACAGACAGTTAGAGCCTGCTAGTATGTCTAGGCTCTCCAGTCACTAACAGCTAACACCAGTTACTGCTATTTAGAGATACACTCAGTTACACTCAGTTACAGCCAGTTTGAGCCTGCTATGTCTAGGCTCCAGTCACTAACAGCTAACACCAGTTACTGCTATTTAGAGTTACACTCAGTTACAGACAGTTAGAGCCTGCTATGTCTAGGCTCCAGTCACTAACAGCTAAAGCCAGTTACAGCTGGTGCAAGTTATAGACAGTTAATAAGTTAGTAGAAGTGTATTTATTACCATTTTTTGCTACTTTACATGGACAGATCATAGAACACAAATTACATCACTCACTTAAATATATGTCATCACGCACAAATATAGAGAATTATACTATCTACATTTATAAAATGTACATCATTACATTGTAAGATAACATGTAAGATCACACAGTAGGTTATAGAGTCTTGTTTTATTTTGATTTAGTATACTAATCCAAAACTGAATAAGCTATTACATAAAATTACAACAGATTATTACAATAGAAAGAAAGACACAATTCGACCACTTTATTATAGTAATATTAATTAAGGTCCACATTACATATTATAAATACCAAGTAATTGCATAACTACTCTGAGAGAAATAATTTTCAATCTTGCATTTAAAAAAAAAGTAGTCGTGAAATAACACTCTTCATTCTTGAATTTTAATATGCGGATTACTGACGAGCATTTCTATATTTCTAAGCCTTGATTTGAAATGTAAGTATGCTGTTTCATGCTTGTATCTTTCTTAATCGAAAATTTGGAATTCTTCTATAATCAAACGGAGATGCAACTTTCTAAATATAATTCAAGCCTGATCAAGAATACAGAATTTCTGGTTTTAAAATGTAAGATTCTAAAGTGCTGACTCCGAAGAATGGCATTTCGTGGCGTGTGTGCGGATAATTATGTTGACTGTAATATGCAGAATTTTTTATGTGCGGTACGCTCGCAGAAGACTTCGTTCTGACAAACAAGAAGACGCTCGTGGCCGTTACCTGTGACTTGGCAGTAGGTAAGTGGTTGTGTTTGTGCACAACCAAAGTTTTGGTTTGTCCTAGTCTGAAATCATTACTAGTTGAGTATAACGTTTTCTGGGGTGGTGGGGTTGGGGGGGGGGCGCCAAAATTTAGATTTGCACCGGGTGCTGAAATCCCTAGTTACGGCACTGACCACAGTTCTTAAATTTACAGTGAATATCAAAGTATTACGTGTCGTGTATCATGCAGTAAGTATTGTCAAAGTGTTTGAAAAGTTTTGATGAGCAGTGAAGAGTGAAGACGTGTTAACTAAAGCTAAATGGCGGCCTAACAGCCATAGACGAAGCTATGTTTCGCAGTGAAATTTTTCTATTTCAGAGGTATTGAAATACCTATTGGTACCTATTACCAATACCTATTGGCATTAATATTATCCTATTGGATAATACCTGCGAAGTGAGAGCCTAAGATGTGTTCTCAAGCCTATTCTCGTATGGGCGGGCGAATTAATTAACTACACTATTTTTACCTAAATGCATTGACATGTGATAATGCATTCTTTGATGTTGGCGTCCTAGCTGGGGTGTGCGCTTTTATTTTGCAGGTTTCCTTCTAAAACAACTTTTTGTCGTTTCAGTTCTGCGACCTGAATGACCACACGAATTTGTCTCGACCGACTACTTCATCATCCCAGTTGTCTACACTGTTCACCCCTATCAAATGGCTTTGTTTGCGAAATACTCACTGCCTGGAGGTTCTCTGATTACGAAAAATTCAAATGTAAGTTGCCTAACCATATCTATAGCTACATACATACCTACAGACAACAGTTCATGTCACTGTTCTCAGCGAAAAAATTATTTTCAGTTTGGAATTCAATTTTGCACGGCCATTAGTTGCCCATTGTGTCGGTGACAGTCACAGTGCCAGCCAATATGTGCCAGCCAATTATAAATAGGGTAAATTTAAAGTTCAAGTTAACGTTAGCGTATCGTTTCAAGTTTAAGTTAGCCGTGCATTGTGAATGCGCTTTACTCTTTATGTGTTCAAACTGTAAAGGGCCTGTTAAAATGTAAAAGGCACCAAAATTTGAAGATACTCATTGGTAGGTATCTGCAAAAAGGTACCAGTGCATATTTTGAATAAATTAAATAAATATACATTAACTGTTGTGAGGAGATACAAATGAATTGCATTGCAATAGCAAAGTACCTACTGGTATCAATTGCAAATAGGAAACAGATATGTATGTACTGTACTACGATATACCTACGTGATTTGTTCACAATTTGTTTGTGCATAATGAAGTGTTTTTCCACTAGCTGGAATCGGATTTTGATGAGACGTACCCAAAATCTTCATTGCCTAAGCCTGACAACACGATGGGATAAAATCACTGACGCAATTCTGATCCACACCAAAACTCATGAGTTTCAACCAACTTTTCCTTAAAATTTCTCTCAGTGTACTTGAGAAACATTAACATAACATGTTACCTATACATATAAACAGTACATACATGAGTATTAAATTAAACTGCAAGAGGTCTCAATGTTCAATTATCGTGAATAAAACACTGATGTTCATTTCAAGGCTTGGAAATGTATAAGAAGAGAAGCTAGTTCGATATTTCAAATTCAACACGAATTCAAATTATGCAATATAACTCTTTTAAGTCCGGTCAACTTGAATGGTTAAACATTTTGCTTCCTATGTGGACTTCGGGACTAACTTGATTTCCATTAGATGGTTTGACAAGTCTATGGTGGCCCAAAGTGGCCCGCCAGTGTATACACCCTTCGTTAACAACCCCTTCTCTTCTCCATTTATCTCGTAATGGACGTCTCCACTTTCATTTACATGGAAAGTGAAGACGGAGCGATCTGGTTGACTCCAAGGAATGAACCCCGCACCGATGTAAAGATCAAGTTTGTTGATTATATCTGTAAATAATAAGTAATAAATAATCAGTCACCCACATCTATTTTCTCAATTAGTTTGAGAATATTGTGAATTACCTCAGAGACCTACAGATTGCTCCTACAACGGAGGTAGAAGGGCGGAAGTCCATTTGAATGATTCTTTAGATAGACCAGTATTTCTGGGTTCATAGTTCATACATCAGTGACATGGGTCATTGTGTATGACAGTGGTACTCAACCTGCGGCACCCCAGTTGATGTTTCAAATACCCTACTTTTTCACAAAATGTATACACTGAAAAAATTATAATAAAAAAACTCATTTCATTTGAGACACATTTTGAGAGTTGTCATGTTAGAATCCACGCATCAGGCTGAACTTCATACTTGTTGCAACGAAATTAAAGCCATTTACCAATTCCGAAAACTGTAAAAAGTGTTTGGTTTGTTGTGTGAAATACTTATTGTTCAATTCGTTTCCTAATAAATAAAAGACACTTGATTGAACCAGGCACGTAGGAAGGAGACATTATCCCCCCCCCCCCCCCCCCCCTCCCCCATCAGAGCAGACTGACCTCCTATTCTCCATTCAAAATTAAGTTTAGCATCCCAAAATTACTAATAAATTTGCCTAAATTCTAAAAAAAAAAAAAAAAAAAAAAAAACGCTCTGCTAGGCAACAATTGGAGGGTAGTTTGCTTCTGTTCGTGCATTTGTTAAGTTCTAAAAAAACGCCCTGCGGGGCTTAAACTGAGAGGTTTCGCGCCCCACCCCCCTTCTTGTGAAAAGTAAATCCTACGCGCCTGGAATGAACCTACCCGATAACGTGAGCATAATTGTACTTAAAAAAAAAAAAAAATGCGGCCCTCCAACAAATGCAAAATTCGTATTATTGGCCCGCAAGTCAAAAAGGTTGAGTACTACTGGTGTAAGAGAATACTTCAATATAACTGTATTTGTCGACATCAGTCAAATGCCAATTGATAGAGCTTGATGACATAATTTCAAAAGTGTGCAATGCAAAATAGTGAAAATGGTCTTCCGCCTTTCTAGATCTGCTGAGGTACACTTGGCCAAACAAAAATTGAACGTTCAATAAATCTTATAGGCTGATAAATGTAAGATCGCACCATCAGAAGTCAGTCTAAGCGATCTCATTGTCTCACTCTAGTAGGGTACCTCACATTTCAATGATAATAACAAGCTTTGATTGGTTATGGGACATGTCCAGCAGTCATTCAAATTTGGTCAACGTTCAATTTTTGTTTGGCCGAGTGTACATACAGAAAATGCTGCAGCATACAACAATATAATTAGTTAACAGGATATGGGCGTTTATTACATTTTATCAAGTTAAGATGCCTTTAAACGAATAATATTTAATGAAGAGGTGTTTGATTTTGGAGCTACAACAGAGACAGACTGAACTGAAAAGGTTGGTTTTTTCAGCGATGACGTAGGTAAAATGTGACAGTTCCTCTGCCTCATCGATATATTATTCTGCATCATACTTCTGCATGTTGTCTGTACTGGTCAAAATAACTCATCGAAATAAAATACATTTCAATTTAAGGTGGCTCATCCAATCGGGCATGGTCTCAGATTTTCATAATTTTTTGTCTACTTATTGATAATCATGCCATACACAATCCTTGAAAATATTAAACACTTATTGTGTCTAGTTTCTGAGATAAATTGAGTTTTCTTCCCCATGTTATCTTATGGCAGCCAAGTAAAATCGTGGCACATTAGGCTAATAATGAAGATCTAATTTTTATGTTGTCCCAACTTTGAACAAAAAACTTTTTTTCTGATAGATAGTTGGACATTCTATTAGGAAAAAATGAAAACAATACCAACGTGTGCTATTTTAAAAGTTATAAACCAAAAACGAAATGATTTCCCTATACCTCCTGTATTAAAGTTTTGTTCATTCTCGGAAGGCAATAAATTGAAACCTCCCTGTAAGACAGGAGTTGCAAGTTAAATTACATTTTATGATTCTTTTATACTTAGACATAGTTGAAATGTTGAAAAAAATTATTCATGATGGTAATTTCAACAAATTTATATTTTGGAATGTTCGATCGGTTGAGCCACAAATTTTTTCAACAAACTTGCACTTTATTGTTTTATTTAAACAAGCACTTCCGCATCTCGACTGATCTATAAAATATATGAAATTACGCATGACGCGTGATTTTCAGTCTTTCCATTCTACTATCAAACACCTACTACTCATTGTGAAGATATGAACTTTCTTCATATTCCCAGAGGCTATGTCGCCAGCAAACATATAATTCTCTAATGCGAAGTGGGGCCGTGAAAGATGACAATTCGTTTTACACTTATATTAGGTACTTTGGACACTGTAATTAGATTTTTATGATGTTTTTAGTTAGAATATATGAATATAGAATAGTTAGAATATAGCACATAGTAGGGGTTGGCGTGAGATGAGCTAGAGGGGGAGGGGGAGCATTACAGGATGAACTGACATCGTGATAAATAGACCAAACAACTAGTGTTTAGTATTCTATGATAACAGTTTTAAGTATTACAAATGTCAACACTTTTTACGATTAATCGTTAATCAACGTTTAAACGTTTAAACGCGAGCTTGACGGTAAAACGTTTAAATGTTTAAACGTCACACCCCTAGTGAGATGTAGAATCATCTGAATCCATTGAGTGTAGTAGTTTGGCCAATATGATTTATAAATCTAGTCACGTGGTATCGCTCAAATTGCACATTGACGCTGAGGAAATACAATCTGGGAAGAAAAAGGAATTAAATGTGCCAAAACCATAATTAATAAGAATCCATATAATGTTTCGCTAATCGCTACGATATGGCATTTTAATTTCTATTGTCGATATTGTTGTTGATATCGTAGTGACATTTTTATGTTGGATCCTTGACACTTACCGGCGAACGAGTTTTGCCGCAGAATATTGGGGGCCTGGCTGTCGGCAGGATCATGGGCTGTGAAGCCGGCTAGAATGCAGCGGTCCCAGTGATGATTTGATCTCCACAGCTGCACATGTACCTGAGATAGACAGAGACATAGTTGTTTTTAAATGTCGCTGCTTGGAACTAACAAGTCTCGTTTACAGGCACGGTTCTTCTAGGTCCAGGACCGAAAATGTGATTGGGCAGACGAAATTTTTGGAAAAACACGACCCACGGGGCGGGACCCCCAAACCCCCCGTGGGTTGAGGTTGGGGGGCCCCAACCGCTCCGCAGAGATTTTTTTGAAAATGGATTATCCTAAGCGTTTTTGAGTGTTTTCGGAATACCTATAAAATACCAAACTTTGCTTGTATGTCGACAATTCGACAATTCATAAAACGGTATTTGAAAGAAATGGATTGTCCGAAAAAAAATGTGATGGCATCATCTGATGAAGTCTATACTTACTCGTCATCTAGGTACCTCTAGTTGGTGAGCTCTGATTTCATTGATAATAACAAGGATTGATTGTCAAGGAATCTGACCAGCAGCCATTCTGTTTCGTTCAAATACAGTTTTATGAATTGTCGAGTGTACCTACTTAAAAATATAATCTGTAGTTTTTAGCTATATTTATATTTAATTTTATTGCAAATAGATTTTTTAATACAGAATGATACTAAAGAGGAAGAGAAAATTCTGGGTGGGCCACGGCCCACCCAGCCACCCCCTGAGTCTTATGGGAGCGAACACACGAGGCGGTTTTTTCACGCGGTGTTTATTTTCATGCCCGCCCCGGAAGTCGTTAAAATGAAACACATTGATTCAAATGAGAGCAAACACACGGGCGTGCATTTCACGCGACGTTTTTGTACGGCTGACATAGCATGACCTTGACAGCTGCTAAAACCTTCGCGGCTTCAAACACACGGGCGTTTTTTTCATGCCCAGTCGCGGCGTGGAAAAAAACCGCGACGTTTTTCTTGGTCGAACACACGGGGCGTGCAAGACGCGACGGTTTTTGGCAGCTGTCAAGGTCATGCTATCAGCTTACAAAAACGGCGCTTGAATTCCACCTATGATTCCACGCCCGTGTGTTTGCTCTCATTTAAATCAGTGTGTTTCATTTTAACGACTTGAAAATAAACGCGACATGTCGCGTCTGGCCGGCATGGAAAAAACCGCCGCGTGGAAAAACTACCTCGTGTGTTCGCTTACGCGTGAAAGATTTTTGACTCACGCGCGGTAATGTGTCACGCGGCCACGTTTTTCACTCACGCACACTCACGCACGCGGGTTCTGCATTTCGCTCACGATCACGCACACTCACGCAGGAATCTTATTGACTCATGCACGCTCACGCACACTCACGAATTACAACTCACACACAGTCCCTTACGTTGATAACTACAAAATCTTATTCTTTGTTTGGCTGGTCAGATTCTCAGATTTTTGATACACATCTCAACTCTTTCTGTACAACGAACTGTGAGTCAAAATGTGTAGCTTGAGAAATGTAACTTGGTGATGCATACAATATTTTAATTTGCTTATCAAGGATTCCTTTAATTTGAACACCAAAATGACCATTCTTGCCCCTGGCAAAAATGCACAAAAGTCTGTTAAAAAAATGATGTAAAAATTAAGAAAATCATGCCCTGCAGGGCGTTGTTCCTTTTTAACGTTATAGAAACCAATTTAGAACGCAGACAAGGCTGTATTATGATGGGTAAAAGGGTGGTTAAAATATTAATTAATTGAATACAAATTATGAACAATTCTAGTAGGTATAAGAGTATCTTAATTAGAGCTGGTCCCTGAATACGACCAAAGATTAGAGAATGAAAGACTAATCTCTAATCTTTGATACGACCCAACACTATTTCACCCATTTCAATATCCATTGTAAATCAAAAAAGTGCTTATACAATAAATAAAAAGTAACCCATATGCAAAATATAAATATCGATCAAAATAAGTTCCTCTTTTTTAATTCTATTACTCTATTTTAATATCAATTATATCTTCAAGACTGAAGACGCTCTGAAGTAGACCAAGAGATCAAAGTTGTGAATATTAGTCACGTGTGACACGCGTGTCACGATTCACGCGTGATCAGTAACTTTGCACACTCACGCACGACTTAGCAGTGGATGTGCACACTCACGCACACTCACGCTACAAGTCGTGGGTCACCTCTAATCGCAACGCGTTGGGCACGAGGCGCGTCGAACTAATGAACATTGTTGATGCCTGACGCTCTCTCGCGATCAGGCGCGTAGGAACTTTATTTTGACAGGGGGGGTCAAAATTATAGGGGATCGATGAATGTCAGGAAAAGGTAGGACTCACCCCCCAGTTAGGGGGGTAGGGCCTTTTTGAATTTTTCATACAAAATAATCGAATTTTAAGCTATTCTTCTCAAAGAAATGTAAAATGTGTGATATGCAATATTCTGTGGGAACTAAGAAAACTTGTTTTTATAGAATTCCCAATGGCCCCGCAGGGCATTTTTTTACATCTTGATAAAAAAAAGTCGAATTCGACGCTTTTTTTGGCATATTTCTTAAAGAAATTTAACATGTGTGTCCTGCAATATTCTTGGGGCTATAAGAGACAAAATAAAATTTTGTTATTTTACAAAATCCTTAATGGCCCCGCAGAGAAATACTTGATTTCTAGTGAAAGAGAATCGATTATGAATTGATTTTGGAATCGACCTTTGAAAAAGGTTGCAAGAGCAACAGCAATAAGCAATCAATAAGAAAAATCTGTATGTGTTTTGGAATCTATTAGTTTAAAACGTGTAATTATTTAATTTGATTCATGAGGATGATCATGTTGGACAAATGAGTAAATGATTTGTCTCATTGGATAATACCTCTGTTCAATTAGTTTTGCAAAACTTGAGAAAATTTTGAGAATTCAACCTCATAATGGAGCAAATCTGTGCATTCTGTGCAACACTTAATCAACATTTGTGAATACCTGGATGTGTTCAGGATCTCTAGCAGGGGGGGTCAGAGTCTCTAGCAGGGGGGGTCAGGATCTCTGGCAGGGGGGGGTCAGGCTCCAGACAGGGGGGGTCCGTTCCCCCCTTTCCCCCCCTATTCCTACGCGCCTGCTCGCGATCAACGTGTCAAGGGCAAGACCTTGAACTCTGATTAGTTCGCGGCGCGTTCGTGAGAGAAGGTACAAGCGTGGAAATAAGTTGTTTGTATTCTATCTCTCTCTGCTCCATGTAAAAACATGTTTATGATGATGTGAGTCAGAGAGAGGCAGAGATGGTAGTACAACGATCTTATTTCCACCACTGTATACCCAACGCATTAAGTTGTGGTAAAACCTACCCCCTATCGCGACTACCAGTCGTACACAGAAGTAGTATAAGTTGCCTAAAATACAGATATTTGCATACAGAGGGGTGATTTGCAAGACTGGTTTTATCATTGGCTTTTATCACGACTACGACTGTAGTCGTAGACTTTATCACGACTGCGTTGGCTACACCCGCGGACACATACATGATTATCCAGACGAAAACACAGAGGCACATAACATTATTTCTCTATTTAACAAATATTGATGGTAATTCCAGCTCCAACTATGCAGTTTACCGTCAATTTTCCTGACCGTCGGTGTACTGTAAACGAGGCTTTAGACATTGTGTAAGGTCATGGGTGGGAATAAGGCTCACAGGTTCACTTGAATTGTTTTTACTAATATTTTGGATAACAATATACAAATTAAGTGCAGACCCAAGTTTGTATGTATACATCTAATTGTACCTATTTTTATTATTTTTATTTTGGATGGGGAAAAACAAGTAACCTATACATTTTATAAACCATGTCAAATAATTAATAACATAATCTAACAAAACACAGGAGAACAGAAGACACAAGAAATATATAATCTACGCTGACGATATCATGGTATGGGGCGAGAGTAGCGAGGAGATTCAGAAGAAGAATTCAGAAGAATGGAGCAGAGTGACAAAAGAGTTTGGTCTGATGAAAAGCCTGGAGAAGAGCGAGGTGTTAGTCCTGGAGAGAAAGGCAAATGTTAGGAATCGGAGCAGGATTACAGTGGGGTGACAAGAACTGCAAGAGAAGAAGGAATTATTCAAATAGGTACTTGGGAAGTATGTTAACCAATAATGCAACTATTGCGAGAGAAATCCAAGCAAGAATATCTACCTTATCTATCTTGGAAGGATCGCCAGACAAGAGCTGGAATCAATAAATGTTATAAGAAAGGGAAGTGTTGGAAGGTCTAGAGCACAGTGGAAGAGTTTGATTGAAGAAGATGTGAGGCCAAGGCCAAAGGAGGAACGTTGAGGGGAGAAATACGACATCTGGAATGGTTTAATTTTGAAGATGGAGTAGGAAGAAAGAGAGGAGGAAGAAGATGAAGCGAAATATCAACCGGTCCGGCTAGCCGATTGAGACAATTACAATTTCTTGTAATTATACAATTTCTTGTCTTGTAATTGTAATTTCTTGTAACACGATACAATTTCTTGTTCAACTTATGTGCCACACTTATGTATCACATTTCGTGATGGAAATTTGAACATGATCTAAATGATATAAAAGTTGAACTCAAGTTCTGTGAATAGAAGTTGTTCAAGAAATTGTACCGTGTAAATCAGGCTTTAGTATGTCTGGTTAGGCAGTGAATTATGTAAATATAATTTATAAATTGTCTTCCCCCCTGACTCAAATAATATTTGGAACCAGGGGTTGGAAAAAAAACACACACTCTAAAAACTCGTCAACACTACAAAAACACTTTTAAATGATACGTTTTTACACAATTTAAAATGTTGTTTGTCAAGTTGCTTTAGTTCAGGGGCAAGTATTGCTCATGACGATGGTAGTCATGAGCCCAAATTGTGATACCCTCTTGTGTCATGCGCACAAATGGGTTGTTTCTTGATTTTTTTGAGGTATTATATTGAATTTTACAAAAAATATTTATTCTAATAGTATGACAATTGAATTTGAAAAAAGGTTACAAGTGGGCAAGTGGACACTCAGTCAATTGACTGGTCACTTAGACTTGACTAGTCAATATGACCAGTTTGGGTAATAGACTAGCCTCTAATACCACTGCCCAAATAGTACCTGTTAATAATTAAAGGGGAGAGTTGAAGAGTTCTTTTTTAACTAAGGTTTTAATAGAATGCGAATTTCTAGTACTTTTATTCTTGATTTTTTTTATTACAGTCGCTCGCCTCCATATGCCAGTGATAAAAACCAGTTATGCAAATCATCCCTCTGACTGGTATAGTCGCTGGAAGGGGCAAGATAAAAACCCCTATCGCGACTACCAGTCGTACACAGACGTAGTATAAGAACTGCCTAAAATATAGATATTTGTACAGAGAGGTGTGATATGGGCCGCGAAAACTTTATATTTTTTCAATTATTTTATTATGTTGGATTAATTTTTTGGAGTGATTTCCCTGTATAAATCTGAAAAAAAATTCAAAATTGGATATTTCCTTCCTATCAAAAATAAAATAAAATGTTGTTAAAAATTCAATTTTTTTCCATCACTGACAACTATATTTTATTCATATAACTTTTGATCTAAGGCAGTTTTTTTTTAATTGGCCAATTTTTATTTCATAAGTTGTATACCTGTTATCTCTTTTAATCGGCCATGTACAGTGACTTTTTTTGTCAATGTAAATATCTTTTCTATTGTGTGTCATTTTTATTTCAATGGACAACTTAAGGTGCTGTTTTCTCACATTCAAAAAATAATAACTTTAGGAACATTTTTCTCATGAAGTACCTATAAGTGCTACGCACCTATTTTTTTTTGTCAATCTAGCTGATTATGTGATACTAAAGATATACCTCAATGGTGCATGTGGTGTAAATATTTGGTTCAGAATTAATTCGTAAGTGACATAAATTTTAATCACAAAATTATATGTCAAGTAAATATTTTTTTATTTTAAAACTATGAAAGTGAGAATTTCCTCTGAGATCTATTTCATCAATTATATAATAAACAATAGTTCTGCAAAATTTCAATTATGTATCTCTGATAGTATTCTGATGATGGCAATGAAGGAACTGAAGACATTATGTCAAAAGTTAGTCTCAAGTTGAAATTGTTGAAAGAAAATTAGTTTATCGCTGACATGAGATTCAAAGTACCTATAAGGTACTTCAGCAAAAAGTTAATTGCATTATAATATCAGATTAGTATTTCAAATCGTCTAAGAAAAGTGAATCACTAGAATAAGATTGATGCATCAAAGTCTAAATCAAGGATGCATAAGGAAAAAAGTTAGGTAAACTCTATACTCAATCTGAGGAGAAATCATGCTGTCATTATTTACATACCAATTCCTGACGTGAGTTTTATCGTGTCAAAACTAGCACCATGATAATTTTTAATAACAATAGAAATTTAATTGAAGAATCATTCTGAATTACATTTACATGGTGAAGTAATATTATATTAAACTCTAAATAGATAGTATTAAAATAAATTCAATTAGTCAAACCATGTCATGCCAACATTGAAAATTACTCAGACTGTGACAAGATTATTATGACGTTGCCTTGGATTTACATTCATTATGTTATTATGTATGTAGTTGAAAATAATCATTTCATACATGAGGTCAATGAAGTGCATTCACACTTCATCGAGAAATAATCAAGAAGTAGTCAACTCTGTAGACGCAAGCAGAATCCTTTAGCAATTGGTGCTACTTTTTATATTCAGTGCGAATCTCAAAGAAACTATTGACTATCAAAGACTACATCTCTAGTTAAAAAAAAAAGTGTCTTATTACAAATTGTTTTTATACTATTGACGAGTTTTTATCATTTGATCAATAATTTATAAGGTGTTGTTATGCTATGTTCTACATTGTATTGTATTCTTCTCAAATTATGTTGTATTGAATAACGTGAATGACCATGGAAATGGTCGAAGAACAAAAAATAACTGCGGGCTTTACAAGGAGCAGGAGACATAACACGCATTGTTCTCACTTACAATGGAAATAGTAAAAACCTAAAAGTGTGAAACATACCTCAGCATGTAGAAAGCTCTCTCTATCAGCTCTGCAGCAGAGCCAATAGGCCTCAAATGTGCACTACTTATTCACCCACTCAAGGTCCATTTTTTTCGAAACTAATCTTTATAATTAGAGAGCTGAGAGCTACAAGGTTGTTTTGAATAAGGCCCAAGGGATGGACAAAAATGGGGGAGGATACAATGAGAGCAAATGATTTTACGATACATTATAAAAGAGAGCAATGAGTGCAGAATCTTATTTTTTTATATATAAAGATATTGAGATTTTACGAACCCTCTCGTTAACTTCAATGGGCCTGTGGCTAAAGACCAGCCTGTGATGATGATCGGTTTGCCGTGCCACGGTCCGGCCATGATCCAGGTAGATGTTGGGGCTGTGTGTTGTATGGAACATAATGGGGCGGATGCTGGGTCCACTGCCGTCGGATCCTAGTGATAAAACAACAGAGACAACATCGTCAGGCAAAACAATAACATATACTAAAAGGTAAACAAGAAGAGAATATCCTAATTATCGCTATAACTTTTGAATCATGAAATTATGAAACATGTATAAAAAATAGTTAGCCTAAAGCTATTTTTTTAGCCGAAATTTTGCAATATAAACACCAACTTGGTGCAGTCCTAGTAAAATAAGTGCCAGGGCGCCGAAAAATAACAAAATCCGTAGGTAGTGTTGAGTGTTGACGACCCGCGGGATTTGGTGGCGGCAGATGTTTTTGAAAAATAAACTATTTTTAGTGATAATTTTAAGCATTTGTAACCTAGTTTTAAAATAGATTTCTATTTTAACAAAAGTTAAGATGCAATTTATTTGTTATAAAATCGTAAACCATTGATGAATTTAATGGATTTTAAAAAAGATGACAAGGGCGCGCCCTGGCCCGCCCATGGCCACACGCAGGCGCGTAGGAACTAAATTTGCAAGGGGGGGAATATTATTGTACAAGAACTTGAGCTGGAAATACTAGTGCCTACGAAGACAATGGGGGTCTGGGGGGATGGCCCCCCAGAAAAATGCGGGTCCGGGCCGCACAGCCCCGGAATTTTTTCGAATTTCAGACATCAATTTGGTGCATTTCTACGCGATTTTAACACTTTTTAAGCAACTTTTTTTCTTGACACATAAATGTATAAGAACATAGGAAGGGGAATTGAATCAGAGGGGGGGGGGGGGATTTACCCCCCCCCCCTTCCAACGCGCCTGGCCACACTGCATCCCTGCTTATAGACAAAATGTGTGTCCAAACTCGTGGAAAATGTGAAAAAAGCAATGTCAGATTATCCACGAGCTTGGGGCACAGATATTGTATTTTTAAGATGGTGTTTATAGTGTTTATATTGCTAAGATCGACTAAAAATTATGTTAGCTAATTATTTTTCAAATTTTTAGTAAATTGAATCGTACAAAAGTTATGACGATATTTAGGAAATATTAGGAGATATACCCAGTGGTCGAATTGTTGGGGGGGGGGGGGGGGATGTCATCCCCCATGGGGTGGTGGGGTGGCATCCCCCATTATTATACTATAATTTGTCCATATCATCATCCACCCTTATTTTAGAATAGAATATATTGTAAAGGCTTTAGAAGGCATTTCAAGCATTTAGAAGGCAATTTGTGGATTTTAGGACAAGGGAAACGGGGAAATCCTGGTAGCTTTCAACCCGATTAGGTACAATGGAAGGGATGCTAAAAATGAGGAATTTTAACCGATTTTGCCAAGCGTAGCCAAATACGCTGGCAGGAAGATTCACTGGAGTTAAAAAAAATGTTTTCACTGTTTGCAGGCATTGCAATCAAACTGGTCAAAATGCAATCGTTGCCCAAACTAATTGAATCATTTATTGACACAATCAATCAATTTAGTCCTGGAGAGTGGGCACGGGCACGGCCTAACCATGAGGCCTAACATGCCGATGCTAATTCCTCATAGGCATGTAAATAAATAACTTGTCTTGTCGGAATTTTTATCTCTCTGAAGCAAAATGCGCTCTCTGAGGTAAAGTTTTCGGTACCTACTCGTATGTACACATGCCAAGACAATATCCTATGACTAATATATCACTATGACTAATACCCTATAATATCCTATGTTATAGAACAGATCTTTGGTCTTACGGCCTTCTTTTAATTAATAATTTCTTCATCGCTTTCAATCGAGACTGACAAAATATACTCTTGAAAAGCCGATCACGTATTGGTCGTACCCTGGAACTGTGAACTCCATACAAACTTACTAAACTTTTTAACACCGATCTTACAGAATAAGGACTTTTATTCTCGTAAAGTGTGTCCTTCGAGATACTCCAGGCCCAAATGTTTGATATGAAAGTTCTCTACAAAGCATTCAGAATTCATGCCATCTACCGTGTGCATTCAAGTGTTCAAATTTCATCAATCAAATTCAAACATTTACATGTTTCATGCAAAAATCAGGGTAAATACAATGCTATTAACTGGCTGTGGTGTAAAATAACAATGATTCTGCATATATAACGACCAACAATCACCTGTTCAGTGCGTAAAGCACTGAATATGTATTGTCTTTTCTGTTGGCATAATTATTATTACCTATTATTCTATAATCAACTTACTTGCAGGTATATCACCCATTGGTCTAATTACCACTAAACTAAAAACAAACTTAATGTAATTACTAAGTAATTTCTAAGCAATCTGTCACTCGCTACTCGCTTGCTACTCACAGTAAGTAGGAAATCAAAGGGTTGCAGATTGATTGTTTGATTGCTACTAGCGACACGACGATGAAAGTAAACACTAATTAAGTTGAAAAATTGGCGCCATAATTTAAGATGAACTATTATAAAAGTCGACAAATATGTTAAGGTAATTTGACAATTGGACGGGATAAAACACATATAATTTACCTAATTATATTTTTCTTTTTCTGGGGCTTAACGTCGCACTGTTCTGCAGCTAGGCTAATGGCGACGGATGAATGATTTTGATGATGATTGGGAGATGATGGTGAAGAGTAGGTAAGGATGGGAGGTGGGAAGGAGGCGGTCGTGAACTATTAGTAGGTTACCTTTCCAGCATTTGCCTGTCGACTGAGGGAATACCACGAAATACCCCAGTCAGGAACCAGAAGCCATGGATTCTGCGCTCTGTGAGAGTGAGACAAGCGTATAGAGGAAGACGGTAGCAACTCCACTTGCTGTGTCTGTGCTACTGGCACTGGCACTGGCACTGGCACTGTATCGTCGTCCTGGTTCTGTTGACGAGGGCGTTCTGTGACGGACTGAAGCACAGAGGAAGATTCCTGGCAGAGACAGGCGTAGAGGTGCCAGAGGAAGACGGTTGTAACGTAACTTGCTGTGTATGTGCTACTGGCACTGGCACTGGCACTGGCACTGGCACTATATCGTCGTCCTGGTTCTGTTGACGAGGGCGTTCTGGTGACGGACTGAAGCACAGAGGAAGATTCCTGGCAGAGACAGGCGTAGAGGTGCCAGAGGAAGACGGTTGTAACGTAACTTGCTGTGTATGTGCTACTGGCACTGGCACTGGCACTGGCACTGTATCGTCGTCCTGGTTCTGTTGACGAGGGCGTTCTGGTGACGGACTGAAGCACAGAGGAAGATTCCTGGCAGAGACAGGGGGCGTTTTTTTCATGCCTATGCCGAAGCGTTTGCACGCCGGCAAGACGCCGAGCAGATAGGTATCATTGAGTCTTATGGAAGTAAACACACGAGGCGGTTTTTTCACGCGGAGTTTTTTTCCATGCCGGCCAGACGCGACATGTTGCGTTTATTTTCATGCCCACCCCGGAAGTCGTTAAAATGCAACACATTGATTCAAATGAGAGCAAACACACGGGCGGGTAATTCACGCGACGTTTTTGTACAACTGACATAGCATGACCTTGACAGCTGCTAATACCGTCGCGTCTTGCATGCCCTGTGTGTTCGACCATAAAAAACTTCGCGTGTTTTTTCATGCCCTGTGTATTCGACCAAGAAAAACGTAACGTTTCTTTGCATGCCGCGTCTGGGCATGAAAAAAACGCCCCATATGTTTGCAGCCTAAAAAGCATCAAAATCGCTCGCGCTTGTAATTCACAAACTGATTTCTTTAAATATGTATGCAAATAGAAATTAGAATTGTTGCATACCTATAAAGCATCAAGGGAATGTACGAATATATCGTGCGCTTTGGAATAATATCTCGATCCTCCCTACGCTTATACCCTCCCGCCATACAACGGAGATCGTACAGTGGTATACCAGCGCTCCGTTGTATGGCGGGAGGGTATAAGCGTAGGGATGATCGACACATTTTTCCACGACCCTACTCCGTATATCTTCAGCGAAATCTCGGATCGGTGGTTGCTGTTGCTGTTGCTGTTGCTGTTGCTGTTGGCTGGAGCTAGGAGGCAAAGGTGGAGGGAGGTGTGAGCGATGGAAGAGTCACACACATCCTCCACGGCGTCGGAGGATACACTCGGTACGAACTCGGGTTCGTATAGCGGCTTTCACATGTGGAACGTGGAACTGTGAGAGAATATTGACATGTCAGTGGAGCCACAAGGTGAAGTGTCGATTAATTGTAGACGAAAGTTATACACAATCTCTTTGTGGATTCAGTAAAAAGAGACACATAATCGGCGTCCTAGAGTAACAAGGTTCGATCTGTGTGTTTATAATTGAACCTTACCACCTTATTCCCAACCATTATCCTTCCTTTTTTATCATACTTGCAAGTAATAATCGTTCATGGTCACGCATCGCCTAAAACAAAACTAAAAAAACGAGGCAATACCGGGTGGCGCAAAAACAAATCCCCCTGATTGAGAGGTCACTCGAAACTATTAGATAGGATTCTGAAATGTGAACACAATTAGAAAACATACCAACATTTAATATGTGAACGTTTCAAAAACATTACTATTGTAGGAAAAAAGTTACAGCCGTTCAAATTTGGTTGTCAAAAAATTGATTATACCTACGGAGCTCAAATAGCGCGCGTCGAGAAAACTTCCAATGGCCAGGGGAGGGGGGGGGGGGGGGGGGACGCTGTTTCTTCAAAACTGTAGTGCGATATAGAGCTGAACATTTCAAATTATATTGAAAATATATTTAGATCGATTGTGTAAAAATTACAATCAATTTGAATGAATGGAACGAAAATTATGGAATCTTGAAGTTGAACGTAAAATCAGAATATGTAGATTATTTCTAAACTTTTATTACACACGTTATAAAAGTGATTCTTTTCCCTCTATTCTGTTTTCAATCTCAACTTCAAGATTCATTAACTTTCGTTCCATATATTGAAATTGATTGAAATGTGTACACAATCGATCTTAATCTATTTTGAATATAATTTGAAATTTTCAGCTTGATATTTGTGGTTCATAGTATTTTAGTATTTAGTATTGTATGCCTACTTAGGGTCGGTATTACAATTAGTTAAGCCGAAGTTAGTTTAACAACATCCTAGGTTTACGCTCCTCTAGGGAAATGGGGTGTATTACCTTTTATATATTGCAGTTTAATTCCGGAGCTAATTTTCTCAGTTTAAATTGATCTCAGTAGGCTACACAGTTTATTGATGCTGCAGTATTGGTAGTATACCCACGCATTAAGTTGTGATAAAACTTACCCCCTATCGCGACTACCAGTCGTACACAGAAGTAGTGTAAGTTGCCTAAAATACAGATATTTGTATACAGAGGCGTGATTTGCAAGACTGGTTTTATCATTGGCTTTTGTCACGACTTAATGCGTTGACATTTCCCAAGTGAAGCTTAAACTAATGTTAACGAGCTAAACCACACACGCAATAATTTCTGTACTCTTAGACTAGAGGTAGAAGGGCGGACGTCCATTTCAATGATTCTTGAGATAAGCTCATAAACCAGTAATTCTGCCGTCATTCATTAATATTGTAATGGTAACATGAGTCATTGTTTACTTCAGTCAATGGCAATTGCTTCAGTCAAATGTCAATTGATTACCTACATCATTCCAAAAGTGTGCTACGAAAAATCGAGAAAATGAACTTCCGCCTTCAACCTCTGAGGTACAGATGTAGCTTAGACACAGCATTTTCGTTACCCCATATATGGCAATTTCCTCTTCTACAAATAGCAGTCACAGAGAGCTATGACTAGATAGTAACTCTTTGCTTCTTCGATCATGACCGAATAGCAGAGGCAGGCGAGTAGAAACTACTTTCATATGGGGAGGGGGGGGGGGGGGGGATTGCTACACCCGGAAGGGGGGTCTGCTGTGCCCCCCAGCTTTAGGCCCGCAGGGCGCTTTTTAGGTTTGTATCTAGTTAAAAGTGATTCTGGGGCTTTAAAATGCACAAAGTGAAGCAAAAATCCCTCCAATTGTTGCCCCGCAGGGCATTTTTTCGAAATTAAACCTTTTAAAATCGATTCTGGGATGCTAAACTGCTCAAATTTCAACAAATACCTCTCTATTTTTGCCCCACAAGGCGTTTTTTAGAATTTAAACAATTTTTAAGTGATTATTGGATACTAAACTTAATTTTTTTATGGTGAATGGAGGGTCACCTTGTCGGGGGGTGGGGGGGGAGGGGGGTCAACCCCCCTCCCTTCCAACGCGCCTGAGCAGAGGCAAATAGCTATGGTAAATAAAGTTGTCGCGTGACTGCTGTCAGCCTAAGAGAGAACTGCTCTTCACTCAGCTCTGGAGAACTTGACATTGTGTACCGTGTTAAAAAAGCAATTGTGCAGCTCTCCTTGGGGTATGTGTTGATTTCCGACAGAAAGATATTTTGACATCTTCCTGAAAACGTCATAAAGTGTATCTATAAACTTCCCTCTAAAATACAATGCGTTTTGCCATCGCTACAACTCAATCATTGAGTCATGCATCCAATTCCAATATGTTATGTAATAGTCTTCTTTTAACAGTGGGCTGCACTTGAAGATGAACACTGGAGATTTTCCTAAATATTTTTTTTGTCTGGGGCTTAACGTCGCACTGTTCTGCAGCGAGGCTAATGGCGACGAATGAATGATTATGATGATGATTGGGAGATGATGGTGAAGAGTAGGTCAGGATGGAAGGTGGGAAGGAGGCGGTCGTGGCCTATTAGTGGGTACCTTCCCAGCATTTGCCTGTCGACTGAGGGAATACCACGGAGTATACCACTGAGGGAATCTTCTCTGGAATTGGGAGTTTAAAAGTTTTAGAACAGGGTCCCTGGAACCTCCTAAACAGAATTCTTACTAGTTGTTCTCACACCCATTGCTCACTTATGTCAGTAACACGTGTCCAGGATTATGTTATTTACGTTGAATTTTACGCTAAGATTGTATCGGCTAGCTTGAGTTCAGCTCGCCTAGACTATGCGTTCCGCCACTTGAATGGTTTTCATTATGTTATTGTTGTACTTGCAGTTACATATTGTGTTGCACTTGCATTTAGAGTGCTCTTGTTGTGTAGAGATACACGAACACGGTGAAGTAATCTATAGTTCATCTAAACAAGTCATTCAAGTGCCTGAATTCAATTGTTTTAGCTGCGCGATTGTGTAAGCTTCACTTCCGAGTTAGGCGATCGTCTAATCTCGTCCATCGTCCATCTCCTAGATGCTGAGTGTGTAACTCACTTTAGAGATGGAGTACTACACCTCTACGAGATTAGACGATGCTCGACTAATTCGGAAATGAAGCTTACACAATCGCGCTGCCGGTCTTTTACTAGTGGTCATTCTAGGAATGGCATTGGTTGTTGCCATGGCAATATAGTCCTAATTGACTGTATAAAAGTTAGCAAGGCATTGAAAGAGTGGCCCTTACTCGTTTTGTATCGTGTAATTGTAAAATAACCTTTACCTAAACAATTCCTAAACACATTTGACTTTCATATTAAAAGGCATACGGATTAGTTTGTGTGTAAAATGAAATCTGTATGTCATTAAAAAAAAACCTGCGGATAAGTGACATAACTAATTGAAAATGTGTTATTTCCAGGGCTGAGGTCGTATATCCTCTTGCTTTTGAAGCCCCTTTTTGCTTTTGTTCACAAGTTCACTAACGATTAATTACTTCTAGTTGTGACCACAACAGAGAAACTTCGCCGACTAAAGCCGGTTTCACATAAAGCGCGTTTCGCGTTTTGCGTTTCGCGTCTTTTTTATTGACCAACCACAAGTCTCCCTTGAGCGGATTCTGGACTTGTGATTGGTCGGTAAGAAAAACGCGAAATGCGCTTTTGAAACCGGCTATAAGCTTTCATAGAGATCGATTGACAATTGTATTGATGAACCACATGTTGTCATAAGCGATTCTATTAACTACATTTCGATTTTCGAGCATAAAATGCGGATGTAATAGCACTCGGTAAACTGGCGCTCCATTTATTCACTCCAAGTCCACATGGGCTTATCTCCCAGCATTGCGTAGCCGATGTCTTCGTCACGTGTCACTCAAACGGTTTCCTGCATTTCCACCCGACGAGTACGTTGTGACGTCAATTTAGACACAATACACAACTCTACTAAAATTTATTTTCGAAAAACTACAGAAAAAAAATATTTGTTTCACTTTTAGTCCGACATTTTTAATGTTATATCTCGCAGTTATAAATTGTTTTTGTGTTTATATCCACTACCTTGGCGTCAGCTGTCCGCTGGCACGTTCTCGATAATTCACTCGCTCTATGGGTTTGAAGCAACGTCGTTGGTTGAAAATATTAAAACAGTTTCAAAGTTATGACATTTCTGAAACACCATCAATTGAGTTTGTAGCCATATTTACATCAATTTTCATCTCTAAAATTTCTCCACCATTTTCCTCAATGAAATTAATTCATATTGATTGCAATATAGGTGTTTTCATATACACCACTTTTTGAAGGACGCCCGCGGATATTGGCTCAGCAAAATATCAACTGACTAAAAAGCTCGCTCTTCCCCCTTCCCTGAGGCCATGGTTCGAGTGTAAGATCAGTAAGAGGTCAGTGTATAGTCCTGCTCCTGGATCACTCCTTGTTCAGGTAAAAGTTGTTCGAGGGCTCTCCTCAGTTAACCTCCCTCGCATTTGATTCATAAAGATGATGCTACTAGCTCAAAGAAGGCGGGAACAACTGCCTAGATATGGGTTTGTCGAGCGCGATATGGGTAGTTTGATGACGACGTGGAGAGGTTGGGAAAGGTATTAGGAAATCATATAGTCACCAGCGAGAACTCACCCATTCCGTCGGCAGGATGGGCACGACGTCAAGAGGGTGGGAATTGTATAACTCACCTATGCCGACGCTGCCGGCAGGTCGGGCACGACGTCAAGAGGGTGGGAATGTAACTCACCTATGCCGACGCTGCCGGCATGATGGGCACGACGTCAAGAGGGTGGGAATGTAACTCACCTATGTCGACGCTGCCGGCAGGATGGGCACGACGTCAAGAGGGTGGGAATGTAACTCGCCTATGCCGACGCTGCCGGCAGGATGGGCAAGACGTCAAGAGGGTGGGAATGTAACTCACCTATGCCGACGCTGCCGGCAGGATGGGCACGACGTCAAGAGGGTGGGAATGTAACTCGCCTATGCCGACGCTGCCGGCAGGACGGGCACGACGTCAAGAGGGTGGGAATGTAACTCGCCTATGCCGACGCTGCCGGCATGACGGGCACGACGTCAAGAGGGTGGGAATGTAACTCGCCTATGCCGACGCTGCCGGCAGGATGGGCACGACGTCAAGAGGGTGGGAATGTAACTCACCTATGCCGACGCTGCCGGCATGATGGGCACGACGTCAAGAGGGTGGGAATGTAACTCACCTATGCCGACGCTGCCGGCAGGACGGGCACGACGTCAAGAGGGTGGGAATGTAACTCACCTATGCCGACGCTGCCGGCATGATGGGCACGACGTCAAGAGGGTGGGAATGTAACTCACCTATGCCGACGCTGCCGGCAGGATGGGCACGACGTCAAGAGGGTGGGAATGTAACTCGCCTATGCCGACGCTGCCGGCAGGATGGGCACGACGTCAAGAGGGTGGGAATGTAACTCACCTATGCCGACGCTGCCGGCAGGATGGGCACGACGTCAAGAGGGTGGGAATTGTATAACTCACCTATGCCGACGCTGCCGGCATGATGGGCACGACGTCAAGAGGGTGGGAATGTAACTCGCCTATGCCGACGCTGCCGGCATAATGGGCACGACGTCAAGAGGGTGGGAATGTAACTCACCTATGCCGACGCTGTCGGCAGGATGGGCACGACGTCAAGAGGGTGGGAATGTAACTCACCTATGCCGACGCTGCCGGCAGGATGGGCACGACGTCAAGAGGGTGGGAATGTAACTCACCTATGCCGACGCTGCAGGACGGGCAGGACGCTGAGAGGGTGACATGAATATGGCTACAAATTCTGGCAGAGGGGGATATAATCTGTAAAAGGAGGACACTCCCACAAAGGCGGATATTTTTGAAACCTCAACGGCTAAGTTAAGAAATTGCATGCATTTTATTTTAGTATGTACAGAAAAGGACAACAATCCAAATTTTGGTGAAAGACTTTCTTTTGTGCAGTATCGAAAAACTAATTCGTCGTGGTACCAAACAAAAAATTACGAAATATGCGCTAAAATCAATTTTTCCCAAAATGCCCGTTATTTCCGGAAAAAAACGAAAAGAACCGGTTATTTTCCTCATGTTTTCACGGTTCGGAAAATGAGGAACCCTGGCGTTGAGTACATTCTGACATTGTTTCATATTAAATACATACCTTCCTTGATCACGATCTCCTATCCTATTAATCAAGCTAGAACATAATTATTTTACTGACAAATCTGCAGGATAGGTATAATAACCTCGACGATCAGACGTGTTTCTGAGGATGTATCGTCAAAATCGGAGTTACATGAAGACATTTTTCGCAAGATTTTATTAACATGAAAAATTAATTAAAAAAGTGATTAAAAAGAAGGTACTTTCGGTGCGCGAATTTTGGGCGGATTTTGGATATGTTGTAGAGTGCATTTTTCTGAAGAGAATGACACCAAAAACCAAATGTTGCAATTTGTTCTGGTTTTGGACTGTTACTTTTGTGACTGAGAGTTTCAGGGTTTTTAGATCTGCACTTTTTCTTCTGGTAGAATTAGGTGGTAAGTTTCTCAGAACTAGTCTCAGTTCTTTGGTTTCTTGTGGGGTGTAGGTGTAGTGTTCGAGATGGCTGGATTTTAGAGTTATACTAACTTCGTTGTAGTCTTCCATATTTTTTGTTTGTATGATACAAACCCATTTGTAATTGATATCAAATTCCTCGGCCAACATTTGTCGGAGATTGTTCTACACTCTTTTGACTCAAGCCATTCTCGTCTGTCAAAAGACCCTCCTTCAAAGTGAAAACTGTCATATTTATGGTTGCGTTACATGATCAAGGATATCTTCCGCGAAAATTGAGATTATTTCATTATCTTTGCGTCAGAATAATGTTGAAAGATCGACGAATCTATCTACGTTATTGTTTTAATCGAATAATTATTATTTGCTTACCCCCAAAAATACAAACAACCCTTACATTTTAGAAAAACTGGGGTTTTTAGTGATTTATTGCGTCTCTCACAGAACGAGTATCAACATTTCGCAAACGGTGGCCTCAAGAGACATCTTTTGGGAATCTACATAAAAAAAATCAGGTCAATCGGAGACATATTGACCGGACAAATGTTTGATTAAGTATTCGATGATCTTGGAGTTGAAATCTTATTTTCCAGCACCTAGTGGAAGGGGGGATTTTGGATCACTTACAATCTCAGAGTGCTTGTCACATTAAATCATTCTGCGGACGTGACATTTCTGAATTGTGGGTTGTTTATCACTTTCCAGCTGTTTGCTTGAAGCTGAGTTCCAAGTATCGTAATATGATCTCATCACGGACTTTTAAACCTTCAATGAAACAAAAAGTATGTGTAATACAATTAAAACTAAGAAAAGTAATTACTTGAGTTGTAATACCTGATAGGATTACCTTTTGATCTCATTTAATATCTCACGCGAAATCTTATTGACCAATCAATATATTATGAGGCTGCTTCAAAGTGATTTTTATACGGTAGTCTCCCGCAAAAAAGGAGATAATTTCATTCTCTTTGCGCCAGAATAATGTTGAAGGACTGACGAATCTACTACTCGTTAGTTTTAATTGAATTATTATTATTTGCTCATCCCCAAATTAACAAATAACCCCTATTTTAGAAATTTTAGAAAACGATGATTTTTAGTAATTTATTGTTCTCTCAAAGAGCGAATATCTACATTTCGCTTTGAGTAGGTACGGGAAAAGAAACATCTTTGGGAACCTAAATACAAAATCATGTCAATTGGGTAAATATTGAGAGAAAAATATCGAATGAATGGGAGTTTTGTTACCGCTTACATTTTCGGCATTCGTTATGAGAACGTAACATTTTACGAATGATTATTTGTTCATATTACAACTCATTTTTGCTTTGAGTAATATAGAGATAAGTAATGTAACATAATATCAAGAACCCAAATATAAGAAATTGAGTATTCCATTTGAATTGTCAACACGTCAGGTGTATTTCCTGACGGGATGATTTTATAACATTTGATATTATATCACAAGAAAACTTATTAATTAATTACTAAACACTCATCGTGTTGATGTAACTAATCAGTCCTGTACCTATCAAGAAAATGTTGTTTCATTCCCACTCAGTAAATATCTTTATTGAGCGAGCGAAGAGATCTAAATTTTTTTTAGCTACCTTCTCTTTGACTCTCTTTAGGCAGGACCCATGCTTTTTCCTGTTACTGACGGTACACAGGTCGCACCCCACATTTACGGACCACCTCTGGGGTTTGCAGATTTTTTTTTTCAATTCGTCGAATATTAAAATGTTCGGAAATGTTAAGACGGCTGGGTAGTGAGTTTGACCTTGAAGAGTTTTTTAATCGATTTTTATCAATATCTTTTTCCAGAGTAATTGTTAACAAAATAGGGCTATGGACGTGAATATAGAACAGTTCACTGAAAATAATTGCATAGTTTGGGAATAAGTTATTAGTTTTATTTTGTCCGACAGGTGTTTAGAACCCGAAAATTTAGTAATTTTCGGGTTCTAAACACCTGTTGGACACAATAAAACTAATAGCTTATTCCAAGCCATGAAATTATTTTCAGTGAATTGTTCTGAATTCACGTCCATAGCCCTATTTTGATAACAATTACACTGGAAAAAGTTATTGATAAAAATCGATTAAAAAACTCGTCAAGGCCACGCTCACTACCAAGCCCTCTTAATATCGGAGCACACATTTTGCATGGTGATCAATGATCATTACAATTTTTTTTATTATTATTTAACACATTTTCAGCACAATTGTTCAAATATATACATACTTCATGTATACGACAAACTAATTGCTATTTTAAGAGTTTTGAAATAGCAGTGTAGGTAAAGAGATTGATCGAAAAGTACCAAATTCATGGTACATTCACCTAATTCAATTGTTCCAGAGTGATAGATAGACAGTCGCGAAATGAAAATCGGTAATAATGTAGTTACTGTTACACCACTGTCCATATTGACGACACGGCATTGTTTCTTAGAAATGAAATATTATTTTTGTCTAGCATTGTTGAGTGGAATCGTTGATTGCAGTTAACAGTCATAAGCCGGGTTCACACCGTAATTAATTGCATACTACACCGGAACGATTTTCTAGCCAATCACAAGCCACGGAGAAAACTCGTAGACACCAATACACCAACAATAAATTGAGATTTCTATTAGAATTGTCAATTCTTGTTGTCAATAGGAATCCTGCTCGTGACGTCACAGTTGAATGGTAGAAAAATGGAAGATGCTCTGGTAGGGGAAATGTGTCAAAGCTATAAATCAGTGGTACCCAACCTTTTTGACTTGCGGGCCAATAATACGAATTTTCTTTTGTTGGCGGGCCGCATTTTTTTAAAAAGTACAATTGCTCAGGTAGGTTTATTCCAGGCGCGTATGAACTACTCGTATCATGGGGGGGGGGAGTCCCGCAGTTTGAGCCCCGCAGGGCGATTTTTTAGAATTTAACAATTTAAAAGCTATTCTGGGGCTCTAAAATGCGCGAACTGAAGCAAACTAACCTCCAAAAAATGTTGCCCCGCAGGGCTTTTTTTTTTTAGAATTTAAGCAAATTCTACGCCAAAACAATACACGCTTTTACATTTCAGCCTAATGCGTCGATCCTAACATGACAATCTCTCAAAATCCTCTTAAAACTCTCAAAATGTGTCTCAAATCAAACCAGAATTTTAAGTTTTTTTAATATTATTGCACAAGGGACACATTTTGTGATTAAGTAGTATTTAAAACATCAACTGGGGGGCCACAAAAATTGGTCCCGCGGGCCGCAGGTAGAGTACCACTGCTACAAATAATAGCTATAAATCATGTTTCTCAGATGAATATTTAACTTGAACATTTGTATGGATAAATATTGCGTATTATTATTAACTTGTACTTACTTAAATATCTTTCTTTCACAAGTAATCACTCTAAATATGAGATTTGGATTGCCGCTGTCAGATTTGTTTATTCCCTACTTTTATGCAGGCTGCTATGGCAACCTTTTCTCACGCAGGATGCCTATACCTGTATTACCTATCTGATATGGTGATTTGATAACATTTTGATATGATATAACATGACCCAATTAATTAGTGAACATACAACATACAAAAAAAATAAAATGTCACATTTACAAAACCGATTGAGATATTTGCCAAAATTTTCTTTCTAAAAGATGCCAAATCGCTTCAAATTGTATTTCTTTGTGTCAATCATTCCTTTGTGTTTGAGAAATATGGAAGGTATGTTCAATTTTAGTCAGTTTGAGGTGTTTTTTTTAGTAAAATGTTCGGTGTTCGGCCGGCTGACCGGATAGCTCATTGGGTTGAGCTCTCACCCGTAAGTGAGAGATCCAGGGTTCAAGTCCCGGTTCGGAACGGCAATTTTGTCAATGCAAGCTAATCAAGGTATTGTAAATCGGCCCTAAATCGTAAAATTGAGCGAGCAAAGCGAGCGTCTCTTATTCGCCCTTTTGGCACGGACCTCTGTTATTTTTACATGTTATTTTTTCTTCCCTGCACATATACAGGTCGAGGTGGCATCGTTTGTCTGATAGAGCTGAAATTGTGCATACGTGTATGGACCGCCTCTGGTGTTTGCAGACCGAAATTTGTTTGAAATCCGTTCATTGGTTAAAATTAAAATAAATAAAATACACTCTATTAATTGGCGGAAAAACTCAAATGGTGAGATAAAGCTAAAATTTTGCATGGCTTTTACTACCATTGCTCGTACATGTGCTCGCTTATTAACGCGTTACATTGAACATTTTCCAAGTATATTAATGAGAACATATTTCCAAGATCTTATCTCTTTTATAGTAACGGCATAATGCACTAGCATAAATAATATAAAAATGTTAGCAAAATTGTGTATGAACTAGGAAGGATCTTGGTAAGATAAAACAAGATTATGCCTCACAAATGGTACCTACATATGAAAAATATTTGCAAAAGGGGATCGAACCAGGTATTCTTATACTTGGGAGTTCAAGAGATCTGCCATCGAAATCATATTTGTTGCTATCGTGTTTAAAGGACTGAATGAATGGAATGTTGTGGTGTGGAGTTTGTTTACATTATCTCGGACTATTTATGAGCGAGCGAATGTGACCCGAAGCCAGCCCGGGTATCACGAAACTGTCAAGATGACGAATGATCGTAAGAGCTCATATTACACTGATATCTATAATTTTGAGTTGGTCTCTCCGTGAAGGGAGGTCTCTGTAGATATGCAGGACAAGAACTGAGGCAGTCAGTTGTCAAATTCATTTAGACTCATATTATTTTATGTTCTACTTTATATTTTATTTAATTTTTAACTATCTAACTGTACAAAATATTATCAACCATAAACCTAAGTTACCTACTTTTAAGTTCGTACTTGATATGGCGACGCATCAATATTTATAACTTCATATTTATATGTATAGTCACGGAAACTAGATGGTTCATACTCTATCTCTCTCTGCTCCATATAAAAACATGTTTATGTTATGGGTCAGAGAGAGGCAGAGTATGAACCATCTAGTTTCCCTGACTGTACACCCAACAAATCATAAAACGGTATTTGAACGAAACGGATTGGCTGCTTGTCAGGTTCATTGACAATGAATCCTTGTTATTAACAATGAAATCAGAGCTTATCTACTAGAGTTAGGTGACGAGTTAGCATAGACTTCATAGGATGATGCCATCAATTTTTTTTTCAGCCAATCAAATTCTTTCAAATACCGTTTTATAATTTGTTGAGTGTAGTGTACCAATACAAATGGACGCACACTGATACTTTGTATCAGAGAGTATTATATTTGTTAAAATGCTACACAGTGGCGGCTATTTGGCTTTACAACAGGTGTTCAATTACATAGAAGGACGTAGAAGAAAGTACTCTAAGAGGAGAGCCCCCAGCAGATGCGGGGCCGGGGCGCATAACCCCGGATTTTTTTGTATCTTTAGTTTGAAATTGATGAATTTTTACGTCTTTTGGAGAGCAAAATGATTAGACAAAATATATAACTTCCTACTTCCTGGATAAGGGAGCGCTTTTAAATAATTTTCTTGGATGATCAGGTGTGCAATTGTCACACCTTGCACACTGTAATAGCCGCCACTGATGCTACATCTGTAATGTAATAACAAATCTGGAAAAAATACTAAATGTATTTCTTCTGTTCACTGGTTTGTGAATATGCCAAGCGGCGTGTTTTCCCTTTATTGGTTTCCAGTTGTTGCTGTTGAGATTGTTGTTGGTATTGTTGGGTTGAAATATCCAGGCTCGTGGCGGCGTCCTTACGCGTGTATAATAGGAATTCCAAGCAGAAAATAGTGTTTCCTCTGCTGCCAATTTCGTGTGAAACGTACTGATCTAGACAGACACTGAAAATTCGAAGAAATCAACTTCGCAGCGATATCAGCTAGACAACAAACAATTTCCCCCACTGCCGTCTCATGATCACAGCCAACGACGTAGTCGGTTAGTGGTAGACAAAACACCTACCGTCTTACTTAGAAATAAACGCAGGCTTATAGTCGAAGTTCACAGGAAAGCAACTTCGGCGGTCTTTTGAATATTCCAAGATATCAAATACATTGTAGATGTATTAACTTCGTAGACAGACACACAGAAAATCATGATCCAGCAGACTATAACAATGAAAGAGCTAAAGAAGCTGAAGATAGCACAACAAAAGGTGGTAGTAATTCTTTTCGAAAGTATTTCTCCTTATTCGACTAACAACGCAACACACATATCTTATTCTGGAACTGCAACTCCAATATCAGAGAAAATCCCAGAAATTTCAGATCTTGGAAATTTCAGATCGTTAATGTAATTAGACTCTCGGAAACACACCTGAGGGAAAAAACACTCAAGTTTCCAGGTTATAAAACGTACAGAAAAGACCGCTCAAGCAACGGAGGAGTCCATCATCGTTGGATCAGAAATAGGTACACTTGGCCAAACAAAAATTGAACGTTCAATAAATCTGATAGGCTGATAAAATGTAAGATCGCACCATCAGAAGTCAGTCTAAGCGATCTCATTGTCTCACTCTAGTAGGTGACCTCACATTTCAATGATAATAACAAGCTTTGATTGGTTTATTGGACATGACCAGCAGTCATTCAAATTTGGTCAACGTTCCATTTTTGTTTGGCCGAGTGTACCTACAACAATCTGAAATTCCTATTCAATCACTATACGTGCACTAGAGATCAACGACGATCAACGACTAGAGGCAGTGGATGTGCAAATAACAGCTCTAGACAACAATACTGACATGACCACGGACAATAATGGGGCTAATATGATAAAAGCAGTGGACAATGATTGAAGAAGGAGATCAAGTAGAAGAAGGTATGGGAGACCGGGAGACGAAGATTCAGCCGATGAAGATGAAACTGCAGAGCATGGAGACAATCAAATATCAAATGCAAATAATGCAGACAATCGAGAGGTGACGGTAGGTGAGTTGTAAGACGACGTCTAGCTAGAAGAACGCGAGGGAACTGGACTGACTCACATTGGTGTTACTCGACTACGACAGGGGTCGGCAACCTTTTTTGGTGAAGGAGCCAATTTCCCGAAAATTCATAAATTATATAATAATGGGAGCCGCAGTAGAGGCAATCAAATAAATTAGGTACACCGAAAATAACAATTTTAATTACCAGTTTATTTTGATATTTTGACGAAGACCCCCAGTCGTTGTCCCCCAGTCAGAATTTCAAGAATTAAAAAGTGATTCTGGGACTCTTAAATAACAAACTGAATCAAATAACCTTTCCAATTGTTGCCCCGCAGGGCGATTTTTAGGATTGTAACGACATAAAAGTGATTCTAGGACTCTAAAATGACCAAACTCAATCAAATAACCGTCTAGTTGTTGCCCCGCAGGGCGTTTTTTGACGAATTTTAAAAATGTTCGATTGCAGGTCTTTTGATTTAATTATCAAGAGCCATTCAAGAACCATCAAGGAGCCGCGGGTTGCCGACCCCTGCTCTACGAGGTGTGCGGTGTGCAGCACACACCCTGCTGTAGAGTGTAGACTTGCTGTAGAGTGTAGAGGACACTTTATAGGAAATTTAGCTGGCAAAATTATTTCCAGAGCCCGTGTCGTTGCGAAAAAGTTACGTACAAGCAACATTTTAAGTCAGGGATGTTAGCACAAAAAAAAAAAAATTGATGCTTTTCATAATGTGAAAATTTGTTAATTTCGATATCCTCAAAAAATCGGACGGCCATTTTGGGCTCCAGGGCTGTCCAAAGTGCCAAAAAATTAGTATTTCAGTTAAAATATAAAACATTTTGTCAATTTATTGTTCTTGTATAATAAACAAAGTGTCAGGAAGGTACGATAAAAAAATAAAATTTATAAGTCTCACCAAAGTTGTATTTGTTCAAGAAATTAAAGATGTCGGCGGGTAAGCTCTAAAATGACCGCCATTTTCAGGGAATTCGTGTTTCAAGGTTGCAATTGCTTATGTAGGTTCAAATTATGGACCTTTATCTTAAATAAGGATGGATCACGAAATTATCCCTTTGGGGGGTGGGGGTGGAGACCTAAGGGGTCGATTTCTGTAAAATAACCCATAGTAAGTAATTAGATACATAGTTTTAGATAGAGACTAATCATTTCTTGCATACACTAATAAAATTGTGCTCTGTTCGAAAAAAAATCACAAGATCCCAAAATTATGTCGCCATCTTGAAAGATACGCGTTTATATTTCGTTCTTTTGCACTCAGCTTTTGAAAAATAATGATACATTTGCTATTTTGGTAATCACTTCACTGCAAAGGTACTCCTTTCACCACACCAACCAAATCACTCCTTTGGTTCACTGCAAAGGTATCGAGGACGAGTCACCGCCTCCAGGGGTGCGATCAGGCGCGTAGGAACTTTATTTTGACAGGGGGGGTCAAAATTATAGGGTATCAATGGATGTCAGGAAAAGGTACACTGCTATACAAGGGGTCTGGGGGACTCATCCCCAGTTAGCCCCGCAGAGCCTTTTTTGCATTTTTGATACAAAATAATCGAATTTGAAGCTATTCTTTTCAAAGAAATGTAAAATTTATGATATGCAATATTCTGTGGGAACTTAAGAAAACTTGATTTTATAGAATTCCCAATGGCCCCGCTGGGCATTTTTTTACATCTTGATAAAAAAAATATCAAATTCGAAGCTTGTTTGCCATCTTTTTTAAAGAAATTTAAAATCTGTGTCCTATGCAATATTCTTGGGGATACAAGAGACAAAATAATTTTTTTTATTTGACAAAATCCTAAATGGCCCCGCAGGGAAATACTTGAATTCTAGTGAAAGAGAATCGATTATGAATTGATTTTGGAATCAACCTTTGGAAAAGGTTGCAAGAGCAACAGCAATAAGCAATCAATAAGAAAAATCTGTATGTGTTTTGGAATCTATTAGTTTAACGTGCAATTATTTAATTTGATTCATGAGGATGATCATGTTGGACAAATGAGTAAATGAGTTGTCTCATTGGATAATGCCTCTGTTCAATTAGTTTTGCAAAACTTGAGAAAATTTTGAGAATTCAACCTCATAATGGAGCAAATCTGTGCATTCTGTGCAACACTTAATCAACATTTGTGAATACCTGGATGTGTTCATGATCTCTAGCAGGGGGGGTCAGAGTCTCTAGCAGGGGGGTCAGGATCTCTGGCAGGGGGGGGTCAGGCTCCAGACAGGGGGGGTCCGTTCCCCCCTTCCCCCCCTATTCCTACGCGCCTGGGTGCGATCACATAAAATGATAACTTACTTGTCACGGTGACAAGTCCCTAGAAGGCCGTGATTAACATTGAGATGAGAAGCTTGTCACCGTGACAAGGTAGTTCTGCTATTGCTAACATCACTATATTGGCTCTTGGGACGTTTTATCAACACACAAATGAAGTTTTAGGAACAGCGGTTGGAGATACAGAGAATACGCAAACTACAAATTTAATTATTGGATTTAAGGATATATTTTTTGTCAAATAAACTTTTTCGTAGTGCTTATAAAACTTACTAAATTTTACAAAAAATGAAAATAAAACTCTTTTTATCCAAGATGGCGGCATAGTTTTGAGTTCTCGTATTTTTTTTTAAGAGAGCATATTTTTTTAGTATGTGCAAGAAATCAATTTTTTCTCGCTAGTAAGGGCTTTTGTACTGATATCGAAACCTTTAGGTCTCCACCCCCCACCCCCCCAAAGGGTTAATTTTGTGACCAATCAAATTTTAATCTAAAAGTCCATAATATGAACCTCCCGAGAACCTCCATAAGCAACTGCAACCTTGAAACACGAATTCCCTGAAAATGGCGGTAATTTAAAAGCGTACCCGCCGACATCCTTAATTTCTTGAATAAATACAACTTTATTTACACTAAGATTTTTTTGTTTTTATCGTACCTTCCTGATACAAGAATATACAAGAACAGAACAATACATACAAGAACAATAAATTTACAAAAAATTCATAATTTCTCTGAAATTCTCTGAATTTCTCTACAAACTTTTTGGCACTTTGGACAGCCCTGGAGCCCAAAATGGCCGTCCGATTTTTTAAGGCAATATCGAAATTTTGAAAGAGAGGAACATTTCCTATAACACTGCCAAAGGAAAAATTAGTATCACATTTTGCACTATTCTGGCAAATTTATGTGCTAACAGGCCATCACTATTTGTTGGTTCTCCTGTCCAAGCAAAAGTTGAAGAAGCCAATCTTGGACTGCCCTGCTCGGTGGCATTCCACCCAAGAACCCAAGTGTTGTTGCACCTTCTGCAACTTAAAGACTTTAGCGGAGATATGGCTTCAACAGGGATGATTTCAGGCATGTCTCAAGGAGGGCGCAGCCCCCCCCCCCCCCACCCCGAGCCCAGATACATAACAGTACTATAGAAACAACATTCTTAAATTATGTTTTCATTAAAACGATCTTAAATCCATTAGAAAGCACATTGTCAAAACATCAGGCGCGTATAGGAAGGGGGGGGATGGGGGGATGGGATGATTATCCCCCTACTCGAGCAGGCTGACCCCCCATTCACCATACACAATTAGGTTTAATGTCCAATAATCACTTTTTAAAAAAATTATTAAAAAAACGCCCTGCGGGCTAAATTGGAGTTCTTTGTTGTAATTTTTTAAATGTTTATATTCGAAAAAATGCCCAACAATTGGAGATTTTTTTTTTTGCTTTGGTTTGTGCATTTTAAGGCCCCAGAATCACTTTTAACTGGTTTAAATTCTAAAAAACGCCCTGCCCCTGCGAAGCTAAAGCTGGAGACCTTCGCCCCCCCCCCGACCCCCTTTCCCATGATGAAAGTAGTTCCTACGCGCCTGCATAACATGATGATGCAATGCAATTATTGTTAGTTCAAACATGTCGAAGCCAGTGGTGGGATTCTTTAAGAATTATTTTTACTACTCATTATTTACACACACCTGGAACTTTTCTTGGGATGTTTTGACAATTGGGATGTAATATAAGATATTTTACATGTTTTGTACCTATTTTCGTTATGTACACCCCCCCCCCCCCCCTCTCCAGATGAAATTTTCAAATTTTGCACCCCAGGGCTGCGATCGTGTAAAATGACAACTTACTCGTCGCAGTGACAAGCTTCTCATCTCAATGTTATTCACGGCCTTCTAGGGTCTTGTCACCGTGACAAGGAAGTTGTCATTTTACACGATCGCATCCCAGTTTTTCAAATTTTCATTTGAACCCGCTATCAATGCGCGTGAAGGCCACGTTTCCGAGTGTTCTGAAAGCTCTGCGCCTGCGCACCCGAGCGGCGAGCGGGGAAGCAAGCAGCTGTGTCATTTGGCTCTGTCAGCTCGCTCACACTTCAAAGTCTCCTCCTTCATTCGACAAGTGACCAGCCAGCGAGTCAGCAACGCGACGAGAACAAGGAGCAACCATTAACTTGTAAGCGGAGAGCTAGTAGCTACATATTATCTTTGGCGGCGTCGTGTCATGCCATCAGAAAGCACAGGTTAGTCAATGATTACATTTACATTACCTACATGCATAGGCGTGCATAATGTGGTAGCCTCAACTTAGAAAATTATAAAATGTGGTTCTCAAGCCACATTTGGTTTACAAGGGTTCAAACAAAATGAATCTTACTGCGGGGCTACCTGGGATTGCTGGAAATCACTGGAACAAGTATAGGTTGATGAAAAAATATTTTTAAGATAATATCACAAAAACAATGCCTACCGTTCAAAAACATAATTTTTCATGAAACGTTGTGTTTTTTCCCCATATTATACATTATACATTTGGTGCACGCGCGAGCGATTTTGCCGATTTGTTGCAGGCACTTTTTTGGATACGATTGTAGGCAAAATGGGAGACATCGACATACTCCATTAATACACTAGGAATTTTATCGGCAGGTCATTCCGCCTCAGGTCAACCAAAAAATTACGATAATTGACCTGACCTCTTGCGATTTTAATAATATTTTTTGTGAATAATGTATGGATAAAAATGGTCGACACGTATTATTTCGTTTGACCACTTCCACTGCCGAATTGTGGGCCGCCAAAATAGTGAGATTTTGCACTTTATTGTTTTTACGATTTGGCGCACACTTAAAAAAAAAATCATTATTCTGGATCTAATTATTGTCGTACGGACTCAATTTGTTTTGCAAAATGTAGCTAATATGATAATCTTTTCAACTATGCTATGCTATTCGATAACAGTCTTGTTTTAGAAAAACCGAAAATATATAAAAAAATGTTTAAACTTTAATAACGCAAAATTGGTATAATGTTGTATACGTATGCTGTGAAAATTTCAAGTTGGGACGGCAACGGGATCGGTCGCTATAGATTAACTTAGCGCGTCACAGCAAGTGTTTGGTTTTTTCATGAAACTTTTTATGAACTTTTCATGAAAAATTACCTACATGAAAATTTTCATGAAAATTTATTGGTTAAATTGTAAATAAACATCTCCTGATAGGTTGAAAAATGAAAATGGTCTTCGATAAATCTGATCAAACTCATATTTTGCATGGTCATTAAGACCAACATTGTCTCTTATTTTACAAATTTGTATCCCAATCAGTTATGCACGTGTGAACTTATTGAAATTTTTAATATCTGTCAGAAATGAAGTATCAAAATGATTGTTTTCCACTGCCAATTGAATTGAATCTGATTTGCTATTATATATGTACGAGGGTGCTTAGATGCTATTTTCAAGTTTCGATGAAATAGACTGGGATCCATTTTAAGAAATGTGTCTCCTTCTCATGAGTGGTGCGTGCACCAGGGTATTAAAAGCTGCCAACAAAGATATTCCTACTCAGAAAAACATGCTGCATCGAAAAACCATTGTTGGCACTTTCAATTTTGTGTTTTACCCCCCAAAACCAAACCCCCTCCCAAAACACGATTTCTTCAATTCTGAATCCTAATACATATGTTGGAAGATAGTTGTCCTAAAATTAATTTAAAAAATGTGTTTTGTAGAGAAAAGATTAAAGAAGAACTCTGCTAATTCAGAATTGTCAATTCTTAACAAATTAAACCCAAAATTTGCCCTTCAAACCGCTTCAAACTCACATTTTGTAGTTTTTGATACCACGTGAACGGTGATTGCAACCAGGGGCGAAGCGTCAGGGCTCAGGGGAGACAGTGTCTCCCCTGGAAAAAGCGGACAGTGCTGTTCATATCTTTCATACCTTAAAATTTGCTGTAATTGTATTTTATTTTTATGTATCGTACTTTTATTCGATGTATTAATTGGTGTTGTTATGAAACACATTGATTGTCAGTTGAAAACCATGCTCAATTTGGTGTCTTTACGAGCGAGCGAGTGTTGCCGCTGCGCGCGCATCTCCTATCTTATAACCCGGGAGGAGACATAAGCTACTTGTGTCCTCGCAGGCGAACGCAGAAGTATCTGCATCCTTCTTCCACTCGTTGTTCACGCATTCATATGTTTTCTCCCACTCGCACTCGCACTAACATCTGCCAGCCTATCCCTCGTATGGACATTCCATGCGATAACAGTCTCGCAAAATAGACTCCGAGGTAGACGTGTCTCCTTGGTTATTATAATGTCCCTTGACAGCAACAAGAACATATTGACTGGAATGTACACACCGCAGTGCCATGCCAGCCGCCTCGCCTACACCGTTGTGCAACACACACAACATTCGCATAAACGCACTTAGTCAGCAGTAAAACTAAAAATATCTAGAAAAATGAGTCAGACTTGAAAACAAGTCAGTTCACACATTGAAATTGCATTGATTAGACGTATTATTTCCTCCAGATATTTTAGTTCGTTAATCGATTGTATTGTGTTTGTGTACGGTGTATTATTTAATAATTTATTTATCACTAAAATGGAAACTGACGTTGACAATGACGTTATCGATTATTTATTTATTAACAAACAGTTTTGCCGCATTTCATATTTTGCATTCATACGAATAAAAGTGTTCAATAAAATCAAAGCGGCTTACGCCTCATCTCGATATTAGCCAGAGAGATGGTAAAATAAGTCGTAGCTCGTAAGTGCGTCGAATTGAGTTAATATACAAAAAATTTAGGTAAGCCAAAATACGCTATTTTCTATTTATTTGTTGTCTTGTGTCTCCCCAATTTTTGGAGGTACGCTTCGCCACTGATTGCAACTAAACGGTTTAAGATTTAGTTTTGAAACTTTCCAAAAAACATCATTAATAATGTGTGGCATGATGCAGTTGACAGATCTAGTGTACATATTTTATTTGTTGAGTTATAATTGAAAGAAGACGGCAAAGTTATTTAAGGGCGGTCATCAATATTTTCCCGCCAAAAGTGATTTTGGAGCGGTTTTAGAGGGACATTCGTAATATAAATTGCCATATTTGGCAAACGGTTATGAATATTGAAAAAGCAAGAAACACATGACATGTATTAACCCTTTATCTACATTTTCATCGCTTACTGTCATAACTTTGCTCCTAATATGTGGTCAGCATTTGTCGGGAACAAAAACGCTCCGTGTGAGAGACGGACGAGCGACGGACGAGAAACGGAGCGTTTTTGTTGCCGACAAATGCTGACCACATAGTAGGAGCAAAGTTATGACAGTAAGCGATGAAAATGTAGATACAGGTTCAATACATGTAATGTGTTTCTTGCTTTTTCGATATTCATAACCGTTTACCAAATATGGCAATTTATATTTCGTATATCCCTCTAAAACAGCTCCAAAACGACTTTTGGCGGGAAAAATATATGACCGGAATCTCCGGCAAGAGCTAGCTGATCCCGCGTAACCAATCACAGAGCTTCTAGAGGTGGCGTGTTCCGAGAGTGGGGGGGAAACCTGCCTGTCTGGCTCGAGCGTGATTCGCTGTGCCTCTGCTTTACCGATATTATGTGAACAAAATATAATTTGTTGAATTTCAGGGTGAGTTTGACATGTTTACGTTTGATTATTCACTTCCTAAAACATATTGATTTAGGATTAATTATAATTATGATGATTAGTACAGTAGAGTGAATCAATGCCGGATAACCACGTGTCTTCAATAGGTAGTCAAAACAATGTAATGAATTACAGTGTCCGCTCTATAGCTATCAAGTAGATTTTGGTTCAAGGAGGATTGTTTGACTAAATAGTCGTATTGTTTTCTTCATAACATACTTTCGAGACGGCCATGCAATGCATATTCTGCAACATTGCAAGTCAAGAAGACATGCAAAATGTTTCTGAAAAGGGTAGAGAGAGAGTTAGAGATTGACTCCAATTTAGAGAGGCAGTTCATGATATCAAAATCCCCAGTTTGTTAAAATTAAAAATGTTCTGTCAGACAACCCATTGGCACAGATGATGCTACTCTGATTTCACTAAGACCATAGGTAGACATTTGTATAGCCTTCGAAGGCTATACAATGTCTATGCTAAGACAAACATTCATCGCCTCGTCTCAGAACTCAGAAGTAGTGTGAGTCCAGGTTTTCAGCAAATCACTGCATGTTTTGTAGGTAGAACCGAATTGAAAAATGAAAAATGAAAAACTAATACTTAAATGTTGAAACAAAATCTTTAAGCAATAGCATTTTGGAAGACCTAAAACACCATAGGTCAATTGGAGTAAGGTATGGTACAATAGGGAATATGCAAATGTTTTTTTAATTCGGTTAAAGTACAATTTTTCACATTAACAATATAAATGCTTGTAAAACAAACTATTTTGAAACTCAAAAGTGTAAATTTCATTCATAAATATGACATTAAATTCAGTTGACATTTTGGCGGGAAAATAGTATTCCTGACATCCATTCTGACATTCTACCTAACGAGTGATGTCATATAACCATGGCAACATCATTGTTGGTTGATAAAAATGATGTCATTCGTTAGGAAATGTCAGCAATACTATTTTCCCGCCATAATGTCAACTTCGATTTCAATTTTATATTATGAATGAAAATTTACCCGTTTGAGTGTGAAAAAAGCGATGTTTTACCAACAAATAATTATGTTTATAATTTGAAATATATATTCTTTACTAAATGTGTGCATATTCTCTATTGACGCTCTTGAGACAAAATATCACTTTAAAAGTGCTTGGTATATTTTCGAAGAGAAGTGAGAAACAAGATCGTTTCAAGCAACAATGGAAGCAATAACGCCGTAAATCAAAATTGCATTGCACTGATGCTTGCACTTGTTTCGGTCATGAATGTTCCTGTGCCAGTATTAGATCAAGAGGAAGACGATAGTGTGTATGATAGAAAAGTTTGACTGAAACAATTGTTCCGCTCAGTTGTACTTACATAATAAGATTCAGGTAATATTTTGCAACATTTGTCGAGCATTAAATGTCTTGTTTCCACAAATCAAAGTTAGATCAAGTTGAAGACGATGTAGTGTGTAAAACAGAAAAGTATTGATTGAAACAATATGGTCCCTATTCAATTGTAGGTACATAGAATAAGATTCATAGGTAATATTTTGCAATCATTTTGTCCAGCAATTGTGATGTATAGTCAAAGACGCATTTCACTGATCATGTGCGTGCCAATGTATTAGATCAAGATGCAGATATAGTGTGTAGTGTAGCAGAAAAGTATTGATTGAATCAATTATCAATGGTTCCTTTGTAAAATAAGATTTACATGTGGATATATTTTTTAGATTAATAATTTATCTAGAATGTAACTAATTGTTTACGGACCTGTTTACGGAGGTACGGACCTTTTTTTTTAAAGTATTTTCCAATAAATAAGAATTAACTTTGTTTCTTGGTAAATACTGAACTCTCTAGCACGTGATTGTGACCTTCAGGCAGCCGACCAATCAGCGGAGCGCGTTACTCGCAGGCGGCACCGCTAGGCGCTGCTGAGATATCCGTTCACTTGTCTTTCCGAATTTATTGTGACCAAAATATTCACACAATTCTCTGTATGAAAACTTCATTGTATTCAACAAGTATTGAGGTTACACATGCATTTTTATTTTTTATTATACGTTCAGCAGTTTTCGATATACGGCCTTGCACAAATAAATGCAATCATTCTTTCTGACGCTTGTTCATTGTTGCACCCTGTTTTCGAACTCAGTATTAAATGAAGTTGCATTTTTAAAGTAGCCATTTCATTAATTAGCCTTTGCTAAATATTTCTAATTTTTTTACTTCTTTCTAGAATACATATTGTGGATTCTGTGATTATATTTCTTTTGGGCTACCGAAATCAATCCTTAATGAAATTTAAGGGTGAAAGAAGAAAAATGGAGACTACCAACAATGTTTTTCGGATTCAGCGTGTAAAAATCTATAATAATCACTTTGTTGGCAGCTTTTTAACACGTCGGGCCAAAAAGTTATTATTTTTTAGTTTCTTGCCCAGTCTAAAAAGGATAAAAACTTTTATGTTGGAGTGGATCATATTTCAGTTCAATATAGATGTACCGGGTGGCGCAAAAAAATCACCCTGATTGAGAGATCACTATATCGAAACTATTATAGAGGATTCTGAAATTTGTCCACATATTAGAAAACACACCAAAATTTAATATGCGCAAGTTTTAAAAACATTACTATTGTAGGAAAAAAGTTACAGCTGTTCAAATTTGGTTAACAAAAAATTGATTATACGGAGCTCAAATAGCGCGCGTCCAGAAAACTTCCAATGGCCGGGACACTGTTTCTTCAAAACTACGTACGATATCAAGCTGAAAATTTCAAGTTATATTGAAAATATATTAAGTTCGATTATGTAAAAATTTCAATCAATTTGAACTAATGGAAAGAAATGTATGGAATCTTGAAGTTGAGCTTGAAAACAGAATAGTGAGAAAAAATGCACTTTTATAACATAAAAGTTTAGAAATAATCTACATTATGATTTTACGCTCAACTTCAAGATTCCATAAATTTCGATCCATTAGCTCAAATCGATTGAAATTTTTACACAATCGATCTAAATATATTTTCAATATAATGTGAAATTTTCAGCTTGATATCTTACGTAGTTTTGGAAGAAACAGCGTCCCGGCCATTGGAAGTTTTCTGGACGCGCGCTATTTGAGCTCTGTTTAATAAATTTTTGACAACCAAATTTGAATAGCTGCAACTTTTTTCCTACAAGAGTAATGTTTTTGAAACTTGCACATATTAAATTTTGGTATGTTTTCTAATATTTGTACAATATTCAGAATCCTATCTATAATAGTTTCGATATAGTGACCTCTCAATCAGGGTGATTTTTTTGCGCCACCCGGTATGTGCGTTGTGTACGCATTTTCTGTTGGAGAATTTGTACGTACCCGTGCTCGCTCATCGACGCGTTACACTGAGCGTTTTCATATAGTGTTTTCATGACAGTGGCATGCAGCGAGAATCCTCCTTTCCCCTATTTGCCCACTTTTTTAAGGAACTCCACTATTTACGCACTGTTTTTAATATTTTGCCCAAAAGCCACTATTTTGCTAGGTACTTTAATCATTTTAATGATTTTTCATAATTTTTTCATCTTTAATCATTTTGTCGTCCTCAAGTCAACAATTAATATTATTTTCCAAGTATCAATTTGTTGGTGAACAAAATCGCTGAAATTTCTAGTCCAAAACGCTTAAAAATGTATCTATTTTATTCTTGAAAATCAAAATTTTCCCGGGCCTGTGCGGCCCGGGCCCGCATGTTGCTATAGGTCTGTTCGTTCGCTCTACACTAGTGAAACCGGCCGACACTCGTCCCGTCCTATGCCGAGTGTGGAAAGTGTCTACACCATTTATACTTTTTGTCGGTCGAACAGTTCAAGTGTAGCCAGTGCAGAGCGAACGAACAGACCTATCGGTCGGTGATAGGCAAAAATGAGCCCCCTCTAGCAGCAATGCTAGTGGGTTCATCTTCACCTGTCACCGACTTTAGCTGTGCCCCCTCCCCCCCCCAAACCCCTCATTAGTGCCGTGAGAAGAGTGATTTCCACGAAATATCGCATTTGGTTGATTTTACAATTTTTAGGTATAGGTACCTTAGAGTAAGGCGACTTCACACTACCTGCCGCTGCGACATCAGTGCTCAAACATGTGGCAACCCTTCTAACTCGCGTAGTTTTACTGTTTTAGTCACTGTCTCTCTTTACCAGTTCTTTGCCACTATTTGACCACTATTTTCTCCGTGTTGGGCCACTATTTTATCATCTCGGGCCACTATTTTATCATCTCGGGCCACTATTGCTACCTTCTTTGGTAGAAGTAGATTGGCAAATGGCAACACTGTCATCTACAAAACCAGTGTTTGACAGAAGTGTGTTTTGTGTATAACATGGTATACTAGTATCTTTGTCTACCCAACTCGATATTTTTTATTGTGTTGACTTGTTTTAGTGTGCCTTGGAATTAAAAGGCAAGTTGGAGGACTAGCAAAGTTGAAATAAAATTAGGTACCTACATGACATAAACTGTGAAATGTCTCTTGTAATAAACCGTGGCAAGGATAATGAAACATTTATAGGTGAGGTAGATCAATGGGTATTTAATTAATCCATTTTACCTCTGTACCTATTTATTTTGTCTGGTTCTAAAAAAGTATGTTTGTATTTATTTTCAGATGGTTTAGCTGTCTATGACGAGTTCCCAGTCTATACTAAGGAGTCATATTGCAGAGTATGTCCCAACTATCACTTCAAGTCAAGTGACGATTTCTACAACCATCATAAAGCACACATTCAAGAGCCCAAAGTTGTTCATCGTAGACTAGAAGAGGGGTACATTAAAGAACTCACATCGCCATACAAACGGACTTACAACTTACGTCCTAGGCCTAGGCGTGAATTAGCGAAGAAACATACACAGTCTCACAGTCCTATCAAACTTACATTGAATTTAGCATCGGGCTCCACATCATCCCACCGATCGTTGGAAATAGTCCCGCACACGCCACGGCCGACAGTTGTATTCGGTCCCGGAGATAACGAATACTCAGAAGAAGCAAGTGTGGAAGGGTCAATCGAGGCGGGAGAGAGATTGGGGAGTCTGGAAGAGAGTACGGAAAGACCAGGAGATAGGTCCACCGGAGTAGAAGAGAGTGCTAACGGAGTTCAAGAGAATTTGGGAGCAGTGGAACAGACTAGGCAGGAGGAGATCCTAGAGGGTGACGATTCCATCTCCGAGGATTCTTATTACGACGCAGAAGGATCGGAGGAAGAGGAAAAAGACAATACCGCAAGAGATTCCAGCTCCGAGGATTCTTATCAAGACGCGGAAGAAAACGACACGACATCGGATGAAGTGGGGCTGGATCTGGACACAGGCGCCAAACTGCTGGAAGCAGTGTGTCAAGAAACAACAGACAGTCTGAACCGCGAGTTCTCGGACTCGAACGGTTCGAACTCTCTGGACGCTCCGAATCCGACGCCGAGCAAGCAGCTCCAACCGGATTTCCTCTTGGCCGCGGCCAGTCCGGCCCCCAGCAAGGCACCTGCCATGGTCAAACAGCCGCAGCTGTCGCCCGATGCGCCGACAAACGCGGACAACTCCGGAGAGCCCAGCGATCTGGAGAAGACGGCGGACGATGTCGGCGGTTTAGAGACGACCAGCTTCCAGGAGAGCGGCGCGGACGTGGGTGAACCCATTAGCACTCCGTCACAGGTCATCGACCCTCTACAGCTGCCAGGTGAGAACTCTACAATTTGGTGTTTGATGATTCGCTTCTGCGTTTCTCACGGAGGAGACGGTAGGCATAGGGGTGGGACACTTATGAAAAACTCAAGGTGTTGGACAATAACTTGGTAGTGACTAGTGGGAAGAAATTTCAAGAATTTGAACTGAAATTTTAGGTAGGTAGGTAGGTAGTAGGTGGGTAGTTTTTGTGCACAGTGATCAAATTTATAAAATTAAGAGGTAACTAAACAATTTCACACTCGGTTACATAACCTCTGCTGGCATGTACACTCCCCCAAATAATAAACGGTAGTACTTGGTACAAAACGTATTGGCTGCTGGGCCGGTTCCTTGACAATCAATCCTTGTTATTATCAATGAAATCAGAGCTCACCTAAAAGAGTTAGATAATGCGTTAGCACTGACTTCATGGGATGATGCCATCAAACCTTAATCAGTCAATTCATTTTCTTTCGAGTACCATTTATTATTTGGGGGAGTGTACATACTCAATGCGTTGTACTGTACTGTCCCAACCATAAAAATCTTTCGTAATTAACATTTTGAGGATGTAGGTAGTAGGTATTCACCAAGGCAACTCACTTCCTACTCCAGTGTGTGACATTGGTAATTTACTTCATTTGTGCTTGTGCATAACTCAATGATTATTAAAATTCTGTCACTGAAAGCAAAACTAAAAAAATCTTTGAAGAACCACGCACATCGCTTTACCTCCTCGGGCTTCGTAAAACAAAATTATGATTGCTTTATTGTTTTAGGCTACCCAGATAAAAAAGTTTGTGTAGAGGTCCAGAGCATAGGAATACATCATCTTCAGTACCTAGGTACAATCCTGAAAGAAACTTTAAATGGGTTTGTAAATGTAAGTGGGTTTGTAAGTTCAACGTTTTATTTCAGGATGTCTCTTTCAAATATTAAATGTTCGTGAATGCATGTTGGGAACTGTTCAATGGAAGTAATTGGATCCATTGGAATGTCAGGAAGCTTTCTTTTGCGCTACAGATTCTTTGCAAAACTTGATCCTATTTTCAGGCGCTAAACAAATGTAGGGTGATCTGTGTAGTAGAGTGTTCCAGTTGTATTGAGTAGTAGTGGATCTTGTTGCCTTATTTCTTTAAAAAATAAAATTTGAACCTATTCAATTTCCAAGTAAATACTTGCTCAATATATATGTATTAAGGTGTCTAGTATTTAAGTTGCTAACACAACATTTCGTTATAATAATTTCGCGGTTCATTCTGTGAGGAGAAACGTTTCGATCTTAAAAATTAAGCCTTTGAAAAGTGTGATTTAGACATGTAGATAGACCCAATTTCTAAAGATCAAAACTTTACTGTTTACTAAATAATTTACACACAGAACGAACCTGGTTTTTTGATAAATTACGACTTGGTATTGGTTCTGAAAGCTTTGATGATAAAACAATCTCGTTGACGACTGAAGTGCTGCTGCTCTTGAAGAGTGTGTGACCGATATTTCATCGGATGCGCAGGCGTGCAGCCGACGACGGTGGTGCAGAGCACCGTGCAGCTGACGCTCGGATCAGAGTACGACTCGCTGGACCGGCTGGGAGACTCTGCGTTCCTCTGCGATATCTGCGGCGAGCAGGCGAGCAGCAAAGAGATGTTCGACGAGCACCGAAACAAGGCCGGACACTACAAGTGCTTGCAGCCTGAGTGCGGCAACAAGGTAAGCTGTGAGGAGACAGTGAAATCTCACTGACGGATTTTGACGGTGGGAATGAGGGCATTGCCTTTTAACTGCTGGGAAACCATCTAAAGACCTTTGGAGGATTCAAAGACAATTTCTGACAATATGAGTCCCTGGATTTTCTTCTGGGCCAACTTTCTTCGAATAATTATAGAAACATATAAATAAATAAATGTATGATTAACTTGTTGTGTTTTTTACCTCAAATAGAGGATAAAAATAAGAAACTGAGAAGCATCACTCATTCTTTGTTTGTGAGTATTTTTAGTTGAGTATAATTTGAGTTTTCTGCCCCTATTGAAACCTTCTATGTAATATAGGGTTGGCCGAACCGGTTCGAGAACCGAACCGGCTTTAGATGTTCGCGAACCGAACATTAGAATGAAATATCCGAACTGAACTTCCCTCGCTATACCAATGTGACATATCCAGCCAACATTACGTTCCAGTGTTGTGTTTGTCATAGAAATCTGTGTGACAAGAAGACAAAGAAGAAATAATGCACAGTGTTACAGTTCATTAACAATTTTAATTTTATTTTACTCTTTTTACGTTCACTTAGGGTATAAATTCAATTAGGCTTTGTGAATTAATTTTATCAAAAATAAAATGACTGAAAAGGTGGGCATATCTCGTGAAGCAAAATTATACAAACTATTAGTCCATCGCCCAGGTGGCCGGAGCTCCCCCCCCTCCCCCTGCAGACGCATGGAGACAATACTTTTTCGAGAGTTCGTTAAATTTGTAGTCGAGTTTCACTTGTCTGCACTTTGGCGCCTGGTGGGTGCGGTCAGGGGGGACCCAAAAAGTCAAAATTAGACAATATTCCAACCAGAATATCTTTGGATGCAAGCACACGGTTTAAAATCAGGTTTCAAATTCGGCATCAGCAATAAAAAATCTCAAAAAAGTAGGGTGAATTTTTCTGTGTGACCTTGAACAGCAAAAGTAGCTAATTTTTGGGAAATTTTGGAAACGGAATAACTCACAAACGAATAAATTATTTTCAACACTTTTTGCAGAAATTTTCTTCTGTGATAAATGTCTACAAATTTTATTTCTCATTATTTTCTGTGTGACCTTGAACTAAGAAGTTAATGTTTCCACCTAGGTACATAAAAAATGGGTCAAGTGGGCAAAATCTCCCCCCACCAGGCGGAATTTCGAAAACTATTATTTTTTTGCTTTAGCATTATAATTTCAGTAAAACGTAACCATTGACTATTAAATACTGTAACTAGTTGTAACTTTAGCAGTTGGTTGGGGTAACTTTGAAGGCGGTTTTAGGTGTAATTTTAGATTTTTTTTTAAAAATTAAAAATTCATCAATCGATGAAGTAGAGCATTAAAACACCCAAATATTACTTTTAATATGATTTGTTTTAATTGTTTTGAGATGTTTTCCATGCATTACACTACTATTCAAAAAATGTGAAAAAGTCAAAATTTTGACCTCGGGGGGTAACGTTTTATAAAAAATATACAGAAGGGTGTATATTTATATCCCATTAACGAATATCAAATCAGATAAAATATATTATCGTACCTATTGTCACAATTATTTTTACGTCTCAAAAATTCCCCAAATTATACACCTCTCTATACACCCCACCCCCCAGGCGCCACAGTGCAGACAAGTAAATTTTCACTTCAAATATGACCCTCTTTAAAAAAAATATGATCGCTGAAAATCCCCATTGAGTGGGGGTGATTCCGCCCAACATAGTTAAGAAACCCCAAAAAGTGGAAGAAATCGACATTTTGGTTTCGGGGGCATAAGCAAAATAACTTTTTTTGACTCTTAATGACCACCCCTCACGAATATGATCAATAAACTCACAATATTCTCTTTTGATCACATGATTAAAAAAAATGTTTTTGAAAATGTCCAAAAATTGATTTTTTGGCCTTTTGGGAGCTACGTAAGTACTGATTAGGGCCTTTAACCATCTCATGTTATCTTCCAAGGTAACCTACTATTGGTTTATTTATTTTTAATTTTTTAATTTTCAAAGCATTTTAATTTTTTTGGAAAAAAGTCAAAATTTTGACTTGACGGTAGAAAGGGATTTTTAAAAAAATACTGTGCAGTGTAGTTTCATATCCCATTTCTAAATATGTGCTCAGAAAGACTCTATCTCTTACCGTCTTGTCACAATTAATTAAAAGTAAAAAAATGCCACTTAAACCCTCCCTGTATACCACACCCACCAGGGATCAAAGTGCAGACAAGTGAATTTTCACTTTAAATATGACCCTCTATCAAAAAAATATAGTCACAGCAAGTCTGCAGGTGGGGGGGGGGGGGGGGGGGGGAGGGGGGAGCTCCCACCCTTATCAGGCGATGGACTATATGGCTGCCAAGTAATGTTTGATGTTACTTTTATTGTAAGTGTTAAAACCACTGCTGGTAAAAATGGCCAGAGGTTCGGTTCGGTCAAATATTTAAAGTTCGGTTGTTCGGTTAAAAAATATGAGGTTCGCCTAACCCTAATGTAATTGTTTGCTGAAAGAAGCAAATGTGGTCCATAGTAGAGCCTTCATATCCTTCCTTCGCTCATATCTAAAAGCTGTGGGAGGTTGAAACTGATGACGACGTCTGCTCACAGATGTTCCCCAACTCGGAGGAGCTTTTTGCACATCTGCGCAACTCCCACTCTGCGCAGTTCCCACCACCGATGGTCATGGTGCAACCGACGGTGCAGCAGTTGCAGCAACAGGTACTTCGCTTGTTGCATCTTGCAGGGTACTTGCGTGCCCAACCTCCCAGTAGACTCGAGATAATATCTTGACAAAAGGTGATACGGATTTGACATTTAACAGATACAAAATAGTATTGTACCTTCCAAGATTGAAAGTAGTCAATTGTATAATTACATAAAATATTTTCTGCATAGTATGAATTGCAATTGGCATGTGATAGTTTGGTCAAAGATGAAATGTTTCGTTGTAGAGCCAAGTCTCTTTAAATTTCTAATGTTGAAATGTGATCTTCATGGAGTCCACTGGCGGCATTAAGTTGTTTGTACTCTATCTCTCTCTGCTCCGTATAAACACATGTTAATGATATGGGTCAGAGAGAGGCAGAGTGCAACGATCGTATTGCTGCTACGTACAACTGCGGCAAATAGTCCCTGTCATTTTCCTCTTAAAAATGTCCAGAGGTTCGGTTCAGTCAAATATTTAAAGTTCGGTTGTTAAAAATATGAGGTTCCCCCAACCCTAATGTAATTGTTTGCTGAATGAAGCAAATGTGGTATGTAGATCTTTCAAGTCCTTCCTTCGCTCGTATCTAAAAGCTGTGGGAGGTTGAAACTGATGACGACGTCTGCTCACAGGTGTTCCCCAACTCGGACTCTTACTCTGCGCAGTTCCCGCAGCCAACGATCATCATGTACCAGTTGCCGGTGGAGCAGTTGCAGCAGGTACAGGTATGTTGCTCGTTGCATCTTGCAGGGTACTTGTGTGCCCAACCTCCCAGTAGATAATACTAGATATACTAGATCCCATTAGATAATATCTTGACAAAAGGTGATACGGATTTGACATTTAACAGATACAGAATATAGTATTGTACATCTCCAAGATTGAAAGTAGTCAATTGTAAAATTACATAAAATATTTTCTGCACAGTACGAATTGCAATTGGCAATGTGATAGTTTGTTCAAAGATCAAATGTTTCCTTGTAGAGCCAAGTCTCTTAAATTTCTAATGTTGAAATGTGATCTCGATGGAGTACAACTGCGGCAAATAGTCCCTGTCTTCCCCCCCCCCCCCCTTCGCCGCATTCAAACAACTTTTCATGTGATCAGGGCCGAGGGGGAGGAGCGTAAACGAACGTAAGATAGAAATGGAAGAAGAAAGGTGCCAATCCAATTGGTATCCAATTTTACAAAATGCATGTGCCTAGCCATTTTTTGTCAATTTGAATATTTTCATTTTTAACTACTTAGGTATTTTAAAATGAAAGACATCCATTGAAGTCATCACCATGAAGAATATTATTGTAGTGATAGTTTGAGTAGGTATTCACTTCAAGTAAGGTCTCTTTTAACACAGAAAGATACTTGTTGAACGTTGAAATCTCCAAGTCCTGCTTGCACTGTAAACTAACGTCACGTGTGCTGGCCAGGTGCAGCACATGCCGACGCTTCAGCCGCAGAGCTACTTGACCCAGGTGCCGAGCCCGAACGTGCCCCCGCTGGGCCCCATGATACAAGGCGCGATGCCCCCGCCAAGCTTCGCAAATGACGCGTCGCAGCAACCCCCACCACTCTACAATCTGCTGCTCGACAATCCCGTCGAGCAGCAACAGCAGTATGACATCGCAGCGCTCAACCAGATGTATGGCCAACAGCAGCAGCAGTACAGACCTGTCGCGCTGCAGTTCCAACAGCCCTTGCGGCAGCAGACGTACATGCAACCGGTACGGAGCATTCTTTTTAAGATGTTAATGATTGGGAGATGAAGAAGAAGAATACATAAGGATGGTTTCCTATTAGTATGGAACCTTACCACATTTTCCTCTAGACTTTGGGGCACAAAAGTTATTTTGTCACGAAGGACTCTTGAAAATGTTAGACATATTGCCTCTGTAACTGGTTGGGAACTAGAATTGATAAGGGACAAATATTAGTTTCAAATGTATTATCATGGGTTGCACATGTTTGCTGAAACTAAAGAATGATTAGGAGATATTAAATAAAATATTCATTAAATTGAAGAGAATTCTCATCTAATTCTTACATGATATTATATATTAAAAACTAGAAAATAATGATTATAAAACACTTGTTTTACTATGCAGTCTTTATGCATAAAGACTGGAGGTGAAATGAAATGTTTTGCTCCAATATAGGAAAAATTGATCAAGTGATGTACTCTAACTGAAGAATGTCCCTGATGCTTCCAGTCGATGCAACACCAGCACATACCCCTGCTGCAGCAACAGCCCCGCTTGAAGCAACATCAGCGAGGGCAGAAGCGGTCCGCGGCCCTGCCGCAAACGGTGTCCCCGCAGGTGAAGCAGCGGCGCCTCAAGAACGACAGCCACCTGCAACAACGCCGCTCCCTGCCCGAGTCCATAATGCATCTGCCCGAGGCAATCACGCTCTCTGCGCGCCAGCCCAACCCCAGCGCCGTCGCAGTCACGCCCATACCCAAGAAGCAGAGCAACGCCAAGGTAGGCGCTTAGTGTCTTCACATGTCGCCCTTTTTATATTCAGAAATCATACAAATCATACAAATCATCAGCATGCAACAAAACCAATGGTTCATGAATGTAAAGTTATTTGGAGGCCGCTCTTGAGATGTCTCTGCTGTCATTACTCAATTATACATTACAAAATATCAGGTCAGGAAATTTCTAGGTGAAAACTGCAAGAATTGATAAATAAATATGTTAGTTTTGGGGTAAATTTAATAGAAGTACCTATGTATACATGTGAATGTGACTGTCAATTTCTTCAATATGAAAGTAAAAATGCCGACACACACACATGTAATATAATTTATTCTGCAATCTGTCAAGGTGGTCGCTAGTTGAGAGAAGGGGATTAGATTATAATATACATTATAATAATAATCTTTCTCCCGGTTCCATGAATTGGGTTGGGGGGTGGCGAGGGTCACCATTTACTAGGGCCTCGGACTCCTGAGCTATAGCTAGCCAAGCTTGGCTCTTCCTCTTCTTCTTTCTTCTCCACCATCTTCTTCCACTTCTCCCTGTCGTCCCACAACCTTTCTTCCTCCTCATCTACATAAAAATGTATATGTATTGGGATATGGATTTTCACAGGCTTAAGATGGGAAAGAGTTAAATACGTAGGTATTAAGAATTAGTTAGTCATCGGTCATCGACTTATAAATGCTCCACTGCGTTCGAAAAGTAATTTTGTACAACTTTGCAAGTAAGTAAATTCAGGTAAAAACCCGATTACTGTTTTTACCTGAATTTGCTTACTTGCAAAGTTGTACATAATTACTTTTCGAACGCAGTAAAGCATTTATAAGTCGATGATATTCTATTTTCTCGAGGCACAGTTAGTAATAATGTGTTGAAAACGAGCCAGCGCTTCGGAGAATGTATCGGTGACCTTGACTCTTGCGCAGGCGATGGCCAACGTGCTTGCATCGCGCGACGTCACCATCACTCTGGCACGCAACAGCAACAGCGTGCAATGCCAGGCACAGCGCCAAGATCAACGCCCGAGCCAGGCGGGCGCTTCGCTCAACCTCAACTCCGCCACCTCCATCGTCGCCACGGGCAACAGCAGCCAGCAGGGCTTCGCGGTGCCGCAGAACCGATCGTGGACTGTAAACCAGGTGGAAAGGCCGGCGCGGCCAGGCACAGTCGACCTCACCGGTGAGTTCAGACGACGAATTGCTAAACCTACACTTTTGGAATTGTGAACATCTCGTCAAGATGGTGAAGCGGCAACGTTGTAGTAAATTAGTTGTTCTTTGAAAAGCGTAGAACTCATCTTTTAAAATTTGGAAAAGATGTAGTGAATTGATACCCACTGAAATATCTGACTTTAAAACCACCTTCCTAGAGATAAATAAATATCGGGTCCCTGCTTCCAACTAATGTCGGGTCAGGGGGTGGGATGATCTCACCAATGTTCTAGGGCACTTGTGTTCTCAGAGCCGACTTGCCAAGTCCGACACTCCACACTTCTTCAATCTCTTCTTCCACTTCTTTAGCCTCCTCTCTTTCCACCAGTTCCCTCGATCTCTCTCTGTCTTCCCACCACTTGTAATTCCCCTCCGACGGCTGCCACCTTAACGCGGTGGAGAGGGTTTGTGTTGGCCAATGATCCTTTGCAGCTAAGCCGGCGAGCATATGCTCATGTGTAAGGGCTACCTATGCCGGACAGGTCAGTGGTGAGGTCCAGACAAAGAGCAGCCAGGGTCGACCCAACCATGCCCTCCCTTGAATTTGCGGTCTCCTCGGGCCGGCCTTCTCCCTCAAGATGGTGATCCCCCTGAAATCAGGTTCCGCCGGCCCGAATCCTCACACCCCCTGGTCCGTCCCCATTCCGGCCTGGCCTTCGCACCAGTGCTGGACTCTTCCGGATCGGGCCCGTTAGGTCGACCCCTCCCCATGTCCTCCACTTATGATCAACAAAGTTAAATGTAAAAATTAATGTGCGCAATATAACCTCGTCGTTGACGCGCCGTTAAAAAATAATAATCTAAAATAATCTGTTGTAATTACTCCCCAACACTCTCCTCTTTCTTCTGTGGATGCCTCTATTCCGTTGATCCATTTAGTTCTAGGTCTTCCTGCCTTTCTTCTGCCATCCCTGGCTGCATGCTCTGCCTCTTTATATGGTATCCTCTCTTCTCCCATCCTCTTCATATGTCTGTACCATCTTAGCCTCTCTTTTCCAAGATTAAATCTAAGAGACTCCACTTCTAGGTCCTTTCTAATCTTTGCACTCCTCACCTTGTCCATCTTCGTCACTCCTGCCACACTTCTCAGGAACTTCATTTTTTCTTCCTTCCCTCCCATTGGCCAAGTTACTGCTGCATATGATAAAAATAAAATTAGAAATAGAGATAAAAATAAAAATTTGTGGTCAATGCTTTTCAAAACGCAATCCATTCTCCAGAACGTAGACGCATGAACGAAGTATGCTATTATAGTATAAATGGCGGAATCTGTTGAAGCTGCTTGAATTTAAACTCCTTGTTTAAAACTAAAACTAATGTGGTTATTTTTAGTTGGTGTAACTCATAGCAAGTTTACTTCACCAGTAGGTACAGTGCTTAATTTGGGCGTAAGCCCGGCTTACCCACCTTTTTTGAAGGGTAAGCCGGGCTTACGCACCTTTTTATATAAATATTATCTTTATTATTAATAACACTGTTAAATACAACACATTTGGTCGCCCTATACGAACTCATTTTTCGTGGAGATTAAAATTGGTTCAAAATTGTTACAAAAAGCGCAGAAACGCACCAAATTCATTCCAGGCATTCAAAATTTTTCCGGGGCTGCGCGCCCCGGACCCGAGTTTTTCTAGGGGGCCCTCCCCCCCAGCCCCCCCATTGATTCCATACGGCAATGTGTTTCCCAAGACAATTGTGGGCTGGGCTTACCCCAAGATAGGTACCTAATGGGTTACTCTAGAGATCTTGGGCTTACCCACCTTTTCCTTTTCTAATACAAATTAACCACTGAGTAGGTACTACCGTACCAACCATAAAGCCTGTTTAAAGAAACTTCTTTTAAGCTCTGCTTTACCTCCAGTTAAAGTTACAACTTCAACACAGATAATAAAGTAGCTCAATCCATTGTGCAATGGCTCATTTCCTCATGGCAAACCTTTTCAACAAACTCAAGAATAGGCACCCAGGTTAAAACGTAATAAATGTGGACTTAAGGCATTCTTAACGAGCACATTATATAGAAGTGATCTGTTGATTCAGCGAGGTTCTGACTCTGTGTTCCGATGTGTGCAGGCGACACGCCGATGAGCCGTGGAGGGCAGAACATGCGCGGAGGACGCATGCCGGGTCAGCCGCCGGGCGTGTTCGAAGGTCCCCAAGTGTGCCAGTTGTGTGGCAAAGCCTTCTCCACCAAGAAGAACTTGAAGCAGCACATGAGTCTGCACCAGGTTCAAAGCTACAGGTGACTAAATTGGCTCGAGACTAGCATAAAATATTGTCCTTATTTAAATGTTTTTTTGTGAATATTTGTTTTTGTCCCTTATTGATTCAAAATTAAAAACAAAATTACCATTGTGGTTTGAAGGCAATATTTTCTTTAATTCACTATTCACTACCTTTGCTTTGTACTACTAAAATTTTTTGAGGCATGTGTAAGATATCTGCAGTCTTCACAAATTTTTATTGAATTTTAATTTTTTAATTTTTTTTAAATTTATTTTTATTTATTATAAATAAAATAAATTTCAACGTAGCCCCGCTAAACCGACAATGGCTTGTCGGCAGGGCTACTAAATTCAATTACAGATTATAATAAAATAAAAAACACTCTTATATCATCACACTCATGACAGTTACATAATTCAAAGTAATATTGAATTACTTCAATCTTCAATCTTCAATTCAATCCAATTCAATCTTCCATCTATGTAAATCTATGTCACTGTATTATTATTTTTATTCTTCATTGCATCTAGGTACTGTATCTACATTATTATCATCATCTAATTACATTATATGTTTTGCCACCGTGTTTTGTGTGCACAAAGCAAATCAATATAAACATACTGAATACTGAATATAAAGTACCTACCTAAAGACACAAATAAAATAATAATTTTAACTACACAAAAGAGAAAAAAAGCATGAAAGTCGCATCCGATTCCACAGAATTGGACACAAGTTAACAATTAATCCAAATTTTCTACAACCCATTATTTTATTAAAATAACATTGTAAACCTTATTAGAAATAATATCAACTTAGGTACTTCTTGTTAAAAACTTATACCATACCATACCATACCATGTGTAGTAGGTATCTCTAAAAGAATCTAGTTTTCTCCAAACTGTGTGAACAATCCTTGTCTGACTTCTTGATGTAATCTAACGAACGTGTGTTTGCTTGTCAGGTGCAACCTCTGCGCAGCGCAATACCTGACGAAGCAGGACCTGATGCAGCACCAGCAGTCGTACCACGAGCCGGAGATGGCGTTGCCGCTGGTGGATGTTAAGCAGCCCGGGGTGCTGCAGCAGCTGGCCAACCTCGGCATCGCGCACTACATCCCGCTGTCTCAGCTGAGCAGTCCGCAAGGCGGCCACTTCGGGCTGCCTATCGTGTCGTTGGACGGAGCTCGGGATCCAGCCGTCAGCAACCTCAGTGACATGGGCGCGTCCAACATCCTCTCGCTCGGCCCGCTCAAGCCGCTGCAGCAGTGAGAAGCAGGTGAGTTCATTGACGTGATACGCCCGGATGTAAGGTTAAGATGGCCATTGATTTTGTGGCCTCTGTACTACAAATATACAATGTTGTAATAGACTAGGGATTACTGGTTACAAACCTGTCACTTCTCGAATCGATCTAGTCCCCGTTACCATTACCATGTCATTGGGCATTTGTCATGGAGGATTTCTCATCTCTATCATAAACAAGTTAAACAACATCTTGTAGTCTTCATGACTTTTTTAAATGAATTACCTATTAGTGAACTCTCGGATTTTGAAACTATCTTATATGAACAGGCTTGACACTTGCAAGGAAGTTTTAAGAAAATTGCAAATATTTGCACATTTGCTTAATCTGCTAACTTGAAAATGAAATACTGAAAATTTCAAATGCCACATTTTGATGATTGATGAATGTAATTTCTCATTTGTCTTTCATTTTATTTAGTACCTACCTATCTACCTATAATTTTATGAAACAAAAATAATTTGTGGTTTGGTATTTGCCTAATGTTTACGAAACGAAAAGAATTGACATGTGCTAAAAGGTAACTTGATCTTTCATTTTTAAGACAGCCAATTTAATTGCCTAATAGTAGTGTTTTGAAAAGTAAAATTAGTTGCATTTTTAGGGAACTGAAAGAATTGTTATAATGATTGTAACTGATGGCTTATATTTTGTTTTCTTGCAGAATATCCCGACGTCTGGCAGCCAATATTTATTTAGAACGACATTCCTCCGATCTTCGCGATGCCAAGGTTGGGCAGTGTCGACTGCAGCTGCTCATCTGTTTCTTAACTTCTATAAATTGTTTGAAGACTTTTTCAGAATCTTCTTTAGTCAATATGTTTTGCAACTAGATAAGGAGGAGTATTTTCTCAGTTTGTTTACCTACGTGGAAATCTGCTGATGGTTTTGTATGATAAACATGTTTAATTTTGTCTTTAATCCATTCACAAACATGTGATAATGTAAATTTGTGTAGGCGCAACAAAACAATATATTGTTCCTATTTTAAATATTCTGCATGTTTTTAAATTTAATTTCTTTGAATTTTGTACCAAGTACCTAAGTGTGTACGCAGCGCGGCACTAGTACCTTCAAATTGTCTATGCTGCACTCGACTTATTTTCATTCAAAATTATTGCACTTTCAAGACTCACGTTGCTTAAAAAACAGCATTGAATGTCCTTACATCATGTTATACCTTCACAATCCAGCTTGTCAGTTACAACAATACTCATAAATTCCATTATTTTAAAACAATGCTCAGTCGCTCTTCACTTGGTACCAGTGCTCGAAGTGGGCCGGTATGGGATGGTATGGTATACCGGCACTTCATTACACATTTGATTTCATACCGTTACTTCTCAGAAAAAAACGGAATGCTTAAAATCAGATATTCTTGGAATTGTACATAATTTTAGATTCTAATTTACTCGTATTTCATGGCTCTCTTTTGACTGCATATTTCAAGCATCATAACTATGAACTATGAAAATCCACTACAAGATAAGGTAAAATTCATTTTTTAATTTTGTTCCATTAAGGTAAGACTATTCTAACTAATGACGTGACAATTGTTGTCAGTGTAATTCTGGACCCTCACCTAATATTGTACCCCCCCCCCCCCCCCCACACACACACACAAGTGGTATTCTTATGTTACCATACCGCCACTATTTAATTCCCACTTCGAGCACTGCTTGGTACAAAAGTTAATCATAAGAGATAAGGCCAGATTGATCGATGAGAAGGACGTCACTTTCCAGTCTGCAGAACTGAGGATTTGCGGCTAAGTTGCCAATAATGTGTTCATTTGAGAGTCTCATATTTTTAGTGACTATGTAGATGCATTTGTTTGTATTATGTAACTGGATCTATCAAAGTATAGTAGGTACTATAGTGCTGTTTGCATCACAAGAGAATTTTGAGCTTCTTTTGGGGAAGTTTAATGCATACCTACCTATTTATTAATTCCCCAAATGAAGCCTAGAAATATATTCCTCTTGAATGTACTGGATATAATCCAGTATAAAATAGAGGAAAGTCGTTATACTGTTTGGGTGTTGTATATTATGATGAGTAAAAGTTAACATGCAATCAGGATGAAAAAGAAATATTCCGATGTATCGAAAGCAGCATAACAATAATATAATATGCATTAGAATTTCAGATCAAGTGCTATGTATTAATTATTAATGAAAATTTATTACTCCATGATTTCATAATACAGTAGATGTTATATAATAAAAGGTGAATATTTGAGAAATAAAACATTGTAGTTGGTATTTCTGAACATATTGAGGACATGTAGCCAGAGTTGCCAGATGTGGCGATTTATCGCCAAATTGGCTATCTCGGGAACCCATTTGGCGCCCTAAATTTATGAAATGGCGCTGGCGCTTTTTTTGGCTACTCGGAAAATAAGAATGCGATTATCATTTTAGGGCCCCAATTTAGTTTCTTACGGTTAAAATACAAAAAGAACGCCCTGCGGGGCAAACTTAAAAGCTCAAAAAACACCTTTTCACTGAAACACACACACTTAATAGTGTTTTGATGAGATCTAAAATAAGACAAAAAAGTACTTATGTGTGTGGGTTTTACCATTAAGTAGTCAATTTAATATTTTGTAACTTTATTTTTCTCTCCAATTTTCAAAGTGGCGCTTTTTTGGCTACTCGAGCGCCCACTTTTGGCGCCGTGACTTACTAACCATCTGGCAACCCTGCCTGCATGTAGCCTCCTTCACTCACTTACATGAAGCGGCAAGGTTATGCAAGGTTCTTTTCTTTGCAGCAAGGAGGCAACAAAACAAACCCCTTGATTAGCGATAATGAGTGATATACCAGCAAGCACCCTGCCAGCAAGTAAGTTGATTATAGAATAATACTTATAATTATACCAAAACAAAAGACTTAACATCATATTCAGTGCATTGTGCACTGTGAAATTTAACAGGTGGTTGTTGGTCGTTATAACATCTTTGGTTATAGGTAGGTAGTTTCAAGTTTATTTTATGATTTGTAGGTATTGTACATAATGTTTACACAAGTAATGATCCTACGTACAATACATTTGACTTTTTTGGGGTATATTTAAAAATCTAAATAAACTACCTAATAATAATTCTTATAATAATAGGTATGAAGTTAGGCTAGCGTAGTTCTAGGTAGTTGAATCATTGACAATCAAAACTGGGGGATAAGCAAATCGTTTACTTTTCACGGCACGACGGTTGTAGTCAAAGCCAAAATGCCACACGTGAATCACAACACGTCTAGAGAAGGAGGGGACGGGACTTCCGTAGCAACTTGTTCTATAGAGATGCGAATGAATTACACCAAACTACTTTTACCTAAATACCTTAATCTTACAAAACATGTGAGCAATACCTTCTTAGATGATTGAAAAGTGTACTAGACATGGTCTACTAAGTTTTCATAACGGAAATAAGTTTGTATGCTGTGTTAAATCTGACGGTTGCAGCGGCTGGACTCCCGGGAGGCGGGATCAGAGTATCACGCGATGGTTCAAATGAGGGCCGTGCGTTATAGTGGTATTGGCATGGCAGTTTCATATCGGCGTGTCTATTCACACGGCAGCCGTGCCCGCAAGGGGTTCAAATTCTATTTACACCAGAAGTTCGCCGTGTGCCCAAGAAGGTGTATGCTATTTACATTAGAGTTCGCTGTGCGCCCAAGAAGGCGTATGCTATTTACACCAGAGTAAAACCGTGTGTGGAAACGGCCTTGTATTATAAACACGACACGGTAGTAGACCGTGCAAGTGAGCTGCGAACACATAAGATACCTAGTTCAAATTCTAGAGTGACACCATATAGCAAGTTAAGTAGACATTTAACGCAACAATTCCTCAGTGGCAACAATAGCCGGTTGGTTAGCCCATTGACTTAGGGCGCAGACGATCGGGGTTCGATTCCCCGTCAAGGATTGTCTTTTTTACTTCTGTAATTAACTTTATTTACAATCTACTGGTCATTTGACATGTATTTTATTGTTTAATATAAGATTAAATGCGTCATACAATAATTATAGTAGTTTTCACTTCGTAAAACATTGCCTTCTAGCGTTCACGGTCTAGTCACGGCGGCTGTTTGCGCAAGGGGTTCAAATTCTATTGCCACCAGAGTACACCAGAGTTCACTCCAAGATGGCCGTCCTCTGAACAGCTGTTTTCTGGAGCCTATTTAGACTTTTTATACTAATGCAGAAGGATCGTGACGTTTTGAATCTGACGGTACTCATTAACAATAATCATTACAATTAGGCAGGGTTGGGTCAGTAGAATATTCCGCGTAGAAAATGGGTATTCTACGCGTATATTCTACCGTAGAATATGTAATGTAGAATATTGATGTAGATGACATATTCTACACGTAGAATATTATTTTTAAGAAAAACATTGATTTGGATTATAATGATCATTCTATTGATTTGTTTTCAATATAACAGCATTTTACTTTACTATGAGTACCTAGTACATAACAACTCTACCAAATTGTTGATACGAGAGGACCAACTACAATTTCTTTCTTCTAAATTTAATATTATAATAATAATAATGTAATTTATTGAGCACATAAAATAGGTACACAATTGGTCTGTATTCAACGATCGAGTCGTTGATCTTCCATACATCCATCTCTTCTCTTCAGCTGCTTCACCTCTTCACCGTTTACCTATTTCTTCTTAAGTTATTCATAAAAGTCATTATACATATAGTTGTGCTTCAATGTCAGTGGTAATATTGGAAGAACATCCAAGCATTTGCTTTTTTTAGCTGAGGGAAAACCACTGAAAAAAACATTCTCAGCAGGATGTGTGTGATCTTTATTGTTGTCTTCCAATGCACATTACTTCTTGTTCTTGAATTCTTGTTCTTGAATTAGCGTGAGTTTGTTCTTGACTAGTGTCTTGAATGGTATTAAACTTAATGTCTGCTCTTCCCTAGTTGTTGCATTATACGCTACCGAGGCTGAATATGAAAAACAATTCTTAAATTTTGTACCTCGATGAGTGCCAAAGTCGAGCTTTTCTTTGGACCGCGTATCTCTTCCGTGAATATCTTGTCTTCTTCTTAACTTATCATAACTAACATCATTCTTATCATTCTTAACTTAACATGAAAACGCAAAGTGATACTCAATCATCTCATTCGGACTTTGGTAGTTGCTAGCTGTAATGCTGGATGCTGTAATCTAGATTCAATTATCCAAACATGAAGAATATGCAGTATGCACACAAGTAGAAATTACATTCGATTCTACATGGTTTTCTTCAATTAGAAATTATTTTGAAATGTTTTTTTAATTTCAATTTTTTACAATCTTGCTAATGGCTTTTCCTGCAATATATTCAAATCATCGTGTGTTCCCTATTGTAGATATAGGGGAAGTGTGCTATGAATGGGCTTATTAAAATTACGAGGTAGGATTGCTCTCTAGTTTGCCAAAATTAAGGTTGTGGCCGTCTCATACAAGATAGAATATGAGTAGAATAAATAGAAAAGATTTGAACTCGACCGCTCTAAAGATAAGTTGAAAATAGGGCAACTAATAAAGTAAAATAATATATTTTGGTTTATGCTAACTTTTCCAAATTTTACCACTGTCAATCCACTGGCACTTAAAAAAAATATTCTACAATAATATTCTACATATTCTACATATTCTACGTGTTACTCTACGTGTATGTAGAAAATTAATATTCTACGCGTAATGACCCAACCCTGCAATTAGGTCAGGGTTGTACGTCACTACCCCAAACTTCGATCTAAACTCATCTGTGCAGCTAAATGACTTCACTTACGCGCACGGTTTTACTTCTGGTGTAAATAGAATAGGAATCCATAGGAACACGGCAGCCGTTTGCGCAAGGGGTTCAAATTCTATTGACACCAGAGTACACCAGAGTTCACTCCAAGATGGCCGTCCTCTGAACAGCTGTTTTCCGGAGCCTATTTAGACTTTTTATACTAATGCAGAAGGATCGTGACATTTTGAAAAGTGTAGGAACTGAACAATATTAATTACAATTAGGTCAGGGTTGTACGTCACGACCCCAAACTTCGATCTAAACGCATCTGTGCAGCTAAATGACTTAACTTACGCGCACGGTTTTACTTCTGGGGTAAATAGAATAGGAATCATAGGAACACGGCAGCCGTTTGCGCAAGGGGTTAAAATTCTATTGCCACCAGAGTACACCAGAGTTCACTCCAAGATGGCCGTCCCCTGAACAGCTGTTTTCCGGAGCCTATTTAGACTTTTTATACTAATGCAGAAGGATCGTGACGTTTTGAAAAGTGTAGGAACTGAACAATAATCATTACAATTAGGTCAGGGTTGTACGTCACGACCTCAAACTTCGATCTAAACGCATCTGTGCAGCTAAATGACTTCACTTACGCGCACGGTTTTACTTCTGATGTAAATAGAATAGGAATTCATAGAAACACGGCAGCCGTTTGCGCAAGGGGTTCAAATTCTATTGCCACCAGAGTACACCAGAGTTCACTCCAAGATGGCCGTCCCCTGAACAGCTGTTTTCCGGAGCCTGTTTAGACTTTTTATACTAATGCAGAAGGATCGTGACGTTTTGAAAAGTGTAGGAACTGAACAATATTAATTACAATTAGGTCAGGGTTGTACGTCACGACCTCAAACTTCGATCTAAACGCATATGTGCAGCTAAATGACTTCACTTACGTGCACGGTTTTACTTCTGATGTAAATAGAATAGGAATTCATAGGAACACGGCAGCCGTTTGCGCAAGGGGTTCAAAATCTATTGCCACCAGAGTACACCAGAGTTCACTCCAAGATGGCCGTCCTCTTAACAGCTGTTTTCCGGAGCCTATTTAGACTTAAATTAATGTAGAAGAATCGTGACTGTTTAAAAAGTATAGGAACTGATCAATAATTGATTGCAATTAGGTCAGCCACGTAGTACAAATACTAGTGAAACCATATTGCAACTTAAGTAGACATAAAACACAAGGTCTTTTAATTTGCATCAATAGCCGGCTATTGGGGCTACTGGGACCGGTCCTATCTGCACTCGCAGGGTGCGAATTGATGGGAGGGATGGGGGGGATTTCCCCCCCTCTGGTTATCTCATCCCCGGCTCTGTTTCCCAATAAAGCATCCCAGGGGGGGGATAGATCTTTCCCCCCTCTGTAAAATGTTTACTTTTAATCTACGAAACAACAGATTAACTACTTTTTTCAAAAATAAATCTTAAATTATAATTTAAATTGTCTCGCAAAACAACTGTCAAATTGTATTTATTAGCAAATCAGCTGTACTTGATAAGATTTATTTATTCCAAGATTTATTTTACTTGCCAACCACTTATGTCGTGATCAAAAAGGGCTTCAAACAGTGTACAAATCGCTTAGAAATGCACCAAATGCAATCTTGAAATTCAAAATTTCCCGGGGCTATGCGCCCCAGACCCGCATGGTACTGGGGGGTCCTCTCCCCAGACCCCCCATTGTGTTCGTGAGCAATCGTATTTTTCGCCTTTGTTATATTTCCCAACATTCTCTGAGTTTTTATTTTTCCTATCCCCCCCCTCTGAAAAGTGACCAATTCGCACCCTGCGCACTCGGGTCGTGACGTAGTATATCCACTTCCTCCTATGCTATAGGGGGAAGTGGAATCATGTTCATACGTATCATGGCTGACAGGTATCAGTGCATCTAGACGTCAAAGATATTTTACTGGAGCTATCATACCCATAGCTGAAATTTTATTAGATAATAATGTTCCCAGTCCTCTTTATAACTCCACGATTCTCAGTATAGTAAAATGTCAGAACATATTGTACCGTCACGATCCTTCTGCATTAGTTTAAAAAGTCTAAATAGGCTCCGGAAAACAGCTGTTCAGAGGACGGCCATCTTGGAGTGAACTCTGGTGTACTCTGGTGGCAATAGAATTTGAACCCCTTGCGCAAACGGCTGCCGTGTTCCTATGAATTCCTATTCTATTTACACCAGACGTAAAACCGTGCGCGTAAGTGAAGTCATTTAGCTGCACAGATGTGTTTAGATCGAAGTTTGGGGTCGTGACGTATGACCCTGGCCTAATTGTATTGATTATTGTTCAGTTTCTACACTTTTCAAAACGTCACGATCCTTCTGCATTAGTATAAAAAGTCTAAATAGGCTCCGGAAAACAGCTGTTCAGAGGACGGCCATCTTGGAGTGAACTCTGGTGGATTCTGGTGTCAATAGCATACGCCTTCTTGCGCACACGGCGACCGTGCTCTGATGTACTCTGGTGCCAATAGAATACGCCTTCTTGCGCACACGGCTACTCTGGTGTAAATAGAATATGAACCCCTTGCGGGCGCGGCTGCCGTGCCAATAGAGCCAGCCGTTTCATATCCCGGTATAGAGGTGTTAGTCAATGGTTTAATAATCTCAGTAATTGCAATTAGTAGTATTGATTATTATTAGTCATAATAGTTTCAATAAGTTTTGATTGATGAAATATGAACACTTGAATGTACAAGCTAGTTGGCATAAATTCTCGATGCTTTGTAGAAAACTTTCACTTCAAACAATTGGGCATCGAGTAGATGAAGGATTTACTTTACGAGAATAAAAGTCCTTAGTCCGTAAGGTCAATGCTATCGTACAAAGATACTAGAAATTCACACTTCCAGGGTATGGCCAATACGTGATTGTCTTTTTCTAGAGTTTATTTTGTCAATCTCGATTCTCGATTGAAAGCAATGAGCCAAATAACAAGAAAGCCGTAAAACCAAAGGTGTTTAAACATATTGTCTTAGCATAGGTACCGAAAACATTTCTTCAGAGAGATAAAAAATTCCGACAAGTTATTTATTTACTGCCTCTGAGGAATTAGCACCGGCATGTTAGGCCGTGCCCACTCTCCAGGACTGAATTGAGGGATTGTTTCAATTAATGATTCAATCAGTTCGGGCAATGATTGCATTTTAATACCCAGTTTGATTGCAATGCATGCAAACAGTGACAACAGGATATTTTTGAAGACTTAAGTGGATCTTCCTGACTAGATAGTATTTTTCTCTGCCAGCCTATTATAGGCCACGCTTGGCACAATCAAAATCAAGAATAAAGATCTGGCAGTTCAAGGACCGATATATTAACAATTACTTGTTTACAGCAATGGGCACTCCAAATGATGAAGAAAAGGAGAAAAGGGAGAATTTTCACAGAATTGTGTGCGCCTTCAAGTATTACAGGTGTGTATTCAAAGTGTTTCTTTAATATAATTCATAAGCGTCACTGCATGTCCATACATCACAACCTTAAAGTTTATGATGACTTGAAATGAATAATGACTTGTACTATTTAAAGGGCGGCAAAGGTCAGAATCTTAAAAAAGACTACATTTCCATAACACCATGTTAATAGGTAATACATAAGAGTAAATGTGCCTAAGGTACTTCAATAAACAATAATAATTGTTGAGTAGACTGCATCTAAAGCGCTGAGAATTTTCGCTTATACAATGAACTTTTCTTGAGCGGTGCTGTACAGCGAGCGAGTAGGCGTGCAAGCAAGTAGGCGGATTTTGCAGATGCATCTCTCTCTCTCTCACATTCCTCAGTAGTCGAGTTATGAATGACTGACGAATGACACATTCAACACAACCATTGAAATATTTATATTAGGACATTTAAAGTTTCAAGTGTCCACGACCCAACGGCGTCTTATTTTTAATTATCGCTGAGTGCGCAGTCAAAACAAGGCATCGTGTATCGAGGAGGCGGAGAGATTACTCAGCGCTGAATCTGTACCATAAAAAGTGCAGCATTCTCGGTTAATCAACCTAGTAATTATTTATTTACAGCTCAATGGTCAGAGCTACAGAAATTTTGCGGAAAGGTAAAATAAAGAAAACATTCCGCTTAATATATATATCAGGGCTTCGTTTTTTTCTTTCTATTTTGGTTCTCCTACGTTCCCAACGGACATTTTGTGCCCAGCTTATTCCTTATGGGACTAAAATCCTTTGCATAGTTGCGATTAAAATCACGTTTTTCGGTCTCCTGCTTTCACTATCATTAATAGAATTGAACCCTTCGCGTATGTCTTAGAGATATATATAATATATTTAGGAATTATGGAAAATTTTAGTTTTTGACCGTTGCCCCCCTTTAATGAATATTGTTTTGCAGGACCCTTTCACTTCAGCGAGTGGCTAAGTCGGACATTTACTTTCTTTCTTTACCTGAGCACCATCGTGCTCTGCTTGACGACTACAGACATCACCTGTTGCATGTTAGATTCTGCATCGAGAAAAACAATTACGTCATCAAACTCATCATTGAGGATACAGCGAACATGTTCGCGAATTTCTTCTCTGCAGATCCTGCTGAACTGGTAAGACTTTCTGACTTGTCGTTCACATCCTATGGTCTACGGATTGCGTTTTGCGGGAAAAACGATAGTTTTTATCCACAGAAGTTAAAACTAATTAGTTAGCAACTATTTATGGTTTTTAATAGCTATGATCACATTATTTTTTTATTAAATGTAGGTAGATAGGTAGGTACCTAGGTACTTACTATGTCTGATATCTTCTATTATAAAAATAAACAATTGTCAGTATGAACTTTCTGTTTTCCACGGCTTCCCACTTTAAAAGAGCAGTTTACAAGACACGAGCCCACATCAATGTGCTCAGTTTCGGTCAGTCTGTCATACTTAAGTTTTGAAAAATCTGCCAAAATTTAGTTAATTTTGATTTTATTAAAAATTAAACCCATCCATTTAAAATTGTGAGATATTTATTTAATTGACAATTGTTAATTTCCAGGGTGAAAATATGATTCCTCAGTCCTTCTGCTGCGATCTCGACAAAGTCCAAGTAACGTTGAAACAGCTTGTCAGAGACTGGAGCGACGACGGATTGAGTGAACGACAGGCGTGCTATCATCCAATCATAGAGGAGATTGTCACGCACTTTCCAACAGATCTCTGGTAAATAAACTGATAAGATTATATTTAACACCTTCCTTCAGCACTAACTCTTTTAAGGTATACCTAAGGGTCCTATACCCTTAGTTAACATTAAATCTGTTTTAACATCTACCTACTCCAGAAGTCAAAAATCTCCTTAACATCTGAGATAAGGGGAATAAAATAGGCACCATAGTTATCACAAAGAATAATTTATTTTTATGGATTTGAGGTGCCAAAAGAACATTTTAAACTGACATAGTTCTAGGTCTAAGTTAGATGTAGGTAGGTAACTGGTTTTAAGTTCAGTTTAACCCATTGATTGGCGTATGATTTTTGAAGATAAACTCTTGTCTGGAAATTGGGATTTAATTTTTAAGGATTAGGTACGACGTAGAGGTTTTCGTCAATGCCAAAATGGATTACGTTTTTTTAAAATCTCTAATGGACAATGCAACTAGGATGTAAGAAATAAGAATGCACGGTGTACCCCAAGAGAAATCCACACAAATAGGCTGCATTTCTTGGATTAGATACGTAGTACTAGTAATTATATTTCTTGGAACTTAGAAATGGTACTGGATACTAGATCAAGTAATAGTACCTACAACGTAATAATCCAAGAAACGTATCCTTTTGTATGGATTTTTCTTGTTACTTATGTACACCAACAGGCCTGTCCAAAAATGTCCGTTACAAATGACGTGTTTAACGCCCTAAATGCAATGAAAAAAAACACAGTGAAAAGTCGTAATGTTTGTGTTCACATGTTGTTCCAGTGCTGCTAAGGATGTGAAGGTTCTGGTGCCTGGCGCAGGTCTTGGTCGACTGCCATTCGAGATCGCGCGCAGAGGGTACTCGTGTGAGGCCAACGAGTTCAGTCTTTTCATGATCTTCGCCTCCAACTTTGTACTCAATAAGTGAGTAGCCAACACTCTAAGTTGTAGTGGCAAGCTTTCATTTAGTGGTGTTTTATTCACCCCACAATAAAGCAATCAAAGGGTATATGCCAGATTATTAATTAATCCTGCATGCATAATTAATAATATACCATGTGTATTTTATTGAACAAAGTCACAAGTACAATACAATAGGTTTATGGTAATAAAGACAATTATACAATTCAACATCCACAAAAATGCAATTAGTTAATGACAGTAACTTATAAAGTACAATTCATCAACATTATAATGTGTATCTAATGTTGTAGTTTGAAAGGTAGTGTGTTGCCCGGCGTTTAAGTCGAACTATTCCTTGAAGTAAAGAAGTTGAACTTACATGGATGGAAGAAACTGATGTTTCAAGTTTCTTATTGTTCGGGAGAGACAATCAAAGTCTGGTTGCTTACTCAAGGCCATCAGTGATGTCTTGCGTTGCTTATTCCAAGACGGCACAAATGCAAGGATATTGTACATGTTCGTTTAATATTGAAGATTCATCTCATCTGGTCGCTTGTTTCGTATTTTGTCATGCTCCTGACATTGGGATTGTTGACATAGTTCCCTAGAACTCGATACAAAACATCAGCTTGACAAGAAAGGAACTCCAAACAAAACATCAGCTTGCCCGGAAAGGATTTAACATTTGTTGGAAATCAATCTAAAGACACATGGGTCATTCTTGAAAAAATTGGTTGAAGTGCGTCCTCTGCCACATTACAAATTTCCCAGAACTTTTCCTTTAGATCTAGGAATTTTATTTTGATTAGATTAGATTATTAAGGTTTAACGGCGCGTCAACGACGAGGTTATATTGCGCACATTAATTTATACTTTTAACTTTGTTGATGATAAGTGGAAGACATAGGGAGGGGAGGGGTCGACCTAATCGATCCGGGGGAGTCTGAAACAGGTGGGAAAGCCAGTTCAGAATGGGGACAGACCGGGGAGGGGGGGAAGCTTCGGGCCGGTGGGACCCGATTTCAGGGGGATCTCTATTTCGAGAAGGGAGGCCGGCCTGTGGGGCCTGCAAATTTGGGGAGGGCATGGGACTCAGTCGACATAAGATTCGAGCGGGACACTTTCAACCACAGAAAGAAGATGCAGAAAAGAAAGCAATCTACAACCCGACAAGAGACTTCTACAAATCACAGTACTCAGTAGATGACATCGAGGTCATTGGACTAATGATAGGTGCTAGAGGAACAATTCCTGATTTATTTTATTATTTTTGTAATTGGTTTAATTTAAGCATGTCATTTATTAGAAACCTTTCAATTTCTGTACTAAAATCATCAATTGGTAAAATGAGAAATCATTTTTATTAAAAGTTAAGTAGTGATTAGACTGATGATTTTGTAGTACCTAGTATAGTATTGGGTTTGGTTTTTAATTTCATTTGCTGTCATTTTCTATTAGTCTTAATATCGTTATTGTTTTCATTGTGGTAGGATAATATCTAAATTTTATCATTTCAATTTAAAATCATAGCTTTTAGTTTAATCGAACATTTTCTTGTTCTTTAGTATTCTGTTTTTTTTTGCAATTTGTATGTGCTGTACAAACAGATGTTAATTTTATTTTATCAATACCATGGTTCTCATACAAGGTCATGGGGTGTATCCACCAATAACTAGGGCATTTTTACATAAAAGAACCGACTTGCCAAGTCCGACGCTCAGTCGCTTTTCTCTCCTCCATCTTCTTCTCCTTCCTCTTCTTCCTCTTCTTCTTCATCTGATTCTTCTTCTTCTTCTCCTTCTTCCGTTTCCGTTCTTTCCAGAACGTTCCTCCATCTATCACTATCCTGCTACCATTTTTCGTCCCTTACCCTTTCCCAAGACTCTCCTCTTTCTTCCACAGCCACCTTCACTCCACTCATCCACTTCGTTCGCGGTCTCCCTGATTTTCTTTTTCCTCCCCTTGCTGCTCTATCTGCCTCCCTTCTTGGTATCCTCTCTTGTCCCATCCCTTTCAATCGACCAAACCATTTCAATCTCTCCTTTCCTAATTTGAAACTAAGAGTCTCCATTCCCAGATCTTTCCTTATCTTTGAGCTCCTTACCTTATCCATTTTTGTCAACCCTGCTATACTTCTTAGGAACTTCATCTCCGCCCCCTGCATCTTTAATTCCTCCTTTCCTCCCATTGGCCACGTAACTGCACCATACGTCAATATAGGTATAAAATACATCTTAAACAATAATTGTTTACACCTACGTGGCACATCCTCGTTCCAGAGCAGTTTTCTCACACTCTGATAAAAACTTTCTGCCACAGTCACGTCCTTCTCTTAATCTCCTTGTCCACTTTTCCCTCCTTTGACAGAATACTGCCAAGATATTTAAACTCCTCCTTCTCTTCCAGTATATCCCCTTTCAATTCGATACAGCACCTCCTCTTCTGTCGTCTCTCCATTACCATGGTTTCACTCTTCTCTTTGCTTATCTCTAATCCATACTTTTCCGTCACAACCTCCCATTTGCTGACCTTTTCGTGCAATTCTTCTTCTGTTTCACCCCATACCATCACATCATCTGCGTATATAAGAGTTCTTGTATCACACTGCTCATCCGGTTCTACCTCTCTCACCAATTCATCCATTACCACTCCAAACAACATCGGTGACAACACACTTCCCTGCTTAAGCCCTTCTTTTACCACTCCTGTTTCCACACAACTACTGTTCACTTTATACATACTCTTTATTCTCTTTACCAAACCCAAATTTACTCCTTTCCTTTCCAACCCCTTCCACACCTCTGCTCTTGGCATTCTGTCATATGCCTTGACCAAATCAAGAAATGCCATTCGCATCGATTCTCCCTTATCCCACCTACCCTCCATTATCTGTCTGACAGCAAATATCAGGTCTACTGTTGATCTGCCTTTTCTAAAACCGTACTGCTCCTCCCGCAATCCATTCTCGATTTTTTCTGACAGCCTTCTCTCAATTATCTTTTCATGATAATAATAATAATAATTATTATCTTCCTCCCGGTTCCAAAAGTTGGGTCGGGGGTGGCGAGGCCACCATTTACTAGGGCCCGGACTCCTAAGCTAGCTGGCCAGGCTTGGCTCTTCCTCTTCGTTCTTCTTCTCTACCAGTTTTTTCCACTTCTTCCTGTCTTCCCACCACCTTCCTTCCTCCACTTCTTCCCACTTCTCCAGTCTCTCTTGTACATCTTCTGCTACCAGCTCCAGGGACGGCGCTAGGATTTTTGTTCAGGGGGGGCGGCGGTGGGGCAAGAACTGTGTTAGGTGGGGCGAAACATTTTTACGATTTTACATTCATTATTCTTACGTATGCATGTAAAATATACTCCAAATCAACTATCGTCCTGTATGATAGAGATATGTACCTATTTATTGACGTGCATTCGACATATAAATAAAGACGACCAAATATTTACCTATACACATTCGTTTTATGATTGATATGGCGGATCAAGTGATTCCTACCTTTAATGAAGAATTATCCTTGCGTTGTTATGTGCAGCATCAAATCTTCTCACAACTTCTTGCAGATCAATTTTTAGTGCAAGTGATTTTTCAATTGATAGCATTGCTAAGTCACTTAACCGATTATTACCCATTCTATTGCGCAGGTATGTTTTTGTTCGTCTGAGCCAAGAAAATGTTCGCTCACACGCCGCACTGGAGGCAGGAATTGTCAAAGCAATTACTCCCAATTTATAGAGTTCACTAAATGCTAACTTGTACTTCTCCAGGAACTGTACCAACTCCAGCAAACTGGTTATTTCCGTATTCGTTTCTTCGGTGTGACGCTTCAGTGTCTTTGAAATTAATTTTGCTTCCGATTCCAAACTGTCAGTGTCACATTTATAGTGATGTGCAAACGGCAATAATTTAGAGAAGTCCATAAAAGAGTCACTTTGTGGATTGAGGCAACTGATGCCCTTCAGAATTGCGTCATTGTTGCAAATCTTTTATTTAACTCTGACAGAATTTGATCCAAAATCGGAATAAATACGTGGCATCTAATTTCATTTTCAGAATTAGTTTGTTTCAGTTCTGAAGTTCCCATTTCTTCGGTAATAACATATTGCTGCAATTTCTTAGGTAAACGTTTAATGCGGGAGCCTACCAAAGAATCAGATGCATCGGTTGTCGTCGTGATATTGTTTTCTTCAGCAATTTCCAGTGCTTCTTTCCACATGCTCTTGAACGTTGTCACCGAGTTGTTCCGATAATTCTGGAACTCATCAATAACAGAACCTACAATGTTCAGAGCACGAGTCAGGTCGCATTGAACTCCTTGAAGGTAATCTGAAGCCACTTTCAAATCTCTTAAAATGCTATGAAACATGCACAGTAGGACGATGAACTGAAAATCTATTTGATGAAGTAGACCTTTGGCTCGGGTAGACCTGTCATCCTTGTCAATTGACAGTTGAGTCAGAGTTACCAGTATTGCTGGTAATTGTTGACTTGATGGCATGGCAGGCGGAAACTTGGCAAGTCCAGCGAGTTTCACAAATTCTTTTTAAGACGATTACTTTCTTGTTTGGTTGAACAAGTTTCTGTATATCGATGAATTTTGCGTGAGTCGCAGAACCAGATAAGAACACGTATAAGTCCTCAATGAATGTAAAAAACTCGTATGCAGATTTATTGTTTTTGCAAACATCGACAATGACAAGATTCAATCTATGATTAAAGCAGTGAACGTAAATTGCCTGTGGAACGTCTCGTTTCAGCAAAGCTTGAACACCGTTCAGACGGCCACTCATGACACTCGCGCCATCAATCGTCTGACCAACGCAATTGTTTATGTCAATTCCACAATCACTCAACATTGTCTTGATATATGTCAATAGATGATTAGCGTCAAGGAAGGACGCGCTGTGATAGCCGATGAACCTCTCGTAGATATTGCCGTCGAAGTAGTATCGAACTACAGTAGATAGCTGCTCAATTTGAGATATATCTTTGCTCTCATCTGACATTATTGCGAAATAAGAGGCATACTTTACCTCATCACGAATTGTTTCAAGTACCATTCTGGCCATCACGTGAATTAACTCGTTTTGAATTGAATGGTGCAAATATCTCGCGTTTCTTGGGCCGGTCTCAAGCTTCTTACGTACAATTTCACAATATTTTGATACAAAATTAATAAGTTCCAGAAAGTTTCCCTTGTTTAAACTGTCGGTGCTTTCGTCATTTCCTCGCTGAGCAATACCTTGAAGAGCTGTGTAGAGGAGCGCATCAGCTATAACAGAAATGTATTCACAGTTTTCTTTAACAAGTGCCTCATGACCGGCAGTGTTGGGCAGTAAAGTAAAGAAAGTAACTCGTTACTGTAACGAAATTACTTTTTCAGTAACGTCGCCGGTAACGACATTACTTTTGAAATAAAGTAATTTGTAAAGTAATTTTACTACTTTTTGGAAGTAATTTCGTTTGAAGTAACGCGCTACTTTTGACGTTACTTTTGACGTTCAATAAGTAGGTCACAAAGCGATTATTATTTCAGAGCAAACATTTGACAACATAAAATAAAAAGGCACTGCAGTGACTAATTATTTCTATATATAAAACGAATTGAATTCTGTGTTCGAGTACATAATCTAATCCTTGTAACATTCCTTCAAAAATATCTTTCATTCCTTCCCTTCCGTCCATTCAATGAATTAACTATTAATTGTTCAAAGTAACGCGAAAGTAATCTCACTACTTTTTTCACCCAAAAGTAAAGTAGTGTCACTACTTTTGGGGAACAGTAGTAAGTAAAGTAGTTTTACTACTTTTGAAGTTGAGTAGTAAGTAAAGTAGTGACACTACTTTTCAAAAGTAATTAGCCCAACACTGATGACCGGTATTAATCTGTGAAGCCACTGACTTGATACCCCGCGCCTCATTGTCTTGATACGACGCCCACGCAATGTGACTACTCTTATGCACCTGACTGCTGTGGTGTTGCTTCAACCCCTTTTCTTTGTCCATCGCATTCTTCCAATTTGAAAAACCAGTCGTTGTGAACGCGGTTGCTGTATTAGCGGAAATAGACGAATTCGAAATTGTGGAAAAAAACCGACAAGGAAAGCAAAATGTAGCATTTTTTAAAACACTGTATTCTAACCACGGATAGTGAGCGTACTACGCCGATTTGAAACTTCGGCTATCTTTACAGGTGGATTCACACGGCCGTTCCAAACTTCGAGTTTGAAACTCAAGTTTGCCAAAGTTCCGAATCGCCGTTCCAAAAACTCTCGTGTGAACTATGAAAGTTTGAAACTCAATCCTCACAGTTCGAATATTTTCATAGTTCACACGAAGGTTTTGGGAACGGTGATTCGGAACTTCGGCAAACTTGAGTTTCAAACTCAACGTTTGGAACGGCCGTGTGAATCCACCTTACCAGCTGCACCATACACTGTTAATGGATACGATTTTAGAATGGGTTGACACGGTTTGTCGGAAGACAATTGTGATAAGTCACTTGGCCCGGGAACAGATCTTGCCCGTGTTGCATCGCCATCAACCTTCTCTGTATCTGCTCTTTCGGCCTTGCGCCTAGATAACCAATTTTCATATTCTTCATCTGATTCTGACGCATCATCATCGGTTTGATCATGAAAATCAATTTCATCCTCACTTGACACTCCGACACTCTCACACGCAAGGTTAGGTATACTTGGTGCAGGACTCGCGTCTTCATTTCCACCACCAACATTAACGTTAATAACATTTTCACTGACGGTTTTTGTTTCTTAGACTTTTCTATAGAAAAGTAGTCCGCAATAATTCGCTTTGACATTATACTTTATGAAGAGTTTACACAATAACGTAATAACGTAGCTCGATAACGTATCGAGCTTTCGAAAAACTCGATGTGGAGTCCAGCTTGTCTGGAATGCAACTGATTCAATTATGAGCCTGACAGATTATCATAAGGTGTTGGCGTGACAGAAAATCTGCCGTGTCAAACGGTTTCAGAATGAATCACACGATGCCAATGTGGGAATCGGCATTCCCAGACTCAACTCGGCTGGAAATGAAAGTAAACCCGAAACCGTTTAGATATTATTTATGTCTGAGAAAAATACAAAGTAAACAGTATGGACGACGGAACCATAACACGAAATGAAACATTTAGTGCTAGACATCATTAGAAAGACACAGAGTTATGGGCAGGAATATAGAGTGATGTATCTTTTCAAGATCATTTTTTCATGCTCTGGGGGGGGGCGGCCGGGGGGGCGAAAAGAATCTCGGGGGGGGGGGGGGGGCGGTCGCCCCCCCTCGCCCCCCCTTAGCGCCGTCCCTGACCAGCTCTCTCCACTTTTCCCTCGGTCTTCTTACTCTCCTTTTATCACTTCTCACAGCTTCGAACTCCCGACGCGGTATTCTCTCCCTCTGCATTCTCTTCATGTGGCCAAACCACCTTAGCCGCTCTCTCCCCATTTTAAATGCCAACCTCTCTACCTTCAAGTCTCCTCTTATCTTTTCAGTTTTCACTCCTGATCTTGTCCATCTTAGTTACTCCTTGTATGCTTCGTAAAAACTTCATTTCTGCTGCCTGCAACTGGCTCTCCTCCTTTCCTCCAATCGCCCACGTTACGGAACCGTAGGTGAGTATTGGCAGGAAATAGCTTTTGAAAAGGAGTATCGTGCATTTCTGGGGGAACTGCTCATTCCAAAGAAGTTTCCTGACTAACTGGAAAAATGTGTTAGCCTGTTTTACTCTTGATGTTATCTCTCTTCCTATTTTTCCATCCTTAGTTAGCCAGCTCCCCAGATACTTAAACTCTCCTCTCTCCGCCAGTTCCAAGCCCCGTAGCCTGATCTTCACATTCCTTGGTGCCTTCCTCTCCATTACTAGTGTCTCACTCTTTTTCTGACTTATCCGCATACCGTATTCTTCAGTCATCTGGCTCCATCTATTAATCTTTTCTTGAACACATTCGCTGGTTCCTCCCCACACTACGATATCATCTGCATATACCAGTGTATTCGTCTCCTGGTCTTCGCTTGGTTCTACTTTTCTCAATAGCTCGTCCATGACAATGACAAATAGTGTCGGGGGAAAGAACGCTGCCCTGTCGAAATCCTTCCTTCACCTCAAACCATCCTGACTTCCCCTCCACTGTTTGTACACAGCTCTCGTTCTTCTCATATGTGCACTTGATTCTATCAATCAGACCCAATCCCACCCCCTTCTGCTTCAGACATTCCCATACTTTTTTCCTTGGTAGGCGACAGATGATAAATAATAATAATTCCTCTTGTATCTAAATTCTATTACCTTTTCATGTGGCACAGTTGCCTTGAATCCGTGACTCTTCGAGAGCAATGCCATCTTATCGACGATGTAATGTTGCTATGCATTCTGTTCAGATGCCGAGTCAAGAACGAGTATACCATCTATCCCTGGGTGCACCAGTACATGAACAACTTGGAGTCGGAGCATCAGGCCAAGAGTGTTTCGTTCCCCGACATCAACCCTGCTGACTTTCTCGCAGACGCTCACTTATCAGTGACCTCCGGAGATTTCCTGGAGGTGAGTATATATACATCCACTTCGTTGCGTGGATTGAGCATTGAACCCCTTCAGCTTTAGTTGCAGTGAAGCCGTCAAAGAATAGATAAAATGTTCCTTTTAAATTCCATAATTTATAACCACCTTCTATCTATACGATCTGAATCATTTCTAAAATCACTTTGAATCAATTGTAAGTAGGTGGTGGTGTGACCAATAATACTAGGAAAACGCTCAGTGTAACGCGTTGGTGAGCGAGCACGGGGACATGCAAATTCTCGAACCGGAAATGCGTACACAAGCACAGAAAACATTTTTTTTTTTTTTTTTTTTTTGTCTGGGGCTTAACGTCGCACTGTTCTGCAGCGAGGCTAATGGCGACGGATGGATGATTATGATGATGATTGGGAGATGATGGTGAAGAGTAGGTAAGGATGGAAGGTGGGAAGGAGGCGGTCGTGGCCTATTAGTAGGGTACCTTCCCAGCATTTGCCTGAAGACTGAGGGAAAACCACGAAAAAACCCCAGTCAGGAAGGACGGCCGCGGGAATCGAACCCGGGCCTCCGGAATACAAGCTGAGAGCGTTAACCACTCACCCAACCTGTTCCGTCAGAAAACATATACATATACATCCATATTGAATCCATATTCCATATTGAATATCCATATTGAATTTTTGTATGGATGTAGATAAAACATATACATCCATATTGAATTGAAATATGATAACTCAATCAACACAACATATTATTATGCTTTTCATTGAAACTTGAAAATAACATCTAAGCATCTAAGAACCCTGGTTAAAATAAAACAAATCAGATTCAATCCAATTGGCACTGGAAAACATTCATTTTGATACTTCATTACTGACAGATATTAAAAATGTTAATAAGTTCATACGTTCTTAACTGATTGGGATGAAATTTTGTAAAATAAGAGACAATGTTGGTCTTAATGATCATGCAAAATATGAGTTTGATCTGAATTATCGAAGACCGTTTTCATTTTTCAGCCTATCAGGAGATATTTATTTAAATTTTAACCAATTAATGGATTTCAAAAAAATTATGGTCTGCAAACAGAGAAGGTTGGTTTTACATGTGTGCAAAATTTCAGCTAGATCTAAGTAAAACTCTGACCTGTATAGCCAAAATATGAATTTGATCAGATTTATCGAATACCATTTTCATTTTTCAACCTATCAGGAGATGTTTATTTCAATTTTAACCAATGAATGGATTTTAAAAAAATTTGGGGCCTGCAAACAGAAAAGGTTGTCTCTACATGTGTGCAAAATTTCAGATCGATCGAAGAAAAACTCTGACCTGTACAGCCTCACCCAACAGAAAAAAAAAACAAAAAAAAACAAAAAAAACAAAAAAAACAGAGGTCCGTGCCAAATGAGCCGAAAGGAGACGCTCGCTCAATAACTAACTTGAGGAATGTAAAAGTAGGGAGTTAAAAAAGTTGACTTCACTCACTCGCAAGCATTGATGCACAATCCACACGTTATATATCTGTAGGTGAGAGACATTTCTCGTACTTGCAGCTTACTGTACTATACTCGCCGTGAATGAAATGGGAATTTAAAATAACAACCTGTTTAATTTGTTTGACATAATGAGATTGCGGTAGGAAATTACTTCCTTAGCTTCCTTAGCTACTTTCTGAAAGAATGACCTCAATTATTCCACGAAACCCCAGAAATATCGGTGTTTCAATTAAAGAAGTTTAGACTTAGTGCGCCAAAGAAATCAAGAGATTTTCATTGTCACGAAAGATGTCAGGTAATGATGCAGGTTCTTAATTCAGTGATCAAATGCCATTTTTTAAAGAGCGCTTTGCTAGTGTACATTTGGTAGGTACCTACTCTTATGCAAGGGTTGCCACTGGCCCACTATTTCCACTATTTGTCCACTTTTTTAAGGAACTCCACTATTAACCCACTATTTTTCAATATATTGCTCAAAAGCCACTATTTTGCCACTTTTTTTTATCATCTTTAATCATTTTGTCCTCTTCAAGTGATCAATTAATATTATTTTCCAAGTATCAACTGTAGGTGATCAAAATCGCTGAAATTTTTCAGTCCAAATTGCTTTAAAATGTCTCTATTTCATTATTGAAATTCAAAATTTTCCCGGGCCTATGCGGCCTGGACCCGCATGTTACTGGGAGCCCCCCCCCCCCCCCAAAAAAAAAAACCTTATTGGTGCTGTGAGCAGTGTTTTCAATGAAATATTGTATTACGTCGATTTTACAATGTACTAAATATTACCTTAGAGTAAGGCCTTTACCTACTCTAAGATATTACAATATTTTCAACATTGGTTGTCTTATGGGTAGAGCCAGTTTTAAATGGTGATTTTATTTCTTAAAATTCGTTTTTAAAATCATCAATTTCGTTTTTTGTGTTTTTTCTGGAAGAGGGATTTCGCGATTTTGTGGTGATATTAAATTGGTTATAAAACACATTGTAATAGCCCCCAGAAACCATAATTTGATGAAAAACATGTATGCCACATT